>JAOXXN010000120.1:7786755-7829252 GCA_026770055.1 Myrmophylax atrothorax
GAGGACAGCTCCCTCCCTGCCTGCCGGAGGGCAGCATCCCTCCCTGCCTGCCTGAGGGCAGCATCCCTCCCTCCCTGCCTGCTTCCCTCCTTCCCTTCCTGCCGCCTTCCCTCCCTGTCTGCCTGAGGGCAGCATCCCTCCCTGTCTGCCTGCCTCCTTCCCTTCCTCCCTACCTGCTTCCCTTCCTTCCCTCCTTCCCTCTCTACCTGCTTTTCCTCCCTACCTCCTTTTCTTCCTTCCCTACCTCCTTTCCTTCTCTCCCTCCCTCCCTCCTTCCCTCGCTCCCTGCCTCCCTCACCCCCATCTCCCGCTCACCATCGCGGCGCTGGTGCCGCCGGGGAGCGCCCAGACAGCCGGTCCCAACGCTGCGCTCCTGCTCTTTCCCTTTTTTTTTTTTTTTTTTTCGTTTTTCCTGCCTCCTCCCGACCTGGAAGTGAATGTGCCGCCCCGGCCGAGCCCGCCTCCCTTAAAGGAGCAGAGCTCGCTGTGCCACGGCCGCGGGCGGTGGCACCTCGTGCTGCTCCACAGCCCTGTGTAATGTGTTTGCTGCACAGACTGGTTTATTCTGGCGATGTGAACAGTAGCCTGCGCCAGTGCAATAGGTTATGCACTTCGGAGAGGAGCTTTGCCATAAGCACAAACTTGCACAGAAAGTAATTTCAGTTTTCAGATGCCGCAGTAGTGAGGAAAACCTGTCTGCCAACCAGCACATACTACACTGTATTGCTGGTGAGGTAATACCTTGTTTTTTGTTTCAGGATACAAAATAAAGAGCGATACAAGCACTCTGTGTAAGTAAAATGAATTTATGAATTCTCAAAGAATTGCTGATTCTGCATACAGAGGGTTTGAATACCTGTTATTTGCGAACCAGCAAGACACATAAATTAAGGAACAATTGCTGAAATAATTTATGTTTCTGTCATTACAGGATGATAAGATACTCTACAGATACTGTGAAGCACTGTTTTGCCTGTTTAAGGACTCCATAACAAGGGTAGTTATAGTCCCAGTTCTTTAGATTGGGGGGTTGACATAGAGAAAATAAATTATGTACTCCAGATCTGACAAGAGCAGAGTTAAGTCTTCATGTTCTGAATAAAACTTAAAAAATCGAATCTCCTTAGAAGAAATAATTTATACAATTATGGACACAGAAATTTTCCTAGATTAGGAAGGAGCTAGTACTGCTATTCTTGGTCCATTGTGTGTTTCTTCCACTTCCTAGTACCTTTGCAAGCTCCCAGATTGTTCTTCCGATACCTATGAACAAATTCACTGATTCACTCCAACCTATCACTAGGTGTCTCCTCTTTACCTTCTCTTTCTTATTTCATATGGATTTATGATAGGAACTATCTTCCTTTTTCCTGTCTGGGCTCAGACAGTGCAAGCTTTGCGGCGACAGACTGATCCCCTGCTCCCAGTGCCTGTTCTTGGCCTGCCCTGCTGTACCTGGGAATCCTGTGTTGCTCCTCTCCTGCTTTGGAGGGGCCATATGGCTGAGTTGGCACCGGCTCAACATCAGCATCAGAGACTGCAAAGACAGTCCCAGCAAGAGCAGACTCTCCAAGGACTTAAACCAACTCAAGGAATTTCTTCCGAGCCTGTGCAAACTGGAATGTCTTCAAAGCCAGATTTTCAGAAAAACAGTAAGCTGGTACTAAAGCAGCTCATTTTCCAAAGGCCCTCTCCAGAGCACAAGCTGCCCACAAACATTCTCTGCTCACAGTCAGCACAGGGCAAACAATGTGTATGTTCTTACCTGTGTTCTCATGGACAGGGGAGTGGGTTTTGGTCAATACGTTTCGAAATCAAGATTTTAACTTCCTATGGAAAATGTGGTTTAACTTCAACCCAACTTTTGAGCAGTCTGAAAAGTTTTAGGGAAATACTTTAGAAGTTGTAACTGGTGTCTCAGCCTTGTGCCTGGCAGGGTTTGCTGCCAGTCTGGCTGATGATGGTTGGTCACAATTAGCTCAAGCCCTTAATAAATGATCAGGCTTCATCCTATGGGAGCCTCTCCACAGGATTTAGCTGAGTTTGATTTATCCCAAAAACTTAGCAAGCCAGTGTTATCCTACTGAAATAATTTGGGACAAAGCATTTGCAAATATTCTCTGGAATTCATTTTAACTCAAAAATACTTTCAGATTAATTAATTCATCACACAAATTTCTAATGTGCTGCTTTACTCACAGAAAAGTCAGTTTGTGCTCACAACTGCTGGAATTGTTTTGTGTAAGTATTCTAATATCACATTTGGATTAAATTAATCCATATATTGTGAGTGCCCATCTTTGGAAGTGTTCAAGGCCAGGTCTGATGTGACTTTGAGACACCTGGCCCATGGCAGGAGGGTGGAACGAAATGGTCTTTGAGGTCCCTTCCCCCCCAAACCATTTTGTGATTCTCGGATCACTGGAGAACCAAGGTTTGATGTGTGTTAAGTGTGCCCAGCAACCCTGGCACAGCCTGCTCAGAGGCACTCGGTGGCAGGTTCCAGCTCTTCAAAGAGCACCTGTAAGAGCTTTTGTGGTACCACAGAATGGAGCACTGGCTCAGAACAGTCTCTCGCCGCAGCTCCCCCATTCTGAATTGGAAATCATGGAGCTGTTAATCCAGACAAATCATGCAGGAGGCAGGCTGGGGCATGAGGGAAGCAGCCGTGGCACTCGGGCCATGCAGAGCGCATTAATATACACAGCCTCAACTGTCTCAGTCATGTCTCAGCTTGTGGCCTGGGTTGTCCTGAATCAGACCTCGGCAATACGCATCCAGTGGTGCAAAACTCTGAGTAAAACACCAACAACGTGTTACCGCTTAATCCTGTTGAACTGTCCAGAGTTCTGGGTGATCCCGGGAGGGAGCGGTGATGGGAGGAGCAGCCGGGGAAGGAGCGGGAGGAAAAGGGGCGGGAGGAGCAGCCCAGGAAGGGGCGGGGAGAGCAGCCCAGGAAGGGGCGGGAGGAGCAGCCCGGGCAGGGCCGGTGCTGGGGCGGAGCCGGAGGGAACGCTCGGCGCTCGCGGGAGCGGCCGCCGGGATCGCCCCGTGCCCCGGCGCGGTCATGGCCGGGTTCATCAACTTCGCGGACGAGGAGGAGGTGCGGGCGTACCTGGAGAACCTGCACGTGGAGTACAGCTACCAGTGCTACAAGGAGAAGGACGCGGACGGTAAGGGCCCCGGGCCGGCGCGGCGGGGCCAGCGAGAGCTCAGCGCCCTGCCCGTGTCCCGCAGGCTGCCATAGGGCGCTCAGCCCCCTGCCTGTGCCCCACAGGCTGCCATAGGGCGCTCAGCGCCCTGCCCGTGTCCCGCAGGCTGCCATAGGGCGCTCAGCCCCCTGCCTGTGCCCCACAGGCTGCCAGCGCTTCGCAGACTACCTGGACGCCGTGAGGAAGGACTTCGCGGCCGCGGCGCGGGTGATGCGCGACAACTGCGAGGAGCACGGACACAGCGAGAGCTGCTACAAGCTGGGCGCCTACCAGGCCATCGGCAAAGGTGCGCCGGGGAGGGCTTGCTGGTAAAGGAGCTGAACACCTGGAGTCAGAATGGAATCACCAAGGGTGGAAGAGACCTTTTAAGATCAAGTCTAACTGTCCACCCAGCACTGCCTCTGTAACCCCTAAGAGACATCACTTAAACGCCTCCAGGAGTGGTGACTCCACCACGTCCTGCTGTTCCAATACCTGACCACCCGAACACCTGCGTGTCCTTCTGACCTTGACAGAGCAACCCACCCCACCCCTTTCACGGTCACCTCATAAAAGCAGAAGGGTGGAAACCCTTAAATTGCTTCCTTCTGAAGAATTAGCTGTAGGTTTTACCACGTGTATTATTTTTTTATAATTACATCTGTGTAGGTGGTAAATACAGCCAGTGCTCAATGTTGCAGCATGTTCGGTTCTTACCACGTGGATTTCTTCTCATCAGATTGTTCTCTTTTAGAAGAAGTAAGAAAGTCACAGAATGGTAACACAGCATGTCTAAGTAGTCCCCACGTCTGCCCAAAATTGTTTTTGCTGGTACAGCAATAGGAAGCAGTAAAATCTTCCAAAGGACAATACTAGTAAGAAACAATATTTTTACTGTAGCTCAAAACTGGTAACAATCTCAGTGAATATGAACGTATACTGGCAAAATAATATTTGCCTCGTGTAAGTATTAAGAAATCCATGAATATAGTGGAGGAAAGAGTATTTAGTTGGTTT
Organism: Myrmophylax atrothorax; assembly: GCA_026770055.1. Lineage (NCBI taxonomy): Eukaryota > Metazoa > Chordata > Aves > Passeriformes > Thamnophilidae > Myrmophylax > Myrmophylax atrothorax. The sequence goes on from JAOXXN010000120.1 coordinate 7,790,964, forward strand.
GGGTTATTTCTTGGTTACAGGTGCTGTTGTGATTACTCATGAATGGAGGAGAGTTCCTAAGTCAAAGACATTAGGAAAACCTTTGTCACCGAGACAATGATTGTGGCTCTGAAGTCCTAAATGTTGTGTCTAAAGTGAGGGATGCTCCATTTCCAGTGGGAAGGGAAGCATACTGCAAAGCAGAGAGCTCCCATCTGTTCTAGCATGTCCTTACAGAAATGTTTTGGTTTCTTGGCTGACAGGTGGACTTGAACCGGATTTGAAAGCTGCCTACAAGTCTTTCCTGAAGTCCTGTGAGAAAGGAGGGAAGAAATCAGTGAACGCGTGTCACAACGTTGGGCTGTTGGCCCACGATGGGAGAGTGAACAATGACAAACCCGACCCTGTGGTTGCCAGAGACTATTACACAAAAGCCTGTGATGGCAATTTTGCTCCCAGCTGCTTCAACCTGGGTGTAATATACCTGCAGGGAGCTCCTGGGGTCCCCAAGGACATGGGCAGTGCCTTGAAGTACTCGCTGAAAGCGTGTGAGCTGGGACACATCTGGGCCTGTGCCAACGCCAGTCGCATGTACAAACTGGGAGATGGTGTTGAGAAGAATGATGCTAAGGCAGAGGAGCTGAAAAACAGGGCAAAACAGCTGCATAAAGAACAGAAAGAAGCTTCAAGTTTAGTATTGGGGGAGTGAGGTGCAGTTACTAAGACTGCAGTTTTATTCAATGGCAAGTGAACTTGCTATTGTGAGCATACACTTTTCACTTAAATAAATATCCTGTATTTGGATATGCAAATAAACTTAACTTTTTATGGATGCAATAAATTAACTCTGCTGTGTCTTTCTATGTTTCTGAATGCACAAGTTCTTTAAGTGTAGTGATTAGATACATCCTCCTTTTTAAGGAAGTCAAAAACTTGTGCCCTCTTGGAAGTTTGTCCCCATGGTGTCAAAGGCTCTCTCTTGTGTCCAGTGCTCCAGTACCAAGGCCTGTGCTCTGAGCAGTTCTAACACACACAACAATCAGGCGTAGGTAATCCCAGCTCAGGCAGTGTGACCTGTGCCACCTCTCACACAAGCATGTGTGGAGCTCTCATAGCTGCACCCTTGGGTGAGCTGCTCCAGGGCAGGGATACTCATCTGTAAACCACAGGACTAGGGCAATTCCTGGCTCCCTTCTTTGTCTCCTCCAACTGGTTTGGGACTGTGTGCCCCAGGGCTTTAGGCTTACCCTCCAGCACATGTGATTGCCCCTCATTCAATCACCAATTGTTTTACTTCCCTGACACCTTCTGAAACATCATGTTCTATTTTTTATGATACAGATTTAGGGAACAAGGTGCTAATTGATCAGCCCTTGGACTCAAATCCATAGCTCAATTATCCAGACTGTAACTAAACACGCAGATTGCAGAACAGCTGTCTAAATAAGCAAGTCAGTCTGTGTAAGTGTATCCATGCACTGACAGGATCCTTTATAATTTTGGTGTGTATAAATGCATGGGAAGTTTGTGATATGTATGTATATTTTGCTGTAAAATCACTGCTGATTTAGAACATGAATGCTCTGGCTCTGCTCTGAATAAAGAGAAAAACTACAGTTGAAATAAATGAATTGGTAGTAAACGCAACACTCATTTGGCTGTTGCCACAACTGAAAGCAGAATTGTTAGAATCTCACTGCATGTATAAATCAAAGCAGGTCTTCCAACTTAAGTGTGCATTCCTGGAAAGGATGTGCTTCCTGCTGGAACAGAAACCGCAGCAGGGCAGCACAGCAGTGACATGGACACACCATAACAACAGATGGCAGTGTATGAAAACATTATTGCACACTGACTGGTGCAGGCCTGTGGATCTTGTACTCCACAGCCTGAAAAGCAAATAGCAGTGGTGACAAACATGAAAGTAATTTTCTTGTTAACAGTTTGTTTTATGGCAGTTCACAAAGTAAAGCTCTTGGAGGAACACACTTTGCCCAATTTTTTGCTGTTCTGGGCATTTGTTTAACCTGGGAAAGGTCAGTAAACGCTACCTCCATGGAGGGTAACACTAGTAATAACAGTCTGGAAGCCATGAGTTCAGGACTAAGCAATTACAGGTGGGTCAAGGCACAGGAGAATTGGGTGACATTTTAAGCCCTGATTTTTTCTTGAGCGTGTAATGCTCTGCCACAGAGTGGCCTGTTCACATCCTCAGTCCAAGCACCAGAGCAGGCTTTCTTCCACCAGGACTAATAATTGTTATCCCAGGAACTTCCAGTCAACAAAGGCACCTGGGAACATCCTCAGTAAAAGCAACACGTTTCAGATAATTAAAGCCACATAGAAAGCGGATGCTGCGGGGAGGCCTTTTCATAGCACTTGAGAACTCACAGACTTGCAGAGTTTAATTATAAAAAGAACCATTTTCATAAAATCTGTCAAGTGTATTAGTAAGATAAGTTTATGAAGTATCATCCAATTTTGTACCACTGGTTAAAGCAGCAAACCCAAATTAAGGAAGGCTCTTTGTATTTTCAGGCTGTCTCTGAATAGTTTGCTGACTGTTCAGAGCACATCTATACCTTTTTTACACAGATATCGATGATGCTGTAACAGGTGCATTAGATGGGTATGGTCCTCTCCTGTATGACTATTTTCCCTCCAAAGTGACACAGCATATAAAAAAAAATCAGTCTTATTTCAGTGTATTAGAAATCCTGTGTGGTTAATGCAGTCTGTAGCAGGGTATGGACTCTGCAAATAGTAGTCTATTCTCAGCCTCAAGATTATGTTCAGGGGACATAATCAAATCTGTTAAGAGGTGAAAATTGTCCTGCAAGTCTTGGCTTATAACCATCTTGCTGTGGCATTAGGAGGGTATTACCAAAAGGCCAATACCTTCCTGCTCTTTCTTTTTACCTGGTGTTACAAAGGCTAAATTTTATGTTCTTCTGGGAAGAAAACTTTCTTCAAAGGCTCTGAGGTCATAAAGAAAGAATGACAGATCTGTGATCATAGCAGCATGCTTGGAAATATGGAAGAACCTGTTGATCTCTTCAGGACCATTGGGTTTTCTAAGAAATAAAAGAATTTGTCTCAGCTTCACAGCTCCTAAACCACTGCCTGCTTTCCCTTTCATTTGTTTGCACTGATCTCAGCTCACAGCTGACCTCTGCTAATAAAGCAGCAATACACTTCAGAAGGGATGGTGACCAACTCTAATTAATTAAATAGGCTGGAGAATGCATGTCTGTAAATGATGAAAGCATTCTCTGCAGGATGTTTCCTGCAGCTGGGGAAGATCACCAGTGGAGTGCTGGCTTTGTACTGAGATTAAAAAACACTGGTGCCACATCATGTTGTGTCATTAAGTGTCATTTGGATTAATCCTGGACAAAAGATGCTGTTGGGTAAAGAAGCCACGTGACATTGCAGGAACAGAAAAACAGTCCTTTTCTGGTGGTTCTGTTTCTGTGTTGTATCATACTAAAAGCAATTTTGCAGCTTCCTTACCTTTAATTCAGCAGTCAGTGGCAGCTCCTCTCTGCAGTGTGTGTGTGAAGGGAGCTCCATGGCTGCACACACCCACCCAGAGGGTTGCTGGGGGACTGTGTAGGTGCCATTGCCATACCAAGGAGCCAAAATAAGTGCTGCTTGTTACAGCACAAACTTCTTGTTCAGTACAGAAAGAAATTCATTCTGTTGGCAATTTTTCACCCATCATGTGAGAGAGAAGAACTCTCAAGTAGCTCTTCACCTCTGACAGATAGAGAAGGAATGATTCCTCCCTCCTTTATGCTTCCCAACATCTCATCACTAGACCTCAGAATGATACAGTTCTCCTCAGAGCTGGCCTTTCTGGGGCTGCAGCAAGAAGAGAGAGGGAGGAAAAGGAGTCATGACACAGCAAAAACACAAAACAAGCAATACCAGGTGTATCATCACTGCAATAATCTGTGCTGAGGAGCTCAGTTCAGGCCATTTGTGTGCACCCACAATGACAAAGCCTGATCCAGAGGTGCACAGGCTGAGACTCAGGATTGCACAAAGTCCCCAGTACTTATTTCAGTGCAAACATTGGTATCCTGCTCTGGTTTTCCAGACACTGTATCAGCAATACGGCCCAGGATCCTCACAAAACAGATTTCCCCAAGACTCATAAGACTTTAAGGATCAATTCTGTGCCAAGTTTTCAGTGTCTGATGTAGTTCGCCATGTCTGTATCTTCCCAGAGCTTTCATTTTTCAGTATCCACACTCAAAGCAACCACAATAACCACTAATTACACTAATTTCAGACTATATCACACATTTCTGATTTGATGTTATTGCCTTCTACTCCTAACACTACTTACAATTACTATTGCTGTATTCATTCCAAATATGTTTTATACTTCTTACAGACACACTTTTTTCCAGTCTTGTTTGTAATACCATAATACTGTTTTGTAATATTTTTAAAAATATTTTTGTAGTGTTTTTTCGCAATTTGTGTGCAATGGAATTATAGAACTCAGGCCACTTTGGAGTGGTGATTTCAGAAGGGGATTTGTGAGCAGCATAATTGCCATGCAGGCATATGCACCCATTCATGAGCATGGTGGGAGTTCTCTGTAGGATCTCATTCTGTCTGTGCAAAACTGAACTTCGCTGCTTTAAACGTACCCTGGAGAGTTTTTCTTAGCAACTGAGAGGCTTTGGTAAAAGAGAAGGAAGAAAGGAGATGAAAACCCTGCATGTTTGTACAGCAGTTGTCACCCACAGGATTCTGGTGCACTTCACCCAGTGAAACCACAAAACACAGAGTCCTTTTCAGCTCCCAAAGCCATTCCATACGGAGCTGGGGCAGAAAAGACATCAAAGAAAAATGCTAATTGTCTGGCCATGATGTAATTTCATAATCTGAAGATGAGGCTAATCTGAATCTTTGTTAGAAGTTCCTTATTCTGACAGTCCTCCTTTGACATGTAATGGCATGGTCTGAGCTCTTCAGTGTCACAAAAAGCACTGAGAAGAAGTGGTCTGGTCTCCTTCCAGCTCTCCTGCCGCTGGAAGCACACCATGTTCCTATAGAGCTTCCTGCCCAGAGAACTCTCATTGCTCTGCCACAATCTTCCCTGCAAACCCCTGAGAAAGAAACCTGGATTATCTCTATAGTTCAGGAAAGAAGAACAAGGTTCTGAGTGGCTTCTGACTCACTGCAGGTCACACGATGTCAGGAGGGGCCCAAACTGATTACCCTCCAAATTATATTTAGCATGGCAAGGACTTGTCAATTTTTTACAAGCCAAGAAACACTGAGATGGGAAACTGGCCCTTGAATGTTATTGAGATAACATTTATGGAGTGTTATTCCAGAAAGATGTGATAGCCACCTCAGCACAATTGTTGTCAATAACTGCTGAAGAGAAAGTGAGCTGTGACACTGAACACCACAAGCAGCCTTGCTGAGTTGCCTTCAGGGAAGTTATTTTCTGTGCCTTCTTAAGTGAAGAGTTTTCTCTACAGCATTGTTTCACTTATTTGTTCTGCAGTTGGCCCAAGGGCAATATATAGATTCTTACTTGTCACAGAGTGACGTTTGCTGTCCCAAGGACCCAAACCTGCTTATTTTGGCAGCTCCCAGCCCACGGTGCTCAAGAACAGACAAAGGCCCCCAGAGAGATTAGATATAATTTGAGGTAAAAAGCTTTAGATCTTTTTGAAACCCCAAGCTTAATCTAAGTTCTTTTCTGCTGGGTTTTGTGGGTTTTACACACTGCCCAGAACCCCAGAGAATGCAAGGGACTGACAAAGTTACAAAAGCCACAGAATATGTGAACAAATTCAACACAGGGGATGGTTTCTGTAGGAGCAGCAGGAAGGCTTTGTCACAACAAACAGTAAAACCTTCCCACACCCTTGAAGAGTTAACCAAAACATCCCTGCAGTGTACTTGGCTGGGTAATTTCTGTTTGCTGTGTACTACAGCAGGGGAGTGTGATGTTTGCTGACTGTTGTGTTCATTGCTCCACAGCAGGCCCAGATCACAGGTCACACTGGAGTGACAGCGCTGATGCACTGATGGTTGAAGCTGCAACACAGATTAACAGCTGATTAACACAGTGCACTAAATGACAGGAGATAGGTGATGTCTACTGAGCACTTCTCATTCTCTGAGAACTTTCTTTCCTCATCTAACGCCATCCTAACATATGTGTTAAACTAAAGCCTGTGGTCAGAGAGTATTTTCTTATGCTGTACCTGTACCCTAGTGACCTTTAGGTAAGAATGCAAAGCACTCAGTTCTTTCAAATGCAGGATGATTTTGCCTTGGACACTGTGCAGTTACAAGCTGCAACCAAAGGCTGTATTTATACCATAGCAGAGCCCTGGAAATACTACACACACAGAGATATAGATATAGATGTACTACATATATATATATATGTGTGTGTGTGTACTACATATATACACTATTTTCCCCGTTATAATCTTTGGGGAACAATTTCAAGAAAGGAGTTTGATCTATAATTTGGATAAATAAATAACCACTTGATTTCGATGACTGTTTCTCCTCAGCATTTTGCAGTACTGACCCAGAACAGTTGCTGTCATCCCCAAGCAGATACATCACACCAATCAACAAGAGCTTTGAGCCAAATTGAGGAAAAGTTTTTTATCTTAGAAGCACCAGTAGAAATGCTGCCCTCTGGAGCCTCTGGGCAAGGCCCTTTGCCAGGGTGCAGTGCCAGCATCCCACACACCACCTGGGAAAATGGCACAGAGAGGCAAGCCAAGGCACCTGGTGCTCAGGAGCCCACACTGCTGAAGCTTCAGGCTGCTCACGCCTCACTTAGTGCTCTCAAAAGGCATTAATGTGGCTGGGGACATACACAGGGTGACAAAAAGAAAGTTAGTAAACATCTTTTGATGTGTAAGTATGAAAGAAAAAAGCTTTTTGGTTCAGTTCTGTTCACTAGGCTGAACCAGAGGTATTGTGAGGCTGGGAGGCAGACACAGCCTTGCAAACTAATTACACTGAAGCTTAATGCCTGAAAATTCTCTTTCAGAAAGGTCCTTGTGCAGTCGGGGCTATGGGCTATTTCTCTGCTTTTGTCCTGCCACTGCAAATTGATCAGATGAATGTGTGGAGAGGAATTGATCGAGTACTCTGTGCCTGGAGGCTTGAACGAAGAAGTCCAAAGAAAAAAAAAAAGCTGTTTCTTGTTCGAACTTGCTTTGTGTAACACTGCTCAGCCCATGACTCCAGCTAAAACCAAAGGGATCTGCACACTTTCTGCAGCACAGTGAGCATCAGCCTCCCTCACCTGGGACCTGTGTGATTGCTTTAAAGGACTGCTGGAGTGCAACCCAGCTTGGCCCAAACACTCCAGAAGTCAGTTCACAGCAGAGCTGGTGAAGGAAAACAGGATCAAAATACTTGAGAGTCTGAAAAGAGAGGCAGCTTCACAGTAAAAATGATCCAGAATAAATTGCATAGCAGAGGAATTATTTCTAGCTAGAACTTACTCATCCTTATACAAAATGAGATCAGCAGATTAATTAATTCAAAGTGAATTCTATTTTTTCTTGTTGCTCAGTCAGTATAAGAAAAGGACAAGTAATTCAATGTGGCCATTGAAACATCTCTTGATCCCAGGAAAGGGTTATGCCAAGCTGCTTTCTTCCCTGATGTCTCCAGAGTGCAACAGGGAGCCTTCTAGGACTCCTTAGAGATGCTGGACTACCTGTTAACTCTGGAGATAAACAATGGTGACTTCCAGAGCTTGGTCCCATCTGTGAGTGTTCCCCAAGGAAACCATCACAACCCAAAGCCTATTTTGCTAGTTTGACTAAGGAACCAGATCCAGATTATGGTATGTTCAGATATGTTCTAGAATATAATCCCAAATCAGATCAAATTAGCTCTCAGATATCTGCAAGGTGTCTGGACCACCTGAAACAGAAATCTCTCACAGCTCAAGATCTCATCTGTTAATTTCTCTACAACCCATAAGGAGTGAAACTCCCAGCAGAAATATGCCCCTATGGCACCAACACATGGCTATTGATGTGCACTTATTAAATAAGGGCCAGGTTTAAACCCCTGTGGGGCAGAAGAGGTGAGGGCTGGGACAGAAATGTGGTCTTCCTCACAGGCTTCTTCACTTGCCATCTGTAGCCAGGGCTGAACCAGCAGGGTGGGTCCACACATACATACATACACACACAGAGGTCTGAGGTTTGGAAATTGAGCAAGTTTTTGAGTTCAGACCCACCTGTGCATTTACTTGATGGGATTGCAATAGCTGTATGAAGCATTTCCAGAAGCCATTAAAGGCTGGAGAGTGCCCCAGCACTTCAGACTGCAGGCAGTCTAAGTGCTCTGAATGGATAAAAGATTAGAACCAGACATTTATATTTTAAAAAAACAACAACCTTAGCCCCACAACAGACCCCAAATGTTCTCAGGATAGGATGAGCCTTTTGTGTGCTGTGCTCTCTACATGCTGCTCAGCTGTGCTTTGCTTATTTTCCTGTGAGAGGACTGTTCCCTTGGCTACCAGTGCTGGCCTCTAATAGCTGGCATTCGGGCACAGGATGGAAACATTGCTTTGTTTTTCTTTTATTCCTGCAGGAGCACAGGAAACACAACTGGCCATGATTCTGGTAGACATCAGCTCCATATGCCGCTGCTGAATCAAGTGATGTGATTTTACCCTGCTGCACCTTTCTGCTCCAGGGCACCCCTGTATTTCTGGTGGCCACTGCCTTGTCAGAGAAGTGCTAAAAGGAGGTGAGTGTGGTACTTGTTTTCTCTGCCCTCCTGCACAGGAGGCAGCACACACTCCCTTCAGCTGCTCCAGCCACAGGTGTGTATTTATGGCCACATGCAGCAGCAGCAGCAGCAGCTCATGAGGTAGAACATGCACAGGCAGCCTCAGGCTGGCAGGAGGGGCAGGTCACAGCTAATGCCTGGGAGCTCTAAACAGTGTCTCTTAATCTTTCTGGCTTTCTGTATTAAGGCCATTGTTGCTTTTGCATTAGAAGAATTAGAATAGACTTGTCTCCTCTCCAGACCTCAAGGTCCTGCTTTCATTTGCCATTAAGTGCTCCATGAATCCATTTCATTAAAGCCTCCACACGGTGACCTTTGCTCAGTAACCTGCTCTCTGTAGTCCCTCCATAGTCTGAGGCTGCTCTCATATAAATCACTCTTATATGAAGGGAATCAAATACATCTTTTTCTCTGCTGGAGCAAACTAATGTCCTTCTGCAGTCATGAAATGCAACAAAGGGACTGTGATTCAGGGGGCAACGTGAGGCTGGCAGTGTCTGTGGAAACGAGACCAGTGTAATGGCAGGAGCAGAAGAGGAAAGCAAGAACACAGGTCCATCAGATGAACAGAAACCACCATATCACAAACAGAACCTGAGAAAACAAGGCAATAAATGTGGTGAGTGGATGAAGAGTTGTACAGAAAGTATCTGGGAACACGGTATGGATTTGTGGTGATTTATAACCACCAAATCCTGAGGCACAACTAAAGTAAATAAGGACACCACTAATCTGTCCTTGGAGAAAAAAAGAGAAAAAGTCACAGATACAGAAAGGCTCTACTGCTTTTATTACTTTCCCCCATATTTTCTGTGGTGGCCATACCAGATACAATTAGGAGCAAAGCTGAGGATTCAGACACATGCATGGTGCTCCAGCTGATGGATCCCATCCTTGTCAGCAGGACTGCTGGCTTTGCCCAGCAGAAAGGCTCAGAGGAGAGAGATGGGGAGGAGGAACACGGAAGGCATTGCTGCAGGAGCTGCACTCAGCTTTTAGTTGTTTTACAGGAATTTGCAGTGTTCCTGCCTAGCTCAGGAACAGAGGGAAGGTGATTAGCAGGTTGGTTTGCTGAGCCTGTGAGACCTGCTTTGCATTTCTTGTTGGGCAGATGTGAGAGCTGAAGCCTCCCTTTTCAGAGGAAAAGGTTAACTGCAGGGTCTCACTGCATAGTAGGTGTTGGAGTTCTCCTTCACTTGGGCATCCAAGAGCTGTAACCAAAGAACTGCCCTGAGTTTGAGAGCAGGGAAGTGCTGGGGGACCAGGGAGTGGCTCCACCAACCTGGGCAACCAGCCCAGCCCATGACAGCTTTTATCTTCCTATAAAACAAACTGAACTCTCAATTTTATTTCTACAAAGCCTCTCACTGTCTGTTTTTCAAATGTAGTTGTTTCCCAGTGGTCCCATCCTTTGGGATTGACCTGGGGCTCTGCATTTCCTGGTTTCTTCAGAAGGCAGCCCTTGCAGGCCACCCCAGCCTTGCTCAGGGCACAGCAATGCACCCTCACCCCAGCACTGCTCTCCAGAACAACAGCCACTGCTCACCAGTTTTCTGTCATGGAACACCATTGTATTTAGATGCAAAAGTCATAATCTTTTCACTCTTGCAGAGAGCACTCGGTAATTTTGTGTGAATGTTCTCCTGGCAAAACCAATTTTTGCTGCAGTATGAATGATACAAAAATGCATCAGCGTGGGACACTAATATACAGATTAATAATGTATGTGCTAGATAGAAACCTGGGCAAATTGAGCTAGAAGGGGCCTTGTGGTTATGCAGTCTGTTTCTCTGTCCCAAGCCAGAATTACCTGTATTTATATTTATGATCCCTGGAGCTCTCTGCCCTGCTTAACCTCTACCAGGGGCTCTACAGTCACTGCAGGCAATTTCATCCTGTATTTACTGATCTTCCCAGCAGAAAGCTCCTGCTTTCCTCAACAATCACAAATACAATGAATGACTGTAGTAAAAGAACAATATGCAAGCAGGCAAGAAGGGCCCAGCAGGTGCAGGAGCCCTGGCAGCCTAAGGGAAGCCTTACGTGATTCAAGCACTTAGTTCAAGTTGGCTACAGCAGGGTATTGTCTGCAACCAGGGAAAGCACAACAGCCCTTTCAGCATTCTGGGAGGTGCAGACAAGATACGATTCTTCAGCATCACAAAAGATAACTAGCAAAGGGTCAGTGTCAAAATGCAGTTCACTGCAATGAGAGAGGCAGAATAAATGAGAGTAGCTTCTTATACTGGTGATAAGGATGATCCCAGATTTATCTTTCAACTGTGTCAAACTGTAACTGCTCTTCAGTTTTTATTGTTAGTGCTGTCATTGCAATAACATGCTAGAAAGGAACTGCTTTATTTATTGATTGATAAGAAAAGAGATTTACCTGCCGTGTGATCTGCTGATATTTTTATGCCAGTACAAAGATTGTATCAGAAGTCTCAGCCAGCTGACTAATACCTGGAATTAGAGGAAAGGCAAATAGTGGAAACCTGCTGCTCCCAGTTTCAGTCCTAGTAGAGGGGCCATAAAGTGCACTAAATCCTGATTTTATTTAACATGCTTCTATTGGAAAATGAGAGCTCTCCAATGGCTGTGGTCCAGTTCCCCAGAAAGGAGGATCTGTGGCAGCATGTCCACTGCTGGCACAGACAGCCCTGCTCTGGCACCTCCCTGGGAAGCAAAGCTAAAAAGCCAAAGCTGTTGATCTGACTAAGCAGCCTGAGATGGTTTTTCAGCCCTAATCTGGTAAACGTGCCTGTAAAGGTTTGTTTCATGAGATGGAACAGAAAAGAATACATTGTCCTTTGCAAAGATGGCTTCATAGATCACTTTTTCAGCCAAAACCTCCCATTTCAGACAAAGGCAGCCCAGTGAGGAACATGGGAAAACAGAACTCACCAACGCCCCCAGCTCAGCAAAAAGGCTCCTGATCTGAGGACTCAGATCATTTCCTTTCAAGCACCTCATTTAGCAGAAGGCCTCACACCACTTTCCCTGGCACAATTCTCTTTGATTTCCAAGGAATAAAACACCAGCCCCCATTTGCACAGCCTGCCATTTCCTTTTTGCATTTAAATGCTGAGCTGCCCTTATCAGGTCAGTGCTGCCTTATCACCTCTCCCAGAAAAGCTTCCATCACATATATAACAGAATTAATATTCACTGCATCCCTCGTGTCTCAGAGCTCACAGTTTAAAACCCCAAGTGCTGGTTTGGGAGCTCCAGCAAGCACCAGGAAGGACGGGCAGAATCTCTGTGGCTCCTGCCCCCATTCCCAGCAGTGCCCTTAGGGAGCACCTCCCACCACGGGCTGATACCGGAGGATGCTACAGCCCAACGGAGATGGAACAGACCAGTCAGAGCACCAGGGGCAGCAGAGCAGTGTTTCCATTTAGCTCAGCATCGTGATTTATTGACACCAGTAACAAATGCAGCCTAAGGAAAGGCAAAGCTGCAGAAGCACATTTTATCAGTGACTCAAAAGAGAAATCAATATGTTTGTATATATTAGTGGGAGCAATCTCTGTTAAAAAGCAAAGGGATGAGGCAGTTATGTTCTTCATGTTTTCTAGAATCCCATGGTTTTTAACATGCATTAGTGTCTGCTTTAAGCCCCTCTCTCAAAAGCTGGTGGGCTCCTCCAGGAGATCAGCCCCATCCATCTGCCCTTACTGACCCCTGGAAACCCACAGCCTTGCTGGGGAGGCATTTTTCCAAAAAATACCTGGAGGCCTGTAAAGAAAGAAAGATTTAGAAAGATTTTTGCCTGTGAATGGTCTGTAGTTACTAGAAGATGCAGTGAGGTTCAATTTGTCCATACTGACACAGTACACACTTGCATCTTCTCAATTAAAAAAGCAGAATTACATTGATGGGGTTTGTGGTTCCTCTGCTTGACAGAGGAATTGAATGGGGCCAGTTCAGTCAAATGAGCAATTTTAAGTGCATTGCTTTGTGCAGATGTCCTTGGTAAAATAAAATTAAAAAACCCCACAAAATAGCTCAAAGAAATAGTGTGAGTCACTAACAGCCTCTTTGTCCTGCAACCACTTGTGGTTTAATTTACTGAAATGAAAATTTGTTGGGACGTCACTCTGAGTAATTTCACTGTTTTCCTTCGGGAACCAAAAAGAGCAAAGCATTAAGCTGGTCAGAGGGAAAACTCTGTCAGGGAAGGCAGCAGACATGACAGGAGCCCACAAGTGGCACACACCACCCTGGCTCCAGGCCAGTGAGTGCAGGTTTGCATGGCTGCAGTCTCCCCAAAACAGCTGCTCATCACAGAGTGGCAAAAGAAATCAGCTGCAATGTTTGCTGCCACAGCTACAAGAGAAAGTGGCACATTTTCTTACTGCAAATAAACAAATCTCACAGTGGCTCTGGACATTAGCACCTTAAATGTCTGTGGTGACAGGACTACAGCACTAACAGTAAGTGAGCAGAAGAGAAGAACACAGCCTGAGAAGAGGCACCTACCTGTTACAGGCAGCAAAACCTCCAGCAGGGACTCACTGCCAAGTTCAGGAAGCCACAACTCTACAAAGGTGTGAGCACAGCACTGCCTCTCGTGAGAGGTGATCTGCAAAGTGTCACAGCAGCCCTGAGAGAAAACAAGTAGAAATATGTTAACAAAGGAACACAAGGTGTATGTTAAGGGATGATTGGAGGAATCCAGGTCTACCTATGATATCAAACTAATACCTGTGCATTTGCTGATGTCTCAGAGAAAAGACTCTGGGGAAGAAAATCTCCCATTCTCGGGAGGCCTCTCCAATGCACCTGGAGTACAAGCACACAGTTCAGAGCAGAGGGCAGGATCTTGAGCACCACCTTCAGCTTTGGAAAGTCTAATCTACCTTATAGTTGGTGGTACTTTGGAAGAAAATCCTGTAAAACTTGTTAAAACCAGGGATAACTGACTGAAAATCAGGTGCTTTGTTTTCTTCACTCTGCCTTTAGCCCTGATTCCTATGCAGCAGTGGCATTTTTAACCCTGTGCTTTGGCCACTCTGACAGGGTGTGCTGGCAGGGCTGTGAGCTGTGTGTGTGCTGGCCTGTTGGGCAAGGCCAGGGCCTCCCAGTGCCCTCCTGTCCCCTGCCCTGGCCACTCTGTGGGCTGTGCTGCATGTTTGGCCCCAGGTGCAGCTGTGCTACTCACGGGCTAAACCACAAAGTGCTGCAGCACCACTCCATACAGAGAGGAGGCCAAGTGATGTGGTGGGACCCACAGCTCAGCTTGCAGAGTTGACATCAACGAAGGATATAAACACATCTTTCCTTATATACTCTGTATATAAAAACATTGCATCTCACTCATGTGCTGTATCTAGAAGAAATTCTCGCTCGCTCCCTGCAAACTCAATGGAAGTTGAAGCAAACCCATCTGTTTTAATCCCTGAGACTAACATTGCTTCCTCTCTTCCATTAGCATGAGTTTATCCTGCTCTCCCTTGAATGGGAAATGCATCAACCCTGAAGTTTGATTAGTGGCAATCAGGAAACATCCATACCTGCATGGAGACAGTGGGAGGCTTTTCAATTAAAAAGGAATTTTGAGAATATAATGTCTCTGTTTTGAAAGGACAAATGCATCTTTCAAGGAATACAAGCTGTAAAAATAATTTATATATTGTGTTTCTTCAAGGACAGTAATGCTATCATAAAATGAAGTGTCTTAATTGCTGGAGAGATTAATTTCTGCTCTGTGGAACCAAATATACTCAATGCTACTAAAAAGGTACTGGGGAGCTTTTCAAAGGCTGGACGACAGAACAGCCAGTGAGTATCTTGTGTCCAAAACCAGGTGTCTTTTTTCTTGTTCATTTTAGGTTCAAGAGGCAGGTGGTGTGGGGACGTGCCCCTGGCCAGGACTGCAGCAGGGCAGTGCATGGGGAGCAGGATGATCAGTGCTGGAGGGAGCAGCCTGGCAGGGCAGCAGTGCCTAACAGAGAGAAGTGACGTTTATTCATTGCTCCCAAGTCTCTACTATCTTTAATGCCTGCTGAAATAAAACACTTGTCAGAAAAGTTGTCTCTGGTGGTTTAACTTCCTCATCCTTTGGTTAAATTCTAAGGATGTTTCTGCTCCTCATTTGTCAGGTTCCCAGTAAAGCCAGAGGAAGGCAAGATTTAATATTCCTGTAACACCTAAATATAAACTGTAATCAGATTTATAAACAATCTACAAGCCTCTTTCATAAGCTATAAAAACTTTAGAACAGTACATCTGTGCACTTCTGTTTCCTTTTCATAGTCTCTCACCTCTGCTTCTATTTCTCTAAATAGAAAGATAATAGTATTAACCTATTCCTTGGGGGTTTTGTGAAGATTCATCAGCTAATATTTATGCAGTAAAATGGAATAAGTGCTGTGTAAGTGTTGAGCATCATTATTGTTCTCTCTTTCTTCATTAGCACATCATGTACATGTCAAGAAGACCAGATAAACATAGAAATTAGCTATTCTCAAAGTAAGGGAAGTGAGAAAGGTACCATGACTGCCTGAGAGCCACTAACTAAAAATGTTTGCTGTGGGTGATGTCTCTGGCTAACAAAACAACCCTGTAAGATTCAAAGAATCAAATATATTTCTTTACTCATTTGAAAAAGTTCTGTCTGCAGCAAAGAAGCTCTGAGAATAGGTCCAAATTAAAAATGCTCCATGTTTCCATATGAGCTGTGCTTTGGAAAACACACATACACAAATAAACACAGGGAAAAATGAGATCTGGGAAGAATCACTGAGGAGGTTTCTGGATTTTAGAATGCAAGACCTACTTGCTGCTTCAGCTGGATTCCTGTTTAAGACGCAGCTGCTGTGGGAAGGGACATCCACGAGGAGTGGAGGGACAGCTCTGCCCACGAGCTCTGCACTGTGGATGAGGAAAAACAGACGGAAAAACTAAAATCAGAACGAATTCCAGAAAAGAAGCCCAGGCTGTGGAAGAAGAGCAGAGGTGAGCAGGGACACACCAGTTTGAGGCAGTGAGGCCTCCACCCCCACATCTGGGGTGTGCAGTGACCGTGGTACACGGTACGTGGATCCCCTCACCCCATGGCTCCCAGCAATAAAGGGAGCCACCACCCTGGGAAAGCCACTCTGCTCCCTCCATTCCACCTTCACTTAAATTCTGGCTCCCAACATTCCCTCTTTTTCTTACTCATTACCAACCAAATAACTCTTCACTGCTCCAAAATCTACCCACCATGCAATCCTTTACCTCTTCACCAATGAGCTGGTGATGTTTTGCACTGGAGCACACAAAGCCACAGTATCTCCCTCAGCTCAGCAATACTGGGGGAGGTTTTGTCCTGAGCTGCAGCACTCTGAGCCTGCTGTGCCAGCAGCAGCCCCTGCTCCCTGCAGCAGTGCAGGGAAGGCTGAGCTCCCTGCCCCAGCTGTGCTGGAGGGTGTTGCAGCAGTGGCAGGGGCTGCACAGCACCTCTGGCTCCATCTCTGCAACTCCCATTTCCATGGGGTTCTGATGCAGGAATTTAGGTTAGTCCCAACACCATCAGGACTTCTCATCTGTCAATCTCAAAGTCTTTCTGTCTGGTCCATCTCAAAGGTTGTGGTGTTAGAGCTGTCCAGCACAACTTGGTGTTTGCTTTCAGAGCAGTTTGCCTTCTCTCAGGAACTTTTCAGGACGTGGCACGGTGTTATTTTCTAGCTGAGGCTGCTGGCATGGCATGAGCAGTGCACAAGTACCTGAGCTGAAACAGCCTTTTTATATCTCATCACAGTCTGACACAGAGTATTGTCACACTTCTCTACAAAATGCTGCAGGGCTGTAATCACAGACAGTGTCTGAACAATGCACCAGCACCCAGCTGGGCATGGCAGCAAAGGGGCAAGGGGAAAATGAGGACTTTGGGCAGAGGTTCTTGCAAATTGAATCCCTAGTCTGGGAAATTGAAAACACATACGAGACTACAATCAGGCTGTGAAACCCAATTTGCTCTTCTTTTCCATAAATAACAACTTGATAATGGCATTCTGCTAGACATGGCCTTCAGTCAAGAGGACGTGACTTTCTTCCTGTTTATGCAGATGAGGAGTTGCAGTGCCCTTCCATGGAAACCACAAAGCCATTTAAAGGTGGGTTTACTCAAAAGACTAATTCCCCCATAACTGGTGCCTGGAGTGGCTGAGCCCTCTGCACAAGCCACTCTTCCCTGCACCCCTCTACATCACAACAGCCTTCTGTCCCACTCTTCCAGCCTCCAGCTAAAGCTGCTTCCTCCCAGGGTGGATTCACGGTGGGTGACTTGCAAAATGACAATTCCTGTCACTGAAGGACATTAATACGCAGTAGTTCTCTGGTGGTTTGTTGATCAAGGAGCATTTTCTAAACAAACTGATTAAAAGTGTGCAGCCAGGAAAGGAATAAGCACTATGGAAGAAAAAAAAATCACAACAACTTCTCCCAGCACCTGAAATTTAGGGATTTGGCCAGACTGAGGCCCTGTTTGATTAAGCTACACTATTTTACTTATTACTGTAGTAAAGCCTCAGACTCCTTTTCACCCACCTAGAGCCTGTGGTTCTGGGAACTGCAGAGTTGGTGAAGAGCTCATCCTGCATAAATCCAGTGCCCTTTGGGCATGCCAGGATAGGACATCTCAATGCTGAGGAAGGACATGTCAGAAAGAGAATTCCTGAAATACAATGTGCCTGTACATGGAGACACCAGCTCTCCCAGAAGGCTTTAAATAATAGGCAGATTTCCATTAGATGTTAGGAAGACACTCTTCCCTGTGAGGGTGGTGAGGCCCTGGCACAGGTTGCCCAGGGAGAAGTTGTGGATGCTCCATCCCTGGATGCTCAAGGCCAGGCTGGATGGAGCTCTGAGAGACTTGGGATAGTGGAATATATTCCTGTGCATGGCAGGGGGTCGGAACAAGATGAGCCTTAAGGTCCTTTCCAACCCAAACTATTTGTGGATATGATTCTTTTCCCTGGTTTATCTCCTGTCCTACATGGAAAATGGACCTTCTTCTCTCACAGTGGAGAAGGTTGAGAAGGGCTGAGAGCAGCCACGGTGCCTTCCCAGGTTTGCTCTTGCTTGAGGCCCTTGGGGCACTCCCTGCCTCAAACTGACACTCCCACTGCTTCCTCCTGCATGCAATGGTCCTGTTACACACCATAAGGATTTAGGATTGTGATGGAATTGCATCATCTGAGAGGAAGGCATGCTGGACTGCAAAGCTAACGCAGACATGCCCTTCAGAGCAGTAACCTGCTCCATTAGCTCAGATTTCATCCCAATGTGATCACCCTTGTTCATGATAGTGCCTGTTCAAGATCAGATTTTATGCTCAACCCATTTTCATTCTGGGCTTTAGACAATAATTTACACGCTTCAAATTTTGAATTATTGAAGACAAACTGATAGTTTCAGTAGGGAGCCATAAACCATTCAGTGGATGCTGATCACCCCATCTCGTTCAAATCCAGGCTCTGACCTAAGGGGGTCTGGCTCACAGGTTGTTCCAAGTTAGAATTCAGCTGTCAGAAAAGACAAATTCACTCAATGCATTTTAAATGCCAGAGTCAAATCTGGCTGGGAAGAATGGCCGTGCCAGCTCCCAGTCTTTTATTCTGTGATATTACTGCACTGTGTGCTACAAAATCCAAGCCAGATGTTTGTGATTAATGAAGTTTTTCTCTCTAGGAATATCTGGCTACACGATGGAATCTAATTAACCCTGACACAGACACCTGTCTTAAAGAGTACTGAACCATTTCTTGTCCCAACATTTGCATTTCAGGAATGTCCTGGAGGAGAAGGAGGGAGGATTCATGGTGAATGCTGTCCATTAATTTGCTTGATCTTTTCCTTTCAAGAGGAATAATCACTAAGGAGAAGCAGTGAAAACTGCAGATGGTGTGTCAGAACAAGTGTAATGTGCAGCTATAAAATAAAATGTCCATTTGCCATGGACAAGAAGCAGTAAAAGAAACTCAGTGAAGCAGGACAGCTTTGCTCTGATCAGCGTAGTCAGGATCTGACTCTTGGAAGACAAAATGTTCCCTCTTTGAGGCAACCATTACATTCCTTTTCACACACTCTGCATTTTATAACCACTGCTTAGAGCAGCCTAAACTTCTGACATGTTCAAAACATTTCTAGAGAAGAGGAGAAACACTTCACAGGTAAAGGATAATAGCAATTTTTAAAAAGAAAGTTTCTCTTGACTTTTTATGTTCTGAATAAATTAACTGGTTCTCTTATTTTTTTCCTTCTTTTTTCTTTTTTTTTTTAAAGTATGTGTTTCAGAAATGAATAAATGATTCAGTGCATTTCTTCCATTCAGACTAGGCAAAACCCCCTAACATTTAATCAATGCAGTGTCTGAATTACCTTCCACTAAAATCACTATGTAATTTGTGTGAACATTTCAACATTTCTGAGCCTGAGGCACCTCCTCATCCAACAGATTTTCACTAAAGATGTGTGGATGTGGCACTTAGAGACATGGTCTAGTGGTGGGCTTGGCAGTCCTAGGTGAACAGTTGCATTCAATGACTATAAAGGTGTTTTCCAGCCTAAATGATTCTGTGATTCTATGCAGGGATGCTCTGCTAGGATGTCACACACCACTTGTGGCTGAATGTTAAATGCCTCCCCCCAGCTCCTCTCAGTTAGAGGTGTACCATGTACCAGTCACCTCCCTCCTGCTAGTGTGCAAAGGTTTGCTGGCTTTGCTGGAGAGCAGCAGGAACAAAGAGAGCATCCTGAGGCACAGTGACCAGCAGCTTTCATGATGGGCAGCTTTGGATCCTTGTTCACTCATGTCAGTACCATGTTGGCTTATCTGTTTTTCTGCTGGGGTAGGATCAATTATATTGATTAAATTAATTCAAGTATGACTTAATCTGCATCTGGTATTTCCCACAAACATCTGTGGGAACTGTGAGAGATGGACAGAGCTCTTTAGGGCTCTCTCTGCTTTTCAGTGTTTCCCTATGGTTAATGCTAAGCACATCACGTAGTCTTGCCTTTGTGATTCATCTCACCTGCCTATAAATATCTGAAAGGCTGGTCTCTGCTCCAAGACAGCAGCCTGGATCCCTTCCAACAGAAAATGCAGGAACACATGTTGCTCCAGGGTGAAATCTCTCTCCTGGGCCAGGATGAATTGCCAGGGGCTGGTTGGTGTCTGTTATTTTCCTGACTACAGGAGAAACGTGGACAAATAGCTGAAACCAGCTAATTTTTAGATTGTTAAAATAAGGTGAGACAAATGTACCCTTTGCAGCTGTATCTGTTTTGCTTTGCTTTTAAAAGATCTGCTTGGGTTTACAACACATAAGCAAGAATTCTTGCTTTTAGGACAAATCCAGGAAGATTAAAGAAACTTCCTTCCCCCACTGGCACGTTGTTATTCTTCCTTAGCCATCTACTGCTGTTCTGTTTAAGCTCCTTCCCTCAAAGCACCTGATAGTGGGCACGCTGATGCAGCTGCTGCATTGAAAGGAATCTTTGCATGGGTTTAGGATGGGAATTCAGCAATCCTGAATTCAGCAGTGCTGATGTTTGAAATAAATACTGAATCATGCACAGACAGGCTGCCAAAAAGTGTGTATTTGTCCTTGCTGTTCCTCAATTACCAGTTTGAAAGAACATCTTTTGTTCCACCAGCCTACACTGCAGTATAAAACTCCTGTTGGGCTGTTCCCTTGACTGGCTTTTGCTTTTAACAGGAGAAAAGTGCAGACCCCACTCCCACCCAGGGCTCCATCCATGTGGCAATCCACAGCAGTCCCTCACCAGGACAGCAAGGGGGCTCTGTCCATGAACATCACTGCTACCAGTCAGGTCTTTTAACCATGAGAGGCTAACTGCAGTAGTTAACTGCAATGACCTTGCAGGACTCTCAGAGGAATCCATGATGGAAATCCATGTGTTACAGTCCTGATGCTGGGAGAGACACTGCCTTTTCCACATACTTCCTGTAACTACTTTGCTTGTACAGCAGGACTTGGGCTGGGGGGATGGTTTCGGTGGGGGATTATGGCTAACCTTAATTTAAAATTAGCCAAGTTCATTCTTTTTTTTTTTTTTAAACCTTGAACACTGTATGTTCCACCTTATCTTCTCAGTTGTGTACCTCTTCCTGGCTGCAGGCAGGAGGAGGGAGCACACGGGGAGGGGCAGCACCCACACATGCCAGGGCTGCTCTCTGCTGGAAGAGAAGGGACAGGCAAAACTGCTCGTGTTCTACTGTCTCCCCGGTGAACAGTGGGATTTAAGAAGTACTCCAAGAAGAAATACAGGGAGTTAAAAGACCACTGAGGCTGGCAGCTCCATCAGGCCAACTCATGGTAGTGATCACAAAAGTTTGAATCAATAAACCTAAGGACAAACAGGGCTGAGCAGGAGACTGTCAGTGGAGCTCTTGTCTGGAGTCTCCTCCCAGATCTGTGCAAGCTCCTGGGAGACAATCCATGGCAAAGCATTTAGTGACCATCTTACCCAGCCTCAGCACTGATGGGAAAATCAGTCCAACGTGCTTTCAGCCCAGGGAGGAGCAGGTGAGTGCTGCCAGAAACTGTGGGTCTGTGATGAGAGCAAAGACACAGCACTGAAGTGCTGAGACTGGGGCAAGCCTTGTGTCAAAAGAAGGCAGTAAGACAAGGGGAGAGGAGACATTGAGAGCAGGATTGTGTGATGAAGTTACCACATGGATATGATGACGTAACTAAAAGTCACAGAGGTCATGCTAAACAAACCTAATAGTGAATTTGCATCTTAAGCTTCTTAATGTAATTTTAACCACCCCAGTATCACTGCTGCTCATATGCATAAAAGGATGCTTTTATTTTATAACAGCAAAAGGTTTGTTAGCCAGCCTCCACATCTGCTCCCTGGTAATTTAAATTGATGGCATTTATGTATTTTCTTTAAAGAAATGGTTGTTGCAGCTTTCCCCTGGTGCCAAAAGAAACATGTCTATTGTCTTCATGCTAATAATATCATTTCTAAAAGTCTAAGTTGTTTTTTTATTCACTTAAACTGGGAATATGAATAGCAAAAGTGAATTACATTTGCATGGCATAAGAATAAAGATGAAAGCACTTCAGTGCAGTCTTGATATACACTTAGGAAGCATTTTTAAAATTCCCATATTCCCAAAATGTACACATACACATTGAGGATAAGTAGCTTGTTCAAAGGACAATTCATTATAATTTATACTGTTTGGCTACTGAAATGATATGCTTTTTTCTCCCAATAAGAGTCTGGGTTATCTGAAAGTATCCTAGTCAGATGTCAGTTCCAGTATCTTTAGCTTACTTGTGCCTTTGGATAAAAATTTTATGCCCAACATTAAAGATGGTCACATTTTCACATAACTTGCAATAGCTCAGTCTGTCTTGTTGGAGGGTGCTGGGTCAGTCCCTTAGGAGGACTGCACATGGTCTGTACAGAGTCTAGCAGGACCATTAACATCCTGTTAATTAGAGCTGCCTATATAAACTCAGGAATAAAATGCTCACTCTCTGACTTGCCCAGCAATACCAGGTACAGTATCTTACCCATTTGCTATTTGAGTTCTTTAATTGGTCTTGTTGGTGAAAACCACAGTGTTGATCAAAATCCCAGCAAACCCAGGGAGTTCAGGCACCGACAGCCAGTGGCCTGGTGTGCTCAGGGGGCTCTGGGAGAGCAGCTCTCAGTGTACGAGGCAGTGGCCTGGTGTGCTCAGGGGACTCCTGGGGAGCAGCTCTCACTGCACCAGGCAGTGGCCTGGTGTGCTCAGGGGGCTCCTGGAGAGCAGCTCTCACTGTGCAGCAGGCAGTGGCAATACCCAGATTTCACATTTGGATGCCTCCCCTTGCAATCCTTTGGCACATCAAAATGGGACTTCCTCAGCTTTTTCATCAGTGGTATAACAGAGAGATGATCCAATTTGTTAATTGTCTGGGAAAAGATAAAAACCCAACTTTGCTACAATTTTGTTAAACGCTTTGGTTTTCATGATCTACATATCCACATTGCTCATAAATTCCCATTCCCAGCTGCTCTTCACACTCACAGTGAATTTATCTCACTCTAATAATTCAGTATCTTTTAAAATTTGACTTGACTAAAGCAATTTTTTTCTCAGCTAATTCTGATTGTTTCTAATTTGGAAGACGAAGGCAGATCTGGCTTAGCACGTCACTGATATCCCTCAACACTCTTCAGTTTTCATTCAGCCTTCAAGGAATTCTTTAGTGGCTGAATGTCAGGTTTTAATTACACGCCTTTGTTGGAAAAGCTGTTTTATTTCAGTCCTTTATCCTTCTGAGCCACATAACTAAAGCTGGAAAACTGAACAGCTATTTGAAAACTGCATGTTGTAAGACAACACACGTATAATGGGGTTCACATACTTTGTGCATCACTTAAAAATCATGGTGTCCAAACTTGCAGCACTGCACTATTCAAAACACTGAACCATTGGGGTAGTAATCTGGAATTGTGCCAAGGGAGTTACAATACAGTTTCTTTGATAATTGGTCTGTAAAATTAGGTTATATTTCATTTAAAGAAAGCACCTAGCAAGATGAATCCTGACTCCAATCACATTAATTCACACCAAGCAAGATTTTTAATTACATCCAGGTATCTGGAGATGCAGCACAGTGCTTAATTCATATGGTTTGATGGAGAAGTAGGCTACAGTCTGTTTTCTAAACCTCACTTCAACTTCCTTTAGACTGGTCCATCTTTCTTGTCCCTTCTCCTCAGCTCTCCCAGCCTGTGTTCCAGGCTGGCTGGGAGCCACAGGGCACAGTCCTGAGCACATGCAGCTATCAGCAGAGAGTCAGGGCTTGCTTTGCTAACCCATTGTTTGGGAGGGTATTGTCCTACCAAGCACAGGGTGAGATCATGTCTGCTCACAGAAAAGTGCAGGCAGACTGTTAGATCTCAAGGTAATGTCAATTATTGCTTCGAATTGCTGGCACACAGAGCGAGGCCGAGACTGAAAGCAAATATGGCCTTAACGTGCTGTTTGTGAGTTGTGCTGCTCAGGGCTCAGCAAGTGTTCTCAGCCAGCAAACCCCCAGGGAACCCACCTCCTCTGCCCATCAGGCCCAGGACCATAAATCATTACACTAGAAGTAAGGAGCAGTGAAAAACATCAACATTATTTAACACTGCAGAGCTTTTTCTCCAGAGCAAACACAGTTTCTGTGAGGATGAACCACAGCTGAGGGATTCGGGGTGTGCCTGTGCCATGGCAAACCGAGCCGGGGCCACCAAGCACATATGTAAGATTTCAGTAGAGCCAACTCATTGGGAGCTTCCTATTTTTTTCCATAGCCTGCTATGCTGGCTCCAGCCTCCAGCTACGGATTGTACTGCTCTGGAGCCCCTGAAGGACAATTCTGAATGTGGGAGGTAGGTGGGAAACAGGGCATCAATCCTTATCGACCCTCCAGCTCCACCTTGATCCTGGCTGGATGAAAACATCCCTTCCTAAGGTACCCCTGGGTGTTTTCCAGGGCTGGCCTTGCACCAGAGAGCACAGACAGAACAGAACATGCCACCCATCTTTCCAAGTAAAAGCAAGGACTAAACATTTTCAGTTTACTCGTGTGAACAGCACAGCACCTTGGTAATTAGCAGTTTGAGGGGTTCCCATTCTGGCTGGTTTAATGAATATTAGTGATGTTGAGGAAGGCTGCTGTGAATAGTCAAACACTGCTGGAGCTGTTTACCAACACGTTTCCAATGGAGGTCAGGCACAGTGGATTTAAAAAAGCCCAAAACAGTTTATGAAGTACTACTGGGTAACAGACATTGCTTAAAAAAATAAAAGAAACACAGGGGAAAGCTATTATGCACATTATTAACTTGTGGAATTAGATATCTAGACATAATTTAATGTCTTTGTGAGGCATTCTGTAATATTCTAATATTATTAATGCCATGATATTTTATCACTACACTCATGTTAACAGAGCAAACACACGACCTGTAATGTTTTGTATCCTAGTTCCTTCTCATGAATCCATATTCACATTATGGATCACTTTAAGTGAAACCAAGCTAGTCCCAGTTTTAACATGGACTCAATCCTTTTCCCAGTTATTTTTCATTTTTGTCTATACCAAGCTACCAATCACAACTAAAAGCACTCCTAAAATGAGATGCTTACAAAAGTTAGGAGATTTTTAAGTAACTGTTAATGTCCTTGAGGTTTGGCCATGGGTAAGATCCCTAACGTGCAGATTTGCATGACCTACACACCAAAGAACAGCAATATCTTTTCCTTTCTAATTTCCAGAAAAAATGTTTGTTATAAATCTGGGATTAAGGCCAGGTGTGGTCACAGACAAATTTGTGAAGGTGAAGTAATTGCTATTTGCTGAAAGTAATTGCTTCCTGTTCCAATTACCACAGCAATTAATGTAATTCTCTATAATGCTCTCTGGAATAATAAAGTTACTGGAGAAGAACAGCAAACAAACACCTTTGCCTGCTCTAGGAAACAGATTAGTACCAAACCCTGTTTGTTACATGGACAGCAGGAGACGTAGCACTTCACTTTCTTGCTTTTAAATGCTTGGCTTAGTCAAAGTCATGAGAGACAATTAGGGTTTTTGTCACTTAGCAACCATAACTGGGTTCGGGAGCAAAGCAATTTGGAACAGGCAGTACTTGACTGCTAAATGCTGCCACTGCAGCACACCTCCAACCACTCACTGCTGCTCAGAACTGGGCAGACTGGGGCACAGAAACACCACCAAGGTACTCTTTGTAAGAAGCATTCCCATTCCAGTTTTCAAGCTACCTGAGAAACTTTCTCTTCCTCTGATTTCCCACCATCCCATCACCCAGAGAGGAGTTTTTGAAGAAATGCTTGAGACAGGAAGGACAGAGGTAAGCACCTAAGGCTGTCTCAAGGCGTCAAGTGCTACTGCCACAAAGTCAGCTGCAGTGAAACACCCACACACTGTGGATGTCCCAGTGGATCTCTCCTTCTGGATGTTCACTTATATCACTTAGGTGTTTTGGAGTTTCAGGTAGGTACTTAGGATGCCCCTGGATGGATAGGAAGTTTTGAATGAAAACATCAGGAAATAATGAAATATTACTATAATTCTATGTTCTCTGTAAATTATGGGACTTTGGTACATCAATAGTGGTAGATGCATCAAATGTTGGTGAGAAAAATATTATTCCTTTGTATAAAAGTAATTCAATTAACTATTTTCCCTCTCCTGAAAATCCTGACTTGGTGGATTTATAAAACCACACAGTCCTTTCTCTGCCTGCTCTTGTAACATGCAGGAAAAGCTGGGGAGAGCAGAGTGGGGAAAGGTACCAGGCACAACCAAACACACACTCTGGCCCTGACCTTGATGCACACCCGGAGTGCAAGTAATTAAATACATGCTAAGAGTTATTTGAGAAAATAAAGCACAGAAGACAGAACTGGTACTAACTAAGAAGGATTACAATTAAGACCCAAGAACTAATTCTGATATTGGTTGGAGCCATTCAGAGCAGGAGTTCTGAAAGGCTTAGTACATTCCGGGGCAGCATCAGGCCCCTTCTGCTTACAGCTGTGACCTGACAAAAGCACTCCTGACTCACAGATGCAGTGCTTAGGGCTGTACAGCATCACCCAGGGGTGAGCCAAGGGGTGTACTTCCCTAGGAGTTTAAGCACAGACTTGAAAACTGTTTGATGGATATTACAGGAGTTCCCACGGGAGGCAGAAGCCCAGTGTGGCTGCTCTCAGAGCACTAACGGATGAAGAGACTTTCACTCTGATGTTCCAGCATCCAGCTAAACCATTCAGCTCTGGAACACTGAATAGGTGTAGCTGAAAATGCCAGGAGCCAAGTATTTCTCATTACTTTTTGCTGCTGAAAATGCTATGGAAAAGGGAGGAAATTATTTTGGCTGGGACACATGACGCTTGCCAGGCAGTCCTTAAGTATTTTGTTCAGCCCCAGTACACAGGAAATAAAAATGTCTGGACATGTTTATTGAGGGTTCAGTTCTCTGCTTGTCGCACTTTGGCAGCAAATCTGTGGCTGGCTGGAGGGGGCTGCTGCTGTCTGGGGAAGAGCAGCTGCCTCTCTTGCCACACCACCCTGCCTAATCCTTGGTGTTAGTGACCTGTTTGTTGATCATTCCAGGGAGATCCAGCTCCACAGACATCATCTGCAGGGATGCAGCAGAAAGGGAGTCAACAGATGTAAAGTGGAACTTGTGGCTATGGGGCTTCAGCGGTGGAAAAACAACTGCCTCCCCTCAAAGCAGTTCCTGGGATAGCAGTGCCAGAAAAGTCTACATTCACCTCAATCTCTCTAAGTCCCTGCCCAGCCAAGTTCCTGATTACATACCAGCTATGTGCACCTTGTGTGTATTTTCCTTCTTTCCTACCCGCTCACAGCTGTTGTGCTGCTGGGCATCCTTCTCCACACCAAGAGCCCTGGGCACTTCCACCAGCCACAAGGCTCAGTGTCTCCTGATAGAGCAAAGGATTTTGAAGTGTGGGAAGGAGCAGAGGATGAGTATAAACAGCAGAAGTCTAGGGAATGCTTCGTCATGGCACTCTTAGGCTTCAGAATATGATGTTCAGAGCTCCTGGGAACCACAGTCCCAGCAGGGAGGTGAAAAGTGACCACTGCAAGGCAAACAAGCAATATTCTGTAAAACTTCCAACCCTGAGAGCTAGTGGCCACTTCAGGTTTTTTCAAGATTTCTATGTCTAAAGGTCTTGTCTTCTGAGGATAAATTTAGTACAAGAGCCAACGTTCTTGGTTTATTAGATGAGTATTAACTATGGTCTATAGAGAAATACAATGACATTTAAATTGCTTCAAATAATATAATTGTACCATGAAACTACTCTATTTCCTTCTGCTAAAATAAGAAACAATGATTGTGATTATATTTTTGCTTTATTAAGAAATACTATTCTTTTTTAACTTATGGTTCTCATTAGCACCAAATAATGGGCACCCACAGATCTAATTCTCAGGCTCAATTTATGCTTAATGATACATTAAGGCTATTCCTTAACTGCCAGAGCATGGGCTCCTGGGTGTTTCTTCCAGTTCATTTCTTAAGCATGTGTAGCATTCCTGCCTCCTAAAAATTTGTTCCATAAAAGGCTGTTCTGTGTCTCTTGTACTGGGGGATCCTATTCTTCCTAGTCATTAGACTATGTGTTACCCAAACATTTGTTCAAATAATCATATTCTAAAGTGGTTTCAAGGCATACCTTTGAAATGTTCAGATGATCTTAGATTCTTAAAGTTACCAGGGGTTAGTCTAATATTTTCCAGCCAAACCCCAGAGTTTTAGGTACTGAACTGAACATAGTGTTCCTGAAAGAGAAGAACAAATTGGAAAAGTGTAAATGTTAAGGGAGGTATGAGCCAGAATCCAAAACTCCATATACTTTTCCCTGAATCATCTTAATGCTGTGAGAATTGAAACCTGCACAAATACTGTTTCCCCCTGAGGCAGAAACAGGAAGAATTTGAAATCTGTAAGGCTGAAAATAACTTTCCCAAAAATCTTTCTCTTGCATTTCTGCTGCCACATTAGACACTGGGAAAAGTACAGAAGTGTGTGAAGGTCTTAGTGTGGGCACTTGACAATGTGTCACCTGTCTGTGATCTGGCATTAAAAGCAATCCCAGGGTGACTGTGCTGCAGGCATTGCTGGGTACCACAGGGTGAGCTGGGCAGGTCCACAGGGACACAGGAAAGCTGCCTGCCCTGGATTCTTTGGCTAGAGCAGCACACCTGCATCCCCTCTGGATCAAAAGGCTCTGGGTGGGGAATTCTTTTGTCTCTCATGGTCTTTCTTTTCCTCTTTCTTTGTGTGCTTTTCAAACAGCAAAAGAAAACAGATGGTGTATCCCTGGCACTGCACCTCACACCTTTGTCCTACATGAGCCTGGACCACAGGATTTTTTGGAGGCTACAATGAAGCTGGACCTGGCTGTCCATTGGCCAGTGTCCCACAGGGCATATCCACAGATTGCAAAGATTTTATCTCTAGTTTAAATTACCAGACAGACCAATGCCTTCCACAGGCTTTCTGTTATCTGATACATGCTGTAGAATCCTTTCTAACTGCATCCTTCCCCACTGTGCAGGCTGGTTGCTCCTATTTCCTTTTTCCTCTATGTTACCATGTGGAATAAGCAATGGATGCTGAACACTGTTCAGATACAGCTCAATGATCTGCCAGTGTATTCCTTCTGTGAGTGTTTGAATTCCCCAAGTGTAACTTCCAGATTTAATTTAGTCCCATTATATCACCAAAACAGAACTCTGCACCTGCATTTCTCTCTGTCCTGGGATTTCTTGTGCTTCCTCACACTATTCCATAAAGGCATGCAAACAGCTGCACAAAGCATCATGTTTTGTGACAGTTTTACTTTTGGCTGGCTCATAATTAACAGCTAGTGAGGTAAATGAAGTATTATTCCACATCCCTTGTCTAACTCTACAGACTGACTGCTCAGTGCAACCACTTTACAACTTCTTTTTTATTATTTAATGTACTGCCATATTCTGAGTAACTTAGAAAATGACTTTGTTTTACTTTGTTACATGCTACCACTGAGGACTCTTCAGCTGCTCATACTCCCTGCTGTTGCCAAGCTGATAAACACGAAACATTGCCTGTTGATAACCTGCAAGGAATATCATCTTCCTCAAGTGGAACAAGCTCTCCAGTTATGACATATTAGAGGGATCTTTACACCAACTGCCACCCATTCACATGCTAATTAGCAGCAAAAGCACAACCCCAAAATTGCATCAAAGCTTTTGAAGGAAATCACTTGCATGGAACTCACCAGTGAGGCTGGCAGAGATTTGCTGTAACTTTATGATCCATTCGGGTTTGTCTCCGTGGAGCAGATGACATTTAAATGAGAGGCAGTTTCCATGATGACTGGGTGCTTTAAATGCATACACAGGAGGAAGAATACTAAGAGACAAAGGTGAATACCACTCATGAATGAGAAGTGGAGTCAGAAGAGAAGAATTACAGATTTCTCTTGCAGTCCCGGAATGCCAGCCCCATCCTCTTTCACCTCCCTTTTCCTTCTCTTTCCTAGCACAGGCCAAATTGCTGCTAATAGTTAACCCAAACTTTCATCCATGAGTGACCCAGACTCCATCCCCCCTGCCCCCAAACAATCTGATCACTCCTTAATCAACAAATGCAGTAAATACACTCATAAACAGCCCACGATCATCTGCTCCACAGAGTGTGCCAGCATATCCTTCTCTCTGTGCCCTTTGGATGTCTTCCCAACATCCTTCTGCTCCCAAGCTCCAAGCTCTGCCAAGGCAGTATCTCTGAACACGAGGTCATGCCACACACTCCTGGTCACTTGTAGGTTCATAGCTATTTGCTTTCCTTATAGTTTCAACTCTTCTACATTTTGTCTTCACACTGGAGGTGGGGCTGTGCTGCAGGATTGGGATTCATACTTCTTCACAGCTGAAAAACTCTCTTTAGCAAAACCAGTAACAGACTGAAGGGTACAATCGGTCCGTAAAGCTCAGATGGCACGAAAAATTGTGTTTTGAAACTTTGCAAACAAGCCACTCTGAGTCAATTTTCCCACAGCTCGACCTGTGCCTTGTCTGTTCTCATTCCCCACAGGTAGTTATGGCACTGGCAATTTGAAGTAACTTGCTGCTGTTCAGCATGTTATTTCCTCTCTTATAATTGAGTTGTGCTGGTGTGACATTTTGATTCAGCACTGTAAAAGCAGCAGACCCCACTTACTAAAATTTCTGTGGCTGATTCAAAAATATTGATTCAATTTCGCTGTGCATTCATTAAGGAAAATGTACTTTCATTCCATTTGTTTGCAGAACTAAGCAGTCATTCATCAGGAACAAGAGGAATGTCTCGCTTTCCCTGCAGGAGTCACAACTTTGGGCAGGGATGTTTCTGACCTGAGGCTTGGTTTCCACAAGGATTTGCTGGGAGAATTAACAACATAAAACATTCATAAATCAGCTGCTCGGTCTCCTCTGATGCTGGGCACAAACCCTGGCTCTTGCTTCAGGAATTGGTAGAGGTTTTGCCTGGATGAGGGCTCGGCAGGCTCAGGATGCTGCCCCATCAACCCCCTGCCCCTCTGCAGGAGTTCAGCCACAGACAGCCAAAGCCAAAGCCTTTTCCCTCCAAATCTACAGGTCACACTGTGTGTCCCAGCTGGTACAACGCTCAGCACAGCTGATGGAGCAGGGAAAAATCACAGGCCTTACCATCCTCCTGCCAGCAGCTTCTTTTTAACCAAGGGGAAAGGGAAGCTGTGGTTTCATAAGATACTCTTCACCTAAAGTATCCTGAAACATTAGCTGCAAAAAAGGTGCTTGTATATGCACCTTTGTACTTACACTGTTTCCACTGATCGATTCCACCACTCTGTGTTGCTGTTGCCATCAAAATGTACTCTGTGTACAAAGCCAGGCTCTTCAACAGCTTTTCTCGAGGATGGGGATTGCATCAGGGATACTGGAGAGGACTGAAAAGATGTTTTTAAGTAGCAAGTGTAAAACATGTGTAAAATCTAAATTTCAGTATATTGGTCACAGGGATTTCAGAGATGCCTGGGTAGATTTTTCCCATTTAAAGACATCTTATGCAAATGTGCTCTATACACACACACATATATAAATCAATTATAAACCTGTGGATCACATTCCTGTGGTCACCAACAACCAACAGAATGGCAGAAAGGGGATGCTAAGGACACTAATCCTGCTGAGCCCTAGAAACCAGCACTTGTTTCCAAAGGTCTCCTCCAGAAATAAATGTTGTCGGGAACTTGGACAGATCCTGGTGGTGGTTGTTCAGAACAGGTTTCTTTTTTTTTTTTTTTGTTTCCCAGAGTAGCAGAGATGTCTTTTTTTGAACCAGAAATGGCTTCATATGGCCAAGGGCTGACTCTCCAAAAACTGGTCCACTGGAGAATTCTCTCATCCTCTGCTTTTAATGCAATATATTAATCGACAGTGACCCTGCTATTCAGCATCTGTTAAAATATGAACTCTATTTTTATTTTTTCTTAACTTCCTAAACTTCCAGACAAATGGCTATGAAAAGAACAAGTAGATCTTCCACAGACACCTCCTAATTGACTGTTCTTTTGACCTTGTAACTATAATCGCTTTTAAATCCATTTTGAAAAACTTAAATTCCTTACCTCAGATTAAGAGACAGGGTTTCTGTGAGTTTCAGGCTAACAGAATAAAACTTGGAAGCCTCCCATTTGTATTCCTAGGAAACAGCTGAATCTTTATGCTTTTCCTGCCTCATGTTTTCCACAGCCTGAAGGATGGAGCAGTTCTGAGGATCTCTAGCATTTGACATATTAGAAAATTAATTAAAACAGACAGTATTTTCATTCAGTAAAACTGTGAGTTTTGTTTGGTCTTTCTTTCCTAATTTAGAAATTGAAAAAGGCCTTTAGGAATTATACTTTAAAAAGTGATTAATTAAGAAGGTCATTAGATACTTGATTGTGTGGGACCATTGATTAGGTATTTTCTGCTTAGACCCAATGTCAGATTAAATAACACAAGAGAACAGCCAGTTGTTAATATTGCAACATCTGAAGAAGGTTAGGGATGGCAGGGGTAGCTCCCTTTGGAGTGAGCTGTCACTGCAGCCACAGCAGGGCTCCCAGGAAAGGCAGCCAGCCCCAGGAGTGCCAGTGGGAATCAGCCTGTGCCCAGGGAAATCCATCAGGAGCTGCTGCTGGAGCTGCTCTGCTGGCACCTGTCAGTGCACAGGGACAAACACACCTTCTATGTCCCACACCCCATTCCACACTGTTGCACCATCCTCCCATTTTTATTTTGACTCTACGATTAGAAAAATTCCTCAACTTTGAAAAACAATAAAAAACACTCCTGTGAGCTTTAGTGGCTTCTGTAAAGCTGATGGGGGCACAACAGCCCTGAATTTGCTTTACTATGGTAATTTAAGCAATTTGAGCTTAAAATGTTCCCGGGGCTAAAATTAGGGCAATGCCTGACAAGTACATTAAACCTTATTATGGCTGTGAAGCGCAGGGAGTCACCCTTGTTGTGACTGCACATGGGAAGCTGTTAGGGGCAGTGTACTGAGTCCCTAATCAAAGCAGTGTGGGAGGTACTTTTTGGTGACATTTAGAATCCCACAATTACAAAATAACTACCTAAAAGGGCAAAGAAATGCATTTTCTTGACACAAAACAAAAACAGGCATTAGACATAGGCAAAGAACTGGAAGCATTTTTTTTGCATTCTGGTTTTTGTTCTGTTATTTTGGTATCTTAAGATACTCAAAGTGAATAAAAAGCCCAATATGTGAGGAGAAAATAATCTTCTCATTTGAGGAATCAAAGATTTAGAAATTACCTGAGAGACAAAAATCAAAGATATTTTGGTCTGGAACATTCAAAATAGAGTGTCTTTTGTTACTTTTAAGTATCTTTAATACTTTGAAATTTAAAAACTAAAGGAGTGATGGCTCAAGTTTTTATGTAGTTAAAACAACTTCAATCCTCTTTTTTTATCTTCCATAAGCCTTTTATTGATGGCTCAAAATGAAGCAAATGCTTCCAGAATGTGTATCTCAGGGCTGGGATCCTCAAAGGAAACCACAGGGCAAAAATCAAAAATCCTTTTCTCTTCTGCTCCTTGACAGCCCAAATCAAGAAATGGATGAGGCTGGAAGATCAGCTTTATGTTCTGGTGTTATAAAAATACTTTCTTTGTGCATCCAATGTGGCTTCAATTTTCCAGAAGTCCACGGTGGCAAATGCCAGTTTAGGGAGGTATTATATGCAAACAGCTATTCAAAGAACATACACCATATTCTCTATTTTTTCTGGAGGCACTGGTGTATTATTTCACACAAGAGTAGCACTTTGGGGCTTTGATGCATAACACCAGATAGCTACAATTTAAAATTCAAGCACCATCACACAAAAAGATGTCACTCCCAAAGAGCAGGCAAGGATTTTATCCTAAAAAGCTGAGGTATAATTAGAGAAAAAACTGACATGGTAGGTAAATATTTTAGGTTTCACCTGAAAATGGAAGATATAACCTGTCTACTGCCTTAACATCAACAGCAGGTTAAATATTTTTGAAATTCTTTTGATCACTCACCTTGCAGAAACCTCACAAGATAAAAAGAAATCATTAATGTTCATGATTTCAGCACCGAAAGCTTGAAAGACTTGAAAACTTAAATATGACAGTTAAGGCTATGTTGGTTGTTCCAAGACTTCTGGGGAAATAAAATGTGCAATTAGAGCTCTTTCATTACCTGAAGGAGGTGCAACACTTCACAAATTAGTGCTTCTACTAAACCAAAATACCACTTGAAATTTTTTACATTTGCTTCACAAGAAACATTCCAATATGTTTTGATGCAGAATCTGCACAACACTTGTGGATGTTTATCCCAATTCATTTCGGTGTATACCATTTCCAGTGAAAACAGCTGTTAAAATAGAACCTCCCTGCAAAAATTCACTCTTTAGTAGCTTCACCTTTTGTTGGAAAACTCTCCCATCAAAATAATGTCAAAATTCATGAGAATCTTCTGAGGAAACAAAGGTGGGGGGAAATAATAAATTAAGAAAAATACAACACAAGTGCCAGATTTTATTGAGGTACTTCATTCACATTGGTTTGTGCACTGAACAGTCACACTGGACTAGAGACAACCGTGTTCATGACATGAAGACACCACATTAAGATGGCACACAAGGGAATGTGTTGACATGGTGTGCCAAATTCTGCTCTGCTTGACAATTCTGTTACCTCACTGGGACTGCACAGGGTAAAGACAACGACCTGCATGAAAATGACTGGCAGCAGTAGCTGGAATGTGCAAATCAAAACATACTATTTCTCAGTACAGAAACCATACATAAACACATCCAGGCACAGCTTCAGACTGGGCTCTGGTTATCACAGGGGCTGTAATAGCCAGGAAACACCTCTGGAAGAGTGAGCCAGGGCCTCGTGCCTCACAGTCACAGTCCATCCTTGTGGCTTAGGAAACCTCCTGGAGCCACTTGGCTTTGCCAGCAGCTTGTTCTGGTGGGGGCCTTGTGAAGGATGTAGCTCTCTATCTGCAAAATACCAATCAGAATTAAGAATTAGACTGAACAGGGGAAAAGTTTTCTCTTCTGCTGCTTAGCAGAGTTGATAAGGAGACCCTACAAAAAATTCAGAGCAAGCCACAGAGCTCAGCCCGTTTCACTGGCATTATTTCCTTCCAAGTAGCTCATATTTCTAACCTTTATCATGTAAAGAATTACACCTCTGAAGGGTATCACTACAGCTGTGAATCACTAAATGCCTCCTCTGGAGTGTGTGTGGATGGGTAGCTCTGCTGCTGCTCCCCTGCTGTGCCAGTGAGGATTTCCCCTGGCCTGAGGTAAGGGCTGAAGGACAGGGTGCATTAGCACAACGGTGCTAAAACAGAACAGAAAAGGCTTAGCAGATACAGACAGTCATTCATCTAACATTTCTAAGCAGTGGCTCTTGGTAAAAGCACTACTAATATCTACAGTAAACCACACGTTTAATTTCTTTTTAATGATAGATTTACTCACAATGTGTGCCTTTAATCCTGAAAGACAAGCAGAATATATTCTAAACTATACTTGAGGAATTTCCATACAAATACATTACTGGCCACTAAAAGAGGATTGATTCTGAGGTGAAGCAAAACAGCTGTTGGTACAGATGGGTTTAGAAGCAAATGGTCCTCTGGATAAGCAAAAAAATGGACATGCACCGAAGTCTGGCGGGAAAATTTTAGCTAATTCAGCTACCGGCAGAAGGTCAGAAGCACGAAATCTTGCATTCAAGGCAGATGGCAACTAGCAGCAAAGAGCATCCTAACCAGCAAAGAACATCACTTCAGTACTGCTTCATTAAGAGGAATGATGCTGATCTGAATCATCAGTGATGCCTTTTGTAGGTTGTAGACTTTTTTCTACTTAAGGCTCTGAGGGTGGTTATACATTCCTGACCAACTTCAGTGAAAACAGGAGACACACACATAAACACAGATGTGTCCCCTCCCCAGGATTGCCACCTGGCTGACAGCAGGCTCAGGATGAGTCAAGAGGGCAAACCCCAGCCTGGGGTGTGGTAAACACAGACTAACCAGCTGGTCAGGAGAGTGATTATCCCACTGCCCTTCACCTTGGTGAGGCCTCACACTGAATACAGGGGACAGTTCTGGGCTCCACAATTTCAGAAAGTATCCGGTAGAAGGCAACAAAGCTGGAGAAAGGGCTGGAAGGATGTCCTATGAGTAGTGGCTTGCCTAGTTCAGAGACAAGGAGACTGAGGGGTGACCCCACTGCTCTCTCCAGCTTCCTGAGGAGGGGAATGTGGCAGATTTGTGAGGCCCTGGTACTGGCTGCCCAGAGAAGCTGTGGCTGCCCCATCCCTGGACAGGTTGGATAGGGCTTGGAGCAGCCTGGTCTAGTGGAAGGTGTGCCTGTCCCCCTGCAGGGGGTTGGAACTGGATCACCTTTAAGGTCCTTCCAACCCAAACCATCCAGGGATTCTGTGACCTCTTCTCCCTGGTGTCCAGTGACAGGGAGCACGGGAATGGTTCAAAGCTGCATCAGGGGAGGTTTAGGCAGGACATTGGGAAGCATTTCTTGACTACTTACTTAGTCAACTGTTCTCCCTTAGGTATATTTGAGGATTTGGTTTCTCCTTTTTAACTACAGTACTCTGCAGAGTGACACTGCAGAGGTCCCAGGGTGGTGTCATTCATAAATTTTACACATATGCTCTTTAGTCCTTCAGCCAAGCTCTTACTATTTAACTGGGATAGAGCACCAAGACATCCTTCTTCCCTCCAAAAATGTGTTTCAGAATGACTCACTGAAAACTTCCCTCTGACTGCCTTTTCATAAAGATCTGTAGTCACAGCCACTTGTTCCCATTTATCTGACGGCAAATTACCTTGACAAAGAGAGAAATTAGACAGGCTTGTCGTGATCTGTCTTTGTGAAATCTGTGTCAGATTTTTCTTGTGCATAACTCAATTGTTTAATAACATAATATATTATCCATCTAAGTTAGAAGCAATGCCTCCAGCTGCCTAGTTCCTCTCCTTTTGATTTTTAAAGCTAAGAGCTGGGTTTGCCCTTTTGCTGGTAAAGAACACACTAACAAGCTTGAACTGTGTGCTGAACCACACTGTTGTAAGAGGTCCTGTTCCTAATTAAAACCCAGTGAATCTGACAGAGGAATTATGCTTGCTAAATCAAATCTAATTGGCACATGTAGCTTTCTCACAGCAGTGCAAAGTTTGTAGCCACTGATGGAGTCTCTGGCTCAGCACTGCAGTGTGAAGTGGCTCCCCGTGACAGGTGCAGGCATTGAATCCGCAACCAGCAGAGGTGAAAAGCAGAGGACAAAAAACAATTAGAGACTTGGAATTTCTTCCAACACTTAGCCATATTATCTGTTGAAGTTCAGAAAAAAACCCCTTGCCTCCCTTTTCCTTTCCACATGAAGTTCCCAGCTCCTCCATTGTGGATCAGGAAGCAAAAAGGCACACAGGCTAAGCACGTAGTTTTCCTGGATTTAGCTCTAAAAGAAGCCTCAAGTATTTTGTGTCCTCATGATAATGCTAGCCTCATTTTGCCAACAAAAAGAGTTGGGTAATTCATCCGTTAGAAAAGCTTCTAAATTTATTTACCTTTATATCATGCATGCATTGAAAACCTACAGAAGCCCTTTTCAGCTGGGCTTTCCTTCCCTCCCATTTTCTCTCTCCCTGGAAGCAACAGTGGTTTGCAGGCTGCACTTCGGGCTCCCTGTAAACAGGAGCACTCCACATGGTGGAAGGCAGGCAAACAGAATCATGGGGACACAGAGGCTCCTGGTCTGCAGAAAGCAGGGCCACACTCCCAGACCTCAGCTCATCTCAGCACTTGGCGCCTGCCTCAGGTATTTTTGGATTTTCTCACTACAGACGGCTTTCTGACTGCAGGATCCATTTTAGTCTTCCCATGGCATTTTTCTCCCACAAGCCATTTCATTTGCATCAGCAGAAAAAAAATGTGTGGAGGTGGTTGGGAGTTCTGAAATGAGTTCTGTTACGCTGAAGTATTTTTATGAGGACAGCAGCCCAAACCAAGCTGTTATACTAATAAAGAGCACAGAGAGAGATGCACTGAAAATTGGGATGCACAGGGTGGCTTTTTTTAAGGGTACCAGAGAAAATACATGAAGCAGGGAACTCTTGACACATCCACTTTCCTGCTCATCTAAGAACAACTGCTGAGCAAATAGGACCACTTTTTTTTTCCTATGACAGATATTGCTGACCTGCAGCTGTTCTCACAGCCTGTCCTTTCCATCTTCCCTTTTCCCCTTGCTTGCTTTGGGTGATACTACTTGCAGGCTTTAGTTAAAAGCACATGTAAAATAAAGAGAAGTTGTATAA
>JAOXXN010000120.1:7841034-7866709 GCA_026770055.1 Myrmophylax atrothorax
CTTTGCTGAGGTCAGCTTTTCAAGAAATAAGTTCTGACAAAGAGAAAAAAAAAAAGATGCTATGGTTTGGTTTTAAATACCAGGGGGGAAAAGGATAAGCAAGAATGAATAATAATAGTATTAGTTACGTATAATAAATTCTGGTGAAAATATGAAATGTGCCAGAGTTGCTCCAAGGTCTATTATTTATGATTTCCCAACAGCTCCCAGTACAGTGGGTATTAGGATGCACTTGTCAAATACCACTGTTTTTGCAGGAGTGGAATGGGAAAAGGTTCCATGTTGCTAATGGATAGGGCAGTGTCTGTTCTAAACATAGTACAGGCAGTAGAGATTTGGCCAAAAAAATAAAAAAAGGGCCAGCATGGTCCTGCAAGTGACTGTTGCTTTAGGTTGCCCAGGCTGCTGCTGCTCCATGGCCTGCTCCCTCAGAGCTGGCTACAAAGTGCTCTGGCAATGCCTCTCCCACGCAGGAGAAACACAACGGGAATATGCAACAGTTTCCTGAAATTCTCACTGGTGTGTCCCCAAACTGAAACAATCCCTGGCATATCACCAGACACTTGTGGTGCATTCAGTCACTGCCTTCAGATTCTTGGGGGAGTCAAGAAAACGGAGATTTAGGAAAAGAAATCTAAAGCCCTGCTCTGGAGTAAAGCAACACCTGAAACAACTCCCCCACTCCATTCGCCTCCTCAGTACATTCCATCTCCAGACTAACCCTGGTTGGTTTGGCACACTCTTGGATAGTTTAAGGGTTTCCAGTCTTAAAAGTGTGTTCTTAAAGGCTGTAAGAAGCGTAAGACAAGCAAGGCAGTGATCACCCAAACATTCTGAGAGGTCAGAAAATGTTATTGTTATGTTTTCCTCAAACTGCTCAACTACCACATGCAAATGTATACAGTTTTCAAAGTGCTGTAAATATTGTAACACTTCCAGTGTGTTAGTAACTAAAAATTATTTGATTTGTTACTGAAAATCTCAGGAAAACAGAAATTTCAATTCTCACCACTAGGTAACTTTGCTTGGAGAGGTAAATGGTATTTAGTCACTTCTTTGCTGCAATGGATATAGACAGCTATGGCAAAAGTTAAGCACAACCAAAACCCCACCAATGGCAATTTCCTTGAGTCCTTTTAGCAGTTTGGGGCCACTGTAGAAGAAATAAAAAATACCTTCAAAGTTTGGGCCCAAATTTCTCATGTAGAAATTCTCAGATCCTAGAAAATATTTGTAAAGGAAGATCCTTCCGAAAAGTGCTTCATTAAGGCCTCTCATGGCATTCAGTTCTTGGAGGTACTTTTGGAAAATTCAAGTTGCAGTTCAGAGCACTTGATCTTTCAGTAGTTCTGCCATCTTTAGAAGGTGTACTGTGATCAATACAGTCAAAGGCTATGCAAAAATATCACATAACATTAAACCAGTAAGTGTAAAAAAGGACCCTTGGAGATGTCTGAGTAATTCTGTGTCAATGACAGTCGTGGATGGCTGGGAGATCCCCACATCCAACAACTCACCCTTTGTACCAGACAAAGTAGATTTTAAATAAGCATATACTAAATATTAGACAAGATAAAATAAATTAGTACACCCACAGTACTGGGTAGCATTCATTCACGAGTCCCGAAGGAATTCACATGTGAA
Source organism: Myrmophylax atrothorax (assembly GCA_026770055.1). Classification (NCBI taxonomy): domain Eukaryota; kingdom Metazoa; phylum Chordata; class Aves; order Passeriformes; family Thamnophilidae; genus Myrmophylax; species Myrmophylax atrothorax. The sequence goes on from JAOXXN010000120.1 coordinate 7,842,679, forward strand.
ACTGCAAAACTGCTGGCCAAGGTGCACCCCATCATCACATAAGACCACTCTAACAGAGGTCTGGCAGCCTGGGAGTGTAACTCCAATCTAAAACAGGACTCTAGAGGGGAACTCAGGACCTACAGACTAGTAAACCTGAACTCCATCTCTTGCATGACAGAAAGGTGTGTAAAAAAAAATATTATCACCAAGCCAAGAGGTAAACACAATATCAGGGTGCTGAGTGCTGGATCTGAGCCTGGCTGTGATTCCCAGACCATGATTCCCCCACTCACCTTACCTGAATACGAGGGACAGGTCATTTGATGGCAAAGCCACTACCCCCATCCCCCTTGTTAGCAGCTCTGTCCACAGGAAGCTGCTGGCACTTGCAGCTTTCTGACATAAAATCTTTAATGAAAGAGTCAGCATTTCTACGAGGGGAAAACACTGCCTTGTTAACCTGCTGGAGTCTATGAGATGTCAATAGGAAGCAGGACAGAGGAACTCAGCAAAGTCTCAAAAAGACTTTTGACAAAGCCCCACGCTGGAGGTGGGGCTAAAAAGCCTGAATTGACACAGGATTAGGGAAAGGTTTGTCATAGATCTACGGCTGCCTAAAAGAGTAAGGCTAAGCAGTCTCTTTTCAGTATAAAGAAAAGTCACTGAGACTGGTTTTTATCTTCATCTATGACATGGTGAAGAGTGAAATCTGAGTTTCTGATGATCCTAAGTCCCTACAAGCAATCAAATGCTATGAGGGCAAGGAAACCTGGAAGACTTGAGGAAAGCTGAGTGAGCAGGCAAAAGTGATGTACGTGAGTTTCAGTGTACATAATGTAATACATAAACAACAAAACCAAGCCTACATGGCAATAAACTCAGAACTGGCAGTTCTGAGCTCAAGAAAAGTTTAGTCAGTGATAGCTCACTGACATTAGAGTCAATGCAAAACAGCAGCCAAAGACATCAACAAAAAGTTGGCCACCAAGAGGAAGAATTCTGAGAGGAAGGCTGAAGGCAGCATTTTGACACTGTAGAACCTTGCCATACCCACATCTTGAGCATGTAGCTCCAGATTATGCACCTCTCTAAGATCAGCACTGTGGAGTGAAAACAGTATGGATGAGATGGAACTAAAATAACCAGTGGGACATTACACCTGGCTCCATGATAATCCAAAAGGACTAAACCTGCTCAGCTCGGAGAGGTGAAAGCTGAGACCTGATGCAGCAAACTCTTACAGAATTTTTAGTATTGTGCATAAGCTGAACATGCAATTGCTGTTCACAAAATCTCGCAATACTAATAGTAGAGAGCACTCCAGAAAACCGGAGGGGAACAGCATAAAACACATAAAAGGCTGTATCTTCAAACAGCAGGCTGCCACCAGGGCTGCAGAGGCAGACGGCTTAAGCAAGCCGAGAAAGTGATTTGACAAAATCAAGGATAACAAGCCCGTAAGAAACAGCGAGAGCACCACGCAGATGTGCACCAGCATCCTCAGTGCCGGTGTGTGTTCGGGCAGCCCGAGGGCAGCGCCGGGCAGCGGGGCTGGCAGGGCACAGCCCTCCGGCCGCCCAGGAACATCCAGCCACTGCCCGCCGGACCTGGCACTGACCCGGGGCAGCACTGGGCTGACTACCTGCCACCTTCCAGGTGGAAAGTCACGTAGTGCTTGACCTCACCACACACGGAAAAGTAGCTGAAGTCACTGCGAACTTTATGCGCGCAGCATCCTGCACGCTCGGGCGGCGGGACAGCCGCTCCCCTCACACCGCGGGCCGGGGGACGCTCGGGATGCTCTGTCCAGAGTCACCGAGCGTTTCATAGCCCTTCCTTTAGGAAACCCACGAGTTATTTCCATCAGAAACCACCCTGGCACAAGTAGAAGTCTCTCTGGGGAGAGATGCCGCTCTCCCGCTACTCTCGGCGGGACAAAGGCAGCCTCCAAGTGCCCGGCTACAAGTGCCTCACCAAGAGCCTCCCCGGGGCAGGCGCCGCCGCTCGCCTACCTGAGCCACCACATGTAGCTGTGCTCGTAGGGGAAGAAGCTGTGCGGGTCATCGCAGCAGTACTTGACGTCCTGGAAGCCGCAGCAGAACACGGCGCGGGCGTCGCCGCCCGCCCGCGGGCAGCTGAACCCGCTCACCAGCACCTTGTCGGCGTTGAGGTAACTGCTGCACTCGGCGCTCATGGTGCGGGAGCCGCCGGGGCGCGGGGAGAGGCGGCTGTGGCGGGCGGAGCACAGCGCGGGGCTGTGCCGGCGGCGGGACCGCCGCGCCCACACACACGGACACACACACGGACACACACACGGACACACACACGGACACACACGGACACACAGACACACCCACACAGACAGACATAGAGACACACACACACCACGGGGCGGACAGCGCGGGAGGGGCGGGACCCGCCCGGCCCTGCGGGGAGGGAGGGAAAGGGTGTGTGAGGCTGGCCCGCCCCGCCCCTGCTCCTTTCGGGGCCTGTCTCTGCTACCCTCGAGGCCCTCCGCTGCTCCCCTCAGAGCCCATCACTGCTCCCCTCAGAGCTGGCAGGTGCTCCCCTCAGAGCCCGTCCCTGCTCCCCTCGGGTCCGTCCCTGCTCCCCTCGGGTCCATCACTGCTCCCCTCGGGTCCATCACTGCTCCTCTCAGAGCCCATCATTGCTCCCCTCAGGGCCTGTCACTGTTCCCCTCAGGGCCTATCCCTGCTCCCCTCAGGGCCCATCACTGCTCCCCTCAGGGCCCATCACTGCTTCCCTCAGGGCCCATCACTGCTTCCCTCAGAGCCCATCATTGCTCCCCTCAGAGCCACCACTCCTCCCCTCAGTGCCCATCCCTGCTCCCCTCAGAGCCCATCGCTGCTCTCCTCGGGTCTCAGTGCTCGGTTTCAGCTCAGGGGTGGGTCGGGCACAGGTTTCAGGGCTCCACCCTCACTCGGTGTCTCAAGGGGGTCTCAGGACAGGCAAAGCAGGGGGTCATGGAGAGGGGTCACACCTCTGTTGGACTCAGGACTCCTGTGGGAAAAGCTCCACATAAAATTTAATGTTTCTGAGATCAGTCTCCTGCTGGTTTCAGAGGGCCTTTCAGGCCACTTCTCTTGAAAAACTGGGGCCCAAGCAGTCATTCTGTTACAAGTAGGAAAGAGCCTCTCCTGAGGGAAAGGCAGGAAGGTCTCAGCTCAAGGTGACACGCCTGCCTGTTGTGCTCCTTTGCATGGGATTTGGCTGAAGGGAAGAAGGGTAATAAAGAGCCTTTGGGAGAGGAATGGGATACTACCCCATCCAAGGACCCAGTGCTCAGTCAGTCTCCTCTCTAGATCCAGGACAGCCTGGATCAAACTTTACCACACAAGTGACATCCTCAAGGAAAAGCTCGGGTTTTAGAGGGAAAGGGAAGTCATGCAGTGTCAATAGAGCTTGACTTGAATTAATAAGATCACATTAAGTCAGCTAACTGTACAGTTTGAATTCAGGTCTTGCTGTGAGATGAACGCCAGGCAAGGGGGAGTGTCATGACTTCCACTGCCAGGCAACAGTGGGAGCCAGGAGTGCTGGCAGCCAAGGGACATGCAGTCCTGCAGGATCCGAACACAGACAGGCTGTGACAGGCACCATCAGCAGAGCCAGGCCAAGTAAGCCACTGAGTCCACCCAGGAGGCAGGGCAGGAGGCAGTTTACTCACGGCGTAGCTCTAAAGTTCATTCAGGAGGACCAACATGCCATCCAGGTCTGCAGGACACCTGACTGAGCACAGGTATAACTCTGGCAGAGCTTAGGGAAGGTCAGGCTGCCCTAGCAGAGCTTAAATGTGGCTCCTGGACCGATGAGCAGAGGATGAGGATGTGGTGAGGACCCAGATGATGCTGGTCAGGGCCTGTTTGTGGCCCCTTAGAGCCCTGACACTGAACTCTTCCACTACAACATACAGTTCCTCTGTATTAGACTGTTTGCTAAAAAGTATAAATGTTCTTCAGTTGCTCGGTTGGTTTTACTTTGTGAAATCAAGCCTGACTTAGCATCAATTGAAATGAATTCAGAAATTCAGTCAGAGTATTTCTGTTGAATTACAGATTTGCTTTGCTAGTACTTAGATATATACATGAAGAGTCAGGGAAGATTCAAATTATTAAAATGTTAAGCTTGAGCAATTTGAGAATTTGACTTTAGGTACCTCAAAAACAGGCTCAACACGTAATGATGCACTGGACAAAGTGAGAGGATGAATGACAATGATGTGGCTGGTGCAAAGATTCCAGAAAAGGGGAGACCAGGAGGAATCAATGAGTATTGAACATCAACAGAGAAAAAGACTAAATAACTATGAGATTTTGTGAGAGTTGTAACTTCATCACTTGTATTGTTCAGATGAAATCAGATATAATCAGATCAATTACTTTTATGATAGAATTGAGGATTGACTGATTTGAAATGTGTACAGGAAAATGATCTGTCAAAGACCAGAAGGAAGCCTTTTTACCACAATGCTGTCAGTACGTGTTAGGATTTAATTGTGTCTCTTGTGTTACTTGAGACTTTTTTTAGAGACCAGTCTCCTGGTCATTTGATTCACAATGACATGAGGACTGTTTTGCTGTGATTAAAGGGAGTCTCTGAGGAGGGAAAGATGGGTGAATCTCAGCTCAAAAGCCATCAGTTGGTTAGCCAGATGGTGTGTGTGGTTGAAACCAAGCAGTACAGTGATAAATGTAATGTTTTGGAGACTGATTCAAGCATTCATGAGGTTGCCAATACTGTGTTCAAAACAGAGACCTAAGTAAGTCCCACAACTTCCCAGGATGGAGAAACATCTGATTCCAGTCTAATAGCTATTAGTCTTTTGCAATATATTCATGTACCTTGTTCAGTTGCTAATAACTATTTTCTTCCAAAACCTGAATTCCCATCTTTGTTTTTCTCTCTGATTCTTTTTATACCTCTAGGGTTTTTTACCCTCAGCTTATCCTCCCTTTGTTTCCACCAAGGTTCTGTTCATACCATAATTCAACAATCATGGCAGAGAGAATTGAATACAGGAGCCATTCAGTTAATCTTTTCAAGTGAGTATTCCCAAATCAAGTGGTCAAGAGATATTTAGGAATATAGAACATTCTCAGTTATTTTTGTATTTCACATTGTTATTTTACTTTTGGAGATTTTTCTCCTGTTATTCAGAACTCAAATAACTATTTTCCTCTCAGAATTATTACTGCAGTGATTTGGAACAAATAAAATTACCTATCATAGTTTTATGCTCAATCTTACACAAACTTCCACTTATACTTAAGAAGGCAGATCTGAGTCAGAGTTGGAGTAAGGGTGGATTCTTTCTCCAAACTTAATGAAATTTTGTTTCAAAGAAAGCCAAAATGTTCTGAAGTGGCAAATATATTTTTTTTAACTCAATCACTATACTCATTTATATCGTGCAATCAGTTTGTACTTGCTGTGACTATTGGGTGACAATAATTAGTGTGCTGTGGAGTTTCAATTATTTGGAAAGATTTATATGACACATTAGAAACTGACTTTGAGTTATCTACCTCAGTGACTGAATTAACCATGTGATTGCTGGAGGATTGAAATAAAAAAACATTCTCTTTTGCTAACATTAAGAAACAGGATTTGAAGTGGGAGTGGGAAGCTTTCCACTGACCAGTGGATGATGTGCATCATCTTTTATGTCAGAAGAAAACCAAATCAAGTTAGTTTTTCACTCCAAGTACAAAATACAAACCTCTTGCAGTAAGAGCCAGTGGTTTGGACCTCATAAAATATGCTGCCCTCACTCTCTCTACACTGTTGCAAATAGCAGTTGAAGTTACTACACAGATGCCTACAGCAGTTCTCTCTACTGAGTGAGGAGTGTGTTTCAACCTGACAGTGAGATCACCCAGCTTTCAGAATAACACAGATCAAAGACCTTTGCAGTATAAGTGTCAGTAACTGACAAATTATGTAGGTAATTCAGGAGCAGCGTTCAGAACTGTATTCAAAACACGATACTTCTATTCCCTGAGTGCTGAATTATTATCCTTGTGGATATGAGCCTCTTCTGCGGTGAAGCTCTACCTGTAAATCTGATAAAATGTGTCAGATTTCTCAAACACTTGCAACCCAGACTCTTCTTCAAATCTTTAACTGGTTTACTGGCACTCATATTGGCTTCCAAGAGATTGTTTTGGCTGTGCTTAAAGCCCCTTTCCAAAATAGTTGGTGCCATGGAACTGCATCTTTGGCTTTCTTTTTCTTATGACTGTTTTCAAGCCTTCCCAATTAACTAATCAACATAAATATATGTATGTTGTCCATGCAATAATCAAAACAACAGCATTTTCTGTAATCATTCAAAATAATTGTAATCTTCATCTACACTACAACTAATGTGAAAAGCATACAGCCTCTTATTTACTTATCCTGACTCCACAATACGCTGGCCAGCAGAACTGGGCTGGTTTAGTTTTCCAGTAAGTTACAAGAGTTCCTCTGGCTGATGCAGCTTAGAGCAAAGAGGGCTTGAGGGAGAAGCTAAACTTTCTGATTTAGCCATTCCATTTAGAGACAGCTCAAAGTGAATTGTGCCTCTGTGCTGACCACTGAGAAAAGCTGACAACAAGCATTCACATTAACAGCTGTGGGACTCATTTCTACCAGCCAGCCTTCTAATAAACAGAAAATTAATTATGAACTACCACTTCAGCTGTGAGCTCAGCATCAATCCTCAGACCTACATGGCAAGTTTTTCCTGAAGAGCATAATCTAATTATTAATAGGCAAAGAGCTGTGTAAATTACTTTCAAAAGTAATCTGGTGGCAAATTATGCAATTAAACAAAATCGTCATGCCAAGATGGTGTAACTAGCTCTGATTAGGAGCAAAAGCTTAAACTGACATCAGGGTTAGAGTAGACAACGTGTTTTATCAGGCATGAGTAGCAGGCAATTCAGAAAGGCAGATGACAGCATGAGGTTCAGAACAGAAAGGGGAATGGGAGTTTTACGTGGTGCACACTTGGAGTACAGTGAGATGCTGTCACTCAGAGGACTAAAGAAGGACTGATGAGAGGAGCATTACAAAGGCAGTGTCTGCTTTGGCACTCCTGTGCATTAGCAAAGGACTGACGTCTAACAATCTTGGGTTCTGCTCTCACTTCAGCCAAGGCACAGCTGTAAGCAAGTTGTTTTCCCAGTGTGTGCTTCACTTCAACTCTGTAAATTTGTGATAGTGATGGAGTTGTCTGTCACTTGTATGCAAAAGTACTTGTGTTTTGAGATCCTCTCTGTGCAAGTGAACACACATATGAGGTATTGTCATGAGTTTTTCATATCACTCTAGAGCCTACTAATTTTTCTGGTCATTTGAATAGACAGTTATTCTTTAATGATTCCTCCAGTCAATACATTGTATGGATTTTGCTTTTATACTGTCTCTGCTTCACAAAATGAATTAATGAAGAAGGAGAAAGTGATTTTGAGCATCAGGAAGAAGAGGTTTCAGTCAAAATTTTGAGGAAGAGGGAAAATCAGTGAAGCACAGTGAAGTAGGAAATGTTGACCCTGATAATTTTGAGGTGAGGATGGAGCTCTGAAAGGTAGTTTGTGTTTATATGTGTAATGGCCTCAATATCTCCAGTGCTTTATGTGCTGTCATTGGTAAATATTTCTGAATAATGACTCACTTAAGCAATTCTCACCCTTTGACACTTACTCTTCTATCTAGAAATAGAATAATCAGATAGATAATACAGTTTTCAACAATGAACCTGGCCAAACAGTCTTGACTGCAGTTTGTCTTCATGGAGTGGTTTGCATTTCTCTTCCCTTTTCAGAGAGGAAAATTCTTTTTACTCTTCTGAGTAAAAGGCACAGAAATTATATGCTCCTTACTTACAAAAAATAACAACGTGACACTTTGCTTTTATTTATCCTACTTGTAAAATATAATTATTTGTTATTATAGAGACAAATTATATGTTGTAATGCAATTTCTACTTGAATAGGAGGATGCAAATTTTAAAGGATTCTACCAAGTATGTAGTTTCTGTATGTGGGAGATAATTATGGAGATAATTCTGAAACTGAGTTAATCAATTACAAGACAGTTAGAAATGATGGGCCTATTATTTCAGACCATTTAGGCAAGACATCCACCAGATAGCACTTGTAAAACACGTAAGTTGCTTGATCTTTTCAACATTTTTTCTACATTAATAGATAAAATAGAAGATTATAGATTCATAGGCTCGTAATGAATTGTCACTTTCTATCACAGTTTTAATTTACCTTGTCTGAAACAGAAGATTTAAGAAAAAGACTTAAGAAAACAGGTTTGAAGCCCTGACTTCTGTATATCAGTGAATAAATAATACAATAAAACATCTTCTCACCATTTCCACTGTAAACTTGAACTGAAACTTATTTTCTTCATTTTGTTCAAGCTCTTAGGCAAATAATTTAGATTTACTAAGTCCTTTTAAATATCAAAAGCTGACTTGTTACATAAATATTTCTTACATATTTCGGTGTGCCTTGGCTCAGAATCCTTTCTCTTACTTGGCCATCATAGATAACTTTGGTTCTAATTTATAATTCAAAGAGATTCAGATATCAATAGCAGCAATAATTGTTCCTCTTTAACCCTCCCACACAACTGTCTTTATATTTTGTGTGTAGGGGGTAACATCATCTATTGGTAAAGTTCTGCAGCAGGAGAGAAGCTTTTTACAGGAGCCTGTTTACAATTGCTGCTTGTCTTACCAAGGTTTATTGCTGGGACTAAAGTTCTCTATCCTGTGTGAAGGAAATGTTAAGGCCAAAGGTTTGGGGTAAGAAACTGGAACTGGCATGATAAATGCAAGGATCAGGGGCTGGGATGAAGAGATGGGAATAGGAAAGAGGCCAGCTGAAAGGACAAGGCAAAGAGGATCAGTCTATAGAGAAACAGGAAGTCTGTGCTCTACCTATGAAGCTTGGAATAGAGCCCAAGTTTCCTGCTTGTCCCTTTTCCTTTTCACTGTCAGACATGATGAACATCACAACAGAAGAAGTCAAAGCATAATCAAGCTAAATTATCTTAATTTACAGTAGCACTGCTTTTGTCTTATGGAAGGGAATGTAATTAGTTCATTTGTCTGTTGCTATTTCTGACTTTAACTGCTGCCAAATTATTCAGCTTTTACCTGGTAGCTTGCCTTCTCCAGCTGGATTAACCGAAGGTGACAGATACATCTGTACAGGCTTGGAAGGAGATTAAATTCATTCTGTTCTTTTCATTAACTTGTTACATGGTTTTGGGGAAATGGTGTCACTGACACGCTTAGTCACTTCATATAGAAGATCAATATCAAACCCTTTTTAATGATGCTCTGAGGTTTCTGTGAGTTACCATAACAGAATATAATTATTACCAGATTTGGCTAAAAACATTCCATTTTACATCCTTACTATTGCTTTAGTTCCTCCATCAGAAACAAATATTCTTGTTTTTCATCTCACTAAAACCCTTCATGTTTTGTTTTGAACCTCATTACATTCAGTATTGATTAAATTTAGAACAAGGCACCTAACATTTCTATAAAATTATAAACACTGTGTTCTAAAATTTAAAAAAGGACAATTGTTTGGGTTGGGTTTTTTTTTGTTTGCCATAACTAGGGGTGGATTTGAAGGTTAACAAAAAGATCTGCTGAGAAATTGCTTTTCCATTGGCACAAGAATCCACCCCACTGGACTAAGAGTCAAGTTTTAATTATTCACAGAATAACTGTCCAAATAGTGTAAATCTATGAAGGCAAGACAGCCAAGGCCTGGTCAGTGTTAAACCACGATTATATAATCTGAACTGTAAAAAGCAAGGGATCCTCAGGTGAGGAGGAGCTGCAGGAGCTTGGCTCGAGCTGTGAGTTCTGGATGGCCTCATGGAAGCTCAAGCCTGGGAGCAGAGCTGTGTGTGGCTGCTTAAGCCATGCAGTCAGTGGAAAAAGGCTGCAAAACAGACTGATATCACTTTTGATCATGGATGTTTCCCAGCAGTCCGTGTTGATTCACTTCTTTTTAACAAGTTCTCTAAAGCAGCACCAGATGTGTTTCCAAATCAGCTGGTTCAGGTATTGGGGAGTGCTTCCATCTCACAGGTACTGCTTTGTACACATGTATATGGCGTGACGCCTCTTTTCTTCAGCACCAGTGCCACAACTCTGAGCTGGGAATGCTCACATATGAATGTGATTCTACACGCTTCCTTTTATTATTTGACTTGAAATCGGCACTTGTACCAAAGTAAAAAAAGATAAGACTAAAAGAAGACGAAATTTCATTAATTCTTGTCTTTGCTTCACTGGTTGCTATTTTACAATTGAATTGCATTTTAAATTTCACATGCAAAATGTTCAGGCTCACACACAGGCACTGCACTGCCTATGCCGATGGAAATTTGAATTTTTATCTCATTATAGGTCTGAATTCAGAATTCTTATCACACCAGACATTTTTACATTAGAATCTCCCACTGAGTTCTAATCTCTTTTCTGTTTCAGAATGCCTATGGGAAATCTGTAATGTTTTTATTACTGCAATCTGTTTTCAGAAGGTCTAAGGTCTTGTTAAAAAAAACCAAAAAGATGAAGAATTATGGCTGTATAAACAATTAAAACCAACATCCTACGTAAGGCCAAGCATAAATGGTAATCCTCCTTACCTTTAAGGCTTTCCACATTATTTCTTGGGTGTAGAAATTTTCAAGCCTAACTATATTGCAGCAGTAGCCCTTATGAAATTGTCCATGGCTTTGGGCAGAGTGTGAGTGAGGTTGTCCTGAGAGGAGCAGGGACTTGGACTCCATGATTTTATGGGTCCCTTCCTACTCAAGATATTCCGTGGTTCTATGATATTAACTATAAAGAACTTTGTGAGCTTTCTTTCAAAATAATGCAGGGTTGTCATCTCATTGCTTGTATTGAAGTCTTGCACCAATTGTTATAGATATAATAATTTTAAAAGTGGTCCTCTCCCACACGAGAATGTGAAAGGAAGAGAAGCAGCAACTGTGCTGGTTCACTTGAAGCCTGTGCACAAGGAAACCTGGCCTGACTGTGAGGAGAGGGCTGGGTATTCAATATTTTTCTGGGAATAATGGATGTGTTTCTGTCTGTTCCTTTTAGGAAACAAACCATTCAGCTCATAAATCAGGGGCTGAAATGTATTTAGAGCAGTGGTAACAAAATCAGTCCCTTGCCATGAGGTCACTTTCTGATGAGTCACCATCGAGTCCCAGAGACGTCATCCTGCTCTTCCCAATAGGTAATTATTGTGAACAGGAAAGGGGACCAGTAAGTGGAATATGTAATTATGAGAGTTGGTGTATATATTGAGGGGGGTTTTAATTTATTTTGGGAGCTCCTAGAGTACATGAACTACGATTGCTAACCAAACAACATCGACAGTGATGTGCTAAAAGCACAACTGATTTTTATTCAAGTGGTTTTACTTCATTGTTCCCCAGTTACTGTGGCTCAAGATGGGTTTGGTTCCTGAGAAGAGCTGATTTCCTACATTTCTGACATTCAAGCCAACAGAGATCTACAAGAAACTGAGTTTACAACTGGCTGTTAGTAATGTAATAAACACAAAAAAGCCAGATCTTTATAGATGCTGAACACTTGGTCCTTCCCTCACGTCTATGTAGCTACTGCTGGTAGACAGAGTTGTTTCTTGATTTATGACTTCTGTTCATATTATATGGTGTATCTGAAGCACCAGCCTCCACATAGGAAGTTATTTTATTCACTTGTTAATTAAATCACAAGTATTTTGTGTAGTATTACCAACTCTATTAAGTGAGAGGAAAATAAGATTGTAGACAGATTAATTCAAATGCTTACAAACAGAAAGGAGGCATTTACAGTGGAAGGAGCCAAGTCCAACACTGACAGCACCCAGTCTGAGCACCACATGAGATGCAGAAATCTGCAGCAGGTTTTTCCCATGCAATGCTTTAGTACACACAAAATGCTTTTGGAAGGAAGAATAAAACTATGTTGTCTTTGACAATGCACTGGGTCTCCAAGAAGGAGTTCAGAGTACAGCTTATTTGGAGGGACCAGGTGCATTTCAGCCCAGTGGACAGGATTATGAGCAAGGATTCTTCAGGAGGATTTTCAACTAATAATGAAGTACTTAGAAATGATGTTTTGCAGGATATAAAATAAACAGAGACAAGTATTCACTGCCAGATTGGGATGCACAGTAGACTCAGGTAACATTTATTCATTGATCTTGCCATCTGCAGTAGTTACTGAGCTTGTGAATCTGGTACAGAACTTAAGGAAGAGCAAATCTTAGGACAGACTCACAGGAGACTTTTTTTTCAGAGAGATTTTCAGAGATACTCAGCTGCCCTTGGTCCTGGGCAACTGAATTTCTGCTACATTTCTCTAGCAGAAGCACAGGAGGGTGAGGCTCATCTTTTGAGTTTTACAGCACAAAAGTATGGCCAGAGCATTTTTGGAGAGCCAAGTCAGAAAGATTCCACCAAGTAAGAGTAGTCCCTTGTGCTAAAATCTGATTACCGGTAATGCTGGCACCAAACTAGAATGATCCTCCTCCATCCTGTATGAAGCCAAGATTCCCTTTTCAAAACATTACTAACAAAGGGATCCTAAACTTTTATACTTTTATCCTTTGTTGTCCTGCTGTTACCAGAGAAAGGGAGAAAATCAGCACTGATTATGAACTAAACCTGAAGAAAGAGAAAATAACATGGCTTCAAATTAGTGCACCTTCCATTGGCCCCTTTTCCTCCTTTCATCTATTGTGTTCTGACCTACCAACAGATGTTTTAAGAATACTCTTTAATAGGTATGGTGATACTTTGTGGAGTGAGGTTTTCAACTTTAATTATGACAGAAACAGGCATCAGGGAAAGAATGAAAAGAAATGGTCAGAAGTGAAAGGCGAGATAAGCAATGAACTTTAAACTGACAGGTAGAATTGACAGAGAACTAAATCAGAGCAGAGTAAATATTCACAGGGCAGAGAAATTTCCTGATAGATGACAAAATACAGGCACTTGCACACCTGCAGTAACACAGCTTTTTAGCAGTGCTTGACAACAAAGGAATCCCTCAGCTCCATGATCCTCCTCTGGCAGTGAAATCATTTACCCTGAACATCTGTACATGCAAAGACGCCTTTCCATGGCACACAGCTTCCCACAGGAACCTTGGGAGAAGTTTATCCCTTACCAGCTGGCTGTCTATTAGTGTTCTCTTAACTTCCTAAATCCTACAAAAACATCTGTATTGCATCCTTTCCTCTATTTTAATTATTAAAGTGACATTGAGTACATGTTTACTGCATGGATTATTCACATGATATTATTTTAAGTCTGTTCCTTGAAATGTTTTGGTTTTTTGAAACTGTTTCAACAAACTCTTTGTTCCCAGTTTTGTAATGGCTTGACAAACACATTTACTGTGCATGCAGTTAACAACTAGAAAGGGTGTCTTGCAATTCCCGGGATTCAATAAAAGTGAATGATTCATATCACTCAGGGACTCGAGACTGCAATTTTACTCAATGATATATTCCTGTCCACTTCAGTCTAGCTAGAGGCAGAATAGATTGGCAGCCTCTGAAGCAAGCAAGACTTTTTCAAAAGAACATTTTGATATCAGGAATTGTCAACTTTTTAAAACCAAACTCTTCCCTAAGCTGAAACCTGCAGAAAAATATGTTCTGACAAAATTCACAAAATCAGTTTTCTAAGTTTTAAACCCATCAAAGCCATTTAGATTCTGTTTCTTAGTTTGAAATTATTTTATTTTTTAATGTTTTATTTATAAAATTAGAAAATATGAATATCAGCTTTGAAGTGTTTCTCACCAATGTGTCCAACTAAATGTTTCAGCTTTACCAAACTGATGGGTTTGGGGTTACTTTTGCATGAAAACTTAAAATACTGTGTCTGGGTTTGAAAGAGGAGATTTCAAAGATAAAATGTTTATATGATAGAAAAGCATTTCCCTATATATCTCTAGTGGTTAGTGGTCTCTCCAGAGGACAGTAAAGTACCAGCAATAAAATAAACAGTATTTTGAATATAGAAGTAATGACAAATCAAAATGAGCAGTGTGGCTCTAATTAAGAGTTAGACAAGCTGATTTATAATTTAAGCAGGGAATTCAGCAAGCTCTTTGATTACAAGAACAGTTTGACCATTATGCCTTTTTTTTAAAGGATGGATGAACAATCTGTGGGTTATGGATATTTTCCTTGCCGGGTGTTCTTTAGTCATCATTGTCAGATTTACTTGCTTGATAAATAAAAGTATAAGGGTTTATCATGTAAATCAGGTTAAAGCACTAACTGTGATGAAACAGCAATGCCTTTAGGGCAAGAGGGACAAAAGAGACAGAGGACTATTTTATATAATACAATAACAGCTTTCTTAGTGCACCTTTCACTTAAGGAAACTGAAACTACAGATCCCTGAAGCTGGAATTTCTGTGACTTCTGTCTGATGGGGAAGTGTTCCACACAGCTGCATTTATAGATCAGTCATTACACAGGTTTGTTCTCCAACAAATTGTACTTCAATCATTTCTGTTGTTCTAAAATACTGTTATTTCCTTTTACTGTCACTGTTCCACCAATTACTGCTTAGGACAGAAGCTGCCTCTGACCCTGTGAGAGCTGTTACTTCTGTTTGAGGGGGGGAAAAGAATCTCCATCAGCAGAATCACCTTAAAAACTTCCCTGCCTGTGCTCACCTTCCAGAATGCAGAGCTGCTTACCTAAAACTCAGTGATCCCTCAACTGTGCTCATTTTCTGGAATTACTTCAGAGGTTATTTCTTGGAGCAGGTATCTTGCAGTGCTTGGAGATAAAGCAGCCTGTCTTATCTCTCAGGCGGGTGTACTGACAGCTGGGATCAGGTTTTCTGGGCTGAGGATGGAAAGTTCCTCAGGGCTGGTTCAGCTCCTGTGCAGACACAGCTGGCAAAGGGCAGCCACTGCCACTAGACGGGCCCCACTGTTACCCATGCCAGGAGTTGGCTTAAAAGATGTAGCTGGGTTTTGCTGTTTCTCATCCTTTATTGTGGCCATCAGTGTGTTTGTGAGCTGCCTGGGCAGATGAATTAGCTGTGCAGCATTAGACCACAGAGTGACCTTTGAGGTGATGTTCAGCTACAGCTCAGTGACTTCCTTCTGCCCTGAGCTTTAATATGGTTAAGAATTAGTTCTCAAATTTGGTGCTTTCAGTATCTCATCCATCAAAAGGTTTGTAAACACCCTTGTGTTTTGTCAGTGATGTTTTTATTGCAGGATCTGTTAATTGTCACAGAGAATACCTGATTTCTCTGCTTTATTCTTTATGAGTGAGTCAGAAGAAAGCTTGTTAAATTTAATTTGGCTCTATGAGTAGGTGCAGTATAGATTTACATGTGTACAAAAGGGATTTGCTTGATCCAATAAATGAAGTATAAAATTTGTTTGCTCAACCAAAGGGATGTCCAGTCTTCTGAAAGTCCTGGCTATGGCCAGCAACTTAGTGAATGAGTTGCTGATGTGTTGGAAAGGATAAACAGAAATTGTGTCTGGATTGCCACTGAGATTTTGGACTAAAATCACAACAGTAACTCGAGTGAAACTTCCCTAGTGTGTAACTAAAATATAACTAAAATACTAGATGTGGCTGTGAGGTAACCACACTATTAAATTTTGTTCTCCTTATAATGCCAAGAAAGGGGGTTAAACCCCTCTCTATCACTTCATTCAACTGCTCTATTTCAATGAAGCATATTCCATTTCAAACAGAGCTTTGGATACATGTAAGTCAGATTTTACATTCCTTATGAGACAGAGTTTTGAAAGATTAAAAGTGCCCTGCCTAATTTTAAAGTTGTAGTTAGGCTTTAAAGTTATTTCTGCTCACTCTGGCAGGTCCCAGGGGGCACATGGCTGCAGAGAGTCATGTCCAGGTGCTTAGCTTATGGTTTAAATGAATATGCCAAGAGTTTACACCTTCAAAGTCATAAACTGTGGGAGATCAAGAGAGATGATTGCTCTTTGTGCATCAATGTGCTCATCTGTTAATGCACAATAAGATTTTCTCTGCAAAGTAGATAAGTGGCAAAGAAAAATGTCTCCTGCTCAATATTCAGAGGTGGTTTGCAGTTTTCAGGATTTGCTGTAGGGAGTCTCTCTGTCAGATTAAAACAGTGCTGGAACTCATGAGGCAAAAAAGAAGTAATTTCTGATCGCTGCATGCTCTCTACCCAATCTCAGCAGACAAATCCAACCCAGTGCAATGCCATTTGCAATTCTTCTGAGTAGGAAGTCCTAAAGGACTTACAGCATGACTAGACAGGAATTAATCTACAGCTGAGAATATTTACTTTTACTCCTTAACTTTGATTAAAAGACCAAAACATTTGTTCTACAAACTGATTTAGTGCAACAAAGGATGGAATACATGCCACATGCCTAATTTAATAATGAAAACATCTCTGTTAACTTCAGAGAGAGTAGTCATGTGCTTAAAATCATGTGCCTGTTCAAATTTGTTCTTGTTCAAGGCTTGCATCTGTAATAATTACCTGAGTTCTCTCTACGTGGCCAGACTGGTGAGCACCCCAGTTCTACCAGTCACCAGTCTGAGTTATTCCTGGCACTCAGGCATCTGCTCAGGCTGCAGAACTCCTTAGCTCATGCTACAATAATAACACCAACAATTGCAGCCTCATTGTTCCTTGACAGAAACCTTTGAAAATCTTGCCAGAAGAGCTCTTTTTATCTCAACAAGAACATAACACACAGCTCCAGCTCTTAACCCCAGGATGCTTTAAGAAGAATCTAGTCTTGTCCAATTGCAGTATTATTGACAAGTGAAAGCGCTTTTTTTTCTCTGCTTTGTCATGTCTTTAAAAGCAGCACAAACAGTATTTGTCCAGATAGTACAAAACCTTCTCAACTGATCCTTGGCATTAAATCTCCTTAGACTTGTAGAATTTGTCTCGTAGAGAATGGGACATTGTCTCTATGTAAATTCAGAGTTCTGTTTGAAGTTGAACACACAAAATTGAAACAGAAAGGGCTTAAAAAGTTTTAAAAGCCTGATGTGGGCTCAACCAGGCTTCAGTTATAAACTAGAACCATACTTTCTAAGGAGGAAACTTTGAGCCCTGCAGCACTTGGTAACAGCAGGTTGGGGCATTGCATCAGTATTGAGGGACAGAGAAAAACAGTGGGATGGATAATAAAGATCTCCTTTTCCAGCAGTTGGATCCTCTGTCCCAGCACAGTATCAGCTGGGCCTGGTTTTGCCTTTTATGTGATATCCTTAGCAGTCATTGTTTTAGAGTGATCCCTGTAAGAACAGGCTGAATGACTGAATCAACCACAGAGATCACTTTTCTCACCATCAGAGGAGGAAAATACAGACACTCACTGCCACAAGCACCAATCTCCTGCACTCTTAAGTTACAGACCAAGTAAGAAGTAGCTGATATATCTTGGAACATACCCATTACTATCAGTGTTCAGACTGGAACATTTCTATGCCCCATTTGACCCAAAGATTCTTTGGCTGCAAACTGTCTTTCATTCCTTTCTCATTTCTTGCTTCTTACTTGATTTCTTTTTTCTTTTGTTCTTCTGATACTTCTTCCTTTTATTCTCTCTTCCACATGCCCCTCACCTTTATGTTTCCACTGAAAACTAAGAATCTTGCTCTGAGCTTCTTCCAGGCAATTTGAGATTGTTTTGTGCAGTACAATCTCTTCCCTTCATGGTCTTCCTGGGAATCCTAAAGTCCTTCGGGCTTTTACTTCCTTAGACAGCTCCACAGAACAAGTCTCTTCTTTACCCTCTTTTTCTGCAAACCAGTGCAGGCCACAACATTTGCCTTTGATTTCCCCTACAGCCTGTTTGGACACTGCAGAGCTCTAACGGCAGTGGTGAGCTGGAAAAAGTCCTTACTATGGTCAGGTCAATTAAGGCTTATTTGTACACTTGGGCCCTGATAACTATGTGGACAAACATTGTTTGTGCTACCTGAAAATCCATTACAAAGCACAAAAAAGCTTTCACTTGTCAATAATACTGCAACTGGGCAAGACTAGACTCTTCTTAAAGCATCCTGGGGTTAAGAACATTGTGTTTTTGTTGAGATACAAGAGCTCTTCTGACAAGATTTTCCAAGGGTTGCTGTCAAGGAACAATGAGGTGCAATTATTGAGTTATTATTTTAGCATCAGCTAAGGAGTTCTGCAGCCTCAACTCTGAGCAGATGCCTGACTGCTACATTTGGAAACAGTGCCATTAAACATTTGTAACATCAATGTGGTACCAAACTGTGTAACATTATGCAAGAATTAAATATTTGTAACAATTACTTCCATGGGAAAAAATGTTGTTTGTCTAATATTTGTCTGTAAATGCAGCAAAATTGGATGGTGTCATAAATTGAAAAATAAATTTAACATCAGTTTTATGAGAGAGAGTAATTCTAAGGCCAAATGCTGTTAGAAGAAAGAAACAGCCATTTCATACAGGCTCTGGTCCTACAGGTGTTTAAATGACTATTCAAGTATCATCTAATAATCTTTACTTGGTGAAAAATGCAGCAATTCTTCTCATGGATTATGGAGAATTTTTACAGAGACTTTGTGTATTTGTTTTGTTGAAGTTTTATACATGTATTTTCCCTTCTTAACTGACTTTCTAGACAGATGAAATTAAATAAGTTTGGCTGTGGTAATTGGAAAGATATATTCATGTAAGTCTGCCTGCTCTGAAGATATCTGTTTTGTGTCTCTTCTTAGCACAGAAGAAGAGTCAATCATGCACTTTTTACTCTTTATTTTATTCAGTTTGCAATCAAAATATAACAACAGAATGGTAGATATCACAGTTAGGAAATTATCATTATTCTGAGCCTTCTTCCTACAGGTACAGGAACTGACTTCCTATAGTGTCACCTAGAATCAATAATTTGGTTTTGGGGAAGAAACAATTTTTGAAGAATTCTTCTTTCCCAGAAAGGTCAAACTGAATTCAATTGGAGACAAAATTTAAATTACCTTGACCACACTAACTTGCTCTTTTCTACATTCTTAGGATGGTGAATATGATTCAACTGGTCCTAATATCCCTTCCCTATATCTTCTCTTTTGGAATGTGAAAAGACAAGGTCCAGCCCTAATTCTCAACAGAGATTTAACTGGCATGCTGGGATTTTTGAAAGTCATAATTCATCTTTCTTTTTCAGGATGATTTTCCTCACAAGTTCTGTAACATGAGGTCTTATTTCTTCCACAGAGACAGTAGAGTCCCAGGCCTTTACTACTTTCCCATTGGGGTCCACTAGGTATTTCCAAAAGTTCCAGGTTGGTTCTTCTCCTGTAGAATCTACAGGCAAAAAAAAAAAAAAAAAAAAGGGAAATATTAGAGAACCACGTTGGCCAATTCCTGACATTTGTTCATGTCAGTTTGATGATTACCCTCTCACAGGAAGAACAAATGTAAAATTAATAGGGAGTTCAGACTGAATAAGATTAATTTTCTGACAGACTGGGAGCTCTCACCAGAAAGTAGCCCCCTGGAGGCAAATGGGAACAGGGAAGCTCAGACAGGAGAAAGCCCTGTAATGGGTGTTAAAGTGTGTGAGGGCTTCTGCGTGTCTGTGCCATACAGATAAACCTGAAACTGTTGAACTTTGATAGGAAAATGGAATTTGGCATAACAGCACAACTGTGCCAGGACTGATAACTTGCTCACCCAGAATTTCCCCTCCAAAAGCACACAGAATGTCCTTTGGGACATTGTTTCAACAAATGCTACATGAGGAAGTAACAAAGTAATTATTCCAGGTTTCCTCCCACATCCTCATCAACTACAGTTTTTCCCTCCGTGGTCACACAGTCATTTCACACCAGTTGCATTCTTATCCTTTACTATCCTGCAACATGACCCACAAAATTTGCAGGATTTTCCATTAGACCAGGAACCTCAGGCCACTAAAAGCACAAGTACAGACCCTACAGACAAATTAGCATCTTTTTTCCACTGATTCTACATTGGGCAAAACCTCCTAAGGAATCGGAAGATATTTCAAAGCATCCTTAAGATATAGCCAGACCTACACTGTTGACCATCTTGTCATTGTGCTGCTTAAATGCTGCCTCCAGCAGCCTCCTGCTTTCTGAGGGACCACAGGGAAACACAACTTTGGCAAGCGTCATATGAGATGTCTGCAGGAACAACCTTGCCGGGCAAAACAGAAGTGGAAGGATGCAAAGAGTTTTAAAGGGAAGTTTTGCTAGCAGGAAGATCCATCACAGACACCTGGAGGAGGTGTGCTTGGGGTAGCCAAAAATATTATCCACACTCATATAAATTCATGGTATGTGGGCGAACACTGCGGTGCTGCAGAGAAGCAGCAGCCACATGGTCCTTGCAGGATGGAGCTCAGGGGACTCTGTGTCACTTGGGCTTTATTGTATTTCATTGCTGGAAGACATTTCCCTCACATTGGGTTAAGACTGACATTTTAGTTTAGCATTTAAATGGTATTTAGAGCATTTTTCAGTGCAAGAAAAGTAGTGCTTTAATAGATAAAACATCCTGCTTACAGTGTATTCTGTCAGCTGGCTGCTAAGAACCTGCAAAACCTCTTCAGGCTTCAGTGATATCGCTCAGCCAGATTGGAACTGGAGGAACAGGACAATAGGGCTACACCAGTGCTTGGGGAAGGATGAGCAGGGAGTATTCAAGGACATCATTTAGTGCCCAGTTTGACTTTCTGATTGTTGAAGTAAACGATGAGGTGCTTTGCTTCCACTTACACTACAGCTCTTGAGATGAATCTTATAAATCCAACCTGCAGCACTGGTGTCACAGGAGGAACACTTACGAGGCAGCAAAGTGGAAAAGGAAAGTGAGGTGTTGGATGCATACAGGGGAATATTTCAAGATCTATATTCCATGTAGAGGTTTATTAGATGAGCTTTCAGAGGGCAACTGTTACTGAAGTGTCTTCATCTCTGGAGATCTTTTTAGAGCGTAAAACGAAGCTGTCAGAAGTGAGAGAGAAATCCTGCCTTGTGCTGGAAGGGCTACATGACTTCTGACCTCTTTGAGCCTGACAATTCTGTGAATACAATCACAGGTATCTTTTTCTCTGTTGGATGGTATTTTATATCAGAGGAATCCTATGGCATAGAAACAACCCCCCAGAGTTCCAGATTACTCACCAATTAAGTACTTGTAGGCAGGAATTGCACCAGCTCCACTGACCGCAATTTTGCTGAACATGGGAAAGGAGGCACCGTAAGTCTTCCGTGCAAAACTCTCGATCTCTCTGTTGGAGTCTGGTTCTTGCTGCCCAAACTGGTTGCATGGGAATGCCAGCACATTGAAATGGTAGGGGCCCAGGTCTCTCTGTAGCTGCTGTAAGGCCTTGTAGTGGCTGTCTGTGTAGCCACACTCACTTGCAACATTGACAACAAGTGACACCTGGAGAACAAGAGAGATTTCAAAACATGCTGCACATGTCAGCTTTCCAAGAGGCAGGCTGGGATGCAGGTTATTTAAAGAGAGAAAGAATGTCTAGAGAACTGTGACAATACATATTTGAAAATGCATCGAGTTCTGTTCACAGTAGGAAGATTTAATATTTATCTATTCCTATCTGGCAACCATGAAAATAATCAACAAACGTCTAAGCAATCTAAATTTTCAGTTTACAGAGAAATGTATTTCTCCATTCTGCACTTTGGACAATAACGAGTAAAGAAAAAGCTAAGGAGATGTTGGTGTTTACAATTTCTTACATTAAATATTAACACTTACTTTGTGTATGTTCTACCTTGTATAGGTATATTGCTATCAGAGAATCATAGAATATCCTGAGTTGGAAGGAACCCACAAGGTTCAACCCCTGAATTCAAAGTAGTTTCAGTGTGGCACTGTTTTCCCTGGAAGACAGGTAATCTCACAAAGCACAGGATGGTGTGATCTCCTTTGTGGTGTAGTGTGTCAACAGAACACAATCTAAGCACTCCCTGGACACTTGCATATAAAATAGACCTGCAGCCATCCAGCCAACCTCCAAAGCATCACTTTCATTCAGACATTTAAAAGCTCGGCCTGAAACTTTAAATTCAGTTTCCTAAAACATTCGAAGGTATGGCGTGTAAGTAGATTTTTTCTGAGAGAAGAGGTAATAATTTCATGATGCATTCCTGTTGCAGACTGTCAGCATTTCAAATGGGACCTTAATATTGGCCATAAAAAAATAACCATTGGCAGTTCTGTTCTTTTCAAATAACATTATTCACCAAGCATAGTGATAACTGCAGTTTAGTATGAAGTAAAGACAAATTGTACCACTAAGAGTTGAAGTCATATGTAGTTCTTTCATATAAAATTTTAGAAGCTTTTTTAAATATAGTTTAAGGCTTGCCATTTTCATGATGCAAAATTATGCATATCCCTTACTGTATTCACATCTATTGATACTTTATCACAAATAGAATGGAAATATAACAATTTGGGTTTGGGGGAATAAAGTTGTGTAGGCATTGTGTTCATATTCAAACAGATATGAAAGATGAAAACAATCAAGCTTTTATAACTTTTACCTGATTTTAAGTAAAAAGAGGGCTTGAAAGAATTCACCCCAAACTAAACTATTTTAATTTACAGCTGTTTAGAACCAGTGGTTACTTGGTTTGGTGATGAAAGTTGTGAGAGCTCACAGTGCAAACAATGCAAACTTCCAAACATACTCCCATAAAAAAGAAGGAATCTACATGCAGTATTTCTTAGTATAGCAGACATATTATCCTTAGAAAAATGCATTCCCATGTAACTGAATTCTCCACTACTGAACTCCGTAATTTAATAGTGCAAACCTCCTAAAAGTATAACTAACACATGTAATAAAAACTTTCAGGATTTATTAGTATTTCATAAAGGAATGTTTAAAATGTTTCTTTATAAATCTTTACCAAATTATCTTTCAAGTATTTGGTATTACAAAGTGATTAAATGTGTTTATTTGGTCTATACTTTAATAAATAAGAGTTCTCATGCAGAGGCTGTACTTCGACTTCTTACAACTATTAATGACTTCAATGAAGTTCAATATGCCTGACTTAAGGCTCTTGAGAGTGCAGGTCAAGCACACCACCTAGTGTGCAGTGCAAAGAGTTCATCATGGACCTCACAAAAATTAGTTCCTTTAAGCTGAATTCTCCACTAGCTGCTGTCTGATCTCTTAAACACTATCCTATCCTTCCCTTTCTCAGGGAACCCATGAGTTCCAGTACTGAACTGATTTATTTAATGCTTCAAAAATACTTCTTGGTTTACTTAACGTTTACACCAGCGTGTAACAGTCCCTGGTCTCAGCTTCAAGTAACCCTTTGTGGATATTTCAGCAGAACCTGGAGATTCTCAACTGGCTGCATGTGACTGATGGCAGACGCACCACAAGAGTCAGATTACAGCAACTCACAGAGCTGTTCCTCTCACGGAACAACCAGCAGTGTTTATGCAGCAATGAAATGCTGCTCTCCACACTCAGAACGCCACACTCATGGCCTGCAGGGAGCTTTGAGCCACAGTGCCTGGCAGTACTTTCAGTAGTCAAATAACACTTAGGTTGTTATAGTGCCTAATGCTTTTACATGATTATAGTACCTTTGGTTCAAGATTCCCAAAGGCACTGCACTGACAGTGCTTAATTCCACCCCAGCACACTGCACTCAGCTTGGTGGTAGGTTGGGACTATTGCATCAAAGACAGGTATAAACACAGCAGGGAACAGCTGATGCTTCGGAGTTCTGGCTCCCAAATAGGTCCTATTTTTGGCAAGAATATACCTTACAGTCTATCTCATACAGATCATAAAGTAAAAGATAAGATTCTTGAATTAGATAGGTAGATAGGTTAGATACAAAACTAATGATCATAGAATCATAGAATCGATTGGGTTGGAAAAGACCTCCGAGATCATCAAGTCCAACCCTTGGTCCAACTCCA
>JAOXXN010000120.1:7874334-7906269 GCA_026770055.1 Myrmophylax atrothorax
CGGGGCCGCGGCGTGCGGGAGGTTGTTGGCACGCCCTGGCCATGGATAACGGCGGGGACAGACCCCCGGGGCCCCCGGGAAGTGCCCCGTGTCGGCGCTGCCCCGGCCGGCCCTGCCCCTCCGCCCCGAGGGGTTCTGCTTTCCGTATGACACCCGGGCACGCACACGGGGCTATGCGCTTTTGTTGGCTTATTTTGTGTACAAATACAGCTGAACGACTTTGCCGCTTTTGCAGTGTGCTGCAATTCGCCAGCTGGCTGAATGTGACATGTTACCTGAGGCCTCCCTGCTTTTAAGGTTGTTTCTGGGTGTATCAAAGGAGGATGAGCTCGTAACATGCAGAGGAACAATATAATCGGATTTAGGCTAAGGTAGGGATTAGTACATTAAAAAGATAGTTGTCTCTAAGTATGGATCTAGTAATTTTTTTTATATCCCTGCCACCTCTATGTCACTTGTCTTCCTGAGCACTGTGTCCTGGATCCAAGGGTCATTGCATTTGCTTTAAAATAAGGGATACGTGTTGTCTGTGGTTTTGTTTGAGTTGTGCTTCAGTTTCAGTAGATGCTTTGGACAGTCTGACTCCAGGTAGTTATGACATAATTATTTCCGTGACAAGAAAAGTAAGCCAGCCATGGAAGTGTGACTTAATTACAGTATCTGGCAGAAGATGCTATATTAGGAGGAAGAGGTCTCTTTTGCAAACACCAATTTTGCACTGAGCTTTTTTTAATCATTTTTTTACTTAACTTTAGTGAAAATACCTTCATGAAATTAACGTTGGGATGAAATTGCGATTTCCCAGAGCATACATATTGGGATATGTTCCCAGAAGATAAACACAGAGGGATCAGAAAGTTCCTTCAGTGTTGTGTTCTTGCACAGAGGACAGCTGGGACTTACCTCTGATCCCTCAGCTTGCAGTGGAAAAGAGACTGCTGGATGCTGTGGGACACCTGCACGGTGCAGGGCATTTACCTGCTTCTTCCTCTGAAGGGAATGGCTGCTGTGGGGAGAAAGAAAGGGGAGCAGAATTTCCCTATGTCCTACTTGAAAGTAAGATATCCCCAGGGAGCTCCTGTAAAATGTCTTGTGGATCTGCTTGTCAGGATAATGGTTTGGGATTGTGTATTCATATTGATGCCATGAGACAATTCAGAATTTTGACTGAGAGTATCTCCTGTTTTCTACTTGTAGTGCTGGCTTTTGAAATTTTACAAAGCATTTCTACTAAATTAACTTTATTTTTGTCACTTGCTTAATGCAATAATGTGATACTGGTACTGACTTTTATTGAGAACTCACAGAAAGAAGGATCCTGCAATTTTTTAGTGGATTAATTCGCACAATGGAAGCAATCCAGTGGAAGTCAATATTTCTGGTGCTTTTGGAACATTAAGAATATTTTGTATGTTGTTTGATAAATTGTTTAACTTAAAAGTACTAAAAACTAATGACCTAAATTTAGTAACAATGCCCATGAATCTAATTTCTACTTTTTTTCTTTTCATTAGAAAGGCATACACACATGCATATGTACTCATACCATATCCTTGGTTCATAGTTTTGATTCTAAGGTTTTAGCAAATCTTTGGGAAAAAACAATTTATCAGATATTCTTAGATTTTATACTTTTATTTCTGTAGATACATGAAATACTGTTTTCAGCAAGAAGTTTGCAAGTGGTATGAAGTAGTTCAAAGGCCATCCCTTCCTCAAGGATTCCAGTTGGGGTGAAGAGATCATTTATTGTTTAATTATAGGATCCAGACAAACTTCTATGCCACGAATACTTACTGCTGCATTTTTATTTAGCATAAACACCACGTAAATGGAGGTTAAGAACAAGGTGGATAAATTGAGTTGCAGTGTGTGGCTGCCCTTCAGGCCAGTTTCATGATCATTTCAGGCCCCTGCAAGGCAGTGTAGCCTCTGAAAGGCTTTAAACCTGTGAGTGCTGTACTGTGTTTTCTGGAGGGCATTGATACAAATATGGTGTGTTTGTTTTTAAAGTTAGAGCCACCTTGGAGCAGTTTCTGGTCTGGTCACAGCACACGGCGGGATTTGAGGCAGGTGCTGCCCCTCTGGCTCCAGTGCTTGATGCATCGACTGTGAAGTGTTTAAAGGAGTACGACAGTAAAACCCAGTATCAGAACCACAATGGACTAAAGCATTAGAAGCCTGTATGAAATGGAGAGTAGGGGAAGCTGTTGTAGCTTAATTACACAGCTGGTGTGACGGAGGGTGGCTGTCCCCAGTTTGGAATGCGAGTCAGCAGCAGTAGTAGGGTCAGAAGTGTGTTCTTGGCATTGGGTGATGATGACGTGCCTCTCTCTCACCTACTCTGAGTCATTCTGTGTTGTGGGAAAAAAGTGTCAATGCAGAGAGTGATCTGTAACAAGCGCGGCCCTTACGGATCTCACATGCAGCATGTTTTGCTCACTTCATAATATAATTGTAAGATTTGCACCTACATATGTTAACAAGTTTTGTATCAAGCAAAGCCTTTCCTGTTACTTTAGTTGCTCAGCAGTACTGTTATAATTCTAGTTACAGTTTAATTCCTGTTACAGTTTTATGTATTTGTACATATATATATACACAGTTAATCTAATGGTCACTCCTTAGAGCTTTCAATCTTTCTCATTGTAAATACAGCATCAAGAGTTTCCTACTCAGTTCTGCATCTTCACTGAGCCCAGAGTCCTAGTTTTGTTGCATCCCTGATTTGTGTGTTCAATTTGTTGTGCACTGCACTGACTTCCTTCTAGGTAGATTTTGGTAGTATTGTACTTACTAAGATAAATTCTATAACCTGTAGTAACAGGGAGATCTGAAACACTGTGTAGCACTTTGTTACTAAGAATACCGATGGGTTTAGTGCTGGTGGAGCCTGAGGCGCTTTAGTGGCCGGTAATCTCTGGTAGTTTTAGTTTCAAGTGCTTTGGAAAAATATCAAGCATTGGTAATAGTTTGTACCAAGCTATGTCTTGTTCATCATAAAACAAACATAAGTGTGTGGGAACTTTTTTAAGCTATTGACGCAGAATGTGGGAGAGGCTTGAAAGATTAGTAGAGGTTCTCAGACAGGAAAGTGGGCCTAAGGCTGCCAACAGTCCTGGAAAGACCCTCTTCCCATCACATTAGGGGTGTCTGTGGACATTACTTGTGCTGCAGTGTAAACACAGTGCAGAAGACAACCTTTCCTGCTGTTCCTGACTGTGGCTGTAACCTTTGTTTGCAGAATTTCCTTTTATTTTGCTGAGGAAGTTCAGCTGGGTTATGTTGGTAAGGTTAATCACCCCACTTGCTGGTGGAAGGCTGGCTGGGAGATTGGAGCTTAAGGACAGTCATAATGGGGCAGATAAAAGCAGGTCTTGGATAAAATACAAGTCTCCCTATCTCAAAGGAGGGAATGCTTTATACCAGGAGGGTGATAACACTGATGTTTGTAGTACTTTCGCTGTTTATATTTAATCGAGTACTCCCTGGGGAAACAAAACTTGCAAGGCTGCTCTTTTTCCTTTCAGTTGCTCTTCTACACTCTTGTTAATCTTGGACGTTTTGGCCAGCTGGGACCACATTTTAGAGCATATTTGAAGTAATGTCAAAAGATCCTCGAGTTTTGTGTGTTTTCTGGAACAATCGTGGCTTGGGTGAGGAGAGGTCTCTGCTGAGGGGGGAGCAGGAGGAAGTTACATTTCCTCACAGGGAGGATTTGTTTCCCCGGCGCGTCTGCTCCGCTTGCCCGAAGGGCTGTGAGCCAGAGTGTGACTGAGGAGCACAAAATGAATGGGTAGGAATCCAGGTATAGTCAGTTCTGCTCCTAATGAAATGATTAAAAAGAGCAGCTCAGAATGCAAGAGCTGACAGTTTAGCTTGGCCTTTATGTTTGAAGAGGCCCTGTTACGCTGAATTTCAACCAGAAATGTGTTTGAGGGAGTTAATACAGTGGAACAACTTGAGAGGAAGAAGAAGGGGAAGGGCAAATGGGTAGAAATAGCTTCTAGAAAGTTTTTTGGCTTTTTTCCCCCCAGTTTGGAAGTAAGCCTTACCCTGAGATTTCGCAATTCAAATATAGAATTTTCTAATGCTAGTCTGAGAAGTGGAGGAAACAATTGAAACGGGCAGAAATGAAAGTGAAACATTCTCCCTCCTTCATTTCGTGAGCCTGAAACTAATTCTGATCGGATTTGAAACATTTTTAATTTGGTTGCTCTAGGTATGTATAGATTTAATAATTTTCCAGAGCTTGAGGTCAGATGGTATCTTGTCTGACCTCAAGCTGTTGTGTTTCAGCCAGGTTATTTTTCTGAGAAGAGTCAAGAGCTGGGCTAGATTTCAGAGGAGTACCTGGCACCCTGCATGCAGACTGCAAGGGAAACAAGTGCCCCAGAACTCAGGGTAGTGAAGAAATGAAATGTGCTCAAATGCTTTCAACAGGTTAATCACACCCCACTTTGCAGACACAGGTGAAAAGCTCTGTTTTTGTTGCCAGCCTGTACGGGAAAAAATTCTTTGATTCGAGATCTGGCAATTTGGTGTGGCCTGAGCCTGTGCCATCCAGGTTTCTAGAAACATGCCACCTCAGCACGGATTCACTCCACTCCAGTGTTTTGTTTCCAACCATGTTATTTTTTCAGAGGCACTCTTTTCCCTCTCCCTACCTCTCTCTCATATGTAGATGGCCAATATCTGACAGAGGAATCTTTCTGAGACCCTCTTGGGTTTTGGAGTGGTCTCTTACTTTTTGTTTCTCATGTTAAATTTTATTAGTTGGTTTACTTTGCAGTTCTTTGGGAGGTGGTAATTCGGTATATTGTGTATGTGCAGCAGTTTAAATTATTTTTTGTTTGCTAATTCATTTCAGGATTAAAGAGTAAGAGAAAAAAAAGAGGAAGAGGCAAAACAAAACCCACCAGAATTCACCAATATTATTATTGCGCTTGCATTTTGGATTCTGCATTTCATTGTGGAACTCTTTAACTTTTGGGGGTGGTACAAGATACTCTTTTCTTGTGAAATGTCTTGACCTCTCTGTATTCATATTTGTCAGGAATAAAGAATATGTCTGTGTTGTTTAACATTAGCTACTTGCATTTGATGTGTAGTAGCATCACAGTACTCAGTTTATTAGCTGGGTTCTGGTTTTTACTTAGTCTCCTTAGTTTTTTCCCATCACATTCATACATTTGGTTAAAGATTATATATTCTCTTTGAATATATAACCATGTATTATATTGAATGGATGAAATAAAATGATTTGAATCATTTTTGTGGGTTTTTTTAAAACCTTTCACAATATGGGTCCAAGCCAGCACCTTGGCACGTACAAGAAGCAGAGCAAACGAGGCCCCTTTTCCTGCGCTGCCGGAGTTCCATGGCAGCCTCAGTGTGGAAGTGGTGCCAACAGTGTTGTCCCCACCCTGCGCGTTGTTTGTCATTACCGGCCGTGCTCCTCCTCCTGCTCCCGGTGCCAGCTTTATGTCGGGCTGTCCCGGGTCGGTGTTTCCCTGCGGAGGAAGGAGCAGCCCCGGCAGTGCCCGTGAGTAGCCGCGCTGGATGGAGAGGGGATCGCTTTGGGCTGCTGTGGGTGGCAGAAATGGAGCTGATGTGTGTGTGTGTGTGGTTTTCTTTTTGTTGGTTTGGATGTTTCTTCCTCCTCTTCAGATTGAGCAAGTGAAACACTAGAAATAGTGTGGAGTTTGAAAAGCCCTACTCTCCTTTCTCTTTGGTGACATCAAACCCCCCAAAGCCACAGTACAGTTAAAGACAGTGCCATCCCGTGCAGAGCTGGAGCAGCTCTCCATCCATAGGGCAGAGCTTTGCACTGTGCTCAGGGACTGGAGTCACTGGAATTCAGCCCACCCTGGGGGGCCCTGGGCTCTCCTCCCCACCCTGGGGCTGGAGCAGGATCCTGCTGCTGTGTGACAGGAATGGTGTGGGAAAGAGCTGCAGTCCAGAGGCAAATACTGTTTAATCTGCTCCATTTTTGATGTAGAAGTAAAAGAGCCAGGTGCAGTCAGTGTTTAATAGGAAATAGTTATACTGTTAACTAAATGTGTTTCTGAGATAAAATACTGAGCCATTGGAACAAATTGAGAAATACAGATTTTTTTATTTTTCAGGTTTTGTATTTTACTAAATACTGTGGTGCTAACATCAGCCTCAGGAAAATTCTTGTGGGTTCTGTTTGTTTCTTTGGCTTTCATTTTTGAAAGATAATGTGTCTTTTCAATTATCTCAAGAGAGTCTTAAGATAACCATTTTAGTATGTGCTTTGTGTCCTGAAGTGTTTTCTGATTTGTGTCTCTTTAAAGTGAGAGGGAGGTTGTAACTATGTTATGTAGTCTGAAAAAAAAATAGTTTTTTATGCTGATAATATTCAGAAAGGTGTTTTTGTGATTTTTTTTTAAGCAGACATTTTAATCTGATTCTTGCTTCTGGTTCTTATTCTTACAATACAAAAGTAGATTGTGATACTTTTAATAGTTGTAATTTATGGACTTTTCTATTATTCCTTTTCTTCACTGAATGATGAGTTACTTGTTTTGATGGGGTCTCTGAAGCCCAGATGTTTCCATGGGTCATTCATTTATCTACCAAATCTGCAGCTGGACAGGAAAGAGAGAAACTCTGCTCTCCATACCTTGCTATAGTTTTATGAAATTTATTTTCTTCTATGTCTAATTCTTCTTTCTCATAATTTGTAACTGCTGTCTCAGGGTTATTGAAAAACAAATTCCAGTTTCTTGTTACAGATTCTCCCCCTTTATTCTGTATATAAATAAGAGTAATTCCTTACTGACAGACCCACTCACTCCTGCTTAACTTCATGTTGGAAGTACAGCCTTTGAGCTGTGGCCAACAGGGAGCTCAGATGATGACATACCACCTAAAGCTCTGAGGTTTAGATGAGTAAAGTTAATCTTCAGCTAAACAAAATATTTACTATTTGTTGGGTTTCTTTGCTAAGCAAAGTCTCATTTAATTGTTGGCACTTGACTTATATGAGAGTTGTATGTGTCAAAAACTTGCTGAGTGTGGATGCAGGTGATCGGTCAGGTTTATTACTAATACTTTGCATCATATCTCTAAATGCATTTTGAAATCAGTTAATAAAATGGAGCTTGCTTGCTGGAAGCAAATTAGTTTTCTCTAGTGGCTAATTTGAGCTGTGTGTTTATTGAGTGGGATTTTTTAGATGTGTTAATTTTTTTTTCCAATGTACTTGCAGACATCTTCGTTCTTGTTTTTGTTCAGAAAGCCAGAAATAGGAAGGGAAGAAAAAAGCAAGCTGTTGGCAGGTTTATCACTGAGTGGTTTTTACAGTGTTCTGCCATTTTTTGTCTCTTCATATCCCCTCCTTTTTAAAATACAAATCAGGATGATCAAAATTTTCATGAGTTTTGCTTTAATACAGAATGTGTTTTGAAAATTCACTTATGCCTGTGGGGGGAATATGCTTCCTATAATAATTTGTAGTTACCCCTTCCTTTAGAGGAGTTTACTCACTGTGCTGTCTACAGTGAAGTTTTTCTTTCAATTTAATTTTTTTCTTTCAATTTGAAAATGTCTTATCATTATTTCTTCAGTAGACAATCAGCTACGATCCTTGCCTGCACAGAGGATTTAAAATCAACTGCAGATTGCTGAAGAATCACACTTCAGGTGGTCTCAAGAGGCAGCAGAAGCAGGTCTTCACTATAATGGAAGAGGCCAAGAGTTCAAAGAATGGAAATCATGACCCACGGAAGTCTGTCCGTCTTGTCTGTGAGGAGGGCAAATCAGTCAAAGTTACCATTAATCAAAATTATAAACATAATAGAAATGACAAATCTGTGAAGGATGTTGGGAGAAGTTCTCCAAGTGGGAATAGCAGCAAAAAGAGTAAACAAAATGATGTTTGTCCTGAAAAACAAGGAGAAAGTAAATCATGCAAAGTAAATAGTTGTATTCCTGGAACTAAAGATACGGGATCAAACGTTCAGGATCGAAGTCATGGAAAAGCAAAAAAAGTTTCTAATTTATCCTCGGTGATGGAAAACCTGAAACAGACAAAGGCTCAGACAGTGGGAGAAGGCGCTGCCGGCTCCTCTGTCCCAGGGAATGGGGCCGGGATGGAAAGCTCAGCAGCTCCACAGAAAGGGAAACTGGTGCTGGAAAATCCACTGGGACTTCCTGCCTCGAAGGCTGGGGTTGATCAGGCTGGTGGTGATCCTGCTAAGGCTGCTGCAGATCAGAGGAAAATGGAACATAAGCCTGATGACTTCAGTGAGTATTATTTAACACTGCTTTATTCCATTTTCTTCTGGTGCAATTTGGAACAGTCTGAAAAGGTCTTTGAAATGTTTCTGTTCACATATTTTCTTCACACAGAGTAAGTTGCTGGTTTCATTTAGAGAGAACATACTGTTAATACAAGCATTTTGCTTGGAGAACAAGAGATTATGATAATAGCTGTCCTTTTTTCTTATGCCTGAGACCTAAACATCTTTATAAGCTACTTAGTGTGTGTGGGTTTCAGGCAATTTTGTGAATATAGTGCCTTTTGAAGGGGGAACCCTTCGTAATATCATTGCCACTTATGGAAATGCCAGTTATTACTGCTTTTCAGAGAGATCAAGGGAAAAATCAGCAAGAAAAGTTCTTTATTATAAGTAGAGGGAAAATACTCTTTTTTTTTCCCTATGACTATTGTGCTCTTTTGGTTATTAAAAATGTTTAAAATAGGTTTTAGCAGATGGCTTTTTGATTTAGGAAGCTGTGGAATATGTATCATCCATCAGCAGTTGCCCTTATGAGTGTGCAGGGCTTATACATATTTTTCAATGTCAAAATTAAATATATTGATCAGGCTTTGTCTCACCAGGTTAATTCCGTACTTCAGAATTTCTCAAACTTTTTTAGAATCCATTTTTTCTTTAATAAAAATGCTGGTTTAAGATGCCATACCAGTGCAGACCTTCTGTTTGAAGTATTTCCCACAGCTACAGGCAGTTTTGTGAATATTGCCTGTGCAGCAGTTGTTTGTGTGGAAACAGTGGGAAAATAGTAAAGTGCCTATTTTTTAGCCATCTTAATAAAATTCAACAGGAAAACCAAGCTGAAGTGGCAGCATCCTGTGATCAGTCAGCTTTGTGTAGACCACCATCATACACTGTGGGGACCATCTGTCACTGAAAAACCAGGACTTGGAAATCTATTCAGTTTTAATTCCTCGCTGGTTTGGGGGCACAGATCTCATCTGAAAGGAAAGAAAAAGGGAAAACCAACACACAAATAACCCTCACTTTTGCTTATGTAAAAACAACTGGAATAATTTGCTGTAGATGTTTGTGCAGCTCAGTGACCTGTGACCAATCCATAGGCATCTGGAGGAACTGGCCCTGTGGAGCTGCCCGTGTTTGGGAGCAGCAGCGTTCCAGAGCTGTGCGTAGTGAGGTGTCCCTGCTCAGGTGCAGCTCCAGCAGCTTCCAGACTGAGGGCCTGGTGACTGACCCTGTAAGGGCATGTGGGTCAGTGGCTTTAGGGCAGTTCTGTCACTGACTCCCTTAAAATGTGCTGTGTAAAAATAATTTCATGCCTAATAGTTCTGTTACAGCAGGGCATTAGGATCTTGCATACTCTGTTCTGCATAACAAAAAAGCCCTTTTTTTGCCCCAATAAGAGACTGTGAAGTTATGATGGAAACACAGAATTAAACTACTCTTTCTTCTTCTCTTTTTGATAGCACTCTTAGTAGCAGCCTAGTCTCTGCAGTCTCTCTAAAATACTGGTTAACATACTGGAAAGATTTTAACATTTAAGGTGGTTTGGGGCAGCCTTTGGAAAAAAACCTGGAATGTAGCTCTAATTTGTTTGGCTTTTATCTAATTTTCACTTTTCCTCTCTGTGAGTTATTCTGAGAGAGTAACTATTTCTTTCTCTAGGTAAAACCAAGAATTCTGAATCAACAAAAGAACATACTTTGGAAGCAGATTATTTAGAAAACACTGGTGTTATTGATGAATCTAATCTGACAGTTGAACAGCAACTGGGATTGAAACAAGCTGAGGAACGTCTGGAAAGAGATTATATCTCCCGACTTGAAAAAGTAGGTTGGGTTATTTATCAGATAAAGGAGAAAATGTGTGTCCTCTTTCATTATCATAACCATGTTTTGGTTGGGTGGTATTTCTGCTACAGCCTGTTGCCTCTTTCTTTCTTCATACTGAGTCACTTTATGGTCTGAGATTTATCCCTGGTAGTTTACTGGTCCATTTGAGCTCCATCTCTCTCAGCCTGTCTGCACAAAGAGGTTCTTGTTCTGCATGCTTCTCCAGTTCTGAGCATCTCAGATCCATCACACTGCACCAGCATGACCCTTGTCAGAGACCGCCCCTAGAGCACCATCAGGGAGTGGCCACGGTGCCCCTTTTCATGGGGCAGGACCTGCAGCCCTGGCCAGGTGTGCTGGGCCTGTGCTGCCAGCCCCCACCACATGCTGGCAGCACACACAGGGTCGGGAGCAGGGTGAACACTGCCATCATCTCATCAGAGAAACGCTGAGATTTAATAAATCCAGTTAGTGTCAGCTGGAGCTGAGAGGGGAGTGGCTTGCTGGCTTTTAGGTCAGCCTTAGGAAGCATAAACTCCTCAGTCCTAACCTCACCTGGCTGAAATGTGCTGAGAAGTGTAATACTCAGCTCGTCTCACTTCTGTCCTTGCTTTCCCCACTTGTCCTACAGGTCAAAATCATTTCCTCCATGTTTTTTGAAGATTACTGAATGTTTGCGAAGCACCTTGACATTAAAAGTGTTATATAATTATTAAATGCAGTTTATTATTCTAAGAATTGAGTTTTTCAGGCACTCTTGACAGAAACTTTATCTCTGGATCTCTGTCCCTGTTTCCCCAGCGCTCCCCAGAATACACCAACTGTCAGTATCTATGCAAGCTCTGCTTAGTTCACATTGAAAATATCCAGGGAGCTCACAAGCATATTAAAGAGAAACGGCATAAGAAAAACATAATGGTAAGTTAACAAATCAGATTGTGGCTATTTTTTCTCCCCCACCCCCCCTTTTTTAATTAAAAAAATACCTAGTTTTGTTATGTGGTTTGTTTTCTTTGGTCGTGTTCATTTAGGTGAAAGTTGGTGTGCTAAGCAGAGATCCACAAATTTCAGTTTTCTCTTTGAGGGGAAGGGCTTGATGATCTGTCCAGGCAGAGAGGAAAGAACATTTTGGTCATTGCTTCTGAATTAGTGTCTCTGAGTGGTGGGCAGTTCATCATACTTTTAGTAACAAAAGTATAGGTAACTTAGGCAAGAAATACATACATTATATAGAAATATGTTTAGTTTTCCTGTTTTTTCCCAAAATAATGTCATTGATAGTAAGACCTCCAGGAACTGGAGGTGGGATTGGGAATGTTGGGGTTTTTGTTTCTTTTACTTAGTGTGATTTATGAAGTTTAGTGGTTACAGGATTGAGGGATGCAGTTCTCGAGTCACTCACCATCTCTTTGGGTTTATAAATGTGTTTAATATGAAAAACAGTTGTAAGGCTCACGAAGAGAAAGGCAGTTTCTTTGTCGGACACCATGGTGGTCTGGTTTGCTCCAAAGAACTGCTACATGCATGAAATGCAGTAAAAGGTGCACAGGCTTTCCTGCCAGCCCACTCCTGCAAGTACTGGTGAAGAGCTTCAAACTCCCCAGTATGTTGGATTTGTGATTTAAATGGTTGAAATTACTCTTCCTACAACCATTCCCTGAAATTTAGTCAAATTACTTTCTCCTGTTCCTATGTATTTCTTACCACAATCCTGTTTACAATTAGTGCTCTAATTCCATAATGTATGCAAGTCATCACCTAGAGAGCTCTGAATGCCAGAAATCCATTAAATCTCAGAGAGTAACCTTTTTGTGTTCAGTGACTATTGGTAGAGGATTCTGGTTCTCTTACTGTAAGTCTGCTAGATTGCATCATGGAAAAAAGAATGAACCAGCCCCATGTTTGATATAAACCCACTTTTTTACCATGCTTTTCATCTGGACATGAAGGTAAGAATGAGGAATGATGTTTCTTTGCCCCGGAATGGAGCACTGGAGGACAGGGAGCAGTTTCAATTTTTAACATTTTGTCATGTGCCACATTATAGTGATACAGTGTAGCTGAGTTTTGCCTCATAAAGTACACCTCTTTCCAGCCCTAGGAGGGACATGCTGTCAAATAAGCTCAGTAGCAGCTGTGGTTTCACAACTGAAGAAAAATCCTAAAGCAGTGACATAAAAAAACCCCGGGGCCTTTTAAAAATGCCCATATTCTTTCTCAGGCTAAATCTGTTCAGAGAAGAACAGGAGAGCTGAGAGGTGCAGCATAGCAAACACTTTCATACTGTAGTGTGTTTTCTTAGTGAGTTGTGTTATGGTTACTGCTTATTTCTGTTGTCAGTCACATTTCATTCAGTTGGTGAATTTATGAAACAAGGAGTTGTTGTGCTTAGTCCTAAATGACTTGGTGCATCTGACATGTTCTTGCTGTTGGATGAGATGCGCTAAACCCAGTGCTTTCTGGCACCAGCTGTTTAAGCAGCAGTGTGACTGAACTTACAAAAATTTCTTGGAGCTAGGAATACCTTCTCTGCCTCTGATACCTCTTCTTAAAGTACAATCCACTGAAGAAATCTGTGTGACCTCTGTGGCTCGGTTACTTTTATTATGTAGGAACAATTACAGCTTTTTATTCTCCTGGATGAATTCTGTTTCAGAACTGTCAGAAAATGTGGTTCAGGAATGGAGTACAGCAGATTTCCTCCCCACTTGCCAGCTGTGAAACAACAATCTCTGTGTTAAACCCTGAGCATCTGCTGCCATTCCTGTGAGCCACACAGCTGGATTTGTTAGGCCAGGCAGAGCTCCTGCCTTTGGAAGTCTTTGGTCAGGACACCATCTAAATAGGAGAACACAAACAGTGTGTTCTAATATTATGAGATAACCTTTATTCCTTCAAATATCAGTTATTACTTTTACCATCCAATAATTACAGGAAAAGCAAGAGGAGAACGAGCTGCGGGCCCTCCCGCCCCCCTCGCCTGCACAGTTGGCTGCTCTGAGCTTCACCCTCATTGAGGCAGCCCATGAGCAAGGGATCTCAGAGGAGGACTTCAGGATTCGCCAAGAAATTGTAAAGGAGATGGAGAAAATCATTCAACAGCCCTTACCAGGTATTCAGTGTTCTGCATTTTCTTGAGGTGAAGGATTTTCTTTATTTTGATACCTTCATTGATGGGGAATTAATGCATTTGGGGTTAAATTTTCTTGATATTATACACTATTAATATATACAGTTGATTTTAAAAGAATTAAAAAATGTACAAAAAAGAGGAAAATATTTGTGTTTATTTGTCCTTTCTGATGTGTGTTTATTGAAGCTATTGATCCTCTTTAAAGTGATGGGATCACATAACAACAAGGTAATATGTGGCATTTGCTTCTCTGCATTGATTTCCCATCATCTCCTGCAGTTAATACAGTGGGAGTTTGAGAGCAGGTTTTTGGAGCTGTGGTGATGTTGACATTATGGTAAAAGTGGTTTGGTGTTCAGTGCATCTGAACAGAGGCAAATATTGATCTCATTGCCAAAGTTTTCAAACATTTTATTTCATCTGTATTGGAACTGGGTGTTGTTCCTTTTATTTTATCGATACCTTCTCTTTTTCCTTTGCTCTACAAAAGTGCAGCAGTAAGAAAGATGGAGAGAGTTTGGTCAGGACACACATAAAGGTCCTAAGAATAGAAGAAAAGCCTCTTTGCTGCAAGGCTGGTTGAACACTGGCACAGGTTGCCTGGAGAGACTGTGGACTCCCCATCCTTGGGGATTTTCAAGATCCAACTGGACGCAGTTCTGGGCAGCCTACTCTAGGTGACCCTCTTGAGCAGGTGTTGGATTTGGGAGGGATTGAGAACAGTCTCCATTTTCGGTTGATTTATGTGAGACCCTAATAGATATTACAGGAAAGTTTTCATCTGCAAAAAGTATATCATGAAATGGGATAAATTATCATTTATGGAATGGAATGACATTTCTCGCATTATTTCTGAGTAGGTACTTTCTAACTAGTTTGGATCCATTCCACAGCTTTGCAGGTAGCTGTGTTAACTCCAGACCCACTGAATGGATCCTGGACTCTGCCTGGGGTTGTACTGAAGTTATGTTTTCTGTGCATGTTGCAGAATGAGTTGTGCACAGGAACTTACTGATGAGATGAACAGATTGGCATGAGGCATCAGAGAACTTCAGACTTGGCTCCCTGCTGCAGTGGGAGCGAGCTGTGGTTAACAAAAGCTGTTCACAAAATCCTGCACTGGGATGGTGACACATATTGCTATTGCATGTGTAGTTTTATATTAAAAACAAAGAGAACTAAAGCCACATTGCAAAAAAGGAAAAAACAAAAAACAACCCACAAAACACCAACTTGAAAACAGCTTGCAAACTGTTGGCCATTTGGTAATTACAGTGTTTGAATGATTAGTTTTCCTGTAATGTGTTGTGGAAGTGACTGACCTTCACAGGAGAGAGAAAGGAGCTCAGGGTTCACTCATCTGGGAGCACCGCTGGTGAGGTGCAGCCTCTAAAGCGGGGTGTGCCTCATCCAGTGAGAAAAATGTATTAACTGGCTGTTAAATGCTGCTGTTTCTCTCTCCCCAGACTGTTCCCTGAGGATGTATGGCTCCTGCTTAACCAGATTCGCTTTTAAGACCAGTGATGTTAATATTGATATCAAATTCCCCCCCAAGGTGTGTGCATATTATCTTCTATTAATTAAGACTGTTTTTTAGATCAAGACCATCAACTTTTATTTCTATTCCATTGCCTTTAATGTTCTCTTTGGGCATATGGTGTTAGAACATTACCAAGCATCTGGTCTTTGATTTGGTGTCAGCTCTGCTGTGGATAAAGTTTTCATTGCTTATTAGGTAACTTTAATTCTTGTTTGTTTTGGGTTTTTTTTCTGGACAATCTCATGCCAGCCTTTCTCTAATTTTTTTTTTTAATAAGCATTGAAGCACTTTTAAAATAGTTATCTCTGAATAAATGCACTTCCACATGATCATGATCCAGACTGTAAATTCCTGTAGGTATTGATTCCCCCCCTTTTAAAGCTGGGGCTAGAAGTGACATTTGTTCCTTTTATGGTTTAGTCACTTGCAATTAAATATCACATCCCAGTTTACAGTTCACAGTACAAAATTCCTGCAGACCAGTATAATTTACCTTTATTGAAGCTGTTGGTTCACGGTTAGTATGTGATTTTAGCAGCATGTTCTTGTTAGAGGCACAACTGCTGAACTTGCTCTGTTTTTTGGCTGTAGCTGTTACAGTGAAACTCAAGGTACCTGTTTGGGGTACACACTTACACACGGCATTTTGAAACGACCTTGCAGTCAGGAAGCAGAACCGAGCCCTTTTTCAAACAGTTGCATATGTAATTTTTTCACAAAAGCTCAAAGATGCTGCTGATTTTTAGCCTTTCTGTGACTTATTTATGCTCATCTTTGAAACAGCACTTCAGTTGATTTCTGGGGAGAAAAAAAACATGCTTAAAAATTACAACCTTTAAAATCCCTTGGGGGAAAGCAGTGGCATTAAATTCTGTGGTGGTGTGCATTTCTAATGGCATATGTTGACATTGAAATTGTTGAGTGTATGGCAAATGTTTTAACTTTATGGAGTCTGGTAATAGGGACCTGGAGCAGAAGTGTTGGTGGAAAAGCTGGAGGCTGGAAGAAAGCTGGCTGACAGGTTTATATACCTGTTCCCATGGTGCAGACAGACACAGTCAGCTTTTCATTAACACTGACACATGATTGCACTTCTGTTAAAGAACATAGTTACTGACTGTGCAACCCAAGTGGTTTTAAATAAAGTGTAAAATAAAACAGGTTAGGCTGAGTAATGTAACCTGCCCTGATTTTGTCATTGTAGATGAGTCAGCCAGATGTTCTGATTCAGGTGCTTGAGATCTTGAAGAGCAGTGGTGAGTTTTAGTTGCATCTCATTTCTATTGAACATTCCATCTGCTGCTTAGATGTGTTTATGCTCAATTTTTCTGTAAACTTAAAAAAAATGGATTAGTTTTCAAGCAAAGTATCTGAGCTGTTCTTATGAATGTGATTTTTATGAATACCCACTCTTGTGTGAATGAGAGATGAGAACCTTCAGCAAGGGAATGGCAGCCCAGTTAGTCCAGTTCAGATTGCCAGAAGTTATGGCAAAAGTATCAGATGCCAGATCAAGAAGTGTCTAACTTTTTGTGGGAGGAATGATAAGCAGTAACCTCAAGAGCTGCTTTCCACTGGCATATGAACACGAGTGAGAATTTTTACAAGCCTTCTGAGACTTGTGGCCTTGTTGTTCTGTCAGGAGCAGTTGGGCTGTATGATAGTGATGGTGAGCACCGAAAAGTAACCAGAAAATACTGTTTACTGGCCTGCTATGCAGCACTTAATTTGAATTGTACTGAAAAATCATGGTATAAATGTAATAGTTTTAAAAACGTTGAAACAGAATGTTTTTTTTTCCTCCTTGCTTAGCTGTCTACTCAGATGTGGAGTCAGATTTCCATGCCAAAGTTCCTGTTGTCTTTTGCAAAGATGTTAAAAGGTATGTGTCACTGAAGGGGGTTTTTAAGGAGATCCCAGTTTCTATTATGCTCCTTACAGCAGCTGCTTGGCTGCACTGCTGACAAGAAGTGTTTCTGTAACATTCCTGGTAAAAGGGAATTGCTCATACACGAAAATGTGATCAGGAAAGAAAGCTGCCTTAGCTTTTGTGCTTGTAGGAGTCTGAAAATATCTGTTCTGCTTGGAGTTAACTAGGGGAAAAGTGGAATGGTTTTCAGTTGTTATTTAAAATTGCTGCCAGCAGTTTAAGCCAAGGCTTTAAAAACATTTTAGAAGACACATATTGCCAGAAAGGACACATCATCTGACAGTTTCAGTAAATTCCTGAGAATCAGCAACCTCCAAAATGAAACAGGGTTGCTTGACTGGCTGGAGGTACTGACTGGAACTCTGGGGAAGCAATTGCAACAGAGGTGGACATATCTTTTCCTGTGTTTATAAGAGGATAGAAATAATTATTCTAAGAAGCAACAGGCAAGTTTCTAGAAAGCTGTTTTGTGGACTTAACCAGCTCATAATATGCAGCATGTTCGGAGTATTAATGTACTTGTTTCAGTGTTTGGAATGTGGACGATATACTTGCAGGTTGAATTGTGTAAGGTAGCACAATTAAGTAATGACAGAACTTAGAGCAAATCCTTAATGCTGTTTTAAATTCTTAGCTGTAATGAACTTCTGTAAGTCCTAGATGAGTTAATAGTAAAGAAAATGTAATTATACTCTGTAGCTTTTGTTTAAAAAATTCAGGGAGACACTGATGCATGTTTTTATTATGGTGGGTGTGATACCTCCAGCATCGTCTGTATACACAGAGTGATATCCCTTTATCTGCTTTATATTTGTTGTTCCAGTGGTTTGACATGTAAAGTGAGTGCTAGGAATGACGTGGCTTGCCTTACAACTGACCTGCTGGCTGCACTTGGGAAACTGGAGCCTGTCCTCATTCCCTTAGTTTTGGCTTTCCGCTACTGGGCTAGGGTAAGTTATTTTATTATCCTCAGTGCTTATGATGGTCATTTCTCCTTTTTAGGTAGTGCACATAATGTAATGTACAAATCACATGATCATATG
Source organism: Myrmophylax atrothorax (assembly GCA_026770055.1). Lineage (NCBI taxonomy): Eukaryota > Metazoa > Chordata > Aves > Passeriformes > Thamnophilidae > Myrmophylax > Myrmophylax atrothorax. Next base: position 7,892,080 of record JAOXXN010000120.1, read on the forward strand.
TGTAAGTATAATGTGAAAGTCACGTCAATATGTAGAACAAACTTCATGCCACTCGTTCACCCCATTTTCCTACGTGAGGTGCCACTGCACAGTAACACAGACCTGGGAGCTGAAATTAGAGGCATAAACATGTCCCACAGTAACAAAATGTGGTGAAACTGAAGAAAACAATGTACAATAAAACAGTATAACTTAAGGCACTATCTGAGTTCCCATAGCTTGTATTTTGTCTGTATGTGCCGTGGCATGACAGCTGCAGTTTCTGAGATACAGGATTTTCTGTTTCACTCTGTTACTCACATTTCTTTAGTATTTGGCCTTTTATAATAGATCATAAATTAAAATGCTGGTGTTAACATCAGAGAAATAATTATTTATTCTCTTACAGCTCTGCCACATTGACTGTCAGGCTGAAGGTGGGATTCCCTCGTATTCCTTTGCCTTAATGGTGATATTTTTTCTGCAACAAAGAAAACCACGTATTTTACCATCCTATTTGGGCAATTGGGTAAGTTATTTGGTAATATGGTAACCTTGTTAAATTGTTGACATTATCTCTGTGTTCTGCTAGCTCATAAAATATGCAGAATTTGATTACCCAAGAAGATTGTAAATAAAATGCGTTGGTATTTCATCCTCACACAGATGACACTTGATGATTCTGAAAACTTTTTAAATGAAAAGGCAGTTACTGTATCCTGTGCAGTTGTGTCATGCTGCATTTTAGACAAAAGGCAGTTATTTTCTTCTTTAGTTCTCTGAATCTATTCCTCTAATACCAGTTGCTCTTGAGGGGTATAAATACCACAGTTGTCAGTGTTACCTTTGGTGGAAGCTGTTGGTTGTACGTGTCACACACAATCTTGTTTCAGAGCCACTTTAATTGTTGTTAGATTGAGGGCTTTGACTCGAAGAGGCCTGACGACCACCAGCTGAAGGGCGTAGAGGATGAAGAGTTTGTGCGGTGGGAGTACAAACCCCCACCAAATGGGGCAGCCAAAAACTCCACTGGAGCAGAAAATAAAGCTAAAGTTGAACAACAAAAGGGTGGTGGCAAGAAGGCAGCGAGCTCAGAAGTGGACAACCAAAGTAATGGAAAGGAGAAACATGGGATTGTAAGTCATGGCTTTATTTCACTGAAAACCATTCACTGTCTCTTATCCCCATTTTTCTACCTTTAAACATTTGACATTGGGTGGAACAAGGGAGAGGAAGGGGAATATTGATTTCTTACTGCAGTTGAGCATTCTTGTCCGTGTTTTTCAGTCTCTCTTAGCACTCAAAACCCCTCACCAAGTTTCGCTGGGGCAGCTGTGGTTGGAACTTTTGAAGTTTTACACACTGGAATTTGCTTTGGAGGAATATGTCATCAGCATACGGGTACAAGAGCTCTTGACCAGAGAGAATAAAAACTGGCCTAAAAGGCGAATAGCCATCGAAGGTAGGAGAGTCCTGCCCAGGTCTCTGCTCATCCTGCACTATCAGCTTGATTTACCTGACACTTACCAGGCAGTCTGGACAATAAGTTTTTTTAATACATATTTTGTCAGCTGTTTAGTCTGTTTAAAGACAAGTTTTCCCTGTTGAAAAAACAGGGAGAGTTACAGAGCAATGCATGGCATTCTTCATTGGCCTTAAGATCAGAGAAACTGGGTATTTGAGGAAGTTAAGAAACCATGTAAGGTGATACTTTTGTAAAAGCATAAATAATGACTTTTAAACACTTTCTAGAGATGTTGCTGAAGTGGCTTATCTGTAACACTTGAGGCGATGGAGAGGACAAAGAGAATCATACAGACAGAGAATGAGGTACTAAAGGTACACTGAAGGATGAGTCAATAAGGTACAAGAACAGAGAGAAGGAAAAGTAAAACAGAAAAACAAGCAATGACTTGTTGAGACGTATATTGACCAGTGGGTCTTGAGATCACACCTGTGACTTTAATTTCCTCTCCTAATTCTTTTCTTCAATCACTTTCAGCTAGAGTTAAGTAAAATTAGAGTAGTGTTTATTCAATATGTGGCATGTAAGATGACAGGATGCATTATTGAGGAAGAAACAGGAAATAATTTCAAAAAAAACCAGATTCCATTTTTCTGACACCTGCTATTGTTGGCCTCTTTGTGTTCTTTTTGTTTGCTTTTTTTTTTTATTTTTCATTTTTGCCCTTTTTTTTAGTATTAAGTTTCTAGCTGAAAGTATGAAGTAGCAGAATCTCAGTTTGGTAATAACTTCCCAGGCAAACTTACAACATCTATGCAAGTGCTCTTTTTGCTTGGAAAACGTTTGATCTAGAAATCACTAGGCAGGACAAAGATGAAACCTGGTGAGATTGGTTCATACAAATTAGAGTCTTAAGGGAAATGCAAAACCTTCAGTGGTGTTAAAAATGGTTCTAGCAGGCCTATTTTTATTTTGCCTTTGTTATGTTTATTTTAATTTCTAGTTTAGAAGTTGCTCATACTATAATGTACAATATACCCTTGGCTTTCTTTTTAAAGAACACTACTTGGAATGGGTTATGATAGTCAGCCATTCCTGGCTGCACATGAGTGTATTTGGTATGGAAGAATTCTGGAAGAATCTTATGGGCCTCACATTCTCAAAGTATACCAAATACAGTTCTGGAGCATAATATAAGAATCTATTTTTAACTGCCATACAATAACTTAGGGTTTTCAGCTACTTTGTGAAATGCAGAAGTTAAAGATTACCAATGAAATTATTCTTCTTTTCTTCCTAGATCCTTTTGCACTAAAGAGGAATGTTGCACGAAGTCTAAATAGCCAGATGGTATTTGAGTACATCCTGGAGCGATTTAGGACAGCATATAAATATTTTGCATGTCCACAAAGTAAAGATGGGATTAAATCCAAGGCAGATACCAAGAAGAAAGAAAAAGGGAAAATACTGCAAGATTTCCTCTTTATTTTAGGTGTTTTTTCAGAAAAATGTTAAACAACACACACACAAAAAGCCCTGCCAACAGCTGAGCTGCCTTCTGGAGGAGAGTATAAAATGGGCATTTTAAAACAGAGGTCTTCATAGACATAAACTGTGTTTTCCACATCAACTGCAGCTTTTCCTTTTGTAACTTATACCATGATTTGAAAATGTCAGTTGAAGGGTTACACAATCTTCTGCTGTGAAACAGAAACTAGAAGATGCTTCCACATTTCTTTCTAAATCAAGATGAAGCGAAGAGATAAAATATATTCTAATTAATGGAAATTTTAAAAAGCCTTTTTTTCAGATTGTTGTACAGTGACTTCCTTCTGTGATCAGCTTTATATTCTTGATGGAAAATCGCAGCTTTTTTTTTCCTATTGATCAAAACCATATCCACAAAGGTTCCACGTGTTCACACACTAATCAAGATGCCAGTCTTTAGTGCCAGTATCAGAGTTGTTGCCATGAACGGTTCCTATGTGCTGCATGGCTGGTGGCTTTTTGAAGATGGCTGAATGAACCTTGCTCATCCATTTTGTTCCCCTTGGAGATTACATATACCTCTGTTACAGGAATGCTAGAAAATACTATGTGCTTTTTTGTAAGGTACACCCCAAGTAGCCAATAATAGGCACCCCAGTAGTAAGGGCCTTAACCCCTCACTCAAACCAGGAGTCCAGATCCTGCACCTCTGCACACTGAGAGCCAAGCAGAGGTCCCTGCCTGCCTTGTGTCCCTTGTTCTTTACACAGTCTTCTTTCTGCAGAAGGCTGTCATGGTTTGGTTCACATCCACGCTTCATGACTCCTGCTGGAAAGCATAGGGCCCAAATTAAGAGAATAATGCAATAGTAGTGTGAGCAGCTGCTTCCTACCATGTGCCTGCCAGCAGATATAGGTGAGGAAGCCAAGAATGTATGTGCAAAGAGGCACATATGTGCCTCTCCTTTCTATTGTCCTCCTTGGCCAGCTAGGTCAGAAGTCAGCAGCAGGGGTGCCAGCAGGGTTTGAATGGGGTGCAGCAGGATCAGAGGCTTGAGGCCAAGGGATCTTCAAGAGGCAACATTTCCCAGCTCCCATGGGGTTTGCTAGAGACAAGGGCATGATGGTCTTCAACAGCATGGTGTCTCTTCAAGGGATAAGATTTTTCAACTCTTGAGTTTACAGGCATAGCCTTTATGGGTCAGCCTCTCATTTGAGAAAGCAAAACCTGGCATAGCCCTCTGAAGAGACTGCCAACCTACAGCTGCTAATTTATGAATTACTAATTCATAAATGTAGAGCTTTGATGAGGTCTCTTTGTCAGAAAAGCAGCACAGATTTTCTCTTTCTGACAAGCAGAAGCAATACAGCAGAGAGTTAGAGGAGTTATGAGACACACCCTCCTTTCCAGTCTTCAGCACTCATGTGTAGCTTTTAAATCAGAGGCACCACGCAGCTTGCCTGCACTGCTAGACTCAGGACTACTGCAGCACCTCACGAATATCAATCTTTTCCCATCCTATTCACCCTCATCAAATGAACATCAAAGCCTCTCCCAAAGTGTTTAGGAGGGAAAGTTAACATTTACTGTATATTAAATGTGAACTGGATACACCTATATTCACCTTTGCTTTTACATACAAGCCAGAAGGTTTAATCATACTGGGACAGGACTGACCTACTCAGGTTTTGCTTGTTATTGAAGTTGTCTAGTTACTCTTTCTAAGCCACTCTTAAAGAGTCTGGCACACAAGGCTGCATGGAAGCCTCAATGTTTCTGAAAATCTCATTAGGCATCTAGCTGTAACCTGAACCCACAGCCTTAGCATACAAATATTTGACCTTTCATTACTAGACCCATCTTCTGCAGAAGAGATGCTGTTGTGAAAGCTCTGTCCTGTCCCCTGTGAACGTTTTCAAATAGCTACATTACACATCCTGAGGTGCTAAGAAACTCCTGTACGGCAAGGGAGAAAGGACAAGACATGAGATATGTTAAAGAGGGCTTCTTTCAGTTTCTGGTAACTTGGATTAGACATGCAATCATTCTGGGTCCAGAAAAAAAAATGGATGCTTCCTGAATCTTAGACCCCATCGTTCAGAATTAGCTGCATGCCTTGGTAAAAAACAGAGGCATCATCTGCATAGCCAGTCCCTCTGCCAGCAGCTGACTAAGCCTCAAGGATGGAGGGAAAGAAGGGAGAAAGAAGCAGGCTGGATTTCTGTCTTGTCTGCCAGACTTCTCCCTAAGATCGAAAACTTAACTTGTAAGGAATGAGTTTTCTTACAAGCACATTTTTAAGACTGAATACAGCAAATACTAGCCTCTAGCTCTGCAGCAGCTTCTGTGAGGGCAGATGTAGGGATTGCAAAATCAAGGGAGGGGAAAAAAAAATAAAAATCTTAATTCCTTACATTCTTGATTCCTACAAGGCAGGGTAAGAAAGCACAACAGGACACTGAATCATATATTTGTATTTTTCATGCTAAAGGCAAATAAATCACCCTAGACACTGACTCCCTAAACACTCACGTCAGATTATAAGCACAACTCATTCATCGCTTGCACAAGCTCCCAATTTTTAAGTTTATTTAAAATCTGCATGCTAGATTTGTGCCTTCTGCACAGCAAGCTCTAGTTGCAACCCAAAGTGACTCTTACTACCAGACTATAAACCCCAGAAAACAGGGCTAAGGGTTCATTATGAACTTAGTGACAGACTCCTAATTATAGTGGTGCTATCAAGCATGATAAAGGCTGGTTGGTTTTATTATAGTCTCATCCAAAGACTTGTTGGATGCTGGATTAGCTCATCTTTTCACTCCTGTTGAACTGCCATATGTTTCTTTTTCTCCTTTATGTAGCATTTGGCAGGAGTTATTTGTCAGCATTCAGAAAAAGAAAACATGTCTGCAGAAACTTCATTTCTAGTTCTTTCCTTGCAAAGTTTCTTGTTTTACCTGATAAAGCCTTAGAAATTGAATTTTCATGTCTAAAACAAAACTGGATAAGACAAGGCTTCTCTTAAAACATGAAATACAGACATTCTTAAACTATCCTGATCACAATACTGCAGCATAACATTTCAGTATACTTAAAAGAAACAGATCGCACCCTGAAAACAGATCCCTCCCCTTTTGCATCAATTCTGCCCAATTTCATTTCCCCTTCAAATATCTGCAAGTAAAACAGAGCAAAATGCAGCATTTTGCTAACAGATTTGATTATTTATTCATCAGTACCACCTACAGCATTGTTAAAAAGATCCAAGTTACACAAAATAAGTCATAGGAATAAAAATAATATTGTTGCAAGGGCTTGTAGAAAAGACTCTTGTTTGTCAGCTATAAACTCACTGAATGTCACAAGCTTAGCTAATGCACCATAGGAGAAAGGATTTAATTGCATCTTTTAATTCCAAATCAGAAAGCTGGGAAGAACTAAGCAGCACCTCTATGGAGACAAACCTGAAAACCAGAGCAGTACCTTTTCTGGACAGGAAAGAGGGCCCCAACAGTCATTTTTTGACTTCATGGGCTTCAGTGGAAAACTGAAGCATTGGAAGAACTTTACAGAGATAGCCAGAGGATAAGCAGATTATTTTTGCTGTTCTACAAAACATGCTCAGCAGTGGTGGGGCAGATGGCACCACCTGCCTCAAATACAGAGCAGAATTCACCAACAAATGAGGATTTTGCTGCCCTGCGCAATTTGAATCTGCCATGATTTGAATCAGCCAAGCTCAGGCATCCCACTGCCCTTCCTCCCCTGCCTCAGCTGCCTCTTCAGTGAGAGCACTTCTGCTAAGGCAAGCAAGGTAGTCTGTAAGCATCTCCCGTGAGCGACACACTCTCACAAAAAACGTCACAGGCTCATCTTCAGATGGAAAGAAATACAGTTTATTTCAGAGCTAAAAAAGAAAAGACCTTGAAAGGCCCCAGAAAGAGACCTAGGGGCAAGATAATAACAACTAATAGAGCACTTGTGAAAAAAGGAAGGTCACCTGCCACAGATGCTATTCAGCTCTAAGTGATGGGTCATTAAAGGATTCTCATCCACCTTCAGCCTGAGAATGGTTTTACAAAAACAGGCAATCAGGAAAAAAAAAAAGATAAACCATTTTGCAGCATTTCTTTTAAACTACATGTTTTCGACAGCCTTTTGAGTTATATTGTGTTTTACTTCCCCCCCCATAATTTCTTCTCTCTCTGTGGGCTTTTGATGCCAGCCAGGGAAGCAGAAGAAACACTGCCAGTCAAAAAATTACTATAAAAATACAAAATTGCCTTAGGTTTAAAGTGTCTTAACCTGACATCATTATGCACCAAGGAGGTGCATAATTAAGGTATGAGTTTTAATTAAATTTTCAAATGTTATATTTAAGTGCAGTCTTCCTGCAGCCATGCCCCATCACCATCTGCAAGTTCATGTGTTTGCATAGCTGAACCCAACTATAACCCAGTTTGCCTGAAAATAAATAGTATAATTGATTTCACAATTCTCTGAGCCCTTTGGTGTAGGCTTTTGGCTGTCCTACCATTTGCAGCTGCAGATACGTAGTAAAGATTAATGCTCATATGTCAGCCCAGAGATGCTGAGTCTGCTGATATTAGGAGCTCTGCAAAACAAGCCATGAGATGCTCCATGCAATTTCCATGTAGCAGGCCAACAGAAAACTGATGGATAAGGCAATTTTGATGGCTAGACTGTAGCTACTGTAACCACTGGGTTGGCAGCACAGTTAAAAGCAGACAGATTTCCTTGTTTGGCTTAAGGTGCTTCCCTTCTCTTACCCCTCCAGCCACTGGCAGTGGGTCTCTCTAGGGATGAAGTCTCACCAGCACCTGCAGGAATGCACAGACAGGAGTAGCACCCAACTTAAATAGTTTCTTTATAGAAAAGCAAAGAATAACTAAAGAGACACATGTTACTGGGGAAACCCCTGCAATGAACAAGAGCAAAAGTAATTCAGTTTTGATTGTCTCTAGTGTTCTATGATAAGTAGTCTGAACCCTGCAATTATATCCAGGAAAAAAAAATATAAGCAACAGACAAGCACTATTAACAAGTTTAATTTTTGGCTTGCATTTGTAGCTTAACGGATGACAATTACAAGGACTGTATTAAGCTACAGATACTATGAACAGTGTATAGGCATCTACACATCTATTATAGAGACCCCTACCTGTATTGCACATGCCTATTACACACACCTGAAAGCTCCCCAAAGCAAACAAAAATTGCTCTTTCAGACACTATTGAGTTCTGCTCCATTTAAATCTTTCAGTCTCCTGCTCTGTATAGCCCGGGCTCAGTCAAGAGCCATAGACGGACACCACGTGCCTGAAGAGCCTGCATGCAGACCAGTTCCCTGGACTGGGTAGGAACCCGCTTCCTGGCTGTGAGGACCAGACTTGCACAGCCCTCAGGCATCACCTTTGTGAACAAAGTAGCTGCTATGAATTAAAGACCTGGTAGCTGGTGTTAACTGAAATGTTTTGAGGACTTGCACTTCAGTCTATTTTGGTCAATTTTCATAGAAAAAGCACAAGCATCTCTGACAGTGGGCTCCCCTCTTTTGCTAAACCCTCCCTCTGAGCTGTTAAAAGAAAAGGTCACATTACATTTAGTAGGACTAACAAGATACTTTCTCAGTCCTCTTTCTTAGAAACAGCTGAGTTGTTCTGGCTAAATGCTGGTTTTTTTGTTTTAAACAATAATAACCAAATATTCAGCAAGAGGCAGACACTGAGTTAAAGAAATCTTAGTGCAAGCTGTTGAAATTTGGCAAAGTTGTGAGCAGCTGAAAATAGAGTCTTATAATGGGAAGTGTCAAACAACCTTGATAATAGGCAGCATTACCAGTCTGCTCTGTAATTCTAAATTATGTTTTATTACAGTGTTAAATATGCCTGAGCTTCGTTTACCAGTTCCACCATTGCCAGCCCAAGAGCAGCTGCTGGCCGATGGCAAATTAACAAGTTGTAGTTTTCCTGGTGTAGACAAGAGGGTAGTTGTTTCTGGCTTTCAGCAGTTGGAGCAGGTTCATCTCAGCAGTTTTTATAGAGCAGAGTGTGTTGGCATATGGCCATTAACACATTTCTCAGGTGGCTCCCTGCAATAATGAGGTAGCCTGAACATACAAGAAGTAAGCTCAAGTTAGGTTTTTCCGGAGGCTGGTGTAGATATAGTCAGCAGGTGATCTTGAAGAAAGTACTACAAAATACACACATCTCAGATTTTTTGCTATTTTGGAAAATAAATTAAAACTCAAGTTGACATTTGGGAAGTGCAGGGCCTTTATTGTATCTCAGGATAAGGCTTATACGGCCAAATCCAGAAAGGTATCCAGGGACCTTTTTTCTGCTACAAGGTAAGAAGGGGTCTGCCTCTGTATTTCTTTCAGGAGAACTAATACCCCTTACAGAGCAAAACCTTGAAGAACATCAATCTTTTTCCTGAAAAAGATGATTTTCCAGCCTAAAAGACTGTCACTTAAGAATTGAGGAGTTTCAGCTGGTCTCCAGAAAGCTCTTCAGACAAATCATGCAAAGGAGCACTTTTTTTAGCATGCCAGAGTTGCATGACACCAACAAAACTTTTACCACCCAGGACCAGTGAGTCTGTAAGACAGGCTGGCAGTTCTAAGATAGTCCAAAACTAAAACTACAGTTCATATTGTTCTATGGAATAAAAAAGGGAGAGGATGGACATGACAATCTGCCTGGGCTGCATGCCCTGGGGAAACCAGATTTTGGCCATCTCAACAACCTTGGAGGCAAACCACCACCTTGGGTGTGCCAGAGTGCCACTGCCCAACACCAGTGGGACAGTGGATAATGCCTCATGTGAGGATAGATCAGGAGAGCAAGAAAGATAAGTAGTTACTTGTCAGTGCTGGGCTGGGCACCCACTGGCATCTCCCGGACGAGTTGCAGCAGGGAGCTGAGGCAGCTGCTGGCATAGCATCAGGGTGACACAAACACAGTCATATCTGCTTCTCCTTCTTATTCCCCAGTTACTCCCTTAGCCACCTTCATACTTTATTCTTCCCTCCACAGATTGGACCCTTGGGGGCCAAGGTTGAAGTATGGGGATGATTTGGGACAGTGACACACAAGCTTCCAGAGGAACCAGGGTTGGACCACATTTTTCAGCCTTCCATTTCTACATCTCCAAAGTGAGACTCGCAATCCTCAGTGGCACAGAGTTACAATGATACATTTTTGAATGCCCAAAGCATCCATATATAACAGTAATGGGTTCCTAGACAGATTCTATTAGCAATGTATAAAAGCAAGCAGAATGCATTCAAGTCAACAGCGCTGCTCAGCCTTTCATCCTGGAGATCTTGGAAGGTGATCCCGGGGAAGTGGGACCAGAAATCACTGCAAACACAGGCAGGCACTGCACCAAAGGTGGTGAACATGGGTTTCAGCACAGTGGCACACAGGTCAGTTTCCAACTCCTGGTAGTGCCAGCTCCTTTTTTTGCCTTTTACATGCACAAGTTGAAATGTAAAGTGGGCACTGGACTTTTTTCAGAGATTAAATAATCTTTTAATCTTGAGAACATAGGGCAGCATCTTCAGAAGTTGCATGTTCATCTTTTTCTGATGATCAAGCCCCTTTGAGGTATCTCTGAGAGGATGTGCTGAAAACGCCTCAAGTCTCAGGCTGTTTGGCTAATGTAGACTCCAGAAGTCTTGCTCATATTCAGCTTTGAACATTTCCCCCAACCCAGGAGGAAAACTCCACTTCTCTGACCCTTCCGTATGTGTTCCAAAAAGCAGGATCCTCTGCCAACCAATTCATGCACCACTGGTTCCAAAGGACCAGCTGAATATCTCCACAGCTTCAGAGACACTTCTTGCAGGACTTCTGTTGGCCGTGTAAAAAGTATACTCTGAAAAGCATCAGGGCATCCAGGACAGCTGAGATTTTAATTCCTAGCCCACCAGGGCCAAGCTGAGAAGCACCTGAACTCTCAAATGATCTGATATGGGAAGAGTGAGAAGAAAGGGAGAAACAAAATGCTTTTTCATAGTAGGAGGTAATGAAGACAAAGAAATAGATACAACTTGAGTGAAAACCCAAGACATTCTTTTCCACATGAAGGAAACAGTAGAAAACAATTTTTACAAATTGTACCACCATGATAATAGGACAGAGACCTATTGGACTACTTCTTCTTAGGAGCAGAAATTCAGCAGCTGGATTTCTCTTTTAGATTACAGGTAACTCTTCCATTTACAGTGACTGATGGTTACCATTTAGCTCTTCTCTGATTCTCAATTCTACCCTTCAGAAAACAATGTTATTAGAAAAATAGCCTTATGAAGCAAAGCAGCAAAAAAATTGCAGTCCTTCTAAAGAAAAGACTCAAACAATCAAGAGCTGTGTCTTAAGGAGTAGCTATACATTAAATATTTGTAAGCAATGAACATGGCTTAAGAAATTCCCACCTATACTATCACATGGTTCTATGACAGCTGTGCCCATTCTTACACCCCACATAGTTAATTGGCACCTGAGAAAACAGATTTAAAAGAAAAAATAAGACAAAACTAAAAAGTTGTTTATATTTTAATGTGAAATAACAAAATTATTTCAGTTGTCTCTGGCCATTCAAGCACTGAAAGCAACAGAAGAAGGTGGTTTCCTCCTTAAGATGACCAGTAAAAAGGCAATTAGGGCAAAGCCTGAGATACAGTTATATCTCAAGACCACAAAATTATATGAAATTTGAAATGAGACCAGAACCTGGTACACCTGTGTCCCAGTTCTGCCTGTTTTCCTATAGCACTGCCACATACATGAGAGAGCAGTCACTTAAAAAAACTTATATGCAAGTATTCCTGGTAACTATGTCAGCAAAGCTAAAAATAAAATATAACAGTGAGTCACAAAGGCCCTGTCCAAAAGCCTGGACAACTTACTGCAGGAAGTGTTTCTGAGAAGAAAGGACAACAGTAATAATACTCAACATCTCTTGAAGCTATGACTACTGAGATGGTATTTACGTTTTATATAACTTTCTTTGCTATAATATGAGTTGTTTTATATATATATATATATATATATATATATATATACACACACACACACACACACTCCTTGGCCTCTTGATGTTGACAAGGATTTTTCCTCCCAAACTACTGTTTACTTCAAAGGACCACCTTCATCAGTGGAGAATAAACTCATTCATGTAGAAAGGTGTAAGAGAAAGTGATTGTTCTGTAGACAAGGAGGACAAATAACTACTTGTCCCAGTTCTCTCACTAAAGAAGTACACTTCAAATTGAGAGAGCTCTTATTAATAAGATATCCATCATGAATTTCTCAAAAATATGCATGTTTCCACAGAGTGCTTTCTGTCTTAAATGCAGGAAGTGGAAGAGAGGGACATATTCAGTTCGTTTGTCTATTATAGGGAAGGGCTCAGCTATAGCTCTGTTAAGAAACTGCAGGGACTGAACAAGGGAGGGAATAAAGTGCTGCTACAAATGGACCATACCAGGAAATTCAGCCTCCTCTTTCTCTTTCTTTCCTTTGCCTTTGCTCCAAATTGCCAAGCATGTAAACAAAACAGGAAAGAGATGAACATGTCCACAGAAGGGAGTGGGGATCATGGAGATCCTGTGCTGTGTTAACAGACCACAAGTGTTTTATGTAAGAAGCATGATAGGCAGCTAAATGCCTCCCTGACATCTGATTCCATCAGATCTTGGAAGCTAAGTAGGTTCAGGCCCGGTTAGTACTTGGATGGGAGACCTCCTGGGAATACTAGGTGCTGTAAGTTTTAGTCCTGAGGACTTCACTGTCACCCTCCAAGCTCGCTCAGCCGTGGCAGATGAACCTCAGGAGTTAAAGGGTGGGGCCAGTTCTGTGCACAATTTGCCTCACCTAAAAAGTCCTGGTACTGTTTGAAAAATTAACAACTTTTTAATATATATATAGATAGATACCTAGTTTCCTTAGACAATTTTCTACTCTGTTTCTCTCTCCTCTCCAACATATACAGCATGAAATGAAACAAATAGCCATTAGCAGTGCAGGAACATTAAGAGTCAAGTAGAATAGGAAGCAGAACAGCAAAGTTAATATGCAAGAGGAAAATACTACAGAGCCAACTGAAATAGCACCACTATTCAGCTTTCGTTATGACCAGCTGAAATCTGTTTCAGGATAAAAGGCATTCAATAAGACTAAGTGATGCTATGAGCAGGAGGAAAGAGCTTCAAAGAACTTGCTTCATAAATATCCCTCAATATTGTAGGATATTACCCTCATATTAAGTTAAAGCAAGTCATATCTGTGCAATTAAACTATGGTTGATTCGCAGGTGCCAATAGGAATTGTCAGGAAATCATGCCACCCTGACTGTGACTAGGTCACCATAACATTCTCATTAGACACCTTTCACAAAAATAGAGAAGCAAATGTTCCCAAAGCTGCCATTAACACAGCATGGGCTGCTGGGCATATTTGGCTCAGGTGCCCCAACTTTCGGCAGTGGCTTCCTACTCACCAACCTTCTGTTGGAAAACCTGAGGCTTTCAAGCACAATGAAAGATACTCTGTCACCCCTCAACCTGCCACAGCAGTATTTCACCTGAGGTTTGGAAGCCAGCAGGTACCATTTTCTGAGAAAGTCACAGAAGATATTATATCACATTTGTTAAAGTTAAAATGTTGAGCTGTCAGCCCAAACCATTTGCTCCCACAAGTTTTAGAAGCGTGGGACAAGGAGCCACTGAGGTAGAAGACTGGCTAATAGAGGACAAATAATGAAGTGTTTTAGCAATATTTAGGGACTTCATTGTGGAAACTGCAGGTCATTTAAGAAATTGATCTTGAGCAATAGAACCTAAACATTCAAAGAAAATGAAGAATATACATAAATAAGGTACAGAATCCTCAGGAAAAGAGTCAATATAGCTTTATGAAGATCAGACCTATAATCCCACCCACAAAATGTCCCCAGCCTGCAAATTTGGTTAAAGAAAGCACATATGGTCTTTCAGCAAACTAAGCATCTTAAACGCAAATTCTTATAACTAAATGGTTCCATTTAAAAAAAAAGATGACACACAAATTAACAAAGCAGATTAAATAGCTCATAATTCTCAACCACTGCCATTCAATCCTGGGTATACCACCCCCCCACTCCTTGTACCTGAAGCAAAAGTCTTCCAGGAATGTGAAAGTCCCGTTCAAGAAAGGCAATGCTGGTATAAATCCATCATTCCATCCATT
>JAOXXN010000120.1:7906369-7953026 GCA_026770055.1 Myrmophylax atrothorax
AATATAGGAAGTGGATGTAACATACCAGAGAATGAAGTTGAATGTACTGAGGTGGTAGAAGCTGTAGCCAAAAGATGCACTTCCAAGGACATGGACCCTCTGCTCCTTCCGACGTCGGACTCTAGTTATGACGAGGACAAAGAAGAAGCTTTATCCCTCATGTCTAACGAATGCTGTGAATTAAAGCAGAAATCACCTGAAGAGAGGGAGGGTTTGGAGGTTTCAGTGTGTGTCGCTGAGGGCGAGCTCAGCCCGCGCTGTAGCTGCAGCCAGCACCATCCCGAGGACACGAACTCCAGCACTGACCTGTCTGACGCCGAGAGCAGGCAGGGCTCGGGCTCGGGTGTGGAGCCGGCCCCGTGGGCCCCCGGCACACCTCCTACCTCGCCCCTCTGCGCCACAGCGGGACAGCCCCAGCAGCGCCAGCAGCAAGGCAGGCTCTCCACAGAGGAAATGCATTATGTGTTCGATAAGTTTATTTTTACTTCAGGAAAGGTAAGCGGTGCTGCTGCTCACGTGTTGCCTTTAAATCGCTCGGCTAAGGGTGAGTGGATGGCTGGATTCTCCCAGGGGTTGTTTGGGTCTGTGTTAGGAATAGCCTTTGTAGAGTACCTGTTATTCAGGACTGGAAAACACCAACCTGTGCCCCATTTGGACTAGTTGGACTGTTGCCCCCATCTTATGCAAAGCTTTTTGATTTACACACACAGAAAAATCATGGGTTTTGTCTTTTGGTTGTTCTGTGGGTTGTTTCTCCCTTTCCTCCCCTACTTGTAGAACTTCCAGGTGCTTTTAAGCACTGTGAGAACTAAATGCAACCTGATGATGAGGTGTTCTGTTCTTTGTAGATGCTCTGTTGTTGTTCATATGTCAAATGTTCTTGGTTACTTGGAGGTGTTACCTCTGCTGAACTACCTTTAAAGTAAAATGGCATCTGTGCACCTTTTTTCCCCCCAAAGCCACCAACTATAGTATGCAGCATCTGCAAACGGGATGGACATTCCAAAAATGACTGCCCAGAGGATTTCAAGAAAATTGATCTAAAACCACTACCACCAATGACAGACAGATTTCGGGAAATACTTGATATAGTGTGCAAAAGATGTTTTGGTAAGTTCAAAAGTGGTTAAACTCCCCTGTATGCTGTGATCTGTAACCTGGAAAAATTGAAAACTGTAAATTACTTACTTATAATTATTTACAGTTCAGTAGGGAGAAGCTCTTCCAGGTGCCCTAGAGTGCAAATTGATCAATATTTTAATTTTTATATAATCCCTGGATGTGATACCTTGTAACAGATTTGAGAAACTAATACTAAATGGGATTTTTCACAGGGCCTGTAAAAAGTTACTGGGTTTTGTCCTTGCCAAATCCTGTGGTGCCTTTTGGGTAAAGCCCCTTTTGGGTGCTGTGATGGTTAACCTTGGCTGGACACCAGGTGCCCAGCAAGCCACTCTGTGTTTGAATAACTGCAGTAAAATCAGACATTGAAATAAAACTCTGAAGACTCGAATGATACAAAACCACATACTTAGGCAAAGTAAACATAAAAAAAAATCCAATCTTTTAATTAGCTGGAAAAGATTTTAGAGGTAGCTGAATGTCACGCCTAACTCTGTTTTAACCTGTTTTTACTTAGATGAATTATCCCCTCCTTTGTCTGAGCAACAGAACAGAGAACAAATACTGGCAAGTTTGGAAAGATTTATTCGAAAAGAGTACAATGGTATGTAAAAGGAGGTTGTGATTGTTGACAATGCTCTCTTCAGTCATGATGTCCACAGCATGAAGATGGGATTTGTCTCGTTTTATTTTCCTTGCTTAGAGCAGTGGCATCTCTTTTCCCTCTGCATGGAAAGCCATCTTGCAGACTTGACAGTGAACATCTCTTTGTGCTGTTCCATGGAAATGTCCCTGGAGTGGAGGTGGAACTGCCAGAGTAGCAGTGCAGGCACACAACTGTTGCAGTCAGGACAAAAAGACACTGATTGGGTTAAGTGTTAGCTTTGGTCATGGGCCAGGGGCTGTTGTTGCTTAGTCACCAATGTTTGAGAGTCTTAGAAATCTTAATGAGTTTGTCTTCACATAAAGCAGGCAAAGAGGTCTGACTGCAGTGATGGCAGTCAAAGCACAGAGATGCACAGTGGGGTTTTTTGTAGATGGTGTAAAACGGTGCTAGAGCAGGTACCAAACCCAGGTGTCCTGAATTCCAGTCCTTGGAAGGCCATCCATTCTGCTTTAGCTGGCCTGTCATCCAGGAATTGTGAATTCCACTTCCATCCACCTACTGGATGTGCCTCCATGTACTGGCAGCAGCTGAGGATTGAGACCTCTTACAAGGCCTTGAAAGACTTGAGGTTTTGGACTCTGTTGAAGGTTAGGAAGAAAGCTGTGAATAGGTGTTAGATGTATTTCTCTAGCATTGATTTTAGTTGAACAGATAAATGCACTCTTTGCAGGTAGGAAGGAATTCCTCTTAACTACGTAATTTCACTTTCCTTTACAAGACTGAAAGGACATTGTAATATTGTGTTGTAAACAAAGCAATTGGGAAAGAATGTTCCATGAAGGATAGTAACCTTACTGCTTGTGTCTTCTTGAGGAGTATGTTATGGATACAAAAACTTACTGGTTGGCCAAATTTACCTTGGCACAGGTGAAATATACAACCTGGATCAAGTATGAGTGGAACCAGTAGTACATGAACTGTCATAAGAGCAGCTCTGTCTTTCCTGTGGGGTGAAGCTGCAGTGGTGACTGGGTTTGCACGTTATTTTGGTTTGTTTAAAACAGGAGAGTGCAGTCATATGCCACAAAACTTTGCACCACATTTAGAGATGCTGTTTAATGATTATGGTGACCCTGTAATATACCTCAATCGTAAGAAATCATGTGGGCTTTATCCTGCCTTCGTTTCTGTAAATAATTTTAAAAGTGTTGTGCTTCCTTCTTTTTATCAAAGCTGAAGTCTTTGAAGTGACATTGGAAGGTCTCTCTTGAAGCTCATTTTTACGGGCATGTGCACATCACAGTTAAGGAGTATTCATAATAAGCACTTACCATTCAGCTGCAAAAGAGTTTACTCTTTTTTTTGTCTATTCTTTTGATCAGACAAAGCCAGGCTTTGCTTATTTGGCTCCTCAAAGAATGGATTTGGATTTCGGGACAGTGATCTGGATATCTGCATGACACTGGAAGGCCATGAAAATGCAGAGGTAAGAGGTTTGAAATGAATGAAATTGCTATTTTAAGTTCAAGAATTCTTTAAGTCTTTTTAATGCAATTAAGATTTCTGTCCACAGAAAAGGTAGGATTTGCTCGTAGCACATTGGCTTGTTTCACTCTGCACAACTGAAGCAAGATATAGCCTGTTTAGCTTTTAGTGCCCTATGGACACATGGTATCTGTCCACATAGAGCATGTGAGTCACCAGGTGTTTTAAATGCATGTGCTGGCTCATTGCCAATCCATAGACTCTTCCTCTGTGAAATACATGTGATAGTAAAGGTATTTGTTGAAATAGGATCCATGTTTTAATGTCTGATGCTCTGATATTTCTTCTTCCTAGAAATTAAACTGCAAAGAAATAATAGAAGGTTTGGCAAAAGTTCTTAAGAAGCATCCAGGTAGGTGTTCTGAAGTATTACAAGTTTTGTAGTTGATTTACTATAAATGTGGTCAGTGGAAACGTTTTATGTACTAAAGTGTTGCTTCCCCAGGTCTGAGAAACATCTTGCCTATAACAACAGCCAAAGTGCCTATAGTGAAGTTTGAACACAGGCGGAGTGGCTTAGAGGGAGATATCAGTTTATACAACACACTGGTGAGCATCTGCTTGGCTTTGCTGCTGTGTGCAGCTTTTTAATTCTTTCTGCCTCCCTCAAATAATCATCTAAGGGAATAGCTTTGAAACCAGAATTCAAATGTGTTTGTGTGTTGGTGTTTTTTCCCTGCATTATTTAAATTCAGTGGCCCACACCCTCCCACCTGTTTGCCTCTGTTTTCCCCATTTCCAGGCACAGCACAACACCAGGATGTTGGCTACCTACGCAGCTATTGATCCCAGAGTGCAGTACCTGGGCTACACAATGAAAGTTTTTGCCAAGGTAATACAAAACGGAAGTAATTATTTGTGTAACACAGGTTTTTCTGCTACAGCCACCGAGTTTACCTTTTGCTACCACCAGCTGGAAAGAAGACAATAGAATGCAGTGTCCATGTCTAGGACCAGCCCAGGGATTACTGCAGCTTTCTTCTGGCATACTTGCCTTGTTTAGCTTACTATAAAAGTCAGGTGTAGGTAGGTGGGGGGTGATGAATGAATGCCTGAGTCTCTGCTTGACATACCTAGGACATACACCTGACTTTAAGACTTTGGAAAGATCAAATACCACATACCTTGTTATGGTATTCTAACAAAATGTTTTACAGCCTTTGATAATTGAAACATGGTGTTCAACATGCTTTTTTTTCAAAATTAAATACACTCCCCAGACACATCCAAGGAAAGCTGAGTGAAACTGAGGCAAATAAAAAATGGCTTATGGAGAGTGCATCATGCTCCCAGATATTCATGGAATAAAATACATCAAGATGAATAAAATAACTTTGTGCCAGAATGCAGTGGACATGCTCATTATTCTGCCACCAAAACTAGGAACGATTGTTTTCTTGGTGTGATCACAGTAGTGCACAATATGCCATGGCCTTCTGTGTCCAGAATAAAAATGCCTTGTGTTGATAATAATGACTCTTACAGAGGTTTGGTAGCATTGCATATTACTGTGTACATTCTAAAAATTTTAATGTAAAGATCAAATTTCCAAGTTGTGGGACATACACTCCTGCATGTATATGCAAAATGCTTCCTGCTCTGTTTGCATTGGCAGAAAAACCAGGAACAGCTGTCACTGCTGCTGCTAATGCGAAAGTAATTTGTGAATCCCTGTCTTTTCCAGACCTAGGAGGTTAAAAATGTGCTGTTTGCTATGGCACTGGCTTGAAACAAAGGATGTCTGAGATGCAGGTGCTGTGGAAAGGTTATACTGTAATAAGATCCTCTTCACTGAACAGAGTCACAGAATGGTCTGGGTTGGAAGGGACCTTAAAGCTCATCCGATTCCAACCCCTGCCATGGGCAGGGATGTTCCACACTGTGCTGTGCAGGCTGGACCATGGTTAATTGGGGGGGGGTGTGTATGCTTGCAAAATGCCTCCTATTCCCTAAGTTGCCCTAACACTGAAATACTTGCCTATTAATTTAATTATTTTTTTATTAAAAGGGAGAGGGGAAACCAAGATAAGGAGTCGTAGAAACAGCTTGAGTAACATGAGTTTAGGAAAATTAAATTTTATTGTGTTGAAACTTGGGATTTATGTTTTGAGGATTTTGATTTTTTTTTTTCAATTTGGCACATCATAAATTTTAAAGAAATTATTTTGGCTATGAGGAGCTTTTCTGTTTTTATGTTAGTCAGATGATGCTGTGGATTTTGCCAGATGGCACTTGACTCTTGGGGGCATTTATTTTTCAGGCTTCATAAACCAAATTTTAGTTATGAGATAAATGTATTTGCTGTTACTAGTATGAATTCTCTTTGCTCTCTGACATAGTTGTTAGCCTTGAATAACAAGATGTGAATTCAGTGTTTTGTTTCAAATGTCTTTGTGCAGCGCTGCGATATTGGTGATGCCTCCCGTGGGAGTCTGTCCTCCTATGCCTACATCCTTATGGTTTTGTACTTCCTACAGCAGAGAAACCCACCAGTTATTCCAGTTCTTCAGGAGGTAGGTTTTCAGAAAACGAGGCTATGGAAAGAGAGTCACCCTTTTTGCAAGCCAAATATGGGAAGTCTGGGCTTTTAGGATCGGGGGAATGAATGAAATATGGGGCCCTTCTATTTAGCAGGTTCTTAACTCCCACTTGGTTTTAGTTGGTAAAACATACCAAGAAAATTAGAACAAAATTGGGAATCTGTTGTTCTGCTGTTACATTTACTTTGGGGTGTTGGTCTTATGATCGTATTTATATGCTGAACAGGATAGAAAAAATTGACAGGTGGTTTGGAGAGAAGGGAATTGTAATTGTGAGACTGCACCAGATGCTCTTGAAATGTGAGTCCAGCTCTTCAACCAATTATTGTCAGAAGCATTATTTATTGCTCAGCAATTATCTGTAAGAGAAAAAGTTTATTTTACTATTTGATAAGGGAAAAAAGATAATTGATGCTTTGGTATAACTTTAAAGATAATATTTTACATGTGCCAGGAAACTTTATTAAGAAAATAATACTCTGTACCTCCACTGTATAGGTGGGGAGAATATAATTAGGCAGCTCTCTGCCTCTTCCTAGAGACTTTCTGGAACTCCCAGGCACGTCTGAAAATTATCCCTTGTTGAGTTTTTTGGTTTCTGTGCAAGAGGAATATTGGCTTAAGCCTTGCAGCTGAGACTCACAGACTTTCTTGCTGATCCTTTAGTAGTGGTTGGGGGTTGTTATTTTATTGCTACCCTGAGAGTGCCTTTAACTAACAGTGGAATTTCCCCTTGGCTGTGCTAAAGTCAAAATGTAATAGAAATCATATAAGGTCTCCTTAGAGACTCTGTGGGCAAGAGGGATGTTGGAATCTTGACAAGGTAATTCAGTCGTGTTTTCTTAGTTGCAAGGAACAAGTAAAATTAAATAACCAAATAATTTGAGAGAGGTACAGCAATAATGCAGGAAGACTTTCAAACTTTTTACCAATGGGAAATTCAGTGTGTATCAGGAGTAATGGATAAAATATTTATATTTTTGTATTGTCTTTACCAGCAAAACTGCAAGTGCTTTATGGTGACTTTGCATTAGGGTGGTAACTGTGCCCGCTCTGTTTCGGCAGATATTTGATGGCAAACAGATTCCACAGAGAATGGTGGATGGATGGAATGCGTTTTTCTTTGATGACATGGAAGAATTGGTAATACTCTTAATTCCAGAAGAGTCACTAAAACTTGAACCATGTTTTTATGGGAAAGTACTCAAATTTCTAGCAGTGTAATATACCAGTAGTTAAACTTCCATATCAATAATTAGAATTATCTCATTATCCCAATGAGTCCCACTTTGCTGAAATGGGTGTCTGCTTTGTCTTGGTTTATTTTAAGTCATTTCTAAATCACATAAATCAGGAAAAGTACTTTTTATTCTCAAAACCAGTCCAGGATTAGTCTTAACTGTAGTGGTTTGACCTTATTTTAGCTAAATGAGACCATTCGTGGTAGGCAAACTCGTAATTAGAGAGGTATTGCAGGAGAGGAAGTCTGTCAGTAACTGTGGCTGTATAAATGGTGTCCCATTGCAGAAGAAGCGTCTGCCTTCCCTTGGGAAGAACACTGAGTCCCTTGGAGAGCTGTGGCTGGGCTTGCTGCGCTTCTACACCGAGGAGTTCGACTTCAAGGAGTACGTGATCAGCATCCGGCAGAAGAAGCTGCTGACGACGTTTGAGAAGCAGTGGACGTCCAAGTGCATCGCCATCGAAGGTGCTGCTCTGCTGCCCTGCCCATCGCTGAGGGCAGTGGCGCTGCTGCTTGGGAATCTCTTCTCTTTGTGTGAGGGAGCTGCCATCAGTGTTTTAAAAAGGACTGATACAAATCCTGCAGCTCACAAAAGAGATGAGACTCATAACTTGTGCTAAGTGTCACTCAATTGCTTTTTATACTGTATTATGGATAGTCACATATTTTTAAAACATGAAGCATTGCCTTGCTGTAATCTGCTCTGTGAATGCATTTAAAATGGAATTCTCTGCATTAAAAAAATAAAATTTGTTGCAGCATGTTTTCCAACACTGATCTGGTTTTCTCCCTTCTTTGCACAGATCCTTTTGACTTGAATCATAATCTCGGTGCTGGAGTCTCTAGAAAAAGTAAGCCATGAATGTCTACTAATGATTAATGTTCACTGAGTTGTGCCTTTTCTGTTGTTTTTCAGTAACTTTGTCTTTCTTCAATAGTGACCAATTTCATAATGAAGGCGTTTATCAATGGGAGGAAATTATTTGGTACCCCCTTCTACCCAGCTGTTGGAAGAGAAGCTGTAAGTTTTCAGAGTTTTTAGTATGGTTTTTACTTTTCTTTGTCCAGGGAATTGATGCACCCAAGGCAAATCTCTTGTATGTATTTATCAATTTGTTATGCACAACATGTGGAATTACACTTCAATCTGCATGAAATGTGCAGCTTAATATTGGGCAGTATAAAATTCACAGAAGTAGTTGCACGGGTGATGGGTATTTTTGGCAGGTTGAGTGAAGTAAACTTCATTTGGTTTTTATTTTTAATAAAACTTTTCCTTGTGTGACGTTCAGTATTGCAGAGAACTGCAACTTTGGCTTTAAAACCCAGGAACAGCTTTAGGAACTTTACTAGCTGTTTATGTAGCTAAAGAAAACAGATTCAAGAGATGTTACATTCTCTTTGTTTTTCCAGTTGGTGGGAATAGTAAGGAAGGAAAAGGATGATGGTAGATTATTTTAACAGTGGACCTTCAAAATTTGCACAGTGAGTCAGGGTCAGGAATGTGTTCCTGCAACATCATATTGGAGAAAGTATTCCTCTGTGCTCCAGGGTCCAGTCCTTGATGTGTAATAGACAACTGTTTTTTTTTAATATGACCAAATAAATCAACTGGAATTAGTATTTTTAACATCAGCTTAGAAAGGTGTTTTCTAAAACTGTGTAGAGGACTTTGTCCCAGTGACTTTTAACAGGGCTTGTTTCTAAAAGATTCTGCAAATCTTTGAAAGCTTTCATTTCCCATCATTATTCCCTGTCTTCTCTGTTCCATTTGGTTACTTCATCTATGTTCTTTTCTGAGTTTGTTACCTCTATTTCAGTCTTTCAGGCAGGACAGTACTTGCACAATATTTATGTTGCTCAGAGGCTGCAAACGGTGGCCTTTGTGCTGACACACCTCAGAAGTGCAGCTGTCCTGAGCAAATTCCAGGGGAGGGGAATGATGCAGGTCACTCTGCAGATGCTCCATCTGTTCCCCACCTGAGCCTTGTTCTGTCTAGGGGAATATAATCATGTCATTTGGGAAGGGACATTGGTTGCTTTGGAAAGGATTCAAGCAGTGACTCAGACACCAAAATAGATCAGAGGCAAAACCCTGCCCTCTGAGGAGCCTTGGGGAGGTGGAAGGTGGCAGCAAGCTGGAGCTTGTCTGAGCTGGTCTGCAAATTCAGCCTCTGGCCCCGAGACCAAACACCCCTTTTTAGCTCAAACTGCTCTGAAAAAGCTCCCAATATCCAGAAGAAGGAAAGGACCAGGGATAATCCAAGAAGTAGTAACATTTAGGGAGCAATGGGAGGTGAAAGCTGTCCATTATGTTTTCTTTTCTGAGTGTTGCAAGTGAATGATTTATATATTTCATCTGTCTGATGTGTTTTGATAGGAATACTTTTTTGACTCAAAAGTGCTGACAGATGGGGAATTGGCACCCAATGACAGATGTTGTCGTGTCTGTGGAAAGATTGGTCACTACATGAAAGACTGTCCAAAGAGGAGGAGGTGAGTAAGATACAAGGCTGTCATAAAATCTTGGAGATTAAATCAGGAGAGATTTGGATACTTGAAAGTTTAATGGAAATGAAAAAAACTGCTGAATTGAAGAGAAAATCAAAGCTTTATTTCTGATCCTCAATTTCCTATCCTGTTTTTGCTTTTCTTAACACAGTTTCTGATCATCTTTTTAAATCTTAGAGTGCTTATGCAAGCGCACAGAGTAAAATCAGTAGTCTATAATATGCTAAAGTGTAGTTAAGCTTAACTTAAAACTTAGATCTCTAAATTATCTTTTTATAGTGTAAACATTCTGATGGAGACCATATTGCCTGGCTGCAAAATTTGTCATGTATTAAAGTGGATTTCCTGTAGTGATCATGTTCAGAAGACAGTGTTCAATTTGAATTGTTCTGTAGCTCTGGTAACATACATCTGCAAGGCAGGTAAAAGTTCATTTATTGAACTCTGGGAATAGTTAAAATGTACATAATTAAGGTGCAGTTCTGTAATATCATCTTAGTGGCAGTCATTTGGTGATCTCACACTTGTACATGAATGTCACTCATGAATTTTGGATCCAGAACTCCTGCAAAAGGAGTCCCCAGTACGT
This sequence comes from Myrmophylax atrothorax, assembly GCA_026770055.1. NCBI lineage: Eukaryota > Metazoa > Chordata > Aves > Passeriformes > Thamnophilidae > Myrmophylax > Myrmophylax atrothorax. Next base: position 7,916,524 of record JAOXXN010000120.1, read on the forward strand.
GCAGGTCAGTTCTCCAGGAATTGACAGAGAATGTGCACTCCTCACAGTTTTTACAGCTTTGGATTTGTGATGACCCATTCAGTGTAGGTTGTTTAACTCCTCCTAAAACCTATTGAAGCCCTTAGAATGCAGATTAAAGTCTGGACTTTTTCATGTGCTCCTTATGGTCAGTTGTGTGCTCCATAATTCTTCAAAGGATTCTTGGTCTCTTCCTGCTACGAAGTCCTTGTTTACAGCCTTTTGTTCAGTCAGCAGAGTTCAAGGTACATGAAAGTGGACTGGAGCCCCGAGGTCACAGGTGGATATTTCTTTCAGCTGCTCTCTGAACAAGCACTAGCACATTGAATTGCATCCCCTTTTCCCTACATCTGCCTTGGGGAAAGAAGTTGTGACCTGCTCTTCACACAAACTGCTTCTACAGCACAGTCACACAGGATCTCTCTCAAATTGTATATCCAGCTCACAAAATAATATTTATATGTAACAATCCTACAGATACCTTGTGGGGAAAAAGACCTTTATTTCGTCATGGTTCCCAATCACTGGTTCTGCTCCTGTTGCATTAGCACAGAGGGTTTGGAGGAGCTCTGGGACAAGTCTGGGAAGCTTCTGAGTTCATTAATTTTGTACAAACAGGTTGTTAACGAGCCCAGAATCTGAAAGTGTTTTTCTGGGATTCCTAAGATACTCCTGTTCTGGTGCAGCTGTTGGTTATGTAACCATTTCCTTTGAGCATATCAATATAACAACTCTACAGAGATCTTTGTGTGTGGTTTTGTGATATTGCTATTAAAAATCATTCTTCAGGTTGAAGAAAAAGGAGAATGAGAAAGATGATGAAAAAGAAGTTAAAGAAGATGACAGAGAAACAAGAGAGAAGAGATGTTTCATCTGTGGGGATGTGGGTCACGTTAGGAGAGATTGTCCTGAATTCAAACAAACCCGCCAGAGAAATAACAGCGTGCCAGGTAAGTTGGTTTGTGTTTTAGTGTAATCTGAAAGTTCTGAGATCCCCTTTCGCTACATTTCTATACAGACCTGGTAATTATCCTAAAAAAAATCCTGCAACTAATATTTTCAGTCATTGCTTTTAGTGCATGTGTTGCTTTTCTTCATGGGGAGTAAGTAATGCCTCCTGAAGTACAGTCTTTGCATGGGTGGTAAAACTGTACTCACCAGTAAGTACAGTGGACTTCAGGGTGTTGCATTACCCGGCTCCCACTCACACTGGGTGCATTTAGAAGTAGTAATAATAATAATAATTGAATGCATTTCCTCTTCCAAATGTCTCTCAAATGTTAGCTAAACCCCCATCATCTGTGAGAGGTAAGTAAATGTGTTTTCACCAAAAATCAGCAGTCTTAGAGTAACACTTCCAGAATTGTGTACAGATAAATTAGGAGGCTAAATTCAGCTTTCAAATTACTGATAGTGCCTAGAGACAAGTCTAATTGCAAATCCATTCAAATTAGGCCCTTAGGTGCCTGTGGTACTTGAAAAAGTGGAGAAAGCACTCATAAATGAGCTTCAGAGAGAACTTTGCTGCTTCTCTGTGTTCTGTTAAGCTTTACTCTTTTTTTTTCTTTACTTCCTTTGCTGTTGCTATTGTTATTTAAAGTGCTACTGCTTACAGCAGTAATGTGGAAGCCTGTATAAGATAGTGCTCCGACCTGATAGCAAAGTGAGCCTTGTTCATGCTAGAGTTTGTGTTACTCAAAAATAGATTTTGTGTTTAGCTGCTCTACCTGCAAATGTTGTCTGTTGTCAGTAGAGGGAAAGGTTTCCACTTAAAAAAGGAGAGGTTAAAGTGATTTCCTTCCTGTGTCACATGAGAGCTCTGTTCCCTGCTGTGACCCTGCAGCCTGTGGTTTGCACTGACATGTTTGTTCCCTGCTCAGGCACCCAGCTGGTCCGGGGCATGGTGAATTCCCAGCTGGTGGCCGTGGGGCAGCAGCCAGTGGAGCGGCCCCTGCGCACGAGGCAGCCATCGGAATGTGTAAGTTCAGGGAGCTGGAGCTGGAGCAAACCAGCCCTGCTGGGAACAGCTCTGCACGTGTTTCCTCAGAGTCTGGGCTTTGCAGTGACAGCACTGCGCTCTGCCAGGGAATGAAACTCTGATTTGTAACTGTGTCTCCTGGAGAGCATTTTTGGCTTTTCAGTGTGGAAACATCATAGTCAATTTTCATGTGAGATACCTTGGGAATCCGAAAGGCCAGATTTAAGCCAGGATGCCTTTTGGAGTCTTGTGTTTAGTTATTCTGGCAACATTCTGGAGTCACTAAGGGAGGTAAAGCATAGCTCATTGCTGGCACGCTGGAGATTGAGGTCAGTGACAACCATGACTCTGTGTTTTAAGAGAACTCTCTGGAAGGACTGTGATGGACAAACAGGGAACACACAGATGAATCAAACTTCAACTAAAAGTCTGCCAGAGCACACTGGAACCACAAGCAGAACAATGGGGAAATTTTTTGTAGTTTTATCTTAAAATTTGTTCAAGTCTCTGTAAAACTACATAAAATATGTTTAACCTACTTCTAAATGTAGATGGGTAGCAGAGGGTATTGGAGCAAATACAACTGTTGGCATATAGTATTTTTGGAATACAGAATTCAGCAGAAATTAATTTAAGCTGTCAGTCTCAGAAACATGCCTTCTAGTGAAGCAGTCAGATAAACAAACGTAGTAATCAGGGCTGCTGAGCACTAATGCTCTTTGTTCAGTTTACTGCTTTGGGTGTAGGGTGTTTCCTAACTGATCAGTGAGCATTTATTGGAATGTTGGCGCCAGTAACAGACACCATATGACATTATTTTTACTACATTAATATGCTGTTCAGGAGGGATTGATACAGGCCTGATCTAAGTGAAGGGCTGAATATTTCACAAGAGTATTTTTTGGGAGCTCTGTATTTCTGCTTGGGACAGTGAAGCTGAACGTGTGGGTGCACACATCATGCACATTGGACCTATTGCTTGTGCACATTCTTGTGTCCCCTGGATGTCAGAGTCTCTCTCTGCATTGCATGGTTGTCATTTGGCCAGGGTTTCTTGATGAGTATGTGCTGTGCAGAAATTGTTTGAGGAGAATGGGAATATTAGTGGAGCAAGAGGGAGAGAATAGGAAGCAGATGAGGAGGCTGGAGCTTAACACTCCTCCCTTCCTGCCGCTGGCATGTCCGGTGCATGCTGGGGGTGGGTTAATGTTTGCAGGAACTGTAATCAGGGCATGTTCTTCCATTTTATAGTGGTTTAAACTGTTAAACTGGTGGTCCTCTTTCAAATCCCAGGCTTTGCCTTCTCTTCCTGCTGTGATAGAACGTATAGGAGGCACTCATACAGGGACAGTTGGAATAGCAGCAGGGAGCAGTCCCAGCCTCTGGGCTTTTTCCCAGGCACAGGCACACAGTGAGCTGAAGGAATGCTCTGGACTGGGGGAGTCCTGCAGACCTCTACTTTAGGTACCTGTCTGTCATTTGAATGCCTCTGAAGGCGTTTATGCCATCAGCATCTTGTCCCAGTGCTTCAAACCAGATTTGGTTAATCCAGGGATGGGTATTAAGTATTGGCAGATAAATTGGGGAACTCTTTTCTCAGACACTCCATTTCTGGAAGGGCTTCCTTGATTAGTTGCAGTTCCAAACACATGAAATGTCCTGATGCTTGTTTCTGTTGCTGCTAAAGGGAAAGCTTTGCAAGAGTTCTGCAAAGGCTGTAATAATTGGGATTTTTATGCCTTTAGCCATGGCCTAACATCAGGATATGAAGGCTGAAACTGGGACTTTGCATGGACTTTTGGACTTTGCATGTCATATTTAATGGATTTTTAAAAAGTGGAAGAAATATTAGAATCTTCAGAATTACTTAAAAATCCGTGTGTAGTAATAAGAACTACTCTATTTAGAAGTAAGGTAATTAGTTAATGAAATTCAGAGTTGTAAATAAGTAGGGTGGGGAAGACACTGATGAAAAATCACAAGCAGATGTGTGAGGAGTCTAATAGGAGCTTGGGGCTAATGTTTGCTTGGACTGATGTTTCTGATGGTGGGATGTGCCACATTCACAGACCAAATTAACTCATTGGTGGAAGTCAGTGTCAGTGGAACTGCACTTACTGAAACCAGCAGGAACTTGGGTGTGGTGCTGGGGGTGTTTTGCCTTTGTTACGAATAGTCTATTACAGAGGGTTCTTATTAAAGAAAACCACCATTAAATGGCTAGTGAACTAATCAGAAATACATACTTTTGTTTTCCCCTCCAGTCTGATTCGCATCAGTCATCTTACTCTCCACAACCTCAGCAGTTCACACAGAGCTCCTCTCAGCCAGCCTCCATTACCCAGACTCAGCCACAACCAATATCCCAGTCTAAGCACGGTCTGCAGCCACAGCAGGGTGCACAGCCACCCCATCAGGTCCAGCTGCCTTTGTTTAACTTTGCCCAATCTCCCCCAGGTCAGTATTCCACCTTGCATAACCTGGGACTGCTTCAGATGCACCATCACCAAATTCAGCTTCCCAACACTTCTTGGCCTATTCATGGGCCTGTTATTCACTCTGCACCGAGTAACCCTCCTCATTCGACAAATGTTCCATTTTCTATGAGATCTGGCAGCAGCAGCACCACAAATAACCAGAGCAGTGTAAGCTTGAATGATCCCAGTATCATCTTTGCACAGCCTGCTGCCAGGCCCATGGGAATCCCCAGCACTTCTCATGAGGGACACTGGCACAATCCCGTGACTCCAAACTCACTGGTGAACAATGGCACTGTGGGGAATTCAGGTAACTCTTCTCTGTTGTATCAAACCTCTCGCACGTTGTGTACAAGTGTTAAGTGTTACAGAAACAGCTAACTCTTCCAACTTGTTTTAAAGATGATGCTTAAGAAACTAAACCATTACCTTCACTGTCTTAACGTTTTGAGAGGAAAAAGAATTAGGCAGGTTCTGTAACTGTAATTTAGGCATTGGTCCTGTCTGCCCTCAATGGCTCTGCAACTGTGAGAAATCCTGCATTCAACTGAGAAATGTCCTAATCGTTGTTTGAGTCTAAAGCACATTCCTGTAAATATGCTGACAAATAATGGTTTTGTTTTGTCATAGAATCATAGGACATTAAGGGTGGAAAAGACCTCTAAGGTCAGTATGTTGTTACATAGTTCATTAGAGAAATGCTGAGACTGCAGCCATGAACTTGGAGACTGGTAAGATTGTGGCTGTGCAAGTTGAATATTCCCTCCCTGCATTTAGGACAATATCCCTTCATCTTATCCATTCTTTTTTCCTAAGTTTATCCTGCCACATATAACTTCCATAATTTTGATGTTGACTCCTGAAAGTGCATTTTCCTGCAGCAAGTGGGCAACAGCCTCATGGCAAAGCCAAGTACGTGGTGTGTTTGAGGCTGAGGAGCAGCACTGTTTAATAATTACAGCCCATTCACTTTTCTCTGCAGCATGAACTATGGCAGCCCCTAAATTTAATTGTTACCTGTAGATCCCAAATCATAATAATGGTCTTCTGATTTATTCTGAGTGTGTAAGTCCTATGTTTACAAAAATGCATCCATCATACAATGTAGTGGTGCAGTTCATCACAAGGGGGAAATTCTGGATCTCCTGTCCAGCCTTTCTCTGCACTACCAAGGTGATGGACAGCAACAGTAGTTTCTCAGCTGAGTCAACAGTGTTGGGTGAAGAATAATTCACCAGTGAGTTTCAAATATATGTTGAGATGCTGGAGATGCACATGATTTTTCTGTTCAAAGGGGAATATATTTTAGAGAATGCACAAACTGCTCACCATGCCTCTTATGTGTCTCCAGTGTGCTGTGTCCCTCCCTCTACATTTCTGATCTTAGTTCTCTGTCCAGGCTTGTCTCCATGTCCACCCCAGCTATGACTTCTTGTCAAGCAGCTCCTTCCAATCCAAGTCTCCTTGCCCAGGTAGCTGCCTTCTTTCAGATGAGCTCCATAAATTCCAGTTTCTTCCCCATTCTCCCAGTTTTCTTGTGCTGTCAGTCAAAATATTTTTTTACCCCATCCCTCATCTCCTACCTATTTCCAGCCTCATCACACTTGTTTTCCTAAGTTTACAGTCACAGTATTTTCTCCTTAATCAGTTTTATTTGCTTTTTGGCTTAGCTGCCTGTCAGCTGGGGCCAGAGGGTGGGTGCTCAGTGGAGATGAGCTGCTCCCTTCTGTTTGACGCCTGGTTTCTTACTTGGCTCAGGACACTTTGAGAACAGTAACTTTGTGGAAACTTTGTCTTGGTTCACATAACCTTGACTTGGAAGGAGCTACTTAAATTTTCTTTTCAATAGAGAACTGATCAGAAGTAGATCACTACAAGTTTCAGACAGACAACTGGTTCCATGCATACTGCAGAGCTCCTGCTCGTGTTGTGTGTCCTGCCTCCTTGGATGCTTGATTTCTCATCCCCAGTGTTGCAGAAATACCAGAATTGTGAACAGAATACCTTACAATTTGTGTACTTATTTCCAAAGTTTATATTTTTAAAGTTCAATTTTAAACAACATTTTAAAAATCAATTTTAAGTTGGTCCATTGATCTAGATAGCAAGTTTCTTAAGCATGTAAATATTAGTGGAATTCCAGTGAACATCTGGGAGTTATTTCTTGCAGTAGGATAATTTCATGTCAGTGATAGTGGATATTTGTGTGGGATCAGACAGTAGTAACGTTGTTCAGACCTTGTATTTGAATGACATAGGAATAATGAAATCATAGGTCTTGATTTTAGGACTGATTCATCCTCTTTCTTCCTCCCCAATAAATTCCATTATAGTGAATAATGAAGTAATTTATGTGGTCATTTTTATTGATGTGTATTAAAAAAAAGTAGCACATCAGATATTAAGTCCCCTGCAAACTGTTATTTAAGATGTAAATTGTATTTCTGACTTACTGTTTAATTATTTCAACTTGCAATGTGCTTTTCCCTTTCAATTGAAAAATAGATCAGGGTTTCCAAGGACAGTTTGGTAAAATGAACCCTCCTTCTGTCCCTTGGGACCATGGGACCCCTACCCATTTTCCTCTCCTCCGAGGAGCGTGGCCTTACAATATGCCTCAAAACTACGTGCAGCAGGGAAATGCCAGCTACCAACCGAACAAACCTTTCTACCCTCAAGGTACTAGCACTAGTGTGTGAATCCACAGCTCGTGCAACGTGTCTCTTTGCTGTCTCCAAGGCTGTAAAAGCCAAGGAATCATGTTTCACTTGCTAGGCTCCCTGGAACCATAATGAATCCAAGAGTCAAATCTACGCTTTGGCTTTCCCTAGGAATGGAGGGATAGAAATCCTCGTGGGAGGGAAGGGGTGAAACCAAATTCTGAAATCAGTTTGCAGTCTGTTGCACTTCTAGCCCTTCCTTTGCTGCTGCTGTCTCACTGTACAGCCACCTCTGCTTCAGTAGAGGTTGAGATTGGCCCCTGAGCATGTTAAAATATGAAGAAATACTTGTCCTAATTGATTTTATTTGGCTGTTGTGCCTTGCTCTGTGGAATGAGTTACATAGATTAAAAACTTGCAAGGCCATAAAATGAGGTTGGAAGGGGTTTCTGGAGGTTCCCTAGTGCAGCCCATCTGCTGTCAGTTAGGTCAGTTCAGTTAGTCAGGGTACTGCCAAGGACTGACTTTATCTCAGCTCTTTCTGATGCCAGTGGAAGGTAAAGATGTTCAGCATCTGGCAGGGGTGGGAAGGGCTGTTGGAAGAAAACCTCCACTAGAGAAGAGAAATGATGCCCAAGTTTGACTTGGAGGATTTGCAGTTACGTGTTGCTGGGTCACCTGTTATAACATGAAGTCCTGGTACCAAATCCTTTTCAAAATCTTATCTCTTGGCTCTAGCAGGGTTTCCTTCCAAGTGAAACCTGAATTTCCCTAAAATCCTGAAATTATTTCTGTTAAATAACTGAAGTAATGCAGCAAAACTATGTATTGATGATTCTTAGGGAATTTTGGAGATAGTAAGTAATCCTGCATTGTCCCATGAAATGGGTTGGTTGTACAGATAGCATTGGTGTCAGTCTAGTCCATGGCTTTATTTCCAGGGTAGATTAGTACACTGAATGTAGCCAAGCACTGCTAAATGTTGGATTTGCTGAAGTAACTGTGATCCATTTTCTTTTAGCTGGTCCACTGATGCAGAGTAACCAGCGGTTCTCGCTTCTGTCTCAAGGACACCCACACTTGAATCTGAATTACATTCAACAGAAAAAGTGAAATTTAATGGGATTGTGGGTGGGTGGGGGGAGGGCAGGAAAAAATTCAGGTTCCGATTTAAAATCTTAATGCAACATGTTTAGATACAAGATTATTTAAGACTGTTTTTAAACTGTATCATTTGTACATAGATATGAACTATAGTTTTTACTAGTATCACAAAACTGAGTGATACAAATTTCATCTATTTTATTACCCTATTTTTAAGGGGAATTGTGTTTTGTTTTATCTTGATAAACTGTAAAGAGAGAGAATTTTTAAAATTAAGTTCTTTATTTTCTATTAGCTGTATTCATACTTTGGTTGCTTCAGACTTTATATATATTGTTCTAAAAAAATAAAATTAGAAGGGGATTTCATGTGTTTAAAAATTTGTCACTTCTATTCTTTACAGAACTATGTAGTGCCAAAAAACTTTTTAAAAGAAAAATAAAACTGCAAAAAAAGGATGCAAGACTTTCTCCTCTTCCCTCTTTGTATGCATGCTTGCTTTAATTGGGATTAGGAAACCAGAGTAACAAAAATGGCTTTAATTTAAAGATCTTGAAGATGTTCATCCTTCTAACGTGTCATACAAGCAGCAGATCTGTTTTTCTCCACGCTGGAGTCATTGCATGGGGGTGTTCACAAAGAGCGTGTCTTGCAAATATCCGAGGGAAGAGCACACTGTGCAAAATAATATGCAAATACTCTGGAAAATTCATGCTGTACTCGGAAGCAGTTTTAAAGAGGACGTTCCATAAATTCACTGGGCATACCCCTGTTTGTGTTGCTAACACTCACTGGGGAATTTTGTATGAGAATCCTTGAGCCCTAAAGGCAGGGATGAACCTGCCAGTCCCTGCTCCTGAAACAGGGCTGTGAGTAAAGGCACAGTACACAAGGGGCTACAGCTGATCTCCTGTGATACAGAATTAAACACACTAAAATGAGAATCATAACTTCAGTAAGAGCTTATTCTTCTACATTTTAAAACAGGCACTTGCCCAATGCTAATTAAGAAGAAAGCTGAGCATCACAGTGTCATTCTGGTCCCAGTTACAGGGAGGTCACTGGATTTTGATGGTCTTCTTTCCCTTCTGAACTGGAGCTCAGGTAGCTCAGGGCTGGTGGCTCTGCAGTATCTGGGACTGGAACAGACACTTCCTTGGCAACTGAACACAAAAACTACCCGGACTTAGGCACGAAACCAACTTCAACCAGGGAACACCTAAACACAGTATTAGAAAAGATAGAGCCAGGAGCCTTGAAAGACAAACTCTTTTTATTGCTCCTCCCTATTTAAACAGTTTAAAAAAACAATCCTCAGACTCTAGCACAAGGCTGACTAACTCACTACATAAAAAGTATCCTTAGCTTGCTTTTAATAAAAAAAAGCCAACAAAACACAAAACAAGACTTGTACAAGAGGAGAATGATGGAAGATACGGGCTGCTAAAGCAGCCAGTACAGATCCAGCTGTCCCACAAAGCAAATAGGACAGCATTGGACTGCAGTTCAAGGTCCTTAAACTCTGTGCTGGGTTTGGTTTGTCATTCATTTCCTCGACGACTTTTTTTGTGGCTTTTCTTAGATCTGAAACAACAAAAAAAGCTCTGACAAAGTAGTAATAATTAATTCAACAGACTAAGGTGAGTCATAGCAGTAAAGGGGTGTTTTCTATGCTCAAATATGGATACTGTGACTTGACTACACCCCTGAGAAAAGTACTCTGTGAAATGCTAGATCTCCAACACGGTAAAATCACTTTCAATTCCCAAGGTTAAATGACAAGTTTGAGCTGCTACAGCAGTACAGATGCCCTTAAGAAACAAGCCAAGCCTTTACCTTTCAGGTGATTTGGAATGACTTCTGTGTCTGTGACTACGGTGATGCCCTGTGAGATAGAAAGGTACAGTTACTTCCACAGACCCCGGACTTCTCTGCTTCTACTGACCAAGCGTGCTAGGTAATGGCAGAACAACCCTAGCCTTACTTAGGCACTCAAATTAACCTCCTGGCAAGTATCTGAAAACAATTTTATGTGCATTAAAGGAGTTCTCCAGCTGTGCCTTCATGTAACCAGCACTTCTACAAGCCAGATTAAGCACCAATCCTACTTCTTGATACCATGACACAGATTTTTCTTGCAGTGGATGTTCTGCTGGTAAAGCCCTGCCAGAGTTAATTTGTAAATGACAGAAATACCTGGAGATTTAGATCTGGATCTGTGGCGCCTTTCCCTGGACCTGCTCCGGTGCCGTCTCGGGCTTTTGCTGCGGTGCCTCTCCCGGCGCGGTGATGGGCTGCGAGAGAGAAGCTGTGAGAGAGCTGTACTAACACTGCATGTGTTCCAAGGTTAAGGGATAGAATAAAACACTACCTTCTTCTCTTTGGAGAGCGACTTCGCCTGCAAATAGGGGAGAAAAGCAAAAATTACTAAAAGTCATTAGCAGAGCCAGCTGTTTCATTTCTCACATCCTCCAGCCACAGCAGCAGGGCTTTCTCTTCCCCCATCAGCATGCTTGGCTTGCTGTACAGACCTGCCTTGGGACTGGCCATGCAGGGAGCAAGGGAGGTTAGTGAGTTCTTCCTGGCTTATTATCATCAAGAGGATTCAGCAGGATTTTCTTTGCAGCCTCTGGCTTATATGAAAACAAAGCACTTGGTTCTCCTTAACATCCTCACTGTACTGGCAAATTTAGCTAAAGGTGGCCAGCAAGTGTAAGAGTTACTGAAGGACTGGAGAAACAGGCAGAGGGGTGGGCTGGCTGTGCTAAGTGGCTAAAGGACCTGGGAGGTGTGAGCGGTTCTGGCTGAACTGCCACCCTGAGCTCTGTGCTCCAGCCACCAGAACAGGGGAAACACTGCTCAGGCAGAGTCCCCTCACCTTCTTGGAGACCTGCTCCGGCTCCGCCTGTACCGCACAATGGGAGACCTGCGGGGTTTATCCAGGTCTCGGTATCCCCTCCGGCGGTGGTCGGGAGACGGTATTCGCTCCAGCTGCAAACAAAGAGGGGGCAAGTTCTGTAAGTCTTGGTTCACCGAGGTTTGTAGCCACCAGTAAAGACTTCTGAACAATTAATACAAACTACAAAAGTCATGTGATCAAGTGAACTGTCTCATGGGAGTGGTTCTGCCCCTTCTTATACTGTTGATTCTGCAGAAGTACAGCAGCACTGACTGTGATGGTCACCGTAACTTCCATCATCACTTTTAGCTCTCTCCATTACACATGTAAGTACAACAATTTACCTGAGATATGTTTAGCACAGAACCGATTCAGGTTTGTGAAATTCAGGAGAGAGAAAAGCTTGACAAACACAGAGCACTCCAGAACTGCTTCAGGGTTTAACAGATCCTCACAGGCTGCTTATATGAAAATATTTTAAGGGGGAGATAAGAGTTGCCAGCAGCCTCCTGGTGATGCCTCCCCTCAAACATTTATCATAGACCATACACTGTTCTAAAGTGGTTCAGCTTTATCCCTTTCCAAAATAGTTCACCAACCTTCTCATCTTCCTCTTCCTCCTCCTCACTAGATTCTACATCATCCATGTCTTCTTCCAGAGCACTAACACGAGGCTCGAGCTGCTCAGCTTCTTCCAGAACATACCGTTTCTAGGAGAAATGGCAACTTTATCCAACACAACCCAAGTAAGAACAAACACCTGAGGAGGCATCCATAGGTGTATACAACAAGCCAGTAACTGATACAGCTACTGAACCTGATGCAGTTAAGAATTCCATAACGATCCATTTTTCCCAACCTGCAGTCGAGGCAGAATGATATCACACACACGTTCCTCGTGCAGTAGCTCGTCAATAAACTCATCCACATGCATCAGCTCAAATTCTGGCGGTGAAAAATAGCATTTAAGACTCAAGATTAGTGGCTAGAGTAAAGATGAAACACTTCAGTTTATGTCAAGTGGGCTGGTTATCCCACAAATTTTAAGTTTTTATTGCATATTTACTTTTATCTAGCATGGTCATCTGTGAGTTACTGAAGCCTCAGCTAAGTGGCAGTGCTTACCCCCGTTTCTGTTCTGACTCTTGATCTTTCTGTAGTCGTTGTACAGTGGCTCCAGGTACTTGTAGCAGTCGATGGCAGTGCCCGTCAGTCTCATGTACAACGCTCCAAGCATTCGGACATACCTGGGAAGGGAACCTGCTCATAGATCTGGGCTTCTGGCACAGTTAGCAGTTTGGAGAAGAGTTTCTGAGGAAAATCAGTACACTAATAGAACACACAGCCATTTGGATTTCCTCCTTCACATACTCAAATATATGAAAAATATATATATTCAAGTGTGTATATATATATATGATGTCTGGGTGCATCATCACTGATAGAGATGAAAGAAATACCAGAGAAAAAATAGATTAACATGGTTCCCGTTAAGTACTTCATTCCAAATACTTCATGCTGAGGTTTATTACCACAGAGTGCACATCCCACGAGTGCAAGCCACTCCGAACACCAATGACAAGGACAGCAGTTTTGAAAGCGAGAGGAAAGGCTTGATTTTGAGCACTTACAGCTATCAGGGCCCAAGGATACCTAAACCCCGCACGGAGATCTCCCTGGCTGCTTGAGACACTTTCGCTCATTACAACAACGCCAAATAGTGGGAACAATCCGCCATAGCTTACTTGAAGTCCTCGTTTTTTATGAATTCGACGATGATGTCCTTCTCGGGCTGGATCTGCAGCATCTTCAGCGTGAGGCACAGGAACGGCGTGGGCTTAATGTTGCCGCCATAGACCCCCCCCACGTACTTCAGCTCCATGGCCTTGTCCACCACCAGCTCGGCTGCGACACGGACGGGACAGGACGGGGCAGACCGTGAGCAGCAGCTCCCGCCGGGCCCCGCTCCCGCCCCGGCCCACCGCCATACCCGTGAGGCCGAAGCACTCCTCCTTCCAGTACTTGGACTCGTAGATGCGCGTGCGGATGATCTTCTCCACCAGGTACTGCGGGTTGGTGCCGTGGATGCTGTGCGCGTCCTTCACCGTGCGGTTGGCCATGGCCGCGGTCGGGAGCTCGGCCGCGGTCGGCTCCTCTCAGACCCTCAGCCCGCGCCCTTCCGTGAGCGCTGAAGCGCCTTCCGCCTCCGGGGCCGCCGCCGCCGCCACCATCTTAACTGAGGGCAGCCCGCCGCAAACATGGCGGGGCGCTGAGCGCCTGCGCGGCCAGGGGGGCGGGGCTCCCGAGCGTTTGGCGCGAAGTTCCATCGCGGCGGTGGCGGCACTCGCTGAGGGACCCGGTGAGGTGGGACCGGGGGGGACGTGAGGGGACCCGGTGAGGTGGGACCGGGGGCCGTGAGGGGACCCAGTGAGGTGAAACTGGGGGGGCCGTCAGGGGACCCGGTGAGGTGGGACTGGGCGCCGTGAGGGGACCCGGTGAGGTGGGACTGGGCGCCGTGAGGGGACCGCGGCGGGACGCGTGTCCTGCGCGCTGGGTCGGGCTTCGTGGAGAGTCTCCCTCGCTGGGGATAACCCAGAACACTGACTGCGGTCCTGTGCAATGTGGTCTGGGATGACGCTGCTGGAGCAGGGAGGTGGCACCGGATGAGTCGCTGTGGTCCCTTCCAGCCTCACCCGTTCTGTGAGGGGATTGGGCGGGTGTGGGGCTCTGTGAGGGGATCAGGAGGGATACCGGCCCTGTGAGGGGATCAGGCTGGTTACCGCCCTGTGAGGGGCTCAGGAGCGCGGCCGGCCCTGTGAGGGCTCCAGAAGACTGCCGGCTCGGAGGGGCTCAGCAGCGCTGCCGGCCCTGTGAGGGGATCCAGAAGGCTGCCGGCCTGGAGGGGCTCAGCAGCGCTGCCGGCCCTGTGTCGGTGGCCGAGCCGCTGGTTCCCAGCGGGTCCCCGCCATGCGCCGCCCGCAGCGGGGCAGCCCTCGGGGCAGAGGGGAACGGCACCGGCGCTGTGAGTGGCTTTGCCCTGAGTTTCCAAGGAGCATTCTTACTTGGAAAAAGAGAACTAAGCAAACCAAACCAACGCGATCTCAGTGAGGTGTGGAAAACAAGGAAGGTTCGGTCTCCGGAGGGCGCAGCCCGCCCTGCTATGGCGGCGGCAGCCGCGGAGCCCCGGGCCATTGAAAAGGAACTGGAGGGCAATTCACTACTAAATATCTTCTTTTTTCCCTCCTCTCTCGGGGAGAGGTGTCTGGAGGCTTTGGGGAAGTTGGTTTTCTCTGAGTGAACCACCGTGGTCTTCATACACACCGAAAGAGTTTGTGGCATTTCTGTGTAACTTTCCATCTTGCCTTCTTTTGTTTCTAAATAGTATATTTTTAAAAGTGTTTATTTGTTTCAGCTTTTCCTTGTAAATCATGAACACCCGTCAGCAAAGCAAACTTATCTACTCCTGGTATGGAAAACCCACGAGCTCAGACAGAAAGCTAAGGACTTCCCAGTACAAGTAAATAACATTTATTTCTATCTTGCTCAGTGAAACTTAATCAGTCAATGTTTCTTTACCTTTTTGATATCCTTTACGTTCATGTGGCAGGCAGTGAGAATATGAGTAAGGTTTTGAGCATTTTGTGGTGACATTGTGCCTATATAACAAAACCATTGTTACAAAGCTCTTGAATTATAAATTGTGTAATGTATAAACAAAAGCATTTAACTGAATCTGTGGATAAGAGTTAACTGTCAAGTTGAAATATATATAAAAGCTAATCAGGGAACTAAGCTGTAAGCTTTTCAAGAAGGAATATAATAGGCTGCACAGTTAACAGGTGATCAGGGTTAATGATGGAGTATGGAATTCTGTTAACCTGTCTATCACTTTCTAGGGGGATCATTATTACCTCAGAAAGCAGCAGAACAGAAACCTGTATACAACTGGGGAACTTCATTTTAGTAGAAGGGGTGAATGCAGATCAGCCTTACGTGGCACAGCTCCTGGATTTATATGAAGATGGTACGAGAAATAATGATTTATTTTCTGTCTGAGAAATCTTAAAATGTTACATGTTTCATGGGGATGTCGGTAGCATTAACACTGTATCACTGGCCTAATTTAGTAAGAAAATTAGGGTTTGGTAATTGTTGCATCTGTATTCACATACTTCCTAAGTGTTTGGGACTGATGGCTGATTTCAACTATATTTGATACATAAATGGAGATTTTAAGGACATCTTATTTTTACCGTCTTTTTACTTAGTTGTCTAATTTAAAAGAAATGGTCCTTGAGGAAGTCAGTGTGAGTTCATGTTTTATTTAGAGACCGGAGAATCCAAATGGAGCGAGAGCACTGCAGCCCTGAAACTTGCATCTTACTAGACACCAGGAAATTTAACAATAAAGTACAAGGCTGAGCAAATGGGGCTTGTTACTTCTGCTGTCCCTTGTAGAATGGCTTGTTTATACATAGATAGGAAAAGATACATCATGGGAGATGAGTGATACAAAGACTGTCTTGGTCTGAATTGGGAGATACTGATTGGCTATGTCTGATTTCTTTGAACAGCATTTGTTCTTTTTGTGCCATCATAATAATACTTTGAGGGTTTTTAATTTCCTTTACCTTTTAAAAAACATAAATACACATCACACCGGCTTATTTACTAATGAACATTTATTGTAATATACCTCAATATTCTTTTCATGCTGGAAGGAAACCCATGAAACTTCCTTGAAAACAAGATTTTTCTTTTGTTATATATCTTTGACAAGGTATTGGTTTGTTAGGCAGTAAAAAAATACTTCTGGCCTCTAAAAGTATAATGGCACTACAAGTAATGGCCTGAAATATCTCAGTTCTCCTTTTATGTAACTGCTTTTAACTAGTGGGGTTTGAGGAGATTACATCTATGCAAATAAGCAGCCTCTTCATTTGTGTTAGTGCACTGATGGTCTGGAGCTGGTCTCCAGGCATTTGTGATCGAGGCCCTGTGTAAGTGTTATCTTGGTCCTCTAAAGTCTCAACTCAAACATTTTGATTTAGCTGAGAAAATGGGAATTGCAATCTCTTATCAGATGCTTTCTCACCTGCGTCCAGGGGAGATTTCTGTCCTTGATGGCATTTGGGCTAAAGTCATTAAGGTCTGGTACTAACTATTTACAGTAAAATACTTCCCATTCACTGACTTCTTGTTCCAGGCACTCAGAATAAACGTGCGGTCGTGCAGTGGTTCTGTCGTATTGACGAGATACCTCAGAATAAAAGGAAGCTGCTTAAAAGAGAGGTTTCTCCCCAGGAGGTGTTTTTTGATCAAGTTTTTGGCTATGACACTGATATATCTGCAGAGACCATCATTAAAAGCACCATGGTATGTACTGCAACCCCTCTGCACAGAGAGGACAGAACAGGAACAGTCCTGTAGTGCAATAAACTTACGCTGGTGTAAACGTACATTGAAGGTGTTGCTTTGTGTAACTAAGGAGTGCATGAGTTGCAATAGTATCTATGAACAGAAAATAGCTGAATGCTAAACTAATAGTAAACGTTAATGCCTGTGTGTTCTGGTATTTTCCGTTTTTGCAGGTAATACCACTACATCCAGGGGAGGAACTGCCTGTTATATTCAACAAGGAACAAACTTTCTATGTAAAACTGTCTTGGGATGGGAAATGCTTTAAGGTTTTGTCCCCAGACACATTTTCTAAGCTGAAAGAAGCCAAGAAGAAAAAAGGCAGCACCCCAGACTCTTTAGAACCATTTATTCCTTCAGACATCCTTACACCCGTGAAAAAAGAGACAGAGTGTGTTGTTCGGAGTGCCACAAAATCAAAAAATGTTGAGCTGGAAATACAATCAAAACATTCTCTTTCCAAGTCCTCCTTGGCTAAGGAGAGGCAATCACAAAGAGTGGCCAATGACAACAAAACCCCAACAGCAAGGAAGAAGCTGGACTTAAGCAGTATGTATATGGCAATATTCTGTCCCTTCCGTGGTTCTGAATGGGACGTGTTTTGTGCCTCTCCATTTTAGGTGGTTCAAACAAGGGTAACAGTCAACATCAGTGGTTTTAGCTACTTTGTTCAGGTTTTGGGATCAGCCCAAGCCTTTTGGGTGCATCAGTGGTTTGTCTTGTCTGTTATTTCAAGAAACTGTACTGCTTATATCCAATTGCTGTTGCAAATGTTTTATTTGTAACTTGGATAAGTCTAAATCAAAGTGCTTGTTGACTGAAATGCTCCCAATCAGCCTAACTTGGCCTCAGAATGCCCCACTTTCTTTAGTCTTCTGACTAATTGTGCACTAAAATGTTTCCCTTGAGCTGGTCAAATAAGCATATCTGATCCTATGTAACATGCACTGTTTACAACATGGAACCTCAACAGAATTCTGGGTCATTGAGCTGGGTTAGAAAACTGAAAAAGTTAAGCGAACCAGCCATACTGAAGCCTGACAAAAGTTGATTTTGCTCTTGATTTCTAGGTCCCACAAGATCGAATGGCAGGCTCCTGGGATGTGAAGTTTTGGATCTTTTGGATGATGACTGTGATGCCACAGCACCATCAAAACCATCAGCTACTAAAAGAAAAGTGAAGTTCACGAGTGATGTTTTGGGCTCCCCACCAAAGGTGCGTTGCAGCACTGACAAGTCCAAGTCAGCAGCTGGTGCTGCAGAGCCCTGTCAGAGGTTCAGTGATACGATACGACTGTCCCCCTACACCAACATCAAAGACTTCAGTGACAAAGCCAAGAATCTTCATGTGGAAGATGACATTGTATCGTAAGTGATAGCCCTTTTATCATTATTTGTGTATGGGATTTCTATTTGCATGTAGTTCTCTTAAAACACATTTATGAAAGACTTCTGGAGAGGAAAGGGGGTGAAGTCTCTGCATGTACCATGTTTTGCCTGTTGGGAACAAGGAGAAAAGGGGGAGAGCCTACAGAGTGACAAGTGAACTGTGGTGAAGCCTTAGGAAATGTGGTACTTGAAGGTGAAGGAATGACTGGGGAGGGAGAGGAATTGACTGTAAGATGGACACAGGCAGTTCATGGTTACAAGAACAGAGAGATGATGTTGGAAACAGGAACAGTAGGATGCCATGAAAGGAAATTGAAGCCATGTTGATCGTTGTACTTGTGAAGATTGTACTCATCAACATGCATGACAGTCTGTTTCCCTGTCCTGCACAGTCATCCAGGCTCAGATGTGCCTCCTTGTGACAACTGTTGAGGTACACTGGACTTGATTGGCCTCATGAGAGTTCTCATGAGAACCCCATGTGTACTTTTGCTAATATCTATGTAGAAAAGAAATCAAACTCAGAAGTGTAACTATTCGAGTATATCTTCACAGAATCTTTAGAAATGGCATTAAGCTGGGGCAGGAGAAGGCAACCGACTTGCTTGTACAAAATGTTGCAAGAAGCAAAAACCAGTTATTTTCCTCCTTTCCAAGAGTAATGGACGCAGAAACAAAAATGCAATTTGCACTTCTTTTTCTGTCATTTATACAGCCTAAAACTATTTACCTTTCATTGATAAGTTAACGGCATTTCAGCTCTATTTATAGAGATCTAAAAAAATTTCCGAGAACTGTCAACAAATAATCAAAGCATTTGTAATTCATCTCATTGTATCTTTCAGATGAGTAGGAAAGTTGTGTACTAATAGTAAAATGTTTCAGTGGTAGGGATGAAGAAGCACCCAAAAAGACAACCAAGGAATATCAAAACACAAAGAGAAAAATATATTCCAATGGGCAGATCAAAGAGAGGCCCCCCAAAAAATAATTTTTTTTACTCTTAAAAGAGGCAATCCCCCCCCCCCACCTCTAAACCAAATAAAACCACAACTGTTTTGAGCCCTTGTCTCTGCAGTTTGGGAGTGCTATATTCGCAAAGTATAGCAAATATTTTGTAGTTGGTTTTTTTTTTTCTTGTCAAAGACATATTGAAAAGACAGTGGAAGAGGGGGGAAATTGTGCTGCCAGTATCCATGCCATGGCCAATCTGTAAATAACAAATAAGAATTCATGCTGGATTGACAATGATAACAATTGAGCCTGAAGTTTGAAAGGCCTTCTCTGTGTTTTTACATGTGTGATGCAAAGAGAAAAAGTACAAACAGCTTTGTGTTCTTTCTTTCTTTCCAGTTTGGTTGGAAATCAGAAACTGGGCAGTCAGAGCCCCGTGTTGACCCCTCGTTCTCGCAGAACGTGTGCACAGAGAGCAAGTGCTCTGATTGCTGAGCACATCAGGTAAACTTTGCATCCATGATATCTCATCCAGATGGCTGTTGACAGCTGGAAGCCTTGAGAGTTTGTCTGGCAAAATACTGAAGTGCAAATGGTTCTAGAAGCACAGCCCAATGGCAGCGTCAGGGAAAACTGTCTTATCTTCAGAAACATAGAGCTGACTCATGGTGTTCTTCAGAAAACTGACTTCCTCTAAACTGTTAAATAGCCGTGAAAAATTAACAGCTCAAGTGGAAAACATGTTGGCTTGTTGATTATGAGAACTACAGAAAAAGCTGAAAATGTACAAGTGATGCTTTGTGGTCTGTTCATTTGTATGTATTTTTTTAAAACTCATGTAATTTCCATTTCTTACAGCGTGTTGACCCAGGAAGATGATCTGTCCAGCTCTGACAGTTCTTACTCTTCAAGTAGTGAGGAAGAGGAGGATGATGTGCCCTGTACCCCAGAAAAGAAAACTAAATCAAGCAGAATATTCAGCACCCCAAAATCATCAAGCAAGTCTTCAGTTCACACTCCTGCAAAGACCCCCAAGAAAACTGTAAGATTCCACATGAAAGAGCTGTTTTTATTGTTTCTCAGCAGTTATTTGAATGCTTGATGCCTGTGTATCAGAGTTAAGTATCTGAACCCCTTGGCTTTTAATGAAGCATTATGGATTCATTTAATCTTTGATATGAGTAGGTTATGCAAATATATAAACCACTTGCATGTTGTGACAATGCCGATCAAAAAACTTTAGGCTAAACAGGGAAGATACTGGCTTGGATGCTCCACAGCATCATGGCCTCACCAAAGAGTGTGATCAGCAGTTTCTTGTAGTGAAAAGAAGGGATCCCAGGCTACAGGACTCTTAGGCTTGCCTCATTAAGGCTGTATTCAGCACCTTAGCCAGGTACCCACTGTGAATGGCTCATTTTCACTCTGTCTAATGAAAATGAAATGTCTAACACAGAACACTTAGTGTAACTAGGTTGCAAGCACAGCAAAGAAGAATAATTAAGATACTGCATGGCTTTGTTTGAACAGTGACATTCAGATAGATCCCTGTCTATTTGCTTGCTGTTTCTTAAGAACCAGGTCACTTTGTAACACAGGTCTTCAGAAAAGCATTAACAACCTCAAAATTCTTCAGTTACAAGGTGTGATTGCTTCGGTCACCACCTCCTTTCCAGTTTCCTTCTTCCCTTAGGAAGAAAACACCCTAAGGCTTGTTTGGCCATTCTCTTTGTAAAGACTGTTCCTCTGTCCCTTTTGTACTCTGGCATCCCTGGGCAGTTGTGCACATGTAATGTTTGGGAAACTCCTATGAACTATTAGTGTCCAACAGAAACTGCTCTGTGTGGGAAATCTCTCTGAGGTTGTCATTTTCCTTCGCAGCCTTTACCAGGAACACCCAAGACACCCCGGAATGCAACTCCTGAAATTCCCAGGCGCAGCCAAGCAGCACAGAAACCAGCCAGTGTACTGGAAGAAGCCAGATTAAGGTAACTTGTGCTCAGAGGAGGAAATCATCTTTTTCTGCATCAGGTGTGCACAGCAGTAGGCTGTGCTGAAGTAGGGAATGTCATCTTTACTGTGTTGGATAAAACTGTAAAAATCCATGGCATTTTGATACGAGAAGAGCTGTTATTAATTTACAGTACAATACTAGATTTACAAATATTGGTAGTATTTACAGTACTACTTTTAAAATTTCAAATTATTTTAGCCAGAACTAGGTGTCTGTCTTTATTCTGTGCAACACTGGAAAAACAAAGACCTATATTATCAGCTTTAGATTTTAAAAGTACTATATTTGTCTCTTCTTGGTGTGTGAAAAAGCTTTACAGGTATCACTGTAGATCTTGACAGTATGGGGGAAAAAGCCATTCAGGATTGACTGTATCTTTCAAATTGGGTTTTAGTACTCTTGATTTCCCATAAGCAGTCTCTCCTGCTTGATCCTACCTCTACACTGACTTACAAATAGCTTGTGAATCAAAACAGCTAGATCCTTATTGCTACATAAACTAAAAGCACATATTGAGACTAGGCTATTTCTTTTGGGATACTTGACATTGATGTTCAGACTTAAAAGTATGTGAGAGATTTGGAAAACTCCTCATCCGGCTGTTTGTTATGTCAGAAAGCCCTTCAGGTCAAACTGTGATTTTAATTTTCTCTTTGTATTCTTTTTTAATCAAAAGGCTGCATGTTTCTGCTGTCCCAGAATCTCTGCCTTGTCGGGAGGAAGAATTCCAGGATATCTATAATTTTGTGGAAAGCAAACTTATTGATGGTACAGGAGGGTGAGTCTGGCAAGACTGTAACCAATGTTACCCTATGGCATAACAGCAGTTAGACAACAAACACTGCTTTTATTTAAAAAGTTCCCATCATTTAAAGCTCCTAAAGGAATTTTCCTGGTATTTTTCTTCCTTAAGAAGAAATAGAAATAATGCAATAATCTTCATTGCACAGATATAAATTAAAGACCAAAATATATGTAGTCAATTTTAGGTGTCTAGGAAACCATTTATTTTTTTTATAAGAGGTAAACTACATTTATAAATTGGTCATTAAATGCTTCAGTAATAATAAAAATCTTCATCATCCTCCAGTGTGTTACATATTCCAGCTTGCAATTAAAGTAACTGAAATACTGGGAATTGCCTGGAGTGACTCAAGACTGGTGTTGGGGGCCAGGGATTCCCTCTCATTAGTCCCAAGCGTGTCCCCATTTCGCTCAGGCTGCTGAAGGGATGTTCTGTTGTAGGTGCATGTACATTTCTGGAGTGCCTGGCACAGGTAAAACCGCAACAGTTCATGAAGTGGTTCGCTGCCTCCAGGAGGCTGCAGAAAACGATGAGCTGCCATCATTCCAGTTCGTGGAGATCAATGGCATGAAGCTGACAGACCCCCACCAAGCTTATGTGCAGATACTAGAGGTTGGTAAAGCCTTTTCAGTGCCTCTCTGGTTGGAGAGAAGTGATTTTATGCCTTGCTGCCAGATCCTCAGTGTGTTACAGTATGAAGGCACTTATCAATACTTCCAAGTCCCTCCAGGAGACTGTGTATTTTTATTGTAGAACAGGTTAGAAAATAATTTACTTACGGCCTTCAAAAAAATCTAAACCAGCTTCTTTTTATAAATTTTCCCATTTTGTAGCTTTTCTTCACAAATGTGCTTAAAGAGCTGCTAATATGACAACTCTGAAAGTCAGTGTAGCAGTAATTACTAACGAGGTCTTAATGGTTAATTAATCTGTCATAATAGCAACTCAGCTAAAGAGGAACTGTCTCTGTCTGTGTTTCCGATATCCATGACAAACCAGTGTGCAGTATCCATCTGGGACTACTGACTGTGCTTGGGTTATATGGGTGTGAATGAACCTTCTGAGGGCTGCATTAAGATCACCCAATAGGCATTACACAGTAACTGCTCGAGAGCTTTGTCAGTCTAGGCTAACTTTAAGCAAGTGACCTGGAAATGAAATGGTTTCCTGAACCATCTATTCCATTTTCATATAAAATTCTGCTCCATTTATTTACCATCTTTCTGAGCAGGCAGTGGCATGCAGTGTTCTGATATCCCTCCTCCACATAGCTGGGAGTTAAATTTACGTATTTGCATCCTTTCCTCAAACCAGCATATTCAGTTTCTTGCAGAGGGATTTGTTGAGGCCAGGTCACTGCTTCTTCAGCACAGTAAAAGGCTTCCTGACAATTACCTTATTTCATGGTAGTGTTAATGTATATTAACATTCTTTGTTCCTATCCCATTCAGCATAAGATTTTAAAATGGGTAAGGAATAGGCCTTTGGAAGTAAAATCTGTTTTCCCCCATGGATCCTGACCCCTGAGCAAGCCCAGTTAAATATCCTTCAGGGGAGCACAGAGTCATATGAACCACTTAGTTCTCCCATTCCTTCTGCCTCAGCTATTGTCCAAGTACCCTGGCCAAGAGCCATGCTGCTGCTGCTTTTGCTTCATATCTTGCTGCAGCTCAGCCTTGAGCTCCAGTTTGCTGATGTTTCTTTGCATGACTGAAACAAATTCTGGAGTGTTCCTTCCTGCAGTTACCTCACTGTCAGATGGAAATGTATAGAGAAGGTACAGGCACAGGAGCCCTTGACAGATGGGAGAGATAAGGTTAAATACGGTGTCTGGTTCCACCACGACAAACTGAGCTCTCTGGTATATTGGGTACCCAGTTCCAGGGCTGTAGATCAGGATTCTCTGGGATCCAGCTGCCTTGTAACACTGATTCAGACCATCCTGCCTGAATTAGAAACGTGATACAAGTATAGATTATACATTATTGTCATGCTCTGGCTTGTTTAATAACAATGAATCTCAGGTCAGTTCATAAGGAATTCTAGAAAAGAAATACAGTTTTCAAAGGCAATCTCCATTTTGCTTTATGGCTTGACTCTGAACTCTGGTGAATAATTGATTTGGCATATATAGTGTAATTTTGAAATGTCCTGCTTTAATTTCTGGGTATCTTTGGACCTGCAAGAGAAGAGGTAACCTACAGTCAGCTCATCTGTTCAGCCACATAGATTGTTGCAGAAGGCATTGAAGGTATTTTTTAGCTTAGAGTTGAACAAAATTAGTTCTAGATCCTGGTGATGATTCATTCGTAATTTAATGGGAGTCCAAGATTACTGAAGTCAGGCAGTTCTTGTCAGCTGACTTAGGTTTTCAGTAGGTGTGTGTGTTCAGAGACACCCTTGAGATATGCTGGGTTTGGAGTCCTCTGAGACTGGGTTCAGGATTTTTTAGTGATTCTGAGACAAATTGCAGAAAATTCTAATGGCCTTTCTTTTTAGCTAGGTATTGGTTTTTTTCTTTCCTCCTTTATGGACAGTTCCTGGTAGACCTGAGTGTCTTATGAGCTAATTTTTTATGTTTTTTTAACTACCTGCTGGAAAAAATAATCCAGGCGCTTGGTGTTGATTGTTAGAGAGAAGTAAAACTGGATAGGAATTACGTTTTGGTGTGATTAACCTGCAACATTGTTTGATCCTTGTCCAGTTACTGACAGGTCAGAAGGTGACAGCAACCCATGCTGCAGTACTGTTGGCCAAACTGTTCAGCACACCTGGACCAAAGAGGAAACCCACAGTGCTGATAGTGGATGAGGTGAGACAAGGCAGCCTTTGTTCTCTTTATTTCAAATATTGTAAGAAAGGAGGTTTCAGAGGATGGAAAAAAGACAAATTAGACATGCTTTGAGTGTCTAGTATATGATCTCTATGGAACAGACTTAGGAGAGAGGACACACAAATAGTTCCTCTTACCCAATTAAATTCAGTTTCCTGAAAAGACTAAGTATCTTTTTGCCATATTGTTCTTTCCCTTGGATTTCACATTGAGTTTATGTTTTGTTTTGGTCCAAGACATAGAATGAGTAGTTAAGTGAAGTTCTAAATTCTACATAATTTAGCTGTATTTTGTCTAGAAGCTGCTGATTTTCCAGTGAGAAAACTACAGTGAAATAAGTTGTAACCAATTGTGAAATGCCTTGAATGTGCTATGCTCAGTAATAAGCAAATGCACTCTTATTTTTGTTGTAAGGTAATTCATGTTCTCACATGCAGGGTCTTTGAATCTTGTTAGATGTAGTATTAGTGTCACAGCAGTGTTTGGGAACTCCAGCTGTTTAATCACTCTCCTGTGGTTAATACTGTTCAAGCATATAGTGGGACTGTGCTTTTCCAAAAGAGATTAGGGCCCTAATGAAGAAAATGCAGCCCTGTAAGGCGATGGAGAAAGGAAACACAAGAGAGGCAGCTGGTTCAGGATCATGTGAGAAGTCTCCTGTGGCAGAGCCAGTTCTCTCAACACCCTCATCAGGTGTTGTAAATGAGGCCATTCTTTTCTAGTCTAATTCTTGTTTTATCTCTGCAGCTTGATCTTCTGTGGACGCAGAAACAGAAGGTGATGTACAATTTGTTTGATTGGCCAACCCAAAAGCACTCCAGGTTAATCATCTTGGCCATCGCCAACACCATGGACCTGCCAGAGAGGATCATGATGAACAGAGTTGCCAGCAGGCTGGTATGTCCCAGCAGTTCTGCTGCTATGCCACGAAATGAGAGTAGGTTAAATACTGCATGCAATCAAAACTGACCCAGGACAAAGGTGGGATTGGTTGTATCAGAGGTTGAACAATGTTTTTTATAATTCCCTCTCCAGAGGGCTGATAATGAATGTGTAAATCTCAGCAAAGCAAGTTTAGGAGCCTGCTTGCTTGTGAGATGCTATGCTGTGTAAGTACACTGGGTAAGAATGAATTAATACAGATGTCTTTAGGTATAAAAAGATCTGGATAACCAAATGCTGTGCTTCATGGTTAAGCTGCTTACTCTACAGCTCAGAAGAATTCTCCTCTGGTTTCCCTGCCCCTTTCCCCTTTTGTTCCAGGCACCTAATTCTGTTTGCTGTCATCAACTGGTGGGTCTTTCTTGGATCCCTTTGGACAGAAAGTTGGGTGCACTCTACACCTGTGTTGAATACATTTTCCAAGGTCATCTCTTCATCACTGTTCTGAGGAGTGATTTTCAAAAACAGTGCTCTGTGCCTCCATCCTCCTGTGACTCCAAAATAGCTCCTCAGAGTGTGAATTGCTAAACCCACTTCAGATCAGCTGAGTCCATATAGTCAGTCACAAGGAAGAAGAATTTTGCATAAGAAATACAAGGCCTCCTCTAGAATGTGAAAGGCAGTGCACCATCTGTAACATAGATTTGTCCTCCTCTGAGAGCAGTTCTTATTAGCTTGAGACAAGAGGATTTCTAATTCTTGGCTGATTGCTGACATGAAGTCAATAGTGTGACTGTGTACACATATACAAGTTTGCTAAAGGACAGATGAATATTTTTTCACAGCTGCTGCTACTGTATTAAAAAATGTGTAAAGAGTTGTAATGAAAATATTTTTGTACTTGGGGGACTCTGAGTTGTTTAAAAATTTTTATAAGAGAAATTTGAATTCTAATAGCAGCTGCACCTGCTTCTCAGGAGGATTTGGACATGTATTTCACAAGTATGATCGATAAAAGCACATCACTTGGAGGGAAAGGATGTGAAAAACTGATTTTTCCTACCAGAGAAAGTAAAGCTAACCATAAAGGCTGTGCTTGAGCAGTTGAGAGTTTTCCAGCACTACAAATGTTTCTCCCTCTATTGTGTCATTTACTGTAGGGGCTCACCAGAATGTCCTTTCAGCCCTACACCTACAAACAGCTACAGCAGATTATTTCATCCAGGCTGAAGGGGGTGAAGGCATTTGAAGAGGATGCAGTTCAGCTGGTCTCCAGAAAGGTGAGCACAGTGCACACACATGTTCTTCATGTTGCATTGGGTGAAGAGGGGCAGGCCAGCAGGGACAGTTCTGTACCAGTAGCTGGGCTTGGATCTGTGGTTGTTTCTGTGTGGGTGACAAGTGGGGCACAAGTAGCAGATCATACATTATTCAGGGTATTTTGTCAGAAAACGTTGCTAAAGCAGTGTCCTTGTTTTTCCCACCTACTCTGAGAAGGCAGCAGTACATTCCAAGAGCTGGAGGCATGACAGCAAGAGTCGTGATAATGCATAATGATAAGATGTCAGGTTTCTCCAGTGTTTGGCATAATGTGAGTCACTGGATGATCTTGAAAAAAGTAGTATGCCAGTGGCAGTGGAAATATCCTCTTTCTCAAGATGTTTAATGCCTTGTCATCATAGATAGTACCTGTTCTGTTTGCAAGTCTTAATACTCAGTGGTACAGAAAATAAATAATGCATTGGGGATGAGCAGCTTCTCAAATTGAGATCTGTGCACTGTTAATGTGTTATGTCAGCAACTATATATTAAATTAATCTGTTAAAACTGTCAGAAGATCCAACATCACTGTAGGATAAAAAATATACTAATAAATATGTCAGAAGTAAATATGTTTTGTTAGGAAGAAACCAACTTTTTGTAAGAATAATAGCAATGATTTTGCAGACTGAGTAATTTCAGTGTTTTTCTAGTATGGTTTTTCTTCAGAAAAAATCTAGGTCTAGGAATATAACTTGCAATTAGATTTTCTAAAGGGTTTCTCATTCTTGGCTCCAGCTGTGTTCTAGGACTTTTATCTGTTATCAGCATCTACTGGGAAAACTAGGCCAGTAGTATATCTAGTGAATGTTCACAGCTTTGGTAAGATTGTAAAGCACAACTGGGGTTTTAGGAAGTATTTAATATCAGAAATTTCAGACACCTAAATGTTTTCAGGCAACTTGTCAATGTAAATTCACTATCCCAGATATTTCTTTGAGACCTAGTAAAATTTTTAGTGTACTCTTACAATAAATATTCTAATGAGTATGGAAAAACTGAGGAGTTTTTTTGTGTTATGGCTCTCTTTTTTTTTTCCTCCCTGTATGAAGCTGGATTCCAGTGGGTGTCTTTATTGATAATTAAATTGATATCTCTGAAAGCTTTTGGTGTTGAAGTAAATGTCTCATCTTTAATTTTTTTTTTATTTAACCTCTAACTTTCTGTAGTTATGGGAAAAAAGTTTAGTCTTGAATTTTTGATGCCCAGATCAGGGGCTTGGTTTCGGTCAGTAAGACTGAGCTACGTTACTACAATCCCAGATTCTAAGTAAGAGTGGCATTGCTCTCCTGTGGGGTGCTCAGGGTGGTTGGGTTTTGATTGTCTGCTGATTCTTGGTGAACTCTTGTGTGAACGTGGGGGAAGTTTTACTCCAAAGCTGTCCCGTGTCGCTGCAGGTCGCAGCGCTGTCCGGTGACGCCCGGCGCTGCCTCGACATCTGCAGGAGGGCTACGGAGATCTGCGAGTTTGCCGGGCAGAAGAGTAGCCCTGAGATAGTCAGGATGGCCCATGTCACCGAGGCCATAGATGAAATGTTCTCATCACCATATATAAATGCAATCAGGTAAAACTCTCAGAGGAACTGCCTTGCTTTTGTGTCTCTTTCTCTGCGCTGTTTTTCCCAAAACATCTCTTGTGATGCCAGAGTTACAGGCTGGAATAAAATGCCTGATTGTGATCCAAATTGCCTCTCTGGGATAGAAATACACCCTGCTTTTAAATATGTAGTTACCAAGGAATTTCTTCCTGATATTTCACAAGCTCATTTTTGTCTGTTTGGTTTTTCCATTCAGGAATGCCTCGTTGCATGAACAAATCTTTTTGAAAGCAATTTTAGCAGAGTTTCGCAGGGCAGGAGTTGAGGAGGCAACAGTTCAACAGGTACGTTCATGCTCCAGGGTACTCTTTTCTTCCTTATAAAAAGAGGGGAGCTCTGTCAAAATTATCTGGCAAACGTGTAAACATTTAAATACTTGGGGTTTTATTCCTAAAATGTGATGGCAGGGTAAACTGGGGCATGCCTGCCCAGGCCAGGTGCAAAGCCTAATTTAGTGCCACCACCTGTTTTTTAAAGGTACTAAATACACTTGGCAACACCTGCTGTTGTGTTAACCTTACCAGTGATCTGGATCACAAAATGATTCTTTTATTTTCAGATGCAGGCCAAAAAACAGATCTCATGCCTCCACCCTAACATGCTTTATAACAGGAAAAATCAAGGGGAACCTCAAACTATCAGGCAACACAGTCCAAGGAGGAAAACTGAAAGTTGATTCCAACTTGTGTATCAATTAATACTTCTATAAATATATAGTTATAAACAATTTTTTATAAAATTGCCCTCTAGTTTTACGTGGTTCTACAGGTTTGTAGGTAACATTTTAACTCCATTTTTTCCTTACTGTCTCCTGAGCATGTGGATTAGTTGATTGCGTAGACACACCGGGTGATCAGTTCATGAACTTCAAAGAATATTTTGTTAGACTGATTTTCTTACATTTTCCCCTTAGTTTAATACCAAAAAGGGTTTTCTCCTGCATTTTTTAAGTAGAGAAGCAGAAGACCCCAACTTGTTACAGATTTACTAGTCTGCATGCTTGGTGACAAGTGCATTCTCCTGTGCTTATGTATCATGCCTTTTGAAGTGTGATCTTGTGTGGTTGTAGTCAGTGTTCACTTGTGTTTACCCGTCACTGGCCCTGAATGTCACTTCTGAGTTATTTAATAATAACTTCAGTAACTCTGTGGAGGTTTTTCTTAGATATCTTGGAAAAGAGAGTGAATTGATATGTAATTAATTGTATGTCAGCTCTTACTGCTTGATAAGCTTCAGTCTGCATGGTCCAAGGGAGAAGATGCAGTAACAGATAAATGATCTAGATAAAAAATAGCAGAGAAAGTAGAATCATAGAATTGATTGGGTTGGAAAAGACCTCCGAGATTATCAAGTCCAACCCTTGGCCCAACTCCAGTCCCTTTACCAGATCATGGCACTCAGTGCCATGGCCAATCTCACTTTAAAACCCTCCAGGGATGGGGAATCCACCCCCTCTCTGGGCAGCCCATTCCAAGGCCTGAGCACTCTCTCTGCAAAGAATTTTTTCATGATATCCGGCTTAAATTTCCCCTGGAAATGTATGAGTGTATTTTCTGCAGCGTAATTCAAGCCCCAAGAAAGGGAAGGACAGACATTCTGGTGTTGTTAGAGCTGCATGAAAGGGTTCCTTAGAGTTTGGAGCAGTGTGAGCTCCACCCTGCAGGTTCAGCCCTGGCTGGGGCAGGGCAAGCTGATTCAGTGCCTGGCAGGACAAGCCCTGGCCCTGAGAGAGCTCTGCATGTGCTTTTAAAGTCTAAAGGAATTTAAACCCATTGCTGTCCACCTTCCTTGTGTAACAGGCTGAAGCATCTGGAATTAGAAGAGCAGCATCTTTCTTTCAGCCCCTTTTGCAGGGGCCTGTGGGTCCTTCTGGTTGGTTGGTAGAACAAGTCCAAGTGGAGTTTGGTTTGTGCAGTCCCTTCTGGTTCACAGTGGCAGCAGCAACGGGGTCAGAGGAAATAAAGGGGGAGAGGATGATTTTTTTCTTTTGTAACCTCTCCTCCACTTATGAAGCTTTTAAAACTTAATGCAGTGATTACTTGAAACAATGATTCACTTCTATTATATATGTGCAGGCTTCTCGTTCCTCTCACATTCAAAGATTTAGGCTGTGGTTGTGCCCAAAAAGATGTGTAACACCTTCAGCATCACAGGATGTTTGATGTCCCTCTGCCTGGCTCTGTCTCTAGACTGAGTCTCTGCAGTTCAACATTCAGTTCCAGGGGCTGAGTGAGGTTTACTCTTTGACCCCTGGCCAAATCCCTTGGGGTTTTTTGCCTCTGTTTGCCATCTTTTAAGGGAATGGATTAATATTTCCAATCCCACATGCTATGTCTGATTTGTCTAGACAATACATTTTTTTGTCTAGGACTGTGTCTCATTATGATTTTTTCAACAATGCCGAAGACAATGGGCCTGGATCTTTGTTGGGTGTCTGTAATATAATACAGAATGAAATTAATAAAAGAACTAAGCAGTCTGCTGACTGTTTGCTTCCCTTTGCCTCATGACATGGTGAGGCATATGTGGGTGGATAAAATCTTCTGATTTTGTACTTTCTGGTCCAACTCAACATGTTGAACTAAGTGCATCCCTGGTATGAATCCACTGACATTACTGGATGCACACAAGGGATTCATCTGACTCAAGAAGCTGCACTTGAGATGGATGGTTCCCCTCAGGTTTGGTGACAGAACTTCTAGGAAAGCTGAATTCAGGAGTCCAAGTATTTCAGTCTTTTGATAGCGTGTTTGTAAAGAGAAACACAAGAGTTGAACCCTGCTACAAAGAGAAGAAATATCATCTCGTTGTAATTAGTGTGATTCACCTTCTCTTGTGTGACTTTTGGATACTTGCAGTGCTTGATACATTTATTTGTAATTTTTAAGTGACAAGTTGAAATAGATTGCAGCAAACAGGGACAAGCACATTCTCCCACTCCAAACTAAACATCTGCATGTGTATAAATACATGTGAGTGTGTATTTATGAAATAGCAAAACATGCCAGTTTTCTTACAGTACTTGGATGTCAGATGAACACTTTCACATCTCTGGCAAGTGGTACAAAAGTTGAATTTTTAAGGTACCTCATCCAACACAGCATTTGCTTTCTGTTGATCCTTGGAGTGTGAGAGTCACAAGAAGGGCTTTTCCCAACAGTCTGTCATTAAGCTCAGGGTTTATCTAAATAATCCAACCTCAGTCTCCCACCTCTCCTGGAGCACAAGGAACATCTTCACGTTGCTGGAGAGACTTCTGTGCTTGTTGTGGTGGTAACTGGAGGTCACTCCTCACGGGTTGGGGTGGTCAGAAGGTTGATGGCAGAGCTTAAAGCACTTCTCTGCTTTGAAACCTTGTGCTGCTATGTAGGCTTTGAAAACGATCCTATTGTTCTTCTTTTTTTCCTCTTCCAAGTGGCATCCAGAGTTTAAATATAACATGGAATCTTGTCAGGGAGTGGCTGTATTCAGAGGAGATTAATTATACATGTGGGTGTAGAAAATTGCAAATGTGAATTGTGTTTTTCATACAATAAAATCTGTTCCTTTAAGTAAGCAACTGACGTGCTTAGAAAATGCTGTGACTTAAAAAACAGCCAAAAACCTCCAAGTGTTTCAGCATCAAACATTTTAGACACAGATTGGAAAGGAAACCTGTGAAATCTTTACACCAAATGTAATACCTCAATATAATTTTTTGCAACGACAACAAAAAAGGCTTGAAAGGGTTTGCAAAGGTATTAAATAGTCAAATATCAGTATCCTCAGTGGGTTCAAGTATCCAGTTTGTGGGTCATGAGCTGCTCAGTGTCCTTGGGGTGGTGACTTTGTTATTAGTATCTTCTACCAGACTTACACACTTACAGTAAATAGAAATCTTTTGTATTAATCCCTCCTTTTTGGAACTGAAGGGCTGTTTTCTGAGAGTCAGTTTTCCTTATTGTGAGGGGAAAAAAAGAAAAATCCAAATAATTTTTCAAACATTAACTCTTAAAGGTTGAGATCTGGAGTTTAATCCTAATCCACCTGTGAAATGTGACAAACTTGCCACTGACCTTCATGTTACCAAACACTGGCCTTGCATTGCCAATAATACAATAATTCATGGCTGTATTATTATTATTTTTTTCTTCTGCAGGTTTAGTGAAGATTTCAAAGTGGGGAGAAAGCTTTTCTTTTGCTGTGATATTTAACTTCCTTAAAATAATCCAAATGGCAGCCAGACTATTTTAATTATTGTCCTGTAAATCCCAGTGTTACCCAGAGCAGGGAAGGACGAAGCTGGTGGGATTGCTGACTGTGCTTACAGGCATTTCCTTGCTACCTTTACTGAAGAAGCTGAAGCCTTCAGACATACAAAGACTGGAACTGAGGCTTGTGAGTGCAACTGGAATGTGTCTGCTCCTTGTCCCAAACAGGCTCTCCCACCTGTCTGTGTTCTTTGTTTGGCCTGTTCAGTGTTTTGTTGGATGAAGAAAACCCTTTCCAGGCAGGAGTCCCATTGCAGGGCTGTGCTGGGACAATGGGCTTTGGCAGGCAGGAGTTCCATGGGCTGTGGGGCAAAGGCAGGAATCACAGAGAGCTGTAAAACTGGGAACTGGGTGGGTGGGACAGCCCTGAGGTGTCCTGGTGTGTGCACCTGCAGGGAAGGAGCTGGTGGCTGGGTGAGATGAGCAAAGCCCAGGCAGGGATGGGAAGCAGAGCACACCAGGCTCACCAGACTCAATAGCTCAGTTGGTTAAAACTTGGCTGTAATAATGCCAAGGTCATGGGTTCAATCCCCTGTGTGGGCCATTGACTGGAGAGTTGGACTGGATGGTCCTTGGGGGTCCCTCGAACTCAGAACAGTCTGTGATTCTGTAATACTTGGCCCTGGGGGCACACCAGGTGCCCCAGAGGGGCTGCAGGGACTCAGTGCCAGCAGGGGCAGCTCTTCCCATACCCCCTGAGCTCCCCCCACCCCTCTGAGTCCTTTCCCCAGCTCTGGGCATGGGCAGCATCTCATACATTTCCAGGCTGAATGAATGAGCCGGTGCCACGTTTTTACTCCCATTACTCAGAATTATTCCCTTAGGACAAACTGCCCTGTTCTTCCCCTCTTTCCCCCACAGCAGCCAAGCACACCAAGCAGGCAGAGCCATTGGCAGGCCAGCTATAAATACCAGTGGTGGATGTGGATCCAACTGTGGGGTTCTGTTCCAAAGGTTTCTTATTAATGGATATTCCATTAGCCCCAACAGAGCAGAAGTAATTTCATATTTCCTACTGCTCTGTGATAACCTCTGCTGTGTTTCAGGCCCCAATCCCAGTTCTGTTCTTGGATTCTGGAGTGTGTGTGCTGGGTATTAATTTTTTTTTGTCTGGAACATTTCTGCCCAAACCACAGTCTGTGTTAGAGCGAGGAATTGCTCATTCCTGTGAAGAGCTTGGAGACTCTGGGGTGCATAATTTGGGAGGACATTGGCAGCCTGGCCCAGATGTCAGTATGTGGAGATGTTCACTTGGGCAGAATTTGAATTCAAAATCTGCTTTAAATTTAAAGCTTTCAGAACAAAAGGAAAAACATATTTGATGCTGTGACAGCCACACTCCATTGTCTCAGGTCTCCTCCTTGCCTTCACAGCATCATAAAGCTTTCTCAGCTCTTGATTCTTTGTAGCCTTAAATAAATCTGTCCAACAGACCACAGGAAGTGACTTTATCCTGCTCCACGCTCTTCCTTTTGGGATCTGACTGTACCATCTCCTGGCTGTAGGACTGAGCTCTGTGCACCCCCAGCAGGTGCAGCTGCTTTTGGTTCATCACCACCAGCCAGAGATCCAGAGAACACATCCTGTGATTAAATGTTACACTGTTAATGATGCCTAAAATTAATTAAGATCATGAATTTAAATTCATCTCCGAGCAGTTGGGATGAGTGAAGCAGATCCTTCTGCTCTGCAAGGAAGAGCAAAGCTTCCATTCCCTTCAGGGTGGCCCAGACAGGGTTCTCTGCCCTTGGAGTTGGTGACTGACTCGTTTTCCATGTTAACTAATATTGTACCAACCCTCTGGAATGGAAGGTCATGTAGAAATGCCTTATGGGGTCACTGTTCAGGAAAAACATACTGCTTTTAATAACTGCTAGTTAGTAGGACTCACCTATGAGCCTACTCAAGATTAGGATGACTTCCAGAACACAGCTGCAGGTCTGAAGTGCCCCCCAACTGTATTCTCCTAGCAGGTGTTCTCCCAGGCTGGACAGAGTCTCTGCAGAGCTGGGAGTCATGTCCATGCTGCTCTGTCCCATCTGGAGTGTGGGAGGTGGTGACTCTGAAGAGCCGTGGAGAAGGTTTTGGTGGCCTTTCCCTTTTAGATGCATTTTATGCAGATGACTTGGACCATGCAGTTATTTCCCATTTTTAAGGACTTTATCTGATTTCCTTCCCTCCAAGAAGTACAACAGAGTGAGAGATAATACTCAGAGTGGGCAGATAATGTGGGAAGAGCCACAAACCAACTCACCTTGAGCACCTGAGTGACCACAAGTCCCGCTGCCCTGGGTCCTTCTGCAGGTTAGTGGGGGGAGGTAGTTGCTTGCAGGCAGCATTTTGGGAATTACCAGAGTATGTTCAATCCCTAAAGGCTCTCTGTGTCTATAAGACTGCTGAGGCTCTGGTCATACAGGACTTCAGCACATCCACAGTTGGTCCTCAGCAAGAGATGGACAAAAACTCAGAGTGGACAGTGAGAGGAAGGATTGTGCAAGATGCTGTAAGGAACATTTGGCACAAATGTGGCAGGGATTTTCTCTTCTTGAGGCTGTTGGATGCAAGTAGGATCCTATAGTTCTTTGTAGACTAGAATTTGTGAGAAACTCTAAACATAACCACGGTCCTCTTGAAAATCTGGTTTAAATAAGACAGAATTTTTCCATGCACAACGGTTGGGGGTTTTTTCAGTGGGAATATTCTAAGCAAAACTTTTTGTTCTGAGCAGAGAGAGGAAATGTTTCATTTCATTGTATTGGGAATGTGCTTGAGGAAAAGAGTCTTTAAATTCATGGTGTTTCAGCCTGGCTAAGTCTGGCTTGTGCTACTGAGGTGTTCCACAGCACAGCTTCTCCAATCCCCTGGGAGAGGGCTGTTGCCTCCAGGATTGCCTGTTAGCTCAGCACCTTTGAACCCAGATGATCCTGATAGTAAAATAAGAGGAACATTTGCTCCCATCCATCTGGTTCATCCAGCTTCAGCCAGCACAAGTCTGGTGTTTATGGCCAAATAACTGAGGCAGTACTGCCAAATAGTTGGGAAAAATGGAATATACCACAGTGAATATCAGTTCTGTTTCTGTTTAATGTCTGCCCTTCATCTCAGAACACTGAGGAGTTGCTGTGAAATACGAAATTTTCTCATAGCTGAGGCTTTGTTTGTAGGTGTAGTGACTTGGTCTGTACCATGGTGTCTTTCTGGATACAGTTTTTCCAAGTTGGGAGTTGTGCTTTCCCTTTCTCAGGGTGATACACTGGAGAAGAACTACTGAGTGATTTCCTATAAAGTTAATATAAATCTATATAATTAATATCCATCTATGCCATTGGCCTCAACAGTGACAAACCACAAATGAAGTGCTCTCTGTGAGTGCACAGAGCTCCTCAGGATATGCAAATTGAGCACCTGTGTGTGATTATTAGAGCACCTCATCGAGGGAGGGGCAGGGATTTGAGTTCCACACACCCAGGACCTTCTGAAGCCTCTGGTCATGTTAATCCATTTTTATGGACATCACAGAGAAATCCTTTTATCTTGAGCTGTTATCTGGGAGACCAGAGTCCTGTCTGCAGTGTGACACTTTCTCTTGGATGTTAAGGATTTGGATAAAGCCATATTGTTCCATTCAACACCTGATTGGCAGCAGGAGTGGAATAAGGAGCTTAAATCCCAGGCAAGTGTAAACATTTGGACTGTGTTTCCAATGAGCATTTTGAGATACTTGTTGTGGCCATGAAAATAAAAACCTGCCAACAGAACATGTCAGTGTTTCAGCTCAGATTTGGGGTTGGTCTTTCTATCAGAACCTTCCCATTGGAGCTCTGCCAGTCATAGAATCATAGAATGGATTGGGTTGGAAAAGACCTCCGAGATCAGCAAGTCCAACCCTTGATCCAACCCTACTG
>JAOXXN010000120.1:7963753-7984314 GCA_026770055.1 Myrmophylax atrothorax
AGTATCCCCAGCTGCCTCCTGCAGTATTTGACATGTGGAAATCCAACCTTTACAGAGTTTTGAGGGATTGACTCTAAAGACCTTTTCTTTTTTTTTTTTTTTTAATTGGGAAAAGTGGAATTGTTGTGTCTGGTAGGATGTCTGACTGGAGGCAGAGGGGTGTGTGTAAGATGTGATTCAGAGCACGAGAGGACAGATGTGTGTTGGCATAGGGGGCACAGCAAGGGGGACACACCCTGGGTGCCCTGTGTGCCTCAGCACCGTTCCCTCCTCACAGGTCTCCAGCAGACACGGGCAGTGCTGCTCATGAGGCAGAAGGAGTACAAACTGGCAGCTCTGAAAGCCAAGCAGCAAGGGGACCTGGAGAAAGCAAAGGAGTACATGAGGACAGGCAAGGTATGCACAGATAAATCCTGAATGCTGAATGTACCCTCTGCTGTACCCCCAGGCACTGAGTGTCAGGTACTTATTGTGGCAGCTGGCCAGTCTTGGGCATACTTGAATAAATCTTGTTTTGGGTTTTTTTCTGCATTAGAAATTTAATGTGGTCTTGGAAGCTTTGGACAGTGGACAGCCAATAGACCTGGAGAATATGCCTCCATCTCCTCAGGGTAAGTCTTGTCTTAAGGAAAGCTTTTCAGAAGTCTCTCTGTGCTGTAATGGAATGATTCTGCATTTGATTGCAAAACTATAAAAAGAACTGAAGATGATTGGGGTCTGAGGCTTTCTGCATATTCACATTCTAATCAAGGCCAATGAAGAAAAATAAGTATCATTACTAACACTGAAGTTACTGTCTGTGAATTACTAGTTCAGATAAGTATTGGTGGCTAATATTCCTGGTTTTGTAACTTTAGATAAGAGCAGCCACTATTTGAAATGGAAAGGAAAGAAGGATAATGGCACAGTCTTAAATTTACTGTAATATTTGATGGTGTTATGTGTTTCAACTGAAGTTCGTAACATCCAGATTAAGGGGTTAAGAAAGAGATTGCAGTGCAGTAAAGTCTGATTTTTAAAGCAAGTTACCAACACTAAAACCAGCTGACTCCTGGTAAGAGTGGGTTTGGGTGGTTTTAAATAGATACTGTACCCCCAACAGTTCATACTTGGTCTGTGCAGCCCAGAGTTTTAAACAACTTTAGTAGATTGTTTTATTCTAAGATACTAAATGACAGATTATTTCAGTAAATCACAAAATTCATGACACAACTTATAAACTGATCATTAAATGGCATTACAGAGAAACATTACCCAGGACATAATTTGCCTTAAAAAGTGCAAGATTTTTGCAGTGAACAATATTGTAGTTTTCTGAAATACCCACTGTTACACAATGCCAGAAACTGGAGTTTCTGAATAGGTGGTATTAGTAGTTTCTTCCCTTTTCCAGCACATCTTTTGTTACTAGGATATTTTAGTCAATTAGCAGCCTTGTTCACTCTTTCCATCTGCCAAGATACCATGTTACATTTTGGGGAGAGGATTCTTAGAATACTTGAACTGGTTTTCTTTTTTTTTTTTTTTTTTACTTTCAAACTAAGCTAAATTAAATCAGCATTTGGGGTTTTCTATTATAAAGCATTTTCTCTGAAAAGTGGGAACCTTAGACCTACCTAGGCATGGAGATATGTTTGGAAGCCTAAAAGCTTTCAGGAGGATGATGTGATCAAATTGGAGTATTTCTGAGTGCCTTGTGTTGACTCGCTGCTGATGGAGCACACTGTGAATTTCCTGCTTTCCTTGCTTTGCAGACCTGGAGAGCTTAGGAAATCTACAAGATGCATCCAAGCAAAAGGTACCACCTCGAGTGGGAAGTTCCCAGGATCTTGCAACAGCTGAACCTCAGACCCAAGAAACTTCAGGTAGGACTTTTGGATTTCTCGTGCAAGTTATGAAAATAGTACAGCTGGAAGGGCACTTGAATGTTTGCTCTGTCCCACTGAACTGCAGCAGGACTTAGTAAACCTGGCTAATGTTTTTAGTGTTGTTTGCTGCTGATCCAATCTGTACTTTTATTCTGGATCAGTAATGGAAGTAAAAGTTAATAAACTTCCTTGATGTTCATAGTGAAACTTTCTGGTGATGTTTTTGTCCCTGCAGAAGGGGAGAAGAGAAGGAGAAAAGGCAGCTTGTGTGTTCTGAAGTCTTGACCATGTGTCCTTTCACTGTGTGTGTTCCCAGATTCCCTGCAGCAGCCCAGGACGGTGCTGGAGGCGCTGCAGCAGCGGCTGGACAAGTACAGGGCGGCGGCAGCGCAGGCCAGGGCGGGCGGCGACGAGCGCAAGGGCAGGATGCACGACAGGATTGCCAAGGTACAGCCAGAGGGGCGCTGCTAGTGTCCAGCACAGCCATTTCCACTGCTGCTCTTGCTGAAGGCTTCCTCAGGGCTGAAATAATCTGTGCATTGTCCTTCTGTGTGAAAAGAGGTGCAGTAGGGAAGTTGGGAAGTGTTTGGAGGGAGGAAGAGACAATGTACATATTGTAGCAAAATGCTGAGTTCTCTGCAGTGTTTGTGCTGCTTAAATACAAGTGATTGCTAATTTATAGTCCACTCCACTTTGTCTTACTGATTGCAGCAATACCAGGATGCCATAAGAGCCCATAAGGCAGGGAGAAAAGTGAATTTTTCTGAGCTACCTGTTCCTCCTGGTAAGTGTGACCATAAAATGTCCTAATAATTTAAACTTTTGTATCCCTGCTGGCTCAGAAGGTGTTTGCAGATATTACCTCCTCATCCTGTGGGACAGCTCCTGCTCTTTCTCAGTGAGTAAGCTGGCCTTCCTATTTGATGGTATTGTGAAACTGCTTTTTAACATGCACCCAGACACTGACACTGCTGAATATTCCTGCCTATTGGCTGCCTGTTTGATAGCATAGGAACTTAAAACTGGCACTATTTGAAAAGTTAAACAGCTTAAGCATGGGTTGGTGCAGAAAAATGTTATCTGTCTACCCTCTGTTCCAGCTCTCCTAGAGGAAAGATTAATCCTGGTTATATTGTCATCTTAATTTTACTGGAAGGAGATTTTTGGAAGTGAAAAAATTGCCTGATGTCCCCAGTTCTGTTGATTGCTATCAGGAGCCTCAGAATTCTGTATCTAATTATTATCTTCTTGCAACACCTGACAAATCAGATCAATATTGCAGCAGTAGAAGTAGTCTACAGAGAAATGATGCCCACACTGGGGCAGAGGCAGGAACTGAGCCTGCTCCTTGAGGCACTGTCTTGTTTATCTTTTTTAGAACAGAGTGCTGTGTCTGTAAAAGTTTGGGCAAGGTCAGCTGTGAATGCTCTGCCCCTGATGTGCATGACACCATTTCTCCCCTAGGAAGCATCTTTCCCTTTGTCTTGTGCCTGTTGTGTTCTTCTACAAGATACACTTAGCCCTGCAAAGCTGTGCCTGGATTCTTTAAGTTAGAGCAGACACAGACCTTGTGGTGATCCTGTCACTGTCAGATGCTGCAGTGGCAGCACTGCAGGGGTGGGAAGGTGGGCACTGCCAGCTCTGTCGGGCCATGGACTGCTTTAAAGGTTCCCTACTTGAGAGCTGTCCCTGAAAGGCAGTTTAGCATCTCTTGTTCTGGACTGTGATCTCTTGCTTGGTAAAGACCAGTTTCTGTAGGAGTGAGGAACTCCTTGTTTCCACCCCTGGAAATCTGGGGAACTCCTCCATTTCCTTACATGTTTTTCAGCCATCATTTAGGGGCTGTATGGTTTATATTGAAGGCAACTCTCAGGCAGCCACTGAAACAGCAGTGAATTATCATGGGCTGGCAGTGCCTTTCATTGCATCTGGGTGGTGACAGGCACCAGCCTTGGCCTCCTTGGGGACAGAAATGCTGCTGAGTAATGGATTGAATGTCACAGGGGGCAGCAGCACAGACTTGTGCTGTCCCTGGAGCTGCCATCTCCAGGTTTAGAAGCAGTTTAGTCATTATTTCTTAACATTTCTCATGAGACTGGCAACAAGAATACTTGCTACAGATTAAATGAGAGGAATCTTGAGACATTTTTTGGTGGGGCTCTGTGTCTCCAGTGTTTGAAGCTGACACTAACCTGGTAATGTGGAAGTGAGAGTTACCTTCCATCAAGGCTTCCTCCCATCCCTAAAAGCATAATAAAACAATGAAAAGAATTATTCTTCATACACTTTGTATTTAACTGTTGTGACTCTGCCTTGCTTTGCAAGTTCTGCATTGCAGTAGCTTTTCAGCAGAGGCTGAGTGTGTTCTCCAGCTGTCAGCACTGGATTGTTCATTGCTCTGGGGTAGCACTGGTGTTCTGCTGGGCTCTCTGCCTGCTAAGGTGAGGCAGCAGTGAGAGGGGAAAAGTGAGACTAAGTTCTTTGCTGGTTATGGGGACATCTTTACTACTGAGGTCTTGAGGATGTGAGGTTCTTTGGCTGGCTGCCAGTTGCTAAGCTTGGAAAACTGCTCTGTTATTGCATCATTTTACTCTCATCCATTTAAGCCTGGGTATCTGTGAAAGATCTGACCTTAAGCCCACCACTAGACTTTATCTGGCAAGGCTTTGTGGCCTTGACCTGAGTCTGGTGACACTGAATTCCAAGATACATTAGCTAAGAGGTATTTGGATAGAAATAATTTTACAGAAAACAAGAAATATGGAAGACATAACACAGGTCTTATGCAACTCTCTACTTCTGTCTTCCTTCACAGGATTCCCCCCTCTCCCTGGTGTTGCACAGGATGGTGGCAGCACAATAGCTGCTGTTCTGGAAAGTGCCAGCAAACTGGCAAACATGGAGGAGGAGGATGAAGAGGAGGAGGTCAGTATTTGCTAGTAGGATGTGTGGAAGTTAAAATGCTGTCCCTTGTGGTGTGCACACATGAGGCTGTTGGATTTCCAGGGAAGGCCACTGAGGTGAAATACGTTGCCCAGAAGTCTGGAGAGTGCAGGATCTCGGGTAATTTCAGTTGCATTGTATTGTAGGGGACACAGAGAGGTGAGATGTTACCACAGTCAGTACCTACAGAGGCCGAGTCCAAGATCTGGCTCATCCATAGCTGTCCTGTGTGTGGCTTTTAAATTCCAAGCAGACCCTTCAGATCCCCACCACCCCTTTCTATTGTTGTCAAGTACTTAAGTCTGTACTTTTATCCTGCATCCGAGTAGCTTCCTATGTTTGTTCTTCCCCAGGATGTTCAACACTTACTGCTTTTTGTTGGACTGCACCAGCCTTTAGACTTTGGTTTGATTTCTTTCTCTCTCTGGATTTGGTTGATGGTTGTTTGTCGTTTCCCTTGGAGTAGCTTTTAATGGAGAGAATTCCTGGATGATTTCTTTCTGCATACATCTGCTTTTTCCAAAACCACTGCTTTGTTGAACATCCCTTTTATTCTGTCTATTCAAGCTGTGATGCTTGCTTAGGTCAGCGTCCTGCACAAGTTACAGTTTGCTGTCTGGAATGTCACATTCTCCTGACAGGGAAACCAGAAGGCTGATACAGTGGTAACCACGGGTGTTGATGTTTGAGATGCTGTCCTTGGCTCTGGAGGAAATTTTTTGTGTTTAATATGAAACCCTTCTCGTTGTGCCAGAGTGAAGCCCTGCCCCAGGCCCCAGTGGCCAAGAAGCCTGCCCAGCTGCCCGGGAAGCCCACCCAGGTGGTGAAGCCCCTCCCTGCTGCAGCTCAGGAGAGCCCCCCGGAGCACCTGAAACCTGCATCACCCTCCCCCCTGCACAGGGCAGAGCCCATGGATCACCTCCCTCCAGCTGGTAAGGTGAAGGGATCACCATGCCCGGAGTTCGCTCTGGTTTATTTCCATAGCCTGGTAAAAACTTTCTCACTATAGTTTAGATGCAAGCCTGTATGTAGCATAGATTTCCTCTGACAGGAGCCTCACCGTGTGTGTCTGCTGCAGGGCAGACCCAGACCAGGCATGCAGCTTTATTTCACAGAGACAGCATGTGTAATTATAAGGGTGATTGGGTTTTTAATTAATTTTGATGTAACAAGTGTATTGATTCATAATGTTTAACTCTGCTCGCAGTTGAACTCTACACACACTCTCATTACAGAGGACAGGCTGCCAGTGTGAATTATTCATTGATCCAGTGGAGCTCCCCACATCAGGCAGTGCTTCTGCCTGGTGCTTCATCCAGGGATCTCAAACTGGCAGTGCTTCATCAATCTGCCTGTTGCTGAGGTCGCTGAGCAGTTTCCTGTACAAGATCAATCATACAGATAGTGGGGGACAGCCACCCCCTCACTGTGTGATCCGGGCACACACAGGCACTGCTCAGCCTGTTGCTGATACCTGACTGTAATCCCATGCTCCTGTTCTGCCCTGGCTGGTTCCCTCACGGTGAAGCAGAACTGCCCAGTTGGCTGATGCAGATTCTTTTGCAGAGTGCAAGGGCTTTTTACAGTGCCACCATGATTAGCTCATAAATCTCCCTAGAAAACTCCATTACTTGTTTTATAAAGACCACTAAAACATAGTAGTTGTCCATTTGGGCTTTGAAAATCTATGAATCCTCAGGAGTTTTCTGGTTTGTACAGTTTTAGCTGACATATTAATCTCCTGAGTGCATTGCCCCAGGCTCATGCAGTGAAGGAATTGGTAATACCTGGTCTCTGGTGTTACAGCAATCCATCCTGGGTGTTTCAGGTATTCTAAAATAAGACTAGTATGTGCAATGAGAACCTGGACAGAGTCATCCCAACATGACCTTCCCAACAAAATGTCAGTGCTTTGCTCTTGAAAAGCTGTATTTCAGTAGTCAAAGTGCATTCATGTTATCTTTGTCTCCTCAGTATTACAAAGTGCAGCTTACAGCTGTTAAATCCACTGTAAAAGTCCTGTCTTCTCACTGGAGAGTGCAGGGTGTGGGCAGGTGTGGAGGGGAGTGGAGCAGTGGCACCGAAGGCCTATGCCAGGAAGGTCTGGGAGCTGAGATTGGTTGAATTAATGGCTTTGCTCAGTCCATTGCCCACAGATTTTCTTTGAAAATACCTGTGCTGTGTCTCAGCCTCCCAGCACATGCTGGGGGGGTTTGTCTCAGGGGAACTGGGAAAAGTTCCCTTCTCTAATTAATTTGGTTCTGGCTGATTGGGCAAACTGCTCCCAGCAGCAGGACAGCTCCTGGCCCTTCTGCCAGGATGGGGATGGGTTGGTCATCACTTGTCAGTAGTGCCCAGGGGGGGGGTATTTGCTGAGACAGGCACCTCCTGCAAGGTTGTGCAGCTTGTTGTGTGCTCAGGAGCAGAGCACAGCGGGGAGAACACCAGAGTGCCTCTGGGAGCTGCTGTAATCAGCTCATGCTGTACATTCTCCCGAGGAAGAGAGAGGCAGGATGCACTGACCTGGTGCAGTGTAAAGCAGCCTCACTTGTGTGGGTGTCCTCAGTGTTTTGGGAAGGAAACAGGAGCCTCAGGAATTACTAAGGAACTAAGAGAGCAAGGAATTACAAACAAGCAGAGGTGGTATGTCTGAGTGTGCCTGCACATTGGTTCATGTGGATTTTTTTTCTGACAGGAAAGAAATGAGTCCAGAAGATACCCATAATATTTGCTATTTTTAGAAGTTAACGTGGCAAGCTGAGGGTTTGAATTCAGCCTCTGCTTTGGACCAGCCAAGCTGTGCTGGAGTCTGTCTCCTGCCTCAAATGAGGGGCTGTAATTACTCCTGTGGCACTTGGAAGTCATAGGAGGGTGTTGGTGAGGGATGCTGTGATGGAAGGAAGTTTGTTTCTTTTGCTAATGCTTGAAATTGAAGGTGTCCAAGAAACGATTAAGTGGAGTAAGGAAATGTGCTTACTTGATATCTGCCCTTCCACTGCCCTTTTCCTCTGCCCTTCCACTGCCCTTTTCCTGGCTACAAACTGAGCATGAGAGAAACCTGTGTCAGGGGCACTGGCAGTGCCAGATGAGTGAGTGTTCCTGTACAACTGTTTTTCAGTGAGGGAACAGCTGGAATTTCTGGAGAACAGGAAGA
This sequence comes from Myrmophylax atrothorax, assembly GCA_026770055.1. Taxonomy (NCBI): domain Eukaryota; kingdom Metazoa; phylum Chordata; class Aves; order Passeriformes; family Thamnophilidae; genus Myrmophylax; species Myrmophylax atrothorax. Next base: position 7,971,719 of record JAOXXN010000120.1, read on the forward strand.
AGCAGTACCTGAAGGCAGCCATCAAAGCAAAGAAGGAAAACAACCTGGAACAGGCAAAAACGTATCTCAGAACAGCAAAGGGCCTTGACCTAAAGATTGAGCAGGCCAAAGGTGGCAAACCTGTTGACATTTCCAAGGTCAGTAGCACTGGTGACATTCCACTTTGTGTCACATTCCTGGACATCCCAAGTGCTCACTTTTCCCTGTAAGGGCTCTGGAATGTGTTGTTCTTGTGTTGCAGCTGCCATCACCCCCTACAGATGATGAGGGGGATTTTATCTTTGTGCACCATGAAGATGTCAGGCTGTCCCAGAAAGCAGATGAAGTATATGCACAGCTTGTAAAATTGCTGAAGGACCAACATGAGGTGACCATTTTATCTTTTTTTAGAAGTGTTTTGGGGTTTCTTTTGTACATTTCTCTGGGGTTTATTAATATTATAATCCCATCGTTGTTTCTGTGGGGTCTTTTGTTTTTCTTTGAGAATACTTTTGATTTTGTGTGTCCTAAAAAGAATTTTCAGCCTTGGATTCTCTATTATTTGAAGGCAGAGGGTGTGCTTGAAGCCTTGGGACTATCAAATGATCACTATTAAATATGAGCACTCAAGTTTGAAAATAGTTCTTTGGATGATTAAGACTAGGCCTTGGATGAACCTCATGTCTACAAATCAAGTGATTAAAAAGTAATAGGGAGAAGAGGTTAAATAAATACTGTGCTCAGCTTTGGGCTTGAAGGAGAGGGTGGTGGGTATTGTTGAGTGACTTGGGAAAACCCTTGGCTTCTCATAAATGAGTTTGTCATCAGCTTCAGACCTCCCTGCCAGTTGTGGATCTGTGTGAGGATCACTGAGTGCCTCAGTGTTTGTCTGGGTTTGTTTGTGTTCTCAGAGGTGTTTGCAGTACTCCAAGCAGTTCATGCACCTGGGAAACGTGGCAGAAACGACGCGGTAAGCCCCAGAACCTGCATTTAGTCATCCCACAGTGCCATCTCAGGCTGGAGTCTGCCTAACCCCCCAAGGATGCTGGGGTTGGGCTGGAGAACCCCTCCTTGTGGGAAAGGGTCGGTAACTGTGACTCCTGCACCTCCAGGTTGCTCTCAGAGCTCTGGTCCTGGGTTACTCTGTGGCCTGTATGTGGCCCAATGTGTGTGTGTAGCCTTTTTATTGGGTTTTTCCCCCTTTCTGTAGGTTTGAGAAACTGGCACAAGGTTGTAAAAAGGACATGGAGATCCTACAGCTTGCACGAGCACAGGGAATGGATCCTCCAAGCCATCACTTTGAGGAAAGAACCTTTAAAATGATAAGGTGTGGAAAACCAGAAGGATTTCTCAGGCAGGCTGGAATGACTTTTCTGATCTTTGCCCCTTGTTTAGGGCATTGTGGGCTTCAGCAGACTTGGGTGGCACTCAGAGTTAGGCTCAGCATTCCTGAAAGGATACTGAACAACTTAAATACAAAGAAGTTGTTCTCTAACTTCTCTTGGGGGTTGTTTTGTTTTCAAAACACCTCCACCTTCGTCTCTTATATTCTGTGACTTCAGCCCCTCCTCCTTCCTCTGTGTTTCTCCCTCAGTCCTGTTGCCTTTCATCCTTGTTCCTGACATGCCTTCAGCTCTGTCTGTGCTCTTTCCTTGCCCTGTTGTACTTTGTGATCTCTGTAGGGGTGCACTGTTGAAAAAGGTCTGACAGGTACCTGTGGCACCCTGGTCTGGCAGTGGATCAGGTGGTGGTGGGATCACCACTGGGATGAATGTGCTTTTTTGTCTTTATTTTTCCGCAGGATATTTTCTGAGCTCAACAGCACAGAAATGCACCTTCTTATTGTCAGGGGAATAAACCTACCAGCTCCTCCAGGTGTGTACTCCAAAGGGCATGGGCGCTTTTTCCTCTGAGTAGGTGAGGAAAGTGGTGGGGAATGAGATTTCTCTATCCTGAAGGCACTTCAGGAGTCAAAACCTTTGTAGCCAGCACTCACCAAAAGAAAATAACCAGGTTTTGGGCTCAAGGCCCCCCGGAAACCTTTAAACAGTATTTTAAAGAGCAGACAGATGAATAAAGAGAGTCTGGGTTCCGTCTGGACAGAGGGAGGAACTTTCAACTGTGCTGGATTCCCTCCTAACTGGGTTATAATTTGTTTCCCATTTATCTCCCATTTCGTTCTGAGTGCCTGCCTTAACCTTGCACCACCTTGGTGTCTACTGACCATTCAATAGACAGGATCCTGTCAGTGTTACTGCCTTTAGTCCCTTGTTCCTGGGAGCTGGGAAACTCTCTGTGCTAGACTGTCTCAGGACCAACAGCAGCATAAAGCAAAGCAGGTGTTCTGCTTTGGGTGCCACCTCTGTGGGTTTGGAGTTGATGGGTGGGTTTTTCAGTTACCAAGAGACAGGTCATGAGTCCTGGTGGAAATGAGTTGTGTTCTTGAGATCCTGCTCAGCATTCCACATGCCATGGCAGTCCCTGTATTGGCTGTTTGGGTTGGCTTTGTCTCCTCCAGGTGTGTCCCCCAGAGATCTGGATGCCTTTGTGAAGTTTGAATTTCAGTACCCGAGTGCGGTGAGTGTGTCCTGCCTCCTCTGCTCCCCACCCCAGGAAAGGGAAGACACTTCTAGGCATCCTGCCTGGAATTACCTTTAAAACAGACTGATTTTTCTGAGAAACAGAACTGATGATCTGTTGCTGCAGATGATGCTGTAGGGCAGTGGGGCCACCTTAGGTGTGATGTGCCTGAGCCCCTTCTAAGGGCATTGCTTTAAGACATCTCTGTAATTACAGAAATGTACTGAAAGAGTTTTTGTCATCAGATAAAAGCATGTGGCTCCTGGGTATTTAATTAGCAAATTTCTGTGTGAGTATCTGGAGGAAGGACTTGGGCCATACAAGTGTCTTGGCCTTACTAATTAATACTTGTGTGGATGAGCATGTATATATGTGCATGTATAGAAAAAATAGGATACACATAAATATCACTGCTATCCTTGGGATTCCCCAGTGTCTTCCCTTCACCTTTGAAAGCAGGCTCTAGTCTGAAAAATACTCAACCCTTAGAGCTGGGAGGGTGTCTGAGGAGGGGCTGACTGATCCTGCTGCCAGCAGAAGCTGAGGCTTTGCTGTGTAGTGCAAAACCAAACCTTGCTCTTACAGGACTAATGCTTAGCTCTGGGGGAGTGCAGAGCCAAGATTTTTACCTCCTAATAAATTTTGCAGTAGTTCCACTAAAATAAATTCAATTATCTTTGGGAAATCCATGATGGTCAGACCAGGTTTGTGTTTCAGCTTGAGTTACACGAAGCCTTAACGAAGGAGTCACCCCATTAGGGTGGCTGGAAACAGAATTGGTCTGTGTGAATAACCTTCTGTGAAATAAGTAGGAATCAGCACAGTTGCTTTTAATCTTTTTTCCTTTGTTTAAAGAAAAGCCAGATCTCTCCTGCTTAGCCAACAGCCAAACACAGCACCTTTCTCCTTCATAGCTGAACTCAGTTTTGCAAAGCAGCTGCAATAATTAGGTCACATTGTCCTTGTTCATTCCCCAGAGATTGAGTTTGTGCTCTGCTTTAGGTTAAAAGTTAATTCATTTTGGTGGCAGATTGATTGTCAGGCAAAATAATAGTAGGGCAATTCCCTGAATGATTTGTGCTGAATTCCTTGTGCAGCTCATTATTCCAGCTAATGCAGCAGGGACAGAGTTAGAGTGTCGTGGAACATGCAGTTTGTCACAGAGTGTCACAGCCACACTTGGGGACTTCGTGGCCATTGCACTGGATGGACTGGGACTGTTCAGCTTATCTGGGGCTCTTGTATTTAATGTAATGTTTTGGATTATTCTTTATCTAGTGATAGACTTGTTACCACAATGACACCCAAGACTTTCAGTCTTGAAATGTACCATGACTCTTCTATCATTCAGATAACCCCCTAAAACCTCATGTTTCTTGTACAGGCATGAATTAGAACTGGCAATAAAAATGGTCACTGTTCCCTATTTTGGAACAGTATCTGATGCATTTACTTAATGTATGTCTCTTTTAATAGGAACAACCTCAAAAGAGTAAAACACCTGTAATTAACAATAACAATTCTCCAGGTGAGTACTTTTTTCTTGAAACAGTGGGAAAATCATTGCCCCTCAAAGATCCCTGGAGAGTACAGGCCAGAGGGCTTCCCACCACCTTTGTTCTTCTTTCTTCTGGAAGGGTTTGTGGGGTGAAGTCCAGCTGCACTGGCAGTTTCCTCACCCTCATCCCAGCATTGGTGGTGGTTACTGTGTAATGGGTTAGTGAAATCATGGAGTTACCAGTCATGCTCCAGCCTTTGCTGTCAACCCTGCTGGCAGATGGGCCAGATAAACAAATTTTCTTTATTAAAGAAGTTAAATGATTGCTATCTCCATGGATCAGGTGTTCTTCAGTCAGATTGGGTGTCTTGTGAGGTTGCCAATTCTGTCCTGATTTTGGCTGAGCAGCTGATGTTCCCAAACCTGACAAAGCATCATTACAGAAGGAGATGATTTCTTTTTTAAGACAGGATGTCTTAAACCAACAAAAGTACTTCCTTTGTACCTTTTGACAAATCCCCCTCAGGCCTACATGGAGTACAGGTGTTAGACTCATCCTGCATTTTAGAATTCATCATCTTGCACTCTGCAGTTGGGTTTATTGCTATATTGTTTTTCTCCCAATTTTTCCAGTGAGGTACCAAAGCAACTTTGAATTCAGTATCCAGATTACTAGTTATGATTTTATCTCAAGAGAGATACATACATAGATATATCTTTTGAGTTTGCATGTATGTTCTGTTCAGATTAGAGGTGCTGAAGCTCCGAGAGCTCTCCAGGAGCTCGCTCTGCCCTGCAGTGTTTGGGGTTCCCAGGCTGGCAGGCACAGAGGGTTGTTCCTGGGGAGCAGAGCAGATAAATCTTGGAGCAGTAGTTGCACAATCTTGTGAACCTTTCTGATCAAAAGGTATCCTGTGGCACAGTTCTTGCCACACTCGTTAATGCATCTGGTGCTGAAACAGGATTAATTACATTATCCAAACACCCCTTCCCAGTCATTCCAGCCTTGCTAGTCTATTTCCTTATCATTCTGTCCCTTTTTTCTTAGCCACAGACACTGTTTTTGCTGCCAGACATAAGTTGTGGCTCTGCAGTAACTGGCTGTAGGGTGTGGTGCCAGGTGAGCTGTGGCACAGGGACACACCTGGGGAATGGCTGGAAGAGCCTCCGGAGGGGAGTCCGTGTGGGTGTGAAGTGTCTCCCACAGATGGGCCAAACTGAGACAGGAGTCTGAGGGGTGACAGAGCACTGCACATTCCCAGCTTGCTTCCCTTTCCCTCTCCCTTTCCTGCAGAGTACAACCAGCTGTTCAAGCTGAACATCAACCGCAATCACCGCGGCTTCCGGAGAGCCATTCGCTCCAAAGGGATTAAATTCGAAGTGTTCCACAAAGGGTAAGTCCATGGTTTGCTTCCCCCTCACTGCACTCCAGGAACAGCTGGAAGGAGTGTTGGAGCTGAAATTGGTGAAGCACAGCCTCCAAGCTGGCAGCAAAGAGCTGGTTGGTTCTCATGTCTGAGAACTTCAAACCGTGCCTGATTTCTGCAGCTTCCCATGGGGGTGAAACAAAGGCACAGGTTCAGGGGAGCTGAGTCATAGCTGACAGATCAGTTGGGGAGTGGTGTGTTAAGAAGAATTGATGAGATGGAGAAGGCAATGATTTACTTCAGAGTATTATGATTCTTACCCAGTTTGGTTGTAGTGATCAGGACCTGAAAGTGTGAATGTCCTGTGGAAAACTGCAGAACTCTGAAGTGCAAGTGCAGCAAAACCTGACGAGCAGTGAAGCAGAAGCCAGGTGATGGCAGAACCAGAGTTCTGGGTGTGTACACCCATTCGTTGGATCTTGCCATGTTATCAGGCTGTTAGACTGGCTGGAGAGAGACAGACTGCCCTCAGCTCAGGGAGCAGGATGGATGTTAACAATGGATAGCTCAGGGAAATCATCCTTTGTGCAGGCTCATACCTGAGCTACTCAAAATGAGAGTGGCCTGTATTCCCCAATCCCTGAGCTGGTTGTGACCCATGACTGGGCTGGGATGAGATAACCTGGGTTTGTCTCAGTGGCTCTTTGTGCTGTCCTCTCTTTCTGGGCCATGCAGAAATCATCTCTAGGTTCTCCAAGATGGTTTTGAAGCTGTAGATGTTTTAATTTGTGAGCTGAAGTCCCACTGTTTTACTCCAGACTATCCCTTTGCAACTCTGTTGAAACACAAGCTGATGTTCTTGCTCTTTCCTGTCAGAGTCCTGACTGCTCTGTGTTGAGGATCTCTTTTGCACAGAACTGTGAAGTGTTTACATTTGTGTAAAATGTTTTTTTAATCACCTTTCCCCAATTACCTCCTCAGGAGAAAGGAGGGGATGATGTGATCCAGGCTCTGTTCTAAGGCCTTTCTGCTCCCTGCCTTTCTCTAAGACTACAAATGAGGAATACTTCCAAAACTGCTTCTGTAGATGTTGGAGCTCTGGGGGTCCCTGATAGCTCTTTGACCATCTCCCAAGAATTGTTTTTGCTCAGTGAGCAAAGGAGACTTGTTTCAGGTCATATACATTAAACTTCAGTTTAACAACACTTTCAAGTAAAAACCCAGCAATGTATTTTTCCAAAGGAAAAGTTTCTCCTTGAGCCTCTCCTAAAAGCTTCTGAAGATAAAAGGAGATTTCCCCAGAGCTCTTTCTGAAGCCATAGCCTGGAGCAAGTTCTCATCCTCCACTTTAAAACCCCTGGAAGTGATCAGGGATGAACCAGTCTTTATTGTTTCTTGAATCATAAAGAGAAAAAAAATCCTTTAAAAAAAATGAGCAGGAATTGCTGATTCTCCAAGTTTTGAGCAAAGTGCCCCACACACTGCAGTACAATTATGTAATTCCTTATTTGAAGGTGCTTGTGAAGTAAAGAAAGTGTTTATTTAGCACGTGAGCTCATAAAGTCTGAACTTCTCTAAATGATTTTGTGAGTCAGCTGTAGCCTCATCCATGGAGAGTCTCAATCTCCTGTTGCCACCAATGCCGTGACCACAAGGCTCCATGTAACAATCTCTGGAGTCTCCATTTTTGTATGTCAAGTCTTGCTTGAAAATATCCCAACATCTTTTAGTGATAATAGGAAGAAGGGTGGATGTTTTCGGGTTGGGCTTTTTTATTTGTTGATTTGTTTGCTTGTTTTTTGCCTAAATAAAGTAACAGGAAAGGGAACCTTCTGGATTCTTGGCAGATTTTCTGTCTAAAGCACAGCAGGCATGGCCAGTTGTTGAGTTTGGTGGTTTATCAGACCTTTTGGAGACTGATTCAGGGCAATGCTGTGTGTAGGTAAAGAAATCCTGTGCTCTGAGCTGAGCTCTGTAGTCTGAGCTGTTGCCTTTGGGAGGAGTTTGTCTGGATTAGGGTTGTACCTGTCTCTGTTCAGGGAAAGGTTGATTTATCGCTGATTAAACCGTTAAACAGAAGTGACTGTAGCAGGGAGAAGCTGATTGTTTTCCTTGCAGGATAAAAATGCTTCTGTGTTTAACCTCAGCAGACTGAAATTCTAAAATGATAGTTTTTAACTGAAACTACCAGTATGAAGGTGAATCAAAACAATAGCTGAAATGTTCCTACTTGCAGAAGTTGTTTTGATTTACCAAGATGAAACAGAGTGATTCATGAGGCTTTCCTAGAACTGGTTTGCCAAAAGCAGCAGGTGCCTGTGAAATGTTTGTTTGCAGAGAAGTGCACCTTCCTTGGGAAGTGCTTCAGCCAGTGCCTTGAACAGCCCTGTCCTGGCTGCTGGGCCCCTCCTTCCTCCCTGGCTCCCTGTGCAGGGGCAGAGGCTGCTGCCATTCCAAGTGCTGGGTTAGTTGGTTTTTTTCACTGCTCTCCTCATCTTTAACCTGGTTTCAGGAGAATAACAAATGAGTACTCTCTTCTCTTGTGCCTTGTACTTGGTGTGTTAAAGGTTTGCCTCTTGCCCCTCACATGGTGTGTGGCATGTCCTGCCCAGCCCTCCTGGATGTGGGCATGGAGCAAATGGTGGTGAGCTCTGGGATTGATCTCTCTTGAGCTCACTTAAGGAAGGTTTCTTTGGCACAGGTCCTTTTTCAGGAGTGACAAGCAGGTGGGGACAGCACACTTGAAACTGGACAAGCTGGAATCAGAATGTGAAGTTAGAGAGATCATCGAGGTATGTTTTCAGTGAGGTGTGTTCTACTTAACATTTAAACACAAAGGGGAAATGGGTCTTTGGATCACTGTGTGTGCAGTCGGCAGTTTTGTATCAGCTGTGTTTGGTACCTGTTCTGGGATGGGGGGGGACCTCTGCTGAGTTATAGTCTGCAGCTGTGACACCTCCCAGCGCTGCACTCACCTGCAGGTGAGCTCTGTCACCTCTGGGTGCTGGGCAGACAGTGTTGCCTGAGGCTCTGCAGTCTGACACTGACTCACACGTGCACTAACTGCTCCTCTGTTTGTGGCTCTCCCAGATTTTTGATGGCAGGAAGCCCACTGGAGGGAAACTGGAGGTGAAAGTGAGACTCAGGGAGCCCCTCAGTGGTCAAGATCTTCAAACAGTTACAGAAAACTGGCTGGTCCTGGAGCATTAGTTCTGCCTGAGGTACTAACGCTGCTGTGGAGGTGGGCAGGGCAGGGCAGGGCTGGGCTGGGCTGCACTGCAGGTGAACTCTGCTTGAGTATAATGTCTCTTGTTGCCATTGACCTCATTACTCAGCTCTGCCTTCAATACCTTTCCTCTTTACATTTGTGGTGGGGAGTTGACATAATTTCATAAATGAGGTTACAGAATCTGTGATTAGTTTGTATCTCAAAGATGTTATTTCACTTGAAATACAGGGGCAGCTTCTGGTGTCACCTTTACTTGGAATAGTATTTAGAAAATGAGATTGATAAGTGATCCATCTTCCTTTGCTTGATCTCCTGAGGCCTCCGTGTTCCCTCTTCCTTAGCACATTGTTTTGTTTTGTGTTTGTAAGTGGCAGTTCAGTGAATATCCATTAGCTCTGGGGTGACATCACCTGTTTGCCACAGCTTTGCTTCCAAATGCTGTCAGATTGTACATGTTGGGAGGTCTCCTTTCAGTGCATGAGTGTGAATTTGGGCACCAAAGGGACTGGTTTAGTGGAGAGGAGTCAGGAAGGTCCTGTGAACTCAGGCAGCTGAGGGACCCGTTACGTGAAGTAACAACCTGGCCTTGTGCCGAAGCACTTTCCAGCACTGGAGCTTAATCATTTTGCTCCATTGATTTTTCTAGTTGACCATCAGAACCTTCATGTCAGCATTTTACATGGAATGTCACCTTGGGCTGTGACCATCTGTTCTGTACTGCAGCAGCTCCTGATGGGTTTTGTGTGGTCCTTCCCCCAGATCCACTGGAATGTCGGAAGCCATGGGCTGCAGGAACATGGAAGATGCTGCTAGCTGCAAGCACCAAAGATGTTCAAGAATGCACTACTGAACCTAATGTCTATTTTGGTAACAGCCACAGTGCTTATTAATACCTTGAGGCGAATGGGAGGCTCTGGGAATGTGCTGCTGCAGGGTTGGGACCAGTCTACACAAAATAGACAGAGTTGCCTTAACGTGGGACTACTAATGTAGCACCAGGACGAATGTTACATTAACTATGCAGAGTGCAGGGAGAGGTTCAGCCCCTTCAGAATTCCCTGAGGCAGTGCAAGAGCTTTTTGGTCAAGTCACAGGTAAGGCCTTCACCAGAATTCCCCTTCCCAAGTGTCTGAGCAGCCGGCGTGGTTCAGTGAACAGTCTGCTACTGCTTCTTCTGTTCTCTCCAGGCCTCTTTGGGCTGTGGGGTCCTTTTTTGTTTCCTGGGACAGAGGAGAGCTCTCAGGCAGTGACCTGGGGGTGTGAGTCCCTCCTCTGGGCACACCCTTGGCACGAGGGGCTCCTTGGCAGCAGGTGTTTACAGACCCACATTTTGTTCTGCCATGCTTGCTGCACTGCTTGTTCAGCACAGAAGGGTACTGTGCCTTCATCCTTTAGTTTGTTGGGGGTTTAATTTAAAAAAGAAGGAAAAAAAAAGGTACACTAGACTCTGCTGCTTCCCAAATGTTCCTTGTATTTTTACAGGAATAGGCTTTTACAATTCTTCCAGGTGATGGGGAAAATAGTCACTCTTTGTCATGTAGAAACTGGATCATGACTTATTTTCAGGAGAGCTTTTGATCAGCAGCACACAACAAGTGGTACTAAATCTGTTTGTGTTTTTAAATCTCTGTGAGTGAACAGAAACCAGGGATCTCCCAGGATGGGATGTGCCTGTGCCAGGGAGCTGAGTGCTCCTGCCCAGAGGGTTTGGGAGGCAGGACAGAGTCCAGACAGGCCAGGCAGTGCTGCCTCTGCCTCCCTGAGCAGATGAAGACAATACAGTGTTTAGTTTTTAATTTCAATAAATTTAATATACAAAACTACATGTTGAAAATAAAAATATAATATGCAGTTTTTTGCAGTGTTAACTAACTGAATTTTAAAAGTACAATTTTTTTCTAAACAAGTACTCATTTCTTAACAACATGGTAATTAAGGTCATTTCAAAGGCTATGGTTGAAGCAAACATGTCAGTCACCAGTTGATAGTGTTTTGCACAAACGTAATCCAAACCTAAAAGACTTCTGGGGCAAAGGAAGAGAAGGTAAACATTTTCACCTCTTTTACTGCATTATTAAGCATAACAATTCAACTCAAGTGACTGGGAAGCCGCTGCTGTGGCAAAGCTGGAGTGCAGGCTCGAGGAGGAAGATCATCACCAAGTTTGTGGAATGCTCTTCCGGGGCTGGATGGTGCCTGCACTGTGCAGGGCCGTGTCCCAGGGTGCACACCCACGTGCCCTCAGCCCAGGGGGCTGCACAGACACCTCGGCAGGAGCCGTGGGGGGGGTCACGGCTTAGGCTTTGGCCAGCAGGAACCAGTAATGAGCTGCATTAAGCCACCTTCTCCCAAAGGCCAGAGGTAAGGCTGCCCTGGGATGGAGCATCCTTTCAAATGTGGGAGTGTGCTACCTCTTGCTGGCCAGCTTCTGTTTGTGGAGTTGGGCCCAGTTCCCTGGCCTGCCTTCTCCAAGGGCTGGGTGTTGCCAGCTCTAATTTGGAACACTGGATTTGTCAGACTTCGCTTTTTTTAAAAAGTAGCCATTTATTCCCAAATGCACTGTGTGCAGGCACTGGGCTGCCTTTCCATGAAATGCATCATTATATGCAGCCACTGGTTTATTCCTTTATTTATTTCTTGCCCAGCCACTGGTTTATTCCTTTAAAAAGTAGAGCCTCAGCCTCCCAGTGGCTTTGCACTCCCCCTTCCCTGGGAAAGGACACTGGTGTTACAGCACAATCCTGAAGGGATGGTGAGAAGGGACCAGGCAATGTCTGACATACCATAAATGTTCACCCTAAATTAGCACCTGTCTTCCCAAATTAATTATCTCTGCAGACAGGAGGAGAAACCTTCACCCCTCTTCCTGGGAGGGACTCAGAAGAGCTGCTTTACGTGACTATGGCTGAACAAACCCCTTCTCCTGCTTACAGCTCTTCCCACTGATCAGCAGCTTTCGATAGAGACAGTAAGAACATGGAACCACATTTGCTCTGGCTGATGCTCAATTCCAGCTCCTCACTGCCCTGGCAGACATGAGCAGCTGCTTTCCTTCCCAAAGCCCAAGAGCACCGGGCCGAGTGCAGGTGTTCAGAGCTGCCCACAAAGCCTTTTTCAGCAGAACATGCAGGAACAGCCACTCTACACTGTTGCACAGGTAAGCTGTGACAGGGGCTGCAGGATGAGGTGCGAGCTGGGATACAGGACAAGGCGTCACACTACTGGGACAGCAGGGAGGGGACAGAGCTGCCCCAGGCAGGGCTTGGCGTCAGAAAGCAGGACCTACTGGGGGAGAGGAATGAGATACAACTGCGCTTTAGGGCTGATGTTTCCTCTGCTTCATACAGATTGGTAAACAAAGTACAGCAGAGCAGAGTTGTTCTAGGAAAATACAGAAACCTGCTGAGGTGATGGACTTGTATGGTAACTTGAGGAACAAAGTAAACCAGCCTCTTCCACACACACAACTGCAGGTCATGGATTTGGGGAGAGATGCCTGCCCTCCTGCTCCTCTGGACACAGACAGATGGAGTTGTGGCTGGGGAACCTTTCCATAGCTCTCAAGGGCTTCTCCAAATGTATTTCAACCAATAATCTGGTTAAAATAATGTAAACGTTACTGTTCAATGTCTACAGCACACGCAGGGCCGTTGTGATGAGGTCAGAATGGAGGGCTGGACTGTTGGTTCTCACATGGCCATCTACAAACAGTACAAGGTTGGAGTTTCACTTTTTATTTACGCCCCAGTGATCTTTGCACCCTTTTGAGCATCGAGAGTACAGGACTGTAAGTCTTTAAACATGAGCAGTTTTCTAAACAATAACAGAAGTGGATTAGCTGCAAGGATAGCATAGCCATGTTGTAGTATAGAAGCTGCCCTGATCCTCTGGTTGTTGACAATGCATAGAAGATTTAGAATTATGGAACAACTGTCCCTCCCCC
>JAOXXN010000120.1:7993705-8004723 GCA_026770055.1 Myrmophylax atrothorax
CTGCTGGCACGTGCACAGCAGAGCAGCCCCCCTGGCCATCCCCTCCCACCCAACTTACTGCAAGGAGGTTCATGATCGTGTGTCCAGTCTCTCCAAACAAAGGCTTACGGAATCTGACGCTAAAAAGTGGGCATGGATAAACTGGAATGAAACAAAACACAACAGGTCAGACTGGAAATTACAAGCTGAGATTCTGCAAACCAGACTCAAATACAAGCCCGTGGGAAGCAGCAGCTAAAGAAGAGACTGGAAAGACCAGTGTTTACAATGCCAAAGGGCAGGAGGGTTGGAGGTTATACTGCACTTTCCACATGTGTCATGGCCCTTGGCCCACCACACCAGAAACAGGAATCATTATGTGAAAGCTCCCAAGTGCCCACTGCAGGACTGAGCCTGGTGATCTGGACCCTGATGGCAGAGATCACCTTTCAAAATGCTTTTCTGAGGCTAATTCTCAGAAATGGCTTCTTTCGTTCTTTGACAACCATCCTGCTGTTCTGCACTACAGCATCATCAGTTCTGTGGCTGACAGGTGTGACACCCAAGTGATAATCCAGACTACTTAATTTCCTGTTTTATGTCATAAGAACGTGGCAAGCTCTAAAGGGCTATGTCAAAAGAAGTAAGGGATGTTTATGGTATGTCAGCAACGCAAAACATTTGCATTCTTGTCTGACTCAGCCATACCTGCAAAACATCTGTGCTGCAGTTCCCAGGGCAGTGCAAGGATCTGGCTGCATGACGTTATGTTGCAGCAGAAGCCCTCACAATGCTTGGAACATGACTCATGCACTGATACACAGTGCCAAGGTTTCCCAAACACATGTTTGAAGGAAGGTTCCTACACTGTCCTCAGGCAGACACGCAGGCTGATTTCCCCAATGCCACACATCCTCACAATCCCCAGTGTGGTCAGAAGGGGCTGCGAAGTGCTCAGCAGGTTTGAGGAACACCATGAGGATTTCCTGATGGAAATCAGCTCCAGCCTCTGCAGCTGATGCAGTGCCTGAAAGCACCACAGCCCCCACACAGTGACCAACTCGTGCACAGGGCCCTGGGGCACCAACCAGGGCTGGATTTCCTGTGACAGAATTCCCCGAGCCTGGGCTGCACGGCTGATCTGCGGATGCTCAGCAGATGTTTTCTGCACATCCAGCAGCCCAGGACTCCTGAGCTGATGGGATCTGCTGCACAGCCAGCAGTGCTGCACAAAGGGCTGGAATCTGACAGTTCCACCAGCAGAGAGGATGGCAGGAAACCCAGGACACAAATGCAGCACCTCCGAGGAACAGACTGAGGAAGTGACCTGCGGTCACAGCTGTCACAGCACATGGGAATGTGCCCAAATCCAACCCACAGCCATGGAAATGATGCAAAGCCCAGCTTGCCAATATATCAGAGCAGATACTTCTGTCTGTCAACGTCAAAACATTTCTTTCTGTGTTAAAATGCAAATGTCACATCCAAAATAGGAGCATTTTGTTTGTTTTTTTAAATACTGATGGGAGTAAATGAACTACTGAAAAAACCCCTCATGGATATGCAAAAAAACCTACACACCTCCAACACCAATGTTTCTTTGCACAAGTTGAACCTAAAGTCCTTATCCTCAGGAGGCAAATTTTAGAATTTTCTTTTTGCTCTCCAGGAATGTAGGTATTTGGTGAAAAATTCACACTGTTCTCAAAACCTCATGAGTTCAAATTACAAATCCCTACAAAGCACATTCTAAACTGATTTTGTTGAAATGTGCTGAAAAAGTTCTGGGGAAAAGGAACAACAGACCATTTTCACAGTAATTCAGATTTATGGCATGTGCCAATTAAAACTGCAGATGAGCAAGACATCCAATTTTTGGCCCACCATGGTGGACAAACTTGCAAGAATGTCTTTGCTCCATCAATGGTGAATTGTAGCAATCAATTTGAAAATGTCTTCTGAAAATTACTTTAACTTAACTTTGTGCTGATTTCATGCTAAGATTTTATTCAGGTGAAACACTCTCTCCAGCCTGTTTGATATTAGTTGCAACAGAATTTAGCAACAAACTGCCACACCAGTTGTCCTTGCACATATATTCTTATTCTCTGGAAAATGAACAAGGTTTTAAAAACCTAAAAGGAAACACACTTTTACTTCAGCAGGGAAAGAGCTTAAGGTCTCTAAGGCTCTCTCCTGTGCTAAATAGACCAGCTAAACCAGACTGGTTCACTATGTGAACTACAGACAGCTGCTCAGAGCCACGTTTGCCTCCACAAAAGCCCCTGCTCACCAGCACAGCTGGCACAAGGCAGTGGGTCCCATCACCCCTCGGTGCTGCTGTGCCATCCACTGTTGCAATGTGGGGTTCAAACACAGTGTTTACCTGCCTGTTGAAGCCCGTGTGGCCCTGATGGGTACCAACTTATGGCTGGGGTGTGTGCTCTAAGCGAGCCACATCCTCTGCAGGGATCCCTGCAGCTCCAGCAGGGCCTGGTACTTACGCCTGTACTCAGCTCCGAGCCTCAGCATCAGCCGGATGGGGAACACTTTAGCCCAGGGAGTCTCCCACTTCTGGATGAGGATGCCAAACAGGTACGGTGGGGTTGGGAGCACCAGGTCCTGCAGCGACTGATACGTCGCTGCAACATACAAGAACCCTCCATGTTCTTTGCTTCCAAGGAAGCTCTGGCTGAAAAAGGAGTGTCCCAGGTTGCCAACAATGTTACCTATGGAAACAAAAACGTTCATTACTTCACTAGATTGACAGCTATATCAAGAGTCTCAGGACTTTCTCAGAAGGGAAACAAAATTTCTGTATTTAACTCCCTTTGCTTCCTGAAGCATTTTGTGCATTAATCACACCTGAAACAATGACTTGCTGTGCTCGGGGTCTCAGGTTACCTCCTGTGCAAAAGTACATGACCTGTTATGGGGTAACTGCTGCAGACTAGAGCCACCAAAGCCACGGCACCCCTGGCTGATCCACCTTTGGTGATACACATATAGGAAGTCGGTTTTGTAGGAACACACAGACAAACCTTCATTTCTGCTCCTGACAGGCTGAGCCATGTGACAAGCATTACCAGGACAGGTCAGACGACACAGACCTCCCACCTCTCCTGGGGAGCAGGGACGGATTAGCCTCAATCATTCCTGTGATCTGCCTGTTTCATAGTCAGACAATCACAGAATGGCCTGAGTTGGAAGGTACCTTAAGGCTCATCCAACTCCATCCCCTGCCACGGGCAGAGACACCTCCCACTATCCCAGGTTGCTCCAAGCCCCATCCAACCTGGTCTTGGACACTCTCAGGGATGGGGCAGCCACAGCTTCCCTGGGCACCCTGTGCCAGGGCCTCCCCACCCTCACAGGGTATCACAGGATAGCTCAGTGCCAAGGAAGTGAGAGCTGCAGCTTCCCCCTGGCACTATAAAAACACCCACAGAAAGCCTGTTTTCAGTGTCTTCCAGATACTCAAGGGGTTTCCACTGCAGAAGCTGCTGTTGATTGAACTAAACTTTTAGATTCAGCTGCAACTTAAGGAGCAATGTGCAGCTGGTCAAACAATTAATGCCCACTGGTTGTCCTTCCATTTAGGCAAACCACTGGGGTGCCTGCTCAGACAAGTACTGAAGATCTGGGTCATTTCAAGAATTACACAAAAGAGTGTTTATTTCATTAGTATACTTAATGTAAAATGCAACTGAGAGAGACACAGGGGAGAAACACCACTAATTTTTATTCACATTTTTACTCTTTGATGCTCTTAATTTCCAAAAATGTTTACACTGGAATGGCTGACTGAATCTGAATGTTGATTAGGTTATTACAGCATCCAACACAGCATTTAACATTGAAGCAAAGAACCATGGTGTGATTCCTTTTATCAAATGACAACAGCATGCAAATAATGTACAGAACAGCTGATGACAATTCTCCATAGGAAGATGTGAATATTAATAGTGCTGATTTGCTCTCAAAGAAAAACACAAGTAATTTCAGAGAGCGTGGTGTGCTTGATCACCCCACTCCCAAGGAATGGCACAGATTGAGGTACTCATGCAGACCTCCTGGGCTCCTGCAGCAATCCCAGGCTTCCCCACCTGCAGACAGACCGCTAAGTAGGACTTTCTGCTCTTTCCCCACCACCTCAGAACAGAGTGAGTGTCTGTATCTGAACTCAGGGCAGTGATGTGAGGTCTCCAAAGTGCACAACCTCTAGACAGTACCCGCAGTGTTTCTCCCTTACACACAAAACACACAGACAAACACGAGGTTTTAAGGAGGTAAAAATATCAGTCACAGAAGTGCAGCTTTGACAGTCTCAGTAATACAAGCTATGAGAATAACAGCTGTGGCAGCCCCCACTCTGGAGATGTGGCCATGCTGCTTTGCATCCCTCCAGACCCCCCTGGCACAATCACCACTGAGTGTTCCTGCACATGACCTTGGGCTGTTCAGCTTTAAACAGAGCTACTGCCAGGCCTCTAAACAGAAGGCTCCTTTTATATTCCAACTAACAAACACCCTCAGGGGTTTCCTCCTTATTCAATTTTGAGGGCACCTTAGTGGGTATTTTTTCTATACCCACGAAGTGCTGCACAAACTAAGTTCTCAAGTTCTCTGTTAGAAGGGGACAGGCTTTGGCAGCCCAGGCACTCCAGAGCAGGGTGCAGCTCACTCCGAGCTTGTCACTGTCCTGCAAAGCTGTGATTTTACAGACATGCACACCCCAGAGTGACAGTATCACTGCAGATCAAATTCCAGAACTCCTCCAGTGGCTACAGCTTCTGCAATGCTCAGCTGAGCCTACCCGAGCAAAAGCAGCTACTGGCCCAACTAACCTGATTAACAGAGCCACATCAAATGCTGTCAGCTGCTGAGAATCACTGATCCTGCCCATGCCAAATGCAGGTCCAGCAGGGGTGCTGTGACACTGTTGCCTGCTCAGTGAACACACCAATGCACCAGCTCAGGCATCCTCCTAGTGAGTGCAACCCAGTGCATCCACTGGTGTTCATGAAAGATTTGCACTTATCTAAAATAGCTGCTGGCACTCATTTGCTTTTGCAGTTCCCACCTACCCTCACTAATCGCCTCTTCTTCATTTCTACTTCCTTTTCCCCTTCCCATCTGTTCTTACCCAAATAGAAGCTACAGGCCTGATAGTAACATTCCCTGCCGAGGTTCTTGGTTCCAACAACATGACCAGAATAATCCTTTCTACCCTTGAAGTGTATGAGGCATGTGAACTGCCAGCCTGCACTGGATTCTGCACCCTTTACTGTGTGTTTTCTGTGTGGAAGAGGCCAGGCAGGGTGAGCTGTACAATCCCGCACGGCTCCGAGACGTGTGGCACTGCCCACTGGGATGACAAGGCAGTCAGACATTTCCACTTGAGACTTGGTGCCAAGGGCTGCAGCACAAGGGGATGACTCCTTGTTTTTTCTGTTTCAGGAGATGGAGCTCCAAGGCTCACACGCCTGGGATGCCTTAATAAGAATTTTTCAGCCAACGGAAACATGAAAAAAACCCTTAGAGTGGAATCTGCAACTCAGCTGTTCAGCCCTTTCCTTCCATGAGCCACAGCATTATAAATTACTCCTTCTGACACGAGCAGCTCGCACAGTGCAGGCTCCAAGAGGTTACCACTGCTCTGAGAGCACAAATTACTGGGATTGGGTAGCTGTGCTGCAATTTGTTATTTATAAAAGCATGCAAGAGCCTGGATATGGACAGCATGGGAAGAATCAAGTGTTTTGCTACACAATTCTCTAGTGACATTTTCAATCAGCAAACCAAAGTCAAAAAGCCTCTTTGGGCTTGTCCCACAAACATTTCTGCACTGACCAGGGTTTGTCAGCCTCTCCTGCCACATCTCTGAAGGTGGTTCCAAGCCAAGGCCCCACTGAGAAGCTGCTATTACATTGTCAAACCCAACCCACTGCACCATTACACATTTTAAGCACAGAACTCTGTTTCAGAAGCTTGTAGAGAAAGTGTAGGTGTAAGAAAAAACTTTCAAAAATAGCTATCCTTCTCAAAAGCATGTAATTTAATTTAAAAAATATCACAACTTCCTTTCTAAAGAGCTAATCTCAGAGTGAGCAGAAAGGTGCCTTTCCTTTTATTAGGTTCCAGCACCTGACATCAGACAATTGACATTATTTAGGAAGTGCCCTAAGTGTGCACAATGCATCTAAAGCAGCTCTGCAGGAGGTCAGCACTGATTCTCTCCTCAGTTTTGCTGCGTTATCCTTGACTTTAAATTTTAAGCATCTCCAACAAGTCCTTTAAAAAGAACATGCTTTTCTCCACTGGTGAGATTTCTCTTCAGTCATGATCCATGCTGGTTTGAATCCTTCACTCATCCTTCCTCTGATGAACAATGTGCTTTGCATAGCAGTTTGGCAATCCCTTCTGGACTCAAAATAGTCTGTACCAGGAAAGGTAGAGGGCAAAAAAAAAAGATCCCTGCATTTGTTTATTGCCCTCAGTATGTGGTGAAGCCAGGTAGGTGCTGTGAGGTTAAATTCCTAATGGATGCTTCCTATCTTTTTTGGTCCTAAAGGTGGTATTGGCATCCAGCCCCAGGGAAAGAATCTCTGTGTGGCTTGGGGAATTCAGCTGCCTCTGTCCAGCCTCATTCCACTGTCACCACGCACAGCCAAGCTCTGCCAGGTACCAACACCATTCCAGCATCCCAAAAACCCAAGGCTCCCAGTTCTGCAGCAAGAGATCCAAAGCAATATTTACCTGTGAGCAATTCTGTCAGATGGGATTTTCTACGAGAGCAAATGAACACATTTTCTTTGGAAAAGGAACACAAACCCAGTTCCTGCCACACCAAGAGCCACAGAATATCCAAGACCATGAATGTACCCTGATGGCACAACACATCTGAAACAGATGCAGCACTGAGAAAAAAACGTAGGAAACTCCACGCTCAGAGTTCTGACAATGCTCAACATCTTTTTATTGAAACACATCAGCAAGGAAATTGGAAAGAACTTCCTCCTGTTGGCAAAGGCCATAACGCTTCACTTACTGTCAGTGAGTGCAGCTGCCAGCATCCAAAACCTCCTCAGACTGGCCCATGGCATCCTCCCAACTCACTCACACACCTTCTACGATGTTTGATTTTGTATCCATCTTTCCACATAACAGCAGCAGGGGTGTATTGCTCACTCAGCTACCCTGTTCTCTGATCACATTTACTTCTTGGGCTTTTCACAGCTCTACTCTGTATTAGCTACCCCTGCACTTAAAACCAGGCTGGGTGAAAAATACACCAACTATGTCTGGGATAGATCCACCCTCACACAGAATCTCTCCAAACCCAGGGTGACCACAGAGCCATTTCAAGCAGTTGCCAGATTTCCATTTTCACTACAGAAGTAACAGTAGCAGTTATTGTACTCCACCAGAGCTGATGCACTAGGGCAGATCTGGCAGCACTGTATTAACACATCCAACTGCCTCAAAGTACCCATTCAGAGGGACAGAAGTTCTCATTTTTCCATTCACTGCCAGGCTTATAGCCAACAGACAGGGATAATCATGGGATTACTACCACAACAGTACAACTACTACAGCCACAACTGAAATCATTAGCTTCCAATTTCGAAACAAGAAAAGCAACACAGCAGGGAGCTCGATGACAGAGGGGCCAGAGGAAACTAAAGTGATGAAAAGTGAGCAGCAACTATTACTTGTCTTAATTGACAACTTCAGTTTTTATAATTGACACACACGCAGCCTATAGTGTAAAATGCTATTTTTCCTTCAAAATCTCTCCATTGTTCTACAGTTAGAAAGTCCTAAACCCAGACCACAGCTTAATGTTGAGGACTTTCCATAACAAAACTAATGAAGGCTCAGGGGGGCGCAGCCTTTTTATTTTATTACTGTTTTAAAGAAAACTTTTACTAAAGGAAATAAATAAAAAACATCCACAGAATTTATTTCTGTTTCCTGATGACAAAATACATTTAAGCCACTATGTTATGTAATGAAAAATGAAAAGGTGAGGCAGGGTTTAAATAGTCTCTAGTTCTAATGGGAATTCTCATTTGCTCTAAATGTCCATCGTCTCATCCCAGGAGAGGTGCAGGACCTCTGACATGAAGAGCTGGAAAGAACAGCTCCATCCACAGAACACTTCCAAGGGATTACAGACACCAAACTGAAACCCCTGCAGCACCACATCCTGCCTCTCTGCCTGCATAATGCTTAAAAGAGCCAGTAACAAATATGCTGATACATATTCCTCCCTCTCAAAGAACACGTGCCTTGGAAGGAAAAAGGATGGATATTGAGAGAGCATTCCCAAGTGCTGTGGGATTTCACCCAGGTGCTGTGATCTACAAAACCTGCAGGTATTACGGAGGAGCTGAAGGTGCCTACTTGGACTTCATGTCTGAAATACAACAGAGCAAATCCTACCAAAAGAAAACACCCAGTGGAATTCCTGAACGGCGACATTTGGTTTCTGATTAAGATTTGTACAATAGTAAGCAGCTCTTTGCACCAGTAGAATTGTAGAATATCAAATTACTACCACTATGGTACTAAAAAAAGAACTCCAAATACATTATGTAGGAGTTATGAATTATGTATTTCTGTAGTGTAATTATGCAGAACTTCATAGCAATATACACACCAAGCTGGATTTATATCTGTAATATACATATATATATTTTATATACACATGCTTGCGATTTTTCTTATCTATCTCTCTCTGAATAACATAATTAGAAGATAAAGAATTGCAAATAAACTGAGGTTTGCAAAGGTAGCTGTTTGCAGTGACCACAGGATCCATTATGACATGTGGTAATCACACATCCTGAACCTGGCAACCCCTCAGACAGGCTGACCTTTGCTGCACCAAGACATTTTAGGAGACAAAGACCTTTTACATTATTTTATTAAAGTACTGAATTCAGTCACTCCAAAGGCATTGCAAATGACAGGCAGAACCCTCTGTAAATGTATTTTCAGCATATAACCTTAACGTGATCCAATTCCACCTCTGGAAAACTAGCTTTGTTTTCCAGTCAGTGGAACCAAATACTTCTCTTTTCCCTTATGCAATGATTTTTGAGTTCTAAGGTCCAACAATAGCTAGAAGTGGAAGCCTAAATTATTTACATAGCAAATATAAAATATGCAAAGGTTTACATAAAAATCTTGCAACTGAGATACAAAAATTCAAAATTCAGGGATAATTTCTGCAGTGCCCTACAGATCCAGGCACTTTATAATATAATTCCTATCTCCATAGTGCGGCCACAGACACACACACTTGTGAGAACCAAACTTCTGAACTACCTAGTCTGGGGGTACTGAACATACTATCCACAAGAATTCTCAACATTTTCTTCCTGGCTGGAAGATCTTTGGAGCAGCTCCCCAGGTTACCAGCACCTCATTACTATCTTTATTTGGTGGGATGACTGTAACACTGAATACTATCACCCAACTTAAGAACTCATTCCCCTACCAGCTTCGATCCTTATTCTCTTTTTATATTTTTTTACACAAAGCCAGCCATTTGCTGTGGCAGAAATGTTATGAGACCCAGTGTGATCAAATCCAAGCAGAGAGCACTCCTACCTGCTAAGGCATCCCGGTAAAGTTGCACAAAGTGGTTGAAGATATCTTTAGGCAAACACTTCTCATCAGGCAAACACTGCAGGAGGATGACGATCTCGGACTGCCCCACGGCGTGCATGCCCTTGGTGGTGAAACACCAGCACTTCCTGTTCACATCTGCACACAGGGAACATGGATCAGGAGAGCAGCATTCCAGAAAACAGCCCTGAATGTCACTGCAGGGAGACAGCTCTTGCAAGAGTCAGTTCTACAGTGAGTATTGCTGTGTCATCTGTCACACAGACAAGTTACGCCCCAAATTTGTTACCGTGCAAGGCACATCTCAACAAAAGCAGGTCAGTAATTCCCAGCTCACAGCTAAGGAAGAGCCAGAGCATTACAGCTCCCAATCAGATCCTGGGATTAACACCACAGAGCAGCCTCTTAGCATTCCTGTATTCAAACTAAAGGACAGGATTTCAGCGTGAATGGAGTGGCCTGGGAAAAGGCCGGGCTGTTGGCTGTGCATGCCATGATCCTGACAGCTACACCAGCTTCCAGCAGAGACATCTGCCAACCAGGGACAGCTGATGGCAGGGCTTTTCATGACACCTCACTGTGCTGTTCTGCCTCACATGAGCATTAGTGATGGCACATGCTCTAAGCTTCACACTTCATTTGCTGAGGATTATGTTATTTCAATAAAACCTTTTATTGTCTGTTATGTATGACATTTTTATACATATGTAAAACATTGTAGTGCTATCTAAAAGATGCTGAAAGGCTTGTAAACATCTTAATTTATTAAGTGAAAAAATACCTTGCCCTACCAAGCTGGAGAGCAGACATTGATCTCCAAAACTGAGACTGGGGGCTCTACCAGTCTAGTTTATATTTTCTACACAAAGTTATCTTCATTGATGTCTAAATCACCAGAAAAGAGCCTTTTGTAATTTAACTTCATATGGCTCAGTACAAAGTTTTCAACCTGTGCATATTTTCAGAGACTATCCTACCAAATAAAAACACTGCTGTTCCTACTAATAATATATACAACATTTCCCCTCTCACAGACCAAGACTTATTTAATGATAAAAACTTACAATTTACTATTTTTACCATGGACAGCAAATTAGCATTTAA
Source organism: Myrmophylax atrothorax (assembly GCA_026770055.1). NCBI lineage: Eukaryota > Metazoa > Chordata > Aves > Passeriformes > Thamnophilidae > Myrmophylax > Myrmophylax atrothorax. The sequence goes on from JAOXXN010000120.1 coordinate 8,004,428, forward strand.
AACAAATACTAGAGGGTCAGGGCCACCATCCTCCAGCTGCTGCATGACAGAGATCTGAGAAGGTCTCTCTTCTACAGCATAATCTGTGAAAAAAAACCAAACACCATGAAATCTTTACCTTCCTAGAACAGACTCCGTATTATAATCGGATAAGCCCAATTCTGATGCTTTTCAATTTGTTTGATGCTTTTACTGTTTTGACCCTTTAAATAAACACTTATTTAAGTACTGCTGGTTTGATTGATTGTTTCCTAGGCTGGTATTGTCAAACTTTAATAGTGTTTATTGATAAACAC
>JAOXXN010000120.1:8017893-8032934 GCA_026770055.1 Myrmophylax atrothorax
AAAATGGGTCCCTTGGTTGGTTCTGTTGTTTGGGTTTGTTTTGGCTTTTTTTAGAGCAGTGAAAAATAAGCTGGGCTTACAGAGGTGTGAGTCAGAATGGCATTGCAAACAAAACAGAGTTTGCGGGATTGCCTATCAGCGACCAGAATCTGCCCAAGTGCTGGGCTGTTTCCTGTTCTACAACTAAGCTTCCATTACTGGAACCAGGAGAAGAGTTTTTAGCTTCCAGATCTGTTCTCTGAGGAATGGCTTTACTTGTAAAATTTTCAACTGATACACAATTTTCTTGCATTTTCCCGGTACCATCAACTGGTCTCTGTAAGAGAGTCACTGCATTGATCCCTGCAGTTGCAGCTTCTGAGAACAGCGAATCCTTGCTCAGATTCACATCATCCTTTAATCGAGAGGAGGGGCATGCAACGGTCAGGCTTTCAGATGACGCATTAACCAAAGGACTTACAGAGTCATCTTCAGTGCACAGCCTGTTCACTTGCTTTTCTGTATCTGTATCCTTTTCCATGGATCCATTTACAGTAACACTCAACTGGTCGCTCTGTCGGCTCTCGTTATCCAGTGTAAAGCCAATAGTGTCCATGAGGGACTGACTGCTGTAATTTTTACAATCCAGCAAATCACCACTTTGTAGTGTTCTGTCACAGTTGTGCATGACTGCCACCACTAGCACATTTTTCTCCTCTGGCAAGCAAGCTGTATTCCCACATTTCCTTTCCCCTGTTTCCACAGCGTTACACTGATCATCCCGATTGCTGCTTCTTTTAATCAGCTGGTCGTCCGCTGCTGCCTGGTCATCAATCCACATGACTGGGGTCTCTGGGCTGATGCTGAACTCCTTCCCATTAGCACAGTGATCCCCTTCTCCTGGCGGTGTAGTCACTGAATGGGACAGGGAGAAAGACTTTCCTCTCTGCTGACACTCATTAGGAGCTGTAGCTTCATTCACGTTGGCCGCGGTCGGGGCGAACGGCAGGCGGCGAGGAGGCGGATCTAGGATCTGATTCCACTTGGCACCCAGCAGTGTAGGTGAGACAGCGGCATCTGCAAAAGGGTTTCAGTAAGAGAACTTACTGTGCTGTTGAAGCCACAGGTTCTATCAATTCTGTTGCACTAGAATGCCCCAAATACAAATATGGGCACAACACTAAAACACGTCTGCCAGAACCAACATCCCGGATCAACCATTAGCACTGTAATTGCATAATGTTTGTGGAACTCAACAAGTTTAGAGCTACACCAATTACCATCAGGTTGAACTTGTACAAGCAACTTCTGATTAATATACTTTAGACAGCTGGAAGTGCCTAGAAAGACTCTCACCCCCATAAAATGTTCAACTTCCTTGACAGCACAGAATTAGCAATTAGACTAAGCAAAAAATTTAATGCTTTGAGTATGATAACTTTCATTATATGATTTATGTGACCTAATAAAACATTTCTGCAAATGAAGCTTAAAAGCAGTTTTGCCTGCTTTGTTTAAAATAAATGATTTAAATATTGCTACTGAGATCAAGCTTCACAAAACCTGTCTTTAGAAGTGCACAGAACATTTGCTATTAAAAGAGTGAGAAATTTTACAAAAGTAAACAAGATTAATGGAAACAGAAGAGAGCACTACTAAGAAATACTGAAGACGTAAAATGTTCTGAGATTAATTTGCAACTCAACACCAAAAAGGGCATCTCAGATCTCTCCCTCTTCAATACTGTTCTCTGTAGAATACATCTGATGCACATCTACATCCTGTTCACAATGACTCACCTTCGTTTTGCTCAAATTCATCTAAAACCTTATCGAGGTTATATGCCTCTGCTTGGAAATAGTTCTCCATTTGTCAGGGAACGACCACCAGATTCTTGTCTGAACCTGCCAGAGAACAAATTACAATCAGATACTTAACCTTCAGTCAGCAGCGTTCCACTGCACAGGGTCCTGATTTAAGGGGAAAAGTCCTTTTTAAGTCAAATTTTACATACCTTATATACATAAATCAAAAGTATTTTCCAGGAATAAAAATTGTTTGTGTGCTGAAACTTGCCCAATTCACATTATCAACCTCCCCAAACTTGCTCTGGATTTTATTACCTCCATTCTCTCACATTAATGTGTCTGGCCATCAGAATCCCCATGAAGGTAAAAACAAAACAGCTTTTACACCAGTCAGAAAAAACCAGTCTAGAGAACCAGAAAGGCCAACCAGCAATTTGAAAATCCAACTTCCAGTTCTGTGCTACCACCAATTAGCTCATGTGGCTTTGAACAAGTAGTTTAAATTCCCTGTGCTTCTGATTTTTTAATGTCTACTAGGCTAGCAGTATTCTGTGTCACTCCTCAATTCCCAGAGATGCTTCAAAGATTCATACTTGTAAAAGTTGGTAAGGGACTTAATGGGTGTCACTTGAATTGTGCTGGCTCTTAAAATGTCTGCTTGAATAACCCTTGTCTCTGAAAGGCAGGCACTGGAAATCTAGAAAAATGCACACAAGTAAATAGTCTCATCAAAACATAAAGCTCTCAGGCTAGACAGGAAGATGACAAGGGAGAAATGGAAAAAAACCAACACAAAACAAACCCAAAACCCCAACCCTAAATCATTACATAACTTTGTATCTTCACATAACAAATAACATTTTGCCCTAACAGTAGGAATATGGACTTCTTGCTTCCAAAGTCTTGTAAAAACAAGACATCCTGATTCAATTTTCCCAAACATTCACTACCAGCAAAGACATTTTCCCTGGGAAATGTGTGCCATAACCTATATACCACAGAGAGACCCTGATTTGATCTGTTCTCTGAGTATCATCCAAAGCAGCCTGATTCTCCTCAGAGCTGGCTTTCACTGTTGTGAAACAAGGCAGTGGAGGGGGAGAGGGTGAGAACCTTGTTTTGCAGCACGGAGCAGTGGTAGACCCGACAGCTCAATTAAAAACCTGCTCTTTTACACCAGAGATACAACAGACACAGAAACACAGCAAAGAAGTTTCCAGTTCAAAACTATACTTTTCCATCTCCACCAGAGTACCTGGATTTGAGGAAAACATCAACCACCTTCATTTTTGTAACTACAACACTGAATGTAGTTCTGTCTGGGCAACAGCTGTAATCAGGTTATTGCTACAAAAAGATTGTGCACTAAAATATCACAAAATGCAGAGTTCAAGTTTTTGGGGTCTTCTTCAAGTTTCATAGATGGTTGTTTTAAAAGGTGATCATGATACAACATAAATACATTGCTATTTAATATAATCAGATTAAACCATGTTTTAAAGATATATACAAAAGCTAATTTTAAAGGAAACTAGTCTAATAGTAACTTAGAAATTGCAGTAAGTTTCAACAGAAAAAAGACCATTTTGCAAAAAAAATCAGAGAGATAACCTAGACTTTGTCAGCTTACAAACTCCCAGATTTGTCCTCTGGTCTGGGATTTTAGCTGAACTCCTTCTGCAGGGAAAATGAATGACTGCCCCTATCAGTCACTGTACAGAGATGCACAGATTATAGCATAAGCACAATGGAAAAACCAGCCCCCTTGATCACAGGCTGCATTTCAGAAGTCTCAAAAAGTAACATTTTCTTGTACAAAATACCATATAATTTCACATCCATTTATAATGGATTTACTTTACATTACAATAACATTCCTGCCTAGCAAACAACTGATGAAGACATGAATAATTATTCCTAGGCAAAGTCCTGCCACTGAGGTCAACAATGTGAAGAGTATTTGTCAGTGAAGCACTGCAGGACCGAAAAACGTCACACAAAATTTTTGTGTTCATGAGTTCCAGCTGAAGAGAGAAAAGACCTTTTATAGCACTATTGTTATTTCTCTTACTGATGTACCAGGATAAGTGGAGAACCTTTTATTTTTAAACTCCCAGTCACTAAGCTGACAGCCACTCTAAACAAGATCCATTGCTCGGAAAGGCCAGTGCAAAGCTTCAGGTCTAACATCTAAAATTATTATTATTATTGTATTAAAGAACACAACAACCCCAGAAGCTTTTCCAGAAATTTCTGTCCAAGGGCAAAACACACTGCCAAATGCACAGAAGTCCCTGATGCCCTCTGTCTGATAGAAAAGGAGGACGAGCACTCGTGTTCTGACAGATCCCAGAGATGCTTCCTCACTATACATTGTCAGCAGCTCATTTTCTTGCCAGTTGAAGATCTAATGCTTCAGCTCTCCACAGCCAGCAACTCAAGACCAAAACAGAATATGCTCTAACACAGCATACTGTAATAACTGGGTAGCTGTTTCCCCTGTGGTTTAGAATCTGATTTTATTTTGAATATTTTTATGACATACCCAACAGAAATAAAAAGAACCATAATCTTTCACAGGTCTTTTGAAACTTTTGACTGCAACTCACAGGTACCATAAAAGTTTGGAAGACTTCTAGAATTATTCTAATCCCAAAGTTCCTCTTCATACAAAGGTTGGAATGACATTTTTAAAATATCCTTAATGGCTGTATAAGTTGTACTGTTTAGTATTGCTCAAGTATTCTAAGTCACAGCTTGGAGAGAAGTGCGTGAGCAAACACACAACTCCAAGGGAGAATAGAAATAAGAAGAAATCAGGAAGGAATTTCAGTGGCAATTTCAGCTGCATGCTGCCAAAAAGGAGACACTTCCTAAGTTAAGGATATATACTGGGATGAACAATATGAAGGAGAGGATATTGTGCCAGTGCAAGGAAGAGGAGACATAAACCACCAATGAGTGAAAAGCATAAGATGGTTTTTCAAGAATACAGTTCTCCATGCAAAGGTTTGGCAAAAAAGACTAATTATAGGCAAAAAAATATTAAATACTAAAGTTAAATATTTTATTTTAACTTTGTACACAAAAAAGATTAACACAATGGCTACCATCCACTGGTACAGTAAGTCCAGAAGCCAAGACCACTTGTTACCCATTGCAGAGTCATCTTCTGTCTTCCAGGGCAAACAGCTAATTAAAACATGCAGCCTGTCACATCAGATTATTTTCAAGCTCCCGCTGGATCACAGATCATGCATAATTCAGCAATTCTGTGTTTTACTTCTCAGTTTCTTCATACAACAGCATGGGCTTATCATCATCTTCATTTCTAAAACTTAAGAATTTATGTTTTATCAAGATTACCAGCTCTGCTCTCCCCTGATGTCTAAATATAAAGGTGCATGTACCAGAATGTCTGTGTCATCCGCACCCAGAATTACTGCCCTCGTCACCACTGCATACGACAAACTTCAGCTGAATGGTGGGGAAGGAAGGAGGCAGAAATAAAGGACAGAAAATTCCTTAAAATTAGATGTTATTCTGACCAGTCTTAACCTTGGAGTCTGTCTCTCAAGCCAGCTTAGATATCTCACATCCCAGCTCCTTCTTGGGGAAGGAGCTGTACCAAGAGACTGGCCTTGTGTGGTACCTGCAAAGCAGCAAGACTCGGATTTGTTTTGGTCTCTGTGATAAGGAATTATGTAACCCATGATCTCCTGCACTGCACATCCGAAATTACCCGCAGGATTTTGTCACCACAGGAACTGACAGCCTTAAATCTTTCAAATTGCCTTTAACAGTGGATGACCAGCACACAATCACATTAAAGCACTATAATAAAAAAATGCACCGAAGGAAATAATACCAACATACAACTATGAGCCTCACAGCAATGGCCTAAAAATCAGAGAGTATGTAAAGAAGCAGAATAAGATCTCAGGATTTTCTATCATGCTGTCCTGTGGGGACTACTCTTTCAATAGGAAACTGTGAACCTATACATTTCAGTAATCTCTTACTAAACAAAATGCTCAAAGCTTTTATTACAGTCCTCACCAAAAGTATACCTGAAAAGCTCCTAAGATGGAAGTCACAGGGGGTATGATAAATGGAAACCAAACACTGCTTAGTCTTCCTGGTAAAAATCAGATATCCAGAAAATGCCATTTTCCCATACCATGACCAAGTGGAACTACAGATGAACTGGGCAAAGTAAATTATTAGCTCTACTACTCCTGAAGACTTCCTTCAACCCCAAGAAACAACAGTCAAGCTCACATATTGCTCCAGCTCCCCTTGGTGATCTGTGTATTACCTGCCCTTGGCAGGAAGCAGCCAAGCACCTTGGAAAGCACAGTTTGTTCAGAGTCCAGGAATAGCTGTATTTTTAACTGATGGGATCTGTCTACAGCACAGGCTGAGGAAGAAGACTTTGCCCACCTCCCCCCTCTCCCAAACACAGTAAGACAATCTTTGCTGTAAAACAAGGCAATTACTCTCAATAAAAACCAAAATAACAAAACGCTAAAAATACTCCATCATCTTCTATACAAGAGATATGTCCATATAAAAAAGTAGATGTTCATAAACATATATCCTTAAGAACACATGAAACCCCATGTATTTCAGGTACATAACCCTGAATCATTACATTCTAAAGCAGAATTTGCCATTACCTTTTTCTCTTACACATATGTTAAGAAATGAATGACCCTGTGCCTCTTCATGGTGACTGCAGCACAACCAGCCAGCTCTGCTGAATCAGGGTGTTCGACCCGATCCTAGAAAGAAAATACAAACATGTGCTTTATGATTGGCAATTCCACCACAAACCATGCTTTTTTCAACACATGACTGCAGCCAGCACAGGCATATTTGGCAAATGCTGCAAGTCTCAAACGATGTGGATTAGGTTTGCAGCTTTAAATTCAGGGATCTGTGCACTGTGCCACTATTGCTCTTCAACAGTCTGGTGAAAAACGTTGCTAATAAACCCCACATTGCTGCCTACCTACTATTATTCTTCATTTAACTGTAAATCCTCAGAGTAACACAGCAACTCCAACTGTCCTTGTATTCCTGATGACCTTGACTGTAACAATTTATAAAACAGCCACTGAAATTAATTATATTACACTACAATAGGCCTTCCAAAAATAAAGAGCTAGTAGCTCTGATACTCAACAAAAATTCACAGCCCTTTGAATTCTGTAAACTGCATTCGTCAGCTTCCCACTGATTTTGTTACAGCTAAACAACTGGTTTTGTCTTCAAATTATTGCCCCCACAATCTTAGGCTCCCTTCATTTCCTAAAGGCTTCTTCTCACAAAAACCACAATAGCATCAGCCTTCACTAGCAGGGGAGACAAAAAAAAAGTGTTCAGAAGAAACTGTTTTGCTTTCCTAACTACAGCATTTCTGTAGGTCAGGTGCTTGTTTTCACAGGCTGCACCCTAACAGTCAGCACAGCTCAAAAATCCCACACAGCAGAGAAATCACAGTGAGGTTGTAACAAAAAATGCAACAAGAACAAGGAGTAAGGTTAGTTAAATTTATGTTTCAAGGTTTGCTGGTGCTGGCATTTTGACCTGCTAGGTAGTTAAAATATTTATTAGTGCTCTGATGAAGCTGCAACATATGTTACAAAAAAATCTTAAATATTCCAACAAAATGAACAGAGATTAAAAAAAAATCAGTTCTCCATGTATGAAAGCAATATTCAATGCTACACTGCAATTTTCCCAGGGTTGTTTATTATTCTTTTCAGAAATAAGCTACAGTAATAATTCCAGGAAACTAATGAACTGAACAGTAGCACTCTGAGTAGTACTGTTTCCAAACTCAGAATCCCACAGCCTTGGATGCCAACAGAACTCTTCTGTATACAAGTAAAATTCCTGATGCTATATATATTTCTACCTCTGTAAACTAAGATGAATAGTAGATATTATCACAATGTTCTTCAGACAGGCTTCCTATGCATGCAAAAATGGAGGTGAGGGAAATTTAATTCCACTGAAAGGCTTTAGAATAAGGTTTTTCAAAGGCCTGTCAGGTAAGTGTGGCAGTGGGGAAGGTTGTCTGTACCACCACCATGGCCCCTCCTGGCCTGTAGAGGAGGAAACGACTCAGTTTTCATGACCGCTTTGAAAGGACAGATCAATTAACAACAACTCTGCCCGTGGTTTATGACAAGGCCCGTCAACTGCATGGCGAGCACTGGGCAGGTTCCACATGAACCAGTCACACATTAACCACAGAGTTCATCCTTCACCGATCAGAAATGGATCAGCCCTGGCAACCCAGTGCTGGCACCAGCACTCCAGGCCACCAACCTGCAGGCAGGTGACACTCAGTGACACTCAGGGCACAGGGCAGCTTTATCATAGAATGGATTGGGATGGAAAAGACCTCCGAGATCATCAAGTCCAACCCTTGGTCCAACTCCAGTCCCTTTACCAGATCATGGCACTCAGACACTTTTCCTTCCACAAGACCCCATCATTAATATATTTCCAGTGATTTTTCCTTAATATATTCCTAGTGATTTTTCCATTTTTCCCACAATTCCCACACACACGGGAGCATCCCAAAAACACGCTGAGAAGGCAGGGACACAATGTTGAAGCATCGAGGTGAATAAAAGCAGCTGTAGATTTGGCTCTCCTGGAAAGTGTTTGGGTTTTTGAGGGGTTTCACAGTTCTTGCTTTAATTTCTTTTCTTTTTTTCCCACTTTTAGTAGTTTACACATATCCAGGATACTGGGTGTCCACTTCCAGCAAAAATCTGATGTTCTTATAATTTGTGCAAAATGTTTGCTACAACTCTTTGAGAAAAAAATATAAAACGTTATTTGCATTTCAGCAACACCAAGAAAGCCCTGATGGAATCAGGATCATGTCATGTTCTATATTTTATATAGTGCCAGAGGTGAACTCTTAACTCACTGCAACCTGCCAGGACTCAAAAGGGCTTATGAAAAAAAGAGGGAGAGTGATTTTTACACAGACAGGTCGTGATAGAACAAGGGGAATGGTTTTAGGCTAAAAGAGAGATTTAGATTATATGTTAGGAAGGAATTCTCTGCTGTAAAGGTAGTGAGGCCCTGGCACAGGTTGCCCAGAGAAGCTGTGGCTGTCCAATCCCTGGAAGTGTCCAAGGCCAGGTTGGAGCAATCCAGAATAGTGGAAGGTGTCCCTGCCCATGGCAGGAGGTGCAATGAGATGGTCTTTAAGGTCCCTTCCAACCCAAACCATGCTGTGATTCTATAGCAAAGTTACAACATAAAGGACAATCAGAAGACGGGAGGAACTCTATGATTATAAAGATAAGTCAGTTACACAGCCAGCATCAGATTCCAGATATTTCCACTGCCCTGTGAGCATGGCTACAGCTAAACTCATCATTCTGGGTTCTCTCTAAAGTCACAGAAGATCCAGCCAATAAAATCAGTGGAGAGTAGGGTGCAATTCATTTTTTCTTACAGTATTTATCAACACCTGGTCAAACGTGTGGGGCCCTAAAAGCATCTTCACTCCCCACCTGAGGCACAGGGTGACAGCACAGCTGTGTGTGTGGCTGACATACAGATCCCTGTGCCCACTCAGCTCTGTATATCTGGAGTTAACCTACCCCAGACCTCTTGTCTGTCCACCCAGGTCCCTGTTTTAAGCTGACAAAGGTAGAATTGTAGAATTATTAAGGTTGGAAAAGACCTCCAAGATCATCGAGTCCAACCATTACCCCAGCACTGCCAAGCCCACCACTGACTCATGTCCCCAAGTGCCACATCCACAAGTTTTTTGAACACTTTGAGAAATGGTGACTCCACAACTGCCCTGAGCAGGCTGCTCCAGTGCTTGACAACCCTTTCAGTGATGGAATTTTCCCAAAACTCCAATCTAAACTTTCTCTGGCACAACTCAAGGCCGTTCCCCCTCATCCTGTCACTTGTACCTTGGGAGCAGAGCCTGACCCCCACCTGGCTTCACCCTCCTGAATCTCCTTTTCTCCAGGTTGAGCCCCCACAGCTCCCTCAGCTGCTCCTTGTGCTCCAGACCCTTCCCCAGCTCCGTTCCCTTCTCTACACACATTCCAGCTCCTTGATGTTTTTCTTGTGGTGAGAGAAATCCACTCTGCATTTTTCCACTTCAACTCAGAACAAAGAAGTTTCCCTCTCCAATCATCTTGAAACTAAATGCACGTGGAAACCCTTAATACAAACCTGTAGGACCTTAAAGAACGTCGTCGGACTTACTCTCCTGGTAAGGAATCTGCATTTTGCTTTGGTTGGATTTTTGCAGCTCCTGTGCACACACACTCAGCACTGTGGGGGAAAAAGAATATAAGGGAAAGGAAAGCTGTCTTCAGTAGTGTGATAAGCTATCTTTCCAGTGATATTCTTTCCCCCCTATCTGAATTTAAAATGAGCCAGATTTAGATGGAGGAATACCACTTGCTGCTCTGTGTGCACACGTACTGTGCTGCCTGTTTTGTGTACATGTGTGCAGTGAGGATGTACCAACAGTGCCTTTTTTTTTCTTGTTTATGAGGTTTGAGTAGATAAAAAGGATAAATGTAGTGTGCTCAGACACAGCAGTGCACTGGGATTAAGAAAAAAAGAAGCATGGCTAAAAACCTACTTAATTAACTCATCTTAGGAAGAGCAATTCCTTCCAACACCTTGCAGAATTAAGACACTTGCAGGAAGGTTTCTCAGAGACCAGAGCTGCAGACAGATGCCAAAAGGAGCCAACAAATATTTCCAGCACCTTGTTTAATTGTGTTTGTAAGTTCTTGAGGCACCCAGCTGCTCACCCAAACACCTCACTGGTGTGGATCAGGTCCTAAATTAGGACGTGTGGGGTGTATTACCCCGAGTGCCAGACTTAGTTAAAGATCAGCCCCTTTCCTTGTTAAGGAACTCCTGCAGAGATGGAACTTCTGTTCAGAGGCACCACATCCACACAGATCCCAGAGGTAACTTCTGTGTTTGCTAAAATCTTCCTTTGTGGTAATTTTCTAAGCAAAAAGACAAACCAAGAGGTTCTTTCTTTGGTTATCCTGTAGCAAGGCTTGCCCTGGTGAGACACAGCCAAAGGAAGAAATGGACATCCAGAATGACCTGCACAAACACAGAAATGTTGGTTTGAACAAGGAGGAGAGACAAGGAAAAGAGTTCTTATATTTGGCTGTTCTATTCTACTTATTCTGTTCTGTGGACCTACCAACACTCACTCTTGGGGGTGTATTTGTAGCATGGAAATGGGTTTGCTGTAAATGCAAAAAATGAGCGATGGAACAAGGGGAATGGTTTTTATGCTAAAAGAGATTTATTTGTGCATCCATCACAGGCTTCCTTACAGATAAGGCTCAGAGAGGAAGATAATTGCTCAAACCTCACCTTGTTCCCAACTTCTCCTCCCAGGAGACTCAAACCTCAAAACAGGAGAGTCCCAAAACGATTGGATCTGAGAGTTAATGTTTTACCCCAAACACAATCTCACTTTGGAAGGAACATCCCACAATACAGAGGAGCAAACAGACATTGATATGATATGGAAGCCAGTATTTTTCCATTGTTTTTTTCCACTGAGCAAAACCACAACATGGCAGGCAGGCACAGAAATATCTCTTATTCATAGAGGCATGTACTGTTTGTCCCAGGGTTTTTTCTGGGATAAAACTTCATTTTGTGCCACATCCAGCAAGTGAAATTTTCCAAGGTAGATGGCAAATGCTAATGAAATATTCTCAGTAATACTCTACAACTTATTATTCATTCTCCTAAGATGGACCTAATGGAACACAACTTGGAGTGGGATATCCCACACCACCATCCCCCCAATGAAATGGCACTATTTAATTCCTTTTTTTGTGTGATACAAACCAAACTATCTGATCACTGTCAAACCACTACACAAAAAAGGTGAACTCAGTTGGCTATTTACAGTCCAGCATAAGATACCAGAAACATTTTTTGAGCACTTTGGTCACTTTGGAGGGACTTGGGAAAGATTAAACTGCTTGAGCCCCACAGGAACTTCTAGATATGAGACAGGCTTTGGAAGGGAGTTGATGTCTCGGTGTGCAGGACCGGATATCTGTTTTTTCCATCTGATTAAAGTGAGGAATCCACACCTACCCCATCCATCTACAGAGTCTCTCCCTCCAGTTGAGTCAGTGATAACCACAGAAATGCTAAACAGAACAAACAAGGATTTACCCTGAAGTAATCTGCAGGTGCCACATCAGCCAATCTTCCCTTCAGATACACATACAGAAAAGATAACACACAATATTTAGCAACCCATTTTTCTATTCTCTTTCATTACCACCTCAATGGAATATATATATAAATACACACACACACATATATATATATGTATGTATACAAGGAGGGAAGGCACAAGAAAAAAATAACATTTAAGTCCCTATAGTGAAGCTTATTTCTGCATAATCAAAAAGACAAGTAAAGCCAAGAATCTGCAGAAATTCCATGCTGAAGTCAAACCTGGAGCTTGTTTTCCTTCCCCAAAACATCTTTTGACTTTAGGGCATTGTAGTCTTACACCTTCTATGTGTCCTCAGCAAATAAAATTGAACTGTGTAATGGGAACAGGTGCCAGCAATAAAGCCTGGAAACTCTTTTTGTCCTCCTAAGGAACTGTCTTCTCCCTCCCTAAGTAGAGCCTGGTGCTGTTGATAAATAGAAGCAGCATTTTGATAAAGATAAATTAGAAAGCAGCTCTCTGGTCTCCTAAAGAGATGTGGTATTGTGGACAGCTGTTTGGCTGCTGGAGCCACATTTAATGAGATTTATGCACAAAAGTGTTTGCACGTTTGAGGGATGTGTTTCACAATGGCACCGAAAACAATTGGGCGTTGTGGGATAAGTACCTTTTACAGTATATCAAGGTCAAACCTTTTACTTGATGTACTTAACTAACCATGTAAAATATTACATCAGCAAGCCTATGAGGCACTCAGAGATATATTCCTATTTGCATAATGTCCTCTGTAAGTTAGTCTGCGGTCCTTAAGGGTGTTTAGAATAACTGCATGCAAGAATATACTTAATCCAATCTCATTTTAGCTTTTGCTCTTTTAAGATTTCAAAATTAATAAATCCTCCTGATACTCCAAATTACCATGAGCTTTTATAAGCATAACTTTGTAACTTTAACCCATTTATGAACATACCCTACAGGCATATGTACTAATGAATAAGAAATAACATTAGAAGTTTAAAGATGGTCTCTTTATGAAGTAATGTAAGAAAATCCTGTTAGCTGGATCAAGTACAAAAGTGTGATTTCTTAAAAATAGAAAATCCTTCACAAAATTACTTGTAATTACAATAACCAAAGGATAAAAAGTAAGAATAGTTTAAGCATTGTGCATTATTTAACTTGGTACATGGGATATGTTTTATGTATACGTATGAAGCATGCAAATAGAAATCTGATCTGAAGTTGCTTCCATGGCTACGGGATTTCAGTTTATTTATTTATTTTCCATTGTGCTTGATTGCTGTCAAGAACACTGACAGATAAAGGATTTCAAATTACCTTAAATGCTTGGTGCTTCTTCAAGTGAATTGAGCTCTTCTCTGGTTTGCCTGTAAGACATTTGGAGATGGGGAATATCCTCTTGGTCGAAGGTTCTCCCAGCATCCTACAAGTTCTCCAGGATCCACAAGCTCAATGCCCACTCTGGAGAATCCAAATGGTGATAAAAGCTCATCACAATTAATGGGAAAATAACTGAAATATCTCTTTCTATTGCCATGGGGTTGAAGCAGCAAGTGCTGCCTGCCCCCCATCAGGAGTCAGTACAGCCCTTGGATGAAACATCCTGGTGATCACACCCTGTGAGAAGGGGAAGGGAAGGGGATGAGCCCCAGGCACTGATGCTGGTGGAAAAAAACAAGGCCATGTGGGAACCAAGTGGAAGTGGGAAAGAAAGGTTCGTTTTTCCCACCACATATTTAATGGGCAGAGAAAACCCAGAGCATTTCTTGCTTCTCCCCACCCCTTCCCACTTGAAGTAAAACATTAAATAGCCAAACTAGAGGGACTTGTCTTCTCCCAGTTATTATTTATTATGATAATCCATTTTGTTCTGTTCCCAGATCAGCCTTAATCACTATTCTCCTTGCACAAAATAACTCAAAAAGGGGGTTTATCTGGTCCAAGCAGTCAGAGTGGATCGTCAGAGCTGCTGGAAATCAATGGAGCTCTGACACTAAGGAAAGCTGAACAGCTGGCCCTGAGACCTGAGTGCTCCCCATAGATTAACTCGGCTGATGTCCTGAGAGTGGCAGTTCGGCATATCCAGAGTGTTTGGCTTTCAGAAGCAGGACAGGTGCAAGTCCCAGACGTCAAAGGCCTCACCCTGGCATTGTAAGGGAGCTGAACTGTATTGACAGGTCTCACAACAAAAGTCATTTCACTCATCACGTGTTGACTTTGGCAAGTTTTTGTCCTGCTCAGTGGAGCAGGAAGAAAATAAATCTAAAGCAGTGACAAGAGAGATGGTGCCAGGTGGGTGTGCTACAGGAATGCTCTTCCACTGCATGTCACCCTGACATTGAGCCCAACTCCAGACCTTCCACAGACCAAAGTGGCTTTGTTCAGGGAATAATGCAAGAGCTGGTGGAGAGAAAAGCTAAGTGACCTCTTAAGAAAGCAGCTTCAGATATCCAATAGCTCTTTGAGAAATGGGATCGTGCTTTGTCACAGGGATTGATGGGGCAAGACAGCACATAAATAATAATTCTCCAGCCTTGGCAAAACAAGGAGGAGACAGAGCTGCTGGAAATAAATCTGGAGATTTAATGCCTAGAGGGAGAAAGTACCAATGCTAAAGGACAGCAATGCACATGAGCATAAGGGACCCTTGATCTTACTTAGGCTGGAAATTAGAGGAAGGTTTCAAAGTGTAAGATCAGAGAGGGCGTGGAGTTGTCCAGATAAGTGGACTAGCAGGACAGCTCTCTCTCTTCAGCCAAGAAAACAACCCTCAGCCAGGATGAAAATGGACCTTGATCTGTTTATGAATGGCACTTCATCACTGTACAGGTCAGGAGGTCAGGAGAAGAGGAGGCTCAGAGGTGACCTCAGCACTCTCTAGAACTACCTGGAGGGAAGTTCTGGCTAGCTGGGGGTTGGTTTCTTCTCCCAGGCACTCAGCAATAGGACAAGGGGGCACGGGCTCAAGCTCTGCCAGGGCAAATTGAAGTTGGAGA
>JAOXXN010000120.1:8050900-8073978 GCA_026770055.1 Myrmophylax atrothorax
TATTTTTCTGGTTACAGTCCCACTGCTCCTGAAGTCTGATACATCCAAACTCCTTAATTCCTTAACAGAAGGTGAAAAAAGATGGTTCAGAGAAGATCAATAACAATGAATTAGGTTGAAAATGAAAATGTTTCAGTCTATTTCAGTGTCAAAAAAGAAGGTGAAGGGGTGACTCAATCACAGGTTTTAAGTACTTCCAAAATTCAGTGACTCTATGGTAAAGGCAGATGTATTCAGCTTCCCAGTGAGGTCTTCTACCAGGGAAGGTAATTAATCACTGAGACACTTCAGGGAGGGGCAAGTTAGATTTCCCAGCACTGGAAATGTCAAACTCAGGTGGTTGTGAGACCTAAATTTTAGCAGAAGCAGGAGTTCAGTCCTGTAAGTCTGCCCCTCATGAGACAGAACTCTGTGACGGTCACTGTGGATTCTGACTGCTCGTCTATGCAGAAGTCGATTTCCTTGGGCACTAAGAAGTAACAACCTGTCATCCCTTTCAGCATCATCTGACACAGCTCATGTGCTCCTCAGCACATGATGGGAGCAGCCGTGGGGATGGCAATGTTTACACTGGGGAAGGGATGGGTGGACTTGCTCACAGAAGGCAAAGCCTTTGAAGCATATTGCATGCTGAGAGAACTTTTCTCACTAAGACAGTCTGAGACATACATTGCTGGGAGCTGGGAGGTTACTCCTGACAAGTGTGACTGTATGATTATCCTGCTACTAAACTCCTCCTCTGGCATCTGTTTCTGGCCACTGTCACAGACAGGATACTGATCTTGTGCCAAGCAGTCTCTCAGGTCCACATCAAGGCTGACCCATGCCTGATCCTGGAACAGTGGAGTAGGAATTTTAGCAGGAGCAGAGAACAGACACTTGATAATACGCATGGGCACAGGAGAGAGCAAGGATCAGGGGAGGGAAGAACGGGAACACTTAATATTAGAAGGTCAAAGTCTGACTTGGGTAGGGAATTGTACTTAAGGCCCTGGACCTCTCCAAAATCTGTCATTGATCGAAACACTCAGGAATTTCCCAGTCTGATCTGGTCACATCAAACAATTAGGAAACCTTGCAGCAAAATGTCTATTACTTTCCTGATGTAGTTCCTGATACACGTGCTCACTCTTGTACTGATATGTAAGATCTTGAGTAGGAGAGGACAGTGCTGTGAACCTAAAGCATCCAACCCTTTTGGGTGACTGAAGCTTTTATCCACAGTTCCATGGAAGAAAATGTCCTTTTTTCCCCACACAGTTGCTGATGACTGCCTGCATATCACACTCTGACAGAAACAATAGTCTAAGTGTTCATCACTAACGCCATTGATAGGGAAGGGCTTAGTGATCATTTAACCAGTGCTTGTTGTAAAAAAGCAACCCCTGTTGATAACATCAGTGGAAAGGGGCAAAGGGCCCAGAATGATGGAGATTGCAGTGGCCTGGCTTTGCCCTCTAGTGGCTGAGACTGGCCCAGCTCCTGTGTTGTCTCTCTTAATACATTTTGATTACCTCATCAGCCTCAAATCTTTGATTTTTCTAAATTTTGTGCAGACTTCATCCATTATACTCAAGTACTACCTGCACCAGAACAATGTGAATCAATAAAACCCTTGGCTTAATATCCTCAGAATCCTATATTAAGGTTAACTCAGTATTAGTGAGTCATACGATAAAGCCACTAATACATGGGCACTTAATTAATCTATGATGCATTTTCCACCACATAGGACTTAATCTCTAGGAAGGAAAAAGACCTGCTAGGTCACCATCACATTGTGTGAGTCAATTTAGTCATTCCATGCTGAATATCTATTCTTATTTTGTCCAGTTTAAATTTTATACATGCCATGTATTCTTAGGAGTAAAAAAAAAAAACAGATTGCATTGTAATCCTTTCCAACAGTAAACTCAGTAGGTTATGTATTAAAAGGGGGCATAACTTCCTTACTGTCTATGCTGCCTAAATCTTGAGACATCCATCACTCTTCTCTCCAGTATTCCAGACACTGGCCTAGAGGCTCTAAGAGATCTGTGTCTGTATCTGTTTTAAACTTCTGTGGGAACTTGAGCAAGGGCTTTGAACCTCAATTACATCTCGATTTTTTCTTCTTCTCTCCCTCTGGTACCCATTGTAGCTTACTAGCCCAAGCTTCATAAGGAAATAACACTTATTCAATTAAATTGTCTTTCTCCCCTCCTTCCTATGTCTTTAGGATCTCTTGGCCAGTTTCTGCCACAGCTTAAAAAGTGGAAAGCCTCAAAGGAAATGTAGTTCTTAAAAGTTTTGTGTCAGTCCCTGGCCATACCCAGAGGGGCTGAGTCAAAGCCATCCAAGTCTGCTGGTACATACTGAGTGTGGCAGCAGCCAGGTTGTTAAACAGGCTCTGCTCTGGCCTTGCAGGGAATGTGGAGGAAGCTGAGGTTGGTGTGGGAGGAGGGTCACCCTGGACATGGCAGGGCTGGGGTGAGGAAGGGATCACAAGGTGATGACACAAATCCATCTGCAAACAAGGGCTATTTTTGTGATACTCACAGAACAACTTTTCAAGGGTTGTTACTTGGACTTGGTATTTGCAAATGAGATGTGATACTCAGGTAATTTGAAAGACTCTGTTAAGCAGTAAGTCAAATTACAGGATTTAGTAGTCCCTGTTAACAAGAAAACAATAAACAACTGGATCATTTAATTCTTGTTGTTTATTTTGTTATTCATCTGCATTTGGAAGCCCTGGAAATGCTTAAGTACCTTTCTGATTACATTCCTGTTCTGGCCAGAAGATGGAAATGCCTTCAGTGAATACCCATGGGGTTCAAGTATTTGTGAGAGTGTTCCAGATGAACATGCCTGTGCTCAGAAACAACAAACGTGCCAGGATTTGGAATCAGCAGAAACAGGTTCTTGTTCAACTCTTTGCTGAGTGACATTTAACCCCTCTGATCCTCTCTCATGTGTGTAGTACAAGTAGTTACCTTAAGAGCATAAGTATTCCATGAGACCTTAGGAAAGTCTGTGAAACCACTTGCAGAGTCTCTTATGGGAAGTGTTATTATGATGATTACATGAAAAGCTATCATTTGGAAGATATGAAATCATCACCTAAATATGTGCTTTCTGGTTCAATGAAACAAAAGAACTTTGAGGTTCAAAAATGGGTAGGAGTTTCAGACAGTAACTCCACCTGCAGAGCTTCATCTTCTTAAAATGCTGACAGATGTGTTTTTTCCATTTGAAGATCCAAAAGTGATTTACAAATAGCTGAAACCTGCTAGTCGGCCTCTGAGAATTAAGCAGCCTACTCCACATCACTCAAAAATGCATTTAAGAGTTTTTTGATCTGGAATTACGGACCTCCTGATTTTGCACTCTATCCCAGCTATATTGGGATAGCACTGGGCTGTGATATTATTTAGTTTTCTCAGTCATATAAAACTCTTTCAAATATTATAGTGTTCCAGGAATAATGTTGGGACTGTGCCAAAGGACGGGGGATTGAGAACTGAAATTCTCAAAGTTTGGATAAAATAGCATAATTCATGCTAGTTTGGTTTAAAAAAATCTGCCTTAAGTATGATATATTGGTGAGGAGGGAGGGACCAGCTCACAGCTTCTGGAATGAAGTTTCTGAGTTGTTGACAGCCATTTCTAAAAAGCCATACACACTTTTACAAACATCCCACCAACATGTTTACACTTCGTGGCTAATAGGAAGCACAATGGGGAGGAATGGGTGATTTTTAAACTGAGATTCTCCAAAACAGACCAATTGTGGGCCTACAAGCTCCTAAGTAACAGTCTCAGGCATTTGTGTGGGCTTCCATGAACATCCCTAGTGCTTGGTGCACTCACTCTGAGAGGCAAGACTTGCTCAATATGTTGGCTGGGGACAAACTGCATCAGGCACCGCAGAAAGGAATTCCACCAGCAAACAGTAGCACAGAGGATGTTTTGTGGAGGACTTTTGAATGACTGTTTTTGTGAACAGAAATCCACTCCATCAAATGCCAACACTTCAGATGAGAGGAAAATTCTAAGAACAAAACAATTTTGGAGAAATCAAAACACTACAATTTAAACTTGACTCAATTTTAATTATACACCATGCAAAATAAAACTACTGCTGAAAAATTGCATCAACATAGGTATTATTGAGTAACCCATTATTATGAACGTTGATGTGATATCTTTTGATGTCTTCTATTTCTGCCAACATAACTACATTCTATGACCAAAAAAGCTGTCAGATGTTTTTACAGATTCAGTGTACAAATTGAATAAATCAGTTAATTGTTGTACTTAACTAATGGACACACAGTTTATACAGAAGAAGATCTAATCCTTTTAAATCCTGATTTAATCTGTGACATCTTTTAACAGGACTTCCATGAACTAATTGTGGTACTTCAAAAGTATATTCTTTCATCAGATGTAAACGCTCTGCTGCACAATTTAACTTAATACCCTTTTTTTCTCATATAGGAACAATCTTTCTCTGTATAATCCTTGATTCTGTTTATTTGCACTGCATTCCTTCTGATCCTTCCTTGTTCTGCAAAGATTGTGACATTTTCCGTATCTCTCTAATCATAAGTTCCTCTGCATCATGAGTGCTGGGGCAGAGGATGAGGGACAGCAATGAGGGCACACGTCCTGCATGGAGCTCACACTTTCTGGTTGAAGTAGGAAGTGTGTTTCAGAAAAAGTTTTCAGCCCAAGTGTAGAGTTGTCAACATGTCTATGATCATGCAGTTACATGCTTCCAGTCTGGTTGGTTTTGTTGTCTGAGAGGCTTTTTTTTGAGGATATAAGTAAACAGAAGTACAGACCTTCATCTGTAGTGCCTTTTTTCTCTTTCAATGTTTATGTGAAGAGTTTGATCTAATATGGATATATGAGTTTATTCTTCAGGTCTTTCTTAGATTCAAAGGGTTTTCTTTAGAAAGGAACTGAAACTTCCTTGAAAGGAAGTGATAGATGTAGTTGGCTCATTGTTATCTTAAGGATTTCCCTTCTTTGTTGTGCTGGAGATAAATTAGTAGCTGCTATGCATTGACTTACATGACTCTCAAGCTCTGGTTAATGATTTTTTGTAATTAAATCATTCAAGGTGTGATTAAGTCAAACTCCAACAAAAGGGATTTTATTCTTGAAGGAATTTGGCAGGCATCACTTCTGCAACACTGTCTTGGCTTATCTGCTGCTGGCATCCTGGTCTTTTCCTCTCTACTCCTCCTCAGTGACAGTGGGTGCCGTGGGCATCAAAACCACCAGCCTTTGTGCACCAAGTACTTGAAGCTGCCTCTGGAAGGAGGAAGGCTCACACATCTGTGCTGCAGATTTCAGGCACATCTTCCTTAAATAATTCAGGAATACATTGCTCAGATTTAAGCACACTTTAAAGAGGCAACTGGTGACTGCTGTAGGAGAAGGTCACAAATGGCTGTCAGTGCTGAGGGCACAGAGAGGGAGGGCAGCCACTGCAGTAGCTTTCAGCAGCAGGTGGCTGTCACTCTGAGGTCTAAAATCCCTTTTAGGGTTATTTCTCCTCTATCAGAACCACCACAGGGAATACAGTGCCCACACCTCAGGGAAAAGGTGTGTTGGGGCACAGGTTAAAAAACGTGGGCTCCTCCTGCTCTCTTTAGTTCTTTGAGCAGTGAAACAGTTCACACACACACAGGTTTAAGTACACCCTGAAGTATTCAAGGCATTAACGAAAATCCAAAGCATCTTGTTCATTTCAATTACTTCTCCACCCACATTCTTCATTGAATTAAAGGATATCCTACACACTCCTTTGTTTCACTTATTCCCCAAAGATCATTTCATCGCACACCAAGCAAAGATCTTCAGCATATTCACAGCAACGTCTCCGCCATGGCATTCAGCATTCTGATGTTCCTGGCACAAGGGATGTTATTAAAGGATTGAAGAGAAGAATAGACGGCAGATTTCCCCAGGGCAGCACATCAGAAAATGGACATCAAAAGAACGTGGCTCAAAATGCAGTGGGTATGACTGGCTCCTGGCAAATCCCATTTATTTTGGAACAGTAGCACTGTCAGGCTGTGTTAGGGACATGCCTCTCCTGCAATACCTCCATGAAACTGTGTTTGCTCACCCAGTAAAAGCATTCCCATTTCAACACCCACCGCTCTCGTTGAAGACAGGGTAATCTTCTTATTAGCCAAAATCATTTTGGGCCAAATCCAAATCTAAATCCAATCTTACTCATATCATTAGCAATATTCCAAGGCTCTGCAGCCACCAATATTACCTTGACTTTCTCCTACCATTTCTCATGAACCCATATGCATTGTCCTGAAGCCCTGCAGACCTCTGAACGTGTGATTCCCTCCTACAGGACGTGTGGGTTGCCACACATTGCATGCTGTCTTCACAGGCCCCAACAGGATGACAGGCCACAGTCTGTGACAGGAAATTTTTAAAATTTCTACTTCCTCTTTCAGCAAGAATTGGTTGGAATTTTTTTCTTAAAGCTACTTTAAATCACAAGCACCAATTCTGAAGCAGGCATTGAGGAGGAAGAAGCAGAAACACTGACATGATGTCACCACCTGAATTATTCTGCTGAGATATAAAAATAGTTTGAAAAGCAGCACGGCCAAAATTACTATATCATTTAATTACAACCTACTTTCATGACAGGCCATCAGTTAATTAAGAGTGTCAAAATGCTGAATTGCCTCCAGCTTCTACATGCTTTGCAAATGACATGGAAGTCATCTTTTTAAATAGCAACAGCTTAACTGAAAATGGAAAACCCATAGTGAAAAATGAGGCAGTCAGCTCAGCTGACATGAAATTCCCCACACCATAAATCCACTAGGCAGGACACTTATAACCCATTTCATTGACTGTCTGAAGATCATATTCACATGATGATTTCTTTTCTGTGTTCAAAACTAGTTTTCTGAAATTGTTATAATTTTGAAGGGTTATAGAACAGGAGCCTTAAGTGACTGTGGTCTGTGCAGTGACACACAGGGCCTGGCCCCAGCACTGGCACCTTCCCTCCAGGCTGCTACAATACAGACAACTGCAAAGAAGCAAAAGGCTCAGAAAAAGTTTTTTTCTTCAGAAATAAGTCACCTTCACAGATTCTCAAGTACCACACATGACACTAGAGAAAAATCTCCATAGAGGGAATCATGTTTCAATAAACTTGGAAAATTATGGAAATAGTTTATCCATTTATTTTCTTTTCCTCCAAGGAAAATGAGTGTTTCACACTGGGAAAAAAAAACTGGTGAGCAAACATCTCCCCCTATAGTTTGCAAAAAGCTGAGCATCTTAATAATAATTGAAATCCCATGTCATGGCTGAATAAGGGACACAAGCTGAAACTGAGCCAGAACTTCGTGTAGTATGGAAATGGATACCTCAGGGAGAGGGCTTGAATAAAAAGGACAAGGCTACAAGCAAGAAATCTGAGAATCTGGCAGAATTGTGGCAGGCCTGTGGCTTCACAACTGTGGCAGTGGGCAGGTGACTAATGATCTGGGGGAAGGGGAGATAGACTGGGTTTCAAGATACGTGTGGGACTAAAGGGAGTTCCTTGGGCCTGTAATTTATGCCATAGGCAAGGAACTTCAAATACTAGAAAGAAGTGAATGAGCTTTCTAAGCTGAGTTCAAAGCACTCCCTGTTACTAAAGACTTTGATTCCAAAAATGTTTGAGCTTGGTAAAAATGCCATTTAGCTTAACAGGCCACAAAAATGAAGGCTGACCAGTAAACAAGGATGGTTCCCTTTCCAGGATGACAAATACCTCAATGCAACTTTCACAAAATGGTGATTATTCAACAATTTTACTTCTGCTTCAAAGGGAATGTGTGTGGCATGGATTCTGTTATCCATGTCCTCCTGCTGGGACACTACAGCTATTTCTGTAAGGAAGAAGCCCTGACCCCTGTATATAGACCTTACTGCCATTCTCAATTAGTGAAAACCAGTTTCATTAATTGTACAATCCCTGTGAAGGTTTAAGAGCTGTCTTTTATTCTGGGTTTTTACAGAAAACAGTTTAAAAGGAGTTAGCGTCGAGCAAGGCCCATTACACAATATGACGATGCAACATTAATTGCATGCTGTTCTTCCCTGAACACTTACCTTCAGTGTTCAATGGACAATCCTTGAGATCCAAGCATTAGCCCAACAGTGGCTGGAATGGCATTGGCTACACCCATTTCCCCCAATGGCAGAAAATATCCAGTCAGCTGCAGCAGCTTAGCAAATGCTGCACATACCAGCCTGTGTGCTGGCCTCCTTATTCATGGAAACATACCCAAAATTCCAATTTGCCAGGTGTTGAGGATGGACTGGATGAGTCTGGAATCCCACAGACATTGGAATATGCCAGGCGGTTGGAACTATGTGATCTTCAAGGTCCCTTCCAAACCATTCTGATTCCATATGACAGTAAGTCACACACTGAGTGAAAGAAGCAATAACATCACTGGTATTCCACAGAGATCTGGCTGAACAGTCACTCGCAGTTCCAGGCAGGAGTGCCTGCCTCCCCAGCAGTGCATTCCTCTTTCACTAACATGTATGAGGGGGAAAAAACCCAGCCAACCAATCACTAAAAACCCAAAAATTCCATGGACACACGTTCATCTCAATCATGGCCTTTGTTGAGTCAGCAGTGATGGCAGGGAGTGATTTGGTCTTACCATCACAGGCAAATACCCCCACCACAGGCCATGCAGTGGACACATGGAGAGAACAGGGGCAGGGGTGCACACACTCCTTGTCCCAGGAACTCCATGGCTCTGCCTGAGCCTTCCTGTTGTCCTGGCAATGGTTTGCCTTCCCGGCACTGTGGCAACTCCCTGCTCCAGCAAAAGTACATTGCTTCACCAGGTGTAATTAAGCCTTCAAAAAATCCACCTCATGCTCATTTGTGCCTTGGTAAATCATATGACTGGGATTTTGTGGAGTGCTGCGGGTCAGACACCCAGGAAGGCCCGACTGCTATTTCCTCAACATGTCAATGATTGATGCCTGCATGTTGTTCAGGTTTGTACCTCAGAACTGAGTCAGGTGAATGCTCTGAGTTTGCTAAAAGAGCCTGATACCTCATTTCAACCTGCCAGAACCCTTGCAAACAATTTTGACTATGATGTGGAATTAAATAGGGCAGAATAAATAACAGTACAGACACGAGGAAGCTGCTTTCTTGGAGGGGAGAGTGGAGGGAGAGAAACAAAAATGCTCTTTGGCATCTCTGAAATCTGCCTCGAGTATAAAACTTGCAAATGTTTCTGCTTTAACAGGATTACTTAACTATTAAAGCCTGGTTTTATTGTCCAGGCAGACAAAGCATGAAATGCCTCCCACAGCAGTTTTTCATGGGACTGCTTATGAGGGCAAGAGTAGCTGAGGACAAGCATTTAATCACCTCTCTCCTATCTTGGTTTACCTCAGTGTTAACATAAAAGGGTGAGACTTGAACTAAGGAACATCTCATACAAATTTTAACACAGATTAATGTCTCAGCAGAAAAACTAATAAAAAGAATTGCTCACCATGTTTATTCAATGCAAGTGAATTCTTGTTCTAGTTCATTTGTTCTTTCCTGACAAATACTTGCCATCCTGGATCACAATGAACATGAGAGCCCAAGCAGTTTGAAAGTACTTGCATACTGTGATGTCAGTTCAAATTCAACAGTTCTGGTTCTCAGACAACACTCATAACAGCTACAGAGAAAGGAAGATGACAAAACTGGCAGTCACAGAGGAGAGTGCCCTTGGTACACACTCCCCACGATGGACTTGTGAGCCATTGAGGAACTGTAGGTAAAAGACACCTAAACCTTTTATTACAGCTTACTGCAAACTCAGGGAGTGCTTGTGCAGATTAAAACCATTAAGACTGTGCATTTTTCATGGAAAAGCATCCATCAGTTAAGATGCTAATGATGTAGGTCTGCTTGCAGCCAAAGAACGAGCAAGCTGGTTCAAAGAACTCCCCAAGTTCTCCACGACCCAGACTGCATTATAAAAATATTCTATAATTTACAAAATCATCAGGGTAGAACATGTATACCACAAGAAACAATAGCTAGATTATCCCTTCAAATTTGACTATAGCCTTTTAAAGAAAAAGAGAGGCTGGAATATTTTTATGGAAAACCCATTTCAAGGTTCTCAGGAGAACTGAGCTGGAAAAAATCACCGTGTAATGGGATGAACTATTACGATTTCAGGGCTGCAAGTGGCCAACATGACTTCTCAGTGCTTGCTGCCAATGAAAGCAACTCAAAGGGCAGGAGAAGAGTTAGAGGCAATAACATCCCTGTGTTCAAAAGTTAATAATTTACAACACAGAAATCAAGTGGCTGAGAGAAAGGTGATACAGAAAAGACTAGAAAATGTAACACATTCCCTGTTTTTCAGAAGACCAACCTCACTTTTGTGTCAAAATAGAAGGTCTCAGCAAATTACCCAAATATACAGCAGCAGGTCATGAGAAAATCCAGTGTCTTTCAGTTGAGCTGAAGAAGCAGGCTGAGGGAAATTTAAGACATATAGGGGAAGAAATTCTTATTCAAAGTAAAAAATATTTTAGGCCTTATTTTCTTTCTTTCAGAAACACACAAACATGCAAAAATGTCACTAATTACAATTGTCAATCACACGGAGCAGAGTGTCCAGCAACAGAGCAAGAGTTTCAAAACAAAACAGAGCAGAAACTTAAGTTGCATCATTACTCCCAGGAGATTGGAACAGCGCTGTAAGCAAGTTACAGCTATTTTAAATGGGACACAGTGTGTCACAACCCACTTGAAACCAGATCTTGTCACAAAGGTGGAAATTCGCTATTAAAGATCTCAGTCAGTAACTTAAAAAGTGATTTTCAGTGAACTGCAACCAGCAGGATGAATCAACCCTTCAGCAGCTTGCCCCAATAAATCAGTGTTTACCTAGAGAGAGCCATGCAAAGCAGGCTCCCAGGAAGGCTGCCGAGCAGTGGTGTGGCTGGCTCAGAGGGTGACAGGGGCACGCTGGGGTCACGTGCTGCAGCTCATCAGCCCAAGGTGCAGGCAGTGCCTCTGCCTCACGAGGCACAGGGAACTGGACTGAGCCCCTATTTCACAACGTAAAGTTCAGAAACAAACTGCAAGTTCCAGCATCTGACCCCAAGGCATCAATTCAGCAAATCCTTCCCTTTTCCCAACCTCAGTATGACCCAGGCAACAGCAGTTTCCCCCAGTCTTGCCAAACCAAGGCCAGCAGCAGAGCAAGCAGCAGCAGGGCTGAAAGGCCAGCTCAGTGCATCCTGCGAGGCTGGTTGGCTGCAGCCCATCCCCACCTGCCCCAGCACAGCCTGCAATCACTGCCCATCACCCTTTATGTCACACAAACTCAACACTGCCTGGCAGGGGGGGAGGCAAAGGCAACCACAGGGGCTCCACAGCTACAGCTTCATAGCAAGCTGGGCCAGCTGACCTCAGGCATCAGCCTGAGAAAGCAAACGAAGGGAAAGACTTGCTCCACTGGCAGCAGAGAAGTTGGAGATTAGTGAAAGCTTTTCAGGGTACTTCACTCTTGGTGTGCAAAAGTCTGGTAACCTGCTGACAATCTGCTGAGTTTTGAAGTCTTCACTTACCTGTATCTGGCACTAATTTGCATCGCTTGGAAATGTCCATCTTCCCCACATGGCCTCAAAATGAGATCTGCTGTTGTCAAAATGGAGTTTACGCCACATTTCCCAATGTCTGTAGGGAGCTGGTCTCACAGCACTGGCTCTTTGTCAGCTAAGTTGCATTAGACAGAATCTAAAAATATATTAAATACTTTCTAATATTACTTTTTGACATAAGCAGTTACTATAGCTGCCACAAGGATGTTGCAAGGGAGAGCAAGAGGTTGCATAACGTCTCTTATTCAGCTGGGATATGTGCACCCAAAGGTCAAAAAGCCTTGGGATAGTTTTTGTTTCAATGTCTGCCTTAGTATTGATACTTTATCAAAAGTATCAAAAACAGCTTCAAAAATTCAAATGAGCAGATAATCTCCTTTTACTTCAAGGAGGCAACTCATCTAGCTCAGCTACAAAAATCTACCTGTAATGGAAAGTTCAAGGAAATACCCCTAATATTTGAGGATCTGACCGATACCAATTGTCAAGAAAAAACTTCACCTGAGCAGCTGTGGGTTTGTTGTTTAGTGAGAGGGTGTTCAATAGCACTGACAGCCCTCTGAATGCTCTATCATGTAGAAGGAGCTTCTTATACCAATTGCAGAGATGTAAGCTCTCAAGAAACATCCAGTTTTGTGTTCAATTATTTACAAAGTACATAGAGGAGGTAAAGCAGGACTGAAATCAAGGCACTGGAAGATGTACAAGTGTTATTTCTGGCCCAACAGAGCAGTGGATGTGAATGAAAGCCTAATTCCCAATAGGAATTAACTCAAGCTTCCACCCAAACGTACCAATATTTTAGCTAGTCCCTTTGCTTGCTTTGCTTGGCTGCCTGAATCCTTGATTGACACTGCAGCCCTCATGTTTCTGAATAAATCCATGAAGTTCTTCAGTGTCTGCAAACTGGTCTTTGACAGAAAGGGAATAAATAAAAAAAAAAAGCATTACTTGATGGGAAAGCAAAGAGTTGAACATGAATAAGCATTGTCTGCACTTGTGCTGGCACTCCTGCAAAGCTGCTGTGGCTGCTGTTGTGATGTGCTTCTGTTCTGCATCACTTCATTTACTCAAGTACAAAACGTGGATCACTGAATTAGTGAAATCTGCACCTCCAGAATAAAGTCTGTTCACTCTGTTGAACAAACCAGTATCATGTTAAAATAGTAAAAGCAGACTGATCTTAAGTGCCAGTGGAAGAACTGACTCTCTTACCTTCACCTAAGGGGCAGTTTGCTCAGCCCCTCTGTACATCCCTACTCTCCGGAGCAGCACAGCCTGATGCCAGGGAATGTCAGAGGATCCTTCCCAGATGTTCCTCATGAAAGGCACAAATTCATCTCTTACATACAGCACAGCTTTACTGTGCTGCTATAGCTTCCTCAGTTCCTTCCTGCTGACAGGGATACACTGGTCAATCAACACACTGCTCAGTAATTACATCAGCTCTAAGACCTCCAGAGCTCATTTTGCACACACCAAATCCACCATATGTTAAGATCCTGACAGAAGGAAGTTCATGGCAACTCCTAGTTCCCATAGGAAGTTGACAAATATGAGCAACTTATCAACATATTTCAGTAAAACTTCAGCAGTTCTAAATTCTTGTGTGCTCCTCAAATATTCCTACATAACAAAAGCTAAAAATTAAAAAATTCAAGGTCTATATTGTGTGTTAAATGTTCTTTTTATATCAACTCCTTTCACCCTACCAACACACCCAGCTGCACACTTACTTACTGAGCACTGCATGGGACACCCCTTGCCAGCCCCCAGCCCAGAGTCTCCAGCAGCCCTGCCCGTGCTGGAGCCTCTGCCATCCACCACACACCAGCATTTCTTTTTCAGAGAGCAAATGCACCACAACTACAGATTTTTACAGACTTACTCTTCAGCCAGACGCAGGATTTCCATCCATTAACTATGGAACTGCACAAATCTCCCAGCAGCCAGGCAGGGCAGGAACACCAGTGTTTGCCATTTCCCAATTCTTTGGTCTTCGCTGACTCAGCTTTGATTCTCTCACACACAATCCAGGAGATGTTTCTATTTATTTTCTGCTCCATCTTCCTACTTTCAAAATCACTGCCAAATTATTTCATGTCAGTATCATGACCTGTATCTTTAGTATGTCAGTAGAGTTAGGAAGTGAGCAGATATGCACAAGAGCTTCAGAAGTATGGTGGCCATCATGCTTCAGGGCAAGCAAAGAACATTTTCATGGTCACCTTTGCGGGGAGTTTTTATTTACCAACACTCCCTGAAACTACTTTTAATAACCTTTCATTTCCAATAGCCATGTACAAACACTGTGTTATATCATCAATAAATACAAAAGAGGTTTTCCCACAACAGCCTTGATGGGCTACTTTTAATTAAAATCAGTTTAATGATTGATAAGCTCTAGTATTTCCAGCAGCAAATCATAAGTGGTCGAATGTTTCCAGATACAGTGAAAAAACTGAATAGAACTACATAAGCTAGCATAGTTAGTTTACTGGTTGTCAACATAGAAAAATTGAGGGTTTAACACATAAATTGTCATGACCAAGAGCAAAAACTAAATGAGTATTTTGTAGGAATTAGGAAGTTCAGCTATATAAACTTATGGAACCATTGTTTACAAGGCTTACTTTTAATCTCTCTCAAAATTACTTTTGACATACTGCCTACATCAGAAACCAACGAGCAGGAATTTTCAGTATCTGATTAGTACTTAGGAAGGGGATGTCCCATACATCACCTCAGTACAGTTGCTACTTTGAAAGGTTCTTCGCTCATGCCCCTTCAGCAAGGGGAAGGACACTGCACATGCCTGTTGCTCTGTGTCCTTCCTTTGCTCCTCGGGCTCCCAGAGGCAGCAGAAGGCAATTCCGTGTGCCTGAGCACATGCCAATGAAGACATCTCCTCCTTACAGACAAAACAAACCATCTGCAGCTGATCCACCATACACCAAACAAAAGGTTCATTCAACACCACAGGAAAAATAGGAGTGAGTCTAGGGAGTGTGAAATCCTTAAGCTGTACCAGAATCCTCCCCAGTCCTGCATGTGCCTTCCTCAGTCACTGCCATCAGGAATGCACTGCTGTTCCAAACAGCTGCTGCATCCACCTGCCCTTGGTGGGAGGAGCAGACAACACACAGGAGGGAGCATTCCTCTTTTGTACTGTCATTTTATTTTGTAGTAAGATCCATGTAGTATATAAAATATAACAGGAAAAACTGAACAAAGCCTGTAAAAGGAACGGAGGAGTTCAGATGACAAACCACTACAGCTCTACTTCCGTGGTTTTATGGAGTCTCCAGAACTCATGGACTGTTTGTTTGTACTATTACAGTTCTCTAGCATATGAACCTACACCAAAAGCTGATATGTTCCAATTAAGCCATAGTTAAGTGACAGATGTAGAAAAAACAAAAACCAGAATGGCTTTCTTAAGCCACAGCTGCCCTTGACAGAGGTTACAATGATGTCTAACTATACTGTAATGCACATCACATCAAGAACCTTGAAAGAGCCTCTGAGAAAACACGTTCACATTAAGCATTTCAAAGGAAGGTCATAAATACTGCACTGTACCAACAGTACCTCCCAATGTCATCCTCATGCCTGAGGAGCATTTGTGTTCTGTAAGAAGCTACTACATAGATCGCACCAAACCTAGAGGTAGGTTATAGGCCAAGGTAAGTTACAGGCAAAAGAAAAAAAAAGAAAAATCCCTTAGAGCTAATCACTGCACAAACTCCCCAGCAGGAAGCAAGGCAAAGTGTCAACAAGTCTTTCCTCCACCCTAAACATTGCTCACACAGTGCATTTAATTCCTAGGGTCGCAAGAATGACAGTGGATCATGAGCTGCTAGTAAATGCAGTCATGCCAAGAGAACAGCTTGAAGTTACTCAAGCAAAAACCTGTTACTGTGCAACACTGGTGCACTGGACTGTTACCAACCAGACCTCCAAGCTTGGGAAGGGACCCAATAGTAGAGAACCAAAATGTTTTTCTTTTGACTGGGAAATACTCTAGTAAACAACAGGAGAACACACAGCTAAGCCTAGGTGGAAGGAGTCAAATATCAGCTTGTATCAAAAGGTTAGAGACAAAGAAAAAAAAAGCTGAAAAAGGTTAAGAAAAGCACACTTCTCTGAGACCAAGTTTTTAAAATGTTACTGTACCAGACAAGCCGCTCAAACAGCTCATCTTGGGCATCATGTGGGATCAACTCGAGGTTGATAAACCCGTACAGTGAGAAACATCTGCAAGTAAACAGTTAACAGCAAATTAACCCCAAGTGTTAATGGTGTAATGCCTTCAGGTCACAAAATGTGGACAAAATGGTCATCTTAACTACCTTCTGTGCACTGTTTGGTGATACTCCAAAGTAGCAATGCTGAAAATCCATTTTATTTCTACTTCCAATGGAAAAGGGGAAATGGTTAAGTAAGTGTTCTCCAATTTGTTCTCCACTATACGTACACCCACGCACATACACACACCCCTCAAACTGCACTGACATTTCTTTTTGACCAAAAGAGTAGATCCTGGGAGTAAGTGCAAAATGCAAAATCAACTGACAGAAAATGCTGAACAAACAGCATCATAAAAATACAAAATATTTATATTACTGAACTATTAACAGATGATGTTCTCTGTTTCTTTAAAACTTTGGAACCACATAGCTGATTTCTTAAATCTAGTCCATGCCAGCTTCCAGAACTATTAATGTTTTAGTTAGCTTCATTCTTTGATGCTTCATCAAAATTTTCTACGAGATCTGAAAAAGATGGAAGATATTTAATACAGTAAGGCCCAGTAAGATTACCTTTGTAAGTTTAATGAAAATGCATGTATTATAGGAGAGGTTAAGTAGTACTTAACTATACTGAGGGAAACCATTTGCTTATGGGCAGATATCAAAGGGCTTTAGAAAAGACGGTTTGTTTGGACATACACAAAGATCTAGAAATGCAGGAACACTCAGACAGTGGCAATCCTAATATTAAGTGATTAAGATCTGATTTTCAGAGGTGCTCTATTAGCTGCAGCTGGTTTTGAGTATCAGCATTCTTTAAAGAATGCCTGAACTTTCAGAGAATTGAATTTTATGGAAGGTTACAAAAAATAAACCCGTGCCAAAGCACGAGGAATTGAACCTCTGGTCCACAATGTGTTGTTTTATCCAACACACCACACTGACGGGTACAGTAGAATGTGGTGATTGAGTAACTGTGTTATAACTGACAAATTAAGAACTCACCATATTTATTTACTTTCAGACACTGACATAAGCCTTTTTCATTCTACTACAGAAATAAAAATCCTCATTCCAGACTCTGATTTAGAAACAATGCGATAACTATGCCAGTTATGTCATTTTTTTCAGCCCTAAAAAACCCTGTTTGGATATTCAGATACCTGTTCAACCTCACTGGAAGTATTTTAACCTAGTCCCACTTAATTAAGGTATTTGCACAAGGTAAACCCTTTCTCAAAAGCTGGAATCCAAAGTTCTAATGCTGCCCTACATATGAAGCCTCCTTTAGCAAGTGAGGAGTGTAATCACAGGGTGAGTTAAACATTTCACCACACGGATCAAAATATTTAGACATTAAATGGACATAAAGCTTGTATGTGCTTACCTGGGACATCATCATCTTCTTCATCAATATCTTCCGATTTTGGTGCTTTACTATCCAACACTATAAAGAGAAATTTGGTGCTGAGTTCTCATGGTACAGAATTAGGGACACACACAACAAAATACAAATGATACAGGTGAAAAAAGAAGGCATTTCCCCAATCCCCAACAGTGACACACACACAAACGTCCAGGTATTGACAGCTAACAGCAGGATCAAAAGGTCTAAGTGTGGACATTCTTGTATCAAAGTATTAGCAGAACCATTTTCAAGTATTCATGCAGAGCTTGTAAAAGATCAAAGGACACAAAACACTCCCAGCATGACTGAATCGAACTGCAGTCACGTGTTCCAAGGCAACAGCAACGTGGTGCCAATCAGTGACCAACATATCGTATGAGTCAGTTACCAAGGGGCCACAACTGTAAGAAAAAGTATTTCCATATCAGCTGTCCTGCATCAAACCTAGTCTGTAGTCACAGATCACGCTCCAAATAACCTGGAGAAATGAAGGAACTAAAAAAATACAGTACTTTTTCCTCATGGGTCTGACTTCCTGCACTATCCAAAGAAAGAATAGAATCTATTGGTACTGAGGTTGCATCAACAGAAAGATGTTCATGATGATCCACCTCTTTGAATTTTAAAAGATATTTTACATATTAATAGAGAAAAAGAGTAAGTCCTTTACTTTTGCTTAAACTCTGAACACAAAGCGTGGAAAATATTTAGAAGGAATAACTACCAGCTGAAAACATCAGACCAGGTGATGTATATTCCAGTTCCAAATACAGACAAATGCAACATGTCCAACTACAGTCATCCTTATGGCCAGAACAGTCTAAACTGGAGCTGTCCCTACTGTTCACTTCAGAACAGTAACATTACACTAATAGTTATACCACACACACACCCCTCCCCAGGGTTTTAAAGTTAATAGAAAAATCAAGAATCACACTCAAAACTGATTAGGTTTTTTTAATTTTCAATCAAAACTTAGATTTTTTTTTTTTAAGTCCTGGTGAATTCTAAAGGGAACTGCTGAGTAGAACATATTTCTTCCTCTACAGTCACAACACAAATATGTTTTGCATGAACAAAAAAACCAGAATCAATTCCTTGACAAAAAGAACCAGTTGAGGTTTTCCAAGTAAAAACTGAATTTGCTTACAGCATGCCAGACTTAAAACTATTTTTTTAAGTCAGGGCCTGCCTATATAATCTTGAACCAACAAGAAAGGCTTTTTGCCCACCCTACACTTCTGCAACAGCAGCAAATAAAAAGTAATCAAAGGTGCGTGAGCTTTTATTTAAGTCGCACAATGTTGTTAAATTTGGGTTAAAACTTTCAGTACCTCGTACATTCTTTAATTCAGCAAGATTCCAAGAAGACCCACCTTGTCTTGGGAATTGTTCAGCTAACTTCCTGAGACTTGTTAAGCTGTCAGCACCGAGCTGGCTTAAGATGCCCGGAAGCATTTCTGTGATCGGTTTGGCCTCTGCATGACCAGTGATTGCAAAAGTGTTGGCAGAGAGGGAAGCTTGAACCTTGGGATTGTTGAAGTGAATAACTGTTCCATCATCTTTTATCATGTTCACCTGTTTAAACGTATTAATAACATTTACCAAAGTGTTGCAGCATCTTGTTAAGCAAGCATGATCATTAAAATCTAGATTTAAAATATTCAAAAAAAATCACAAAACTACCACTCCTCCTAGAGAATAATATAACCAAGACAAAAGCACCTGGAATTAATACCACCTAAACTGGAAATAAAACATGAGTTTATGGTAAAACAGGGGTTGATACATACTACATGATAAGGCAGAATTTAAAAGCTATGGTTCCTCCATAAAATGCACTTATCTGAATACTCATAAATATATAAGGAGTTATGTTGTAATCCAGTTCAATCATATTTTTAACAAAAGCAAAAAATATATGTAATTATTAGACTGTCAGGTATAAACACGGTAACATGAAGAATGTCTTGAGGTGGGAGGGGGGGAAAAACCCCACAAACCAACCAACCCCTTGAGCTCTGTGGTAACTCTGTATGGACTCAAAGCTCCAGCACAAGCTCAGCCACACCAGTTTAAGCCACTGCCTCCCACAGGTACCCGTGACACCTGCCAGGAAATCCCAACAATCCTATGATGACTCTTTGAAGACTAAGAGCATCACACAGAGATCCTGCTCTCTTCCTCTTCCCTGGCCTGCTGAATCACCAAGTTTTACAGCCAGTTTAGTGACCTGCTTTGCTCCTTCTGTCACAGTTTATACTGGCATATTTGTATGGGCCTGTGTTCTGTTTTTTAACTTATTGGGAAACCGAATGGAAAATTAGAAAGGTTTTTCTTCTGGGCAGGGCTAAACTATGGTTATGTGGAAAATAATTCTGTCTGACCAAAGGAAGAGAGCCCTACCCACCCAACACAGCAGTGCTATTAAACTTACAAGATAAAATTAACATGCAATGGTTTTAGTAGAAATTACAGAGAGAAGTAAGAGATTTAAAACATAAAAACATCCAAGTTCTCAATCCTCACACAGCAGCAGATTTCAAAATATGTTTTGAACAGGAAAAACAGGTGTGTTGCTTTCCTGAAAAACTAAATACCCCTCCTTTGCACATGAGAAAATAATAAAGGCTTCAAGCACAGTCATCCTGTTACTTAAAAACCTCCCTTAAAATCCCACAGATGAGTTACTCATGCTTGACTCAGTATTACTACCCTCCCCAAACTGTTCTGCACAAAGCTTACCAAGGTCAACTTGTGTTCACCTGGAGGCAACACACTACAGTTCTGTCCACAGCTATCAAGGTAGAAACATTTTGTATTATCTTCCTTCACACTGGGGTATTTAAAATCCTTAATAACTGTGTCTGAATAAAGATCCTGTGCTTTGTGTGGGGAAAAAAAAACCAAACACACACCCAGAGCTGTGTATTTCTTGGGTTCATATAACTCAGCATATACATATTGAGCTTAAGGAAACAGACAAATTGAAGTGTTTCTGCAACAGAGGACTGAAAATCGACAGGCAAGCCAGGCTGCTACACTGCATCTGCAGCTGCCTGTGGGGAGAGGATGCACTGTGTGACCTCTGCAAGGACCTTGCAATCCTGCTTAAATTAATTAATCACAGATTAAATACTGTGCTTCCCTAACCAAGCACTAAAGTAATACTGTGTTCATGGTGGAGGAACACCTCTCTCCTCCTCCTGCCCCCAGCAGTGTCATGGAAAACATCTATCTTTCACACATATCAATTAGAGGTGTTCAAGGAATATCTGAAACCTTCACATTCCCACTTGCATTAGCACAGAACCTACTTCTGTAGGGTCTCTGCAGTGTTTTAAGAAACGTTCATCTCCTTTTTTGTGTAGTAAAAGATCCTAATTTTGACAGTATGAACTCAAGTTCTTACTCAAGGTATTTTCTAAACTTTTCTTTATATTTTGCACCACTTAACTCCTGCCTTAGAAGTGCCTGCACAGAACATGTGTGTTTACTGTTCTTCTCTTTAGAGTAGGCAATCAAGTTCACAGAAGTCAAGAGCAAAGAGAAGTTTTGCCTGCAAGGAACACAAGGCACAGACACAACAAAGAGCTCACTGCCTCCTGTAAGCACTGTCTGACCAGCAGAACCTTCCCCTTTCTTTCTCCAGATACACACACATGTTTCATGTCAACACAAC
The DNA here is from genome assembly GCA_026770055.1 of Myrmophylax atrothorax. Classification (NCBI taxonomy): domain Eukaryota; kingdom Metazoa; phylum Chordata; class Aves; order Passeriformes; family Thamnophilidae; genus Myrmophylax; species Myrmophylax atrothorax. The sequence goes on from JAOXXN010000120.1 coordinate 8,071,917, forward strand.
AATCCATCAAATAACTTTACCTACCTAACCAGACCTGGATTTTTTTCTTGGAAAATAAACTGTTGTCAAAAACAGAGGCAAAATCCACCACACCATCACCAAAACAATACAGTGTATTCAATTTCAAACAGGAAACACTGATTTAATCACTATACCTCTTCAATGCCAGCAATGTTATTTACTGCCAGTTTCTTGAGGGAGCTCTGAAGCTTTTTGTCATCAGCTGTAGCTGTTCTGTGCACCACCTTCTTCTTTCTGCGAGCTGTTCCCTGGGAAAGAGACAAGATATAACACTCAGCTAAACTCAGAATGTCTCAACACTAATTGTGAAAGTCGTATCACAGTCTCAGCAGCATCTTTCAAGTTATGAGACACTTCTGTAGTCAAAAATGCTTCTCAACTGATTTCCCTTTACCTACAACTTTAGCCATCAGTCTCAAATTTAAGAGTTTTATTAAATATAAAAGACCAAAAAGACACCAAACAGCAACATCTTTTCTCTTCCTGTAAGCCACAGTACAAAAATACCATGTACTATTGAGCAATATATAAGAAAGCTTCCCAAGAACTTTATTTTTTCCAATATGAAGCACAAATACAGCGATTTAAAAGGTCAGAATTTTGTAACCAGGTAATTAACATTTTTAAAGTGTTCCACAGGCACAGTTTTGGAATTTCCACTTGGCAAACTTTCCCCTCCATGGCAGGGGATGAGCACCCACACTGAACAAATGCTATGCCTTTTTTTTTGGGTCATATTAACTACCTGCTGGCTGAGAGAAAAGCAGCAGCTCAGTGCAGAGTCAGTGCCTGGAGCTGGCACTGAAAACCCCCCACAGGGAGAGGAGAAAGGCAGAACTAGAACACCCAACAGGTGAGTTTAACTGGAGCTTCCACAGGTCACAACAAGTCACTGAGTTAAGAGAACATTTACACACTGGAAACTGCTCAGCCAGCAGTTGGGAACTGAAAGAAACTTGCCTTTCAGGTAGCAGCACCACAATACAGGCCACACAAAACCTGTATCTGTCAAGCCTCAGAAGTATGTTTGTTTCCCCCCCTTCTATGAGCTCCAGCCTATGTTTTGAAAAGCATCTCTGGTGGGTTTCTTACCTTTCCTCCTATTCGGACCTGCGCTTGAAGCTTGGCCAGTTTTTCTTGGTTCATAGTGACGTGTCTAAAGAATAAGAAGACACAAACTCAAATTAACAATCAAAACAGTAAGAAAAAAAATTGAAACGGCCCATTTTAAAAGTACTCTTAAAATTGCAGTGTTTTTCTTAAACTTACAGAACACCACCCAAAGCAGTGTGTCTAATGAACACACAAACAAAGCTTTAAAAACCTGAATAATTCCAAGTGGTCCTGCAGCAGTCCAGTTTGCTGGAGGGCCTGGGCCACAATGAGGCAAAGCAACAAGACACATCACTCGGCATCAGTCTGGGGCACTGCAAATTCCCAGAGAGCCAATTCTCTTTTGGAAGCATTGAACTGACCTATTGACTGAAAATAGACCCAAACCAGCACGTACAGCACTACAGCGTCTGGGAAAACACCCTTCTATTAAACAGGGCCCAGGGAGAGACTCATCGCTAAACTACTTTAAATACTATTTCCATACAATGAATCTCTGCTACTTTAACTAATAAGTGAGCCCTGAAGCCAGCGGAGTTCGCGTCTGGGCAGACTCCCTGGGTGAACCCCTGGCAGCTCTTCATCCCATTCAATGACCGCCAAGTTAGTCCAGTGGCTTCTCCCACAGGTCAAGGTGGGACCTTTAAAGACTGAAAGCCCTGAAAAAAACCCTAATGCGCGGAAAAACACCTCGGGCCTTCCAGCAGAAGGCAGGCGTTCCGCTGCTATGCCGCGGGCAGCGCTCAGAGCCCCCGGGATGAGGAGGAGCCTCCTCCGCGTGTGCTCTGTGCCGAGGGAGGGCGAGGGGCTGGGGGCCGGGCCCCCGAGCGCAGGGAGCGAGAGGGGCTCAAGGTTCACCCATCAGAGCCGCGCCGGAGGGCCGTGGTCCCCGAGCCAGGGCAGCCCCCGCGCATCGTCCCACCGCAGG
>JAOXXN010000120.1:8093513-8110246 GCA_026770055.1 Myrmophylax atrothorax
AAGTGACAGTCTGTGGAGCTTCACAGTACCCTGGATTAGCTCTGGGTTCAAAAAACCATCCTCTTATAAATGTGCTTTTTTTCTCTCACAAGATAGAAATGTCACTGGAACTATAATCTTGATCTGTGTAATGGTACCTGTGGGAGAACTGGTACTGGTTTATAGTGGGCACAAGATTGAATCCATACACTGCTGTATGGAAGTGTACAGCTAAAAGGCTTCCCTTTCCTGTTATTTGTGCTTGCAATCCTGGAAGTGGTTGCATATGCTTTTACTGACACTTCAATATGATCGCTGCCTTCAGGACAGTTTTATCAGAACAATTTATAGTGTAAATCAAAAGAGAGACAAACCAATCTTGAAATCGAGCTTCCTCTGCAATTTTGACAAAACCCTGTTGTCCCCTTTGCAGATCCAGTACATTTTCAGGGAACAAACTGAAAACCCTTACTAGCTTTATTAATAGCAGTAGTTCTTGCTACATCTGGATGTAGCAAAGGAATACATTTAGCATTTGTTAACATGAGCATTGTTGTCATGTAATAGTCATGTTAGTTGACTTGTGTGTGGTTCAGAGATAGTTTTTCCTACCTTCCTTTTATTTTGGTGGAGTTTCAGATTAAAATGGGCAGGTCTCAGCATCACATTTCAGGGTCTTGGGTCACGCTGGCTGGTTGTAGTTCCAGCGAAAGGCACTTGGGTCCATTTGGCCGTCCCCAGCAGGTCCATGTCTGTTCTCTGTTGCTGGTTTGGCTGAGGAAGTACATTTTTTGAGGCAATTCTCAGTGGTTAACATTGAGAAATGTCCTGAACTGGTCATTTCAGGTATGTTTTTTGCTGTAAAAATGTATCTTGTGCTTCAAGTTCTGCCTATTTATTGAGCTCCTGGAAATGTGGGCTTAACTTAGAGCAGTGCAGGAGTGTTTGATATCTGATGTAGGCAATAAGATTTATATTTGGAAGTATTAGCTGATTAAAACATAGGAAGTGTGAGTGTGCTGCTTGTAATCCCTGTTAGCAGGTGGTTTACTTTGCAGCACAGAGAACATCATAGCACAGAGAAGTGAATTAACTTATTCATCATGGGTTTTCTGCTTGGAAGAGGAGGATAAAAGGCAGCAAATTAAACTTCAGCACTGCAGAGGCATCCTGAGCTGTCTCTGTGTGATTCTGGTTTACTGGTGGTTTCTGCAGGACAATACCAGTCTCTGGTCACCTGATTTGGTTAGGACAGCAGCTTGCTTTTACCTGTAAGTGAAAGGTTTTAGACCCAGTGATGCAGAAGAATGTGTAGTGCTGTCTCCTGTGCACTGGTGGGGGGTGTCTGCCTGAATCTGCAGATGACCTCCCTCTAGCTCCAGAAAGGATGAGTTCCATCATGTACCTGAACTTTCCTTGTCTTCCACCACTGTGGGAGGGCATGATCTTGGCTTTCTCTGTGGAGTGCTGTATCCCAGTGCAGAATGTAGCTGTGCCTTGCCTTCCAGCTGGGGAAGGGTCAGCAGGGACTTACATGTGTCTTGTAGCACAGCTGGTACAAATTGGTCTTGTGTGTTGCTTAGAGTTCATTTATGTTGCTGTCAGTGTGTTCAGCAGTGATCCACTGGCAAGTGCTTCACTACTGCCAGTTCCTTCTTGGAGAAACTAAGGCAGGACTGTGAGGCTGGAGAGCCCATGAGAAGGGACTGCAGTCTGTTGTCTTGGCCATCGTTCCAGTGTTTGTGGAAGGACTTTCCTGACAGTGAGTTTTGTGGCAGCAATCAACATGGTCAGTGTGTGCTGTTCTCTGGGACAGGGCTGGATTTGGGGTCAGCCTCAGCTACTGGTTCTGTAGGCCTAAGAACTGGCTGGCCCCTGGGGTTCCAGAATTAAGTGGAATATTCAGGGAATTGCGGAAATCTCTGCATCTGCTCTTCAGGGCATAAGGAGGATGTAAATCCCCTGTTCTGTGCATCCTTTGGGAGAGAGCTGGGCTGGGCTCAGTTAGTGGCTCCCCTTTACAAGGGAAGATTTTTTTTTACTGTGGAATATTTTTCTCTGTATTTTCAGGAGTAGTGTGTTTGCCAACAGGTGTGGAACCATGTGGTGATAAAAAAGCCACAAATGCTCAAGGAAGAGAGTAACAAAGTGGGAACTTCTATTTCATTACCTATTTTTTTGCCATTGTAAAGTTAGAATGACTAATTCCTCCTTCCTGAGAATTTTGTTGTGGCTCTAAACTGGACTTTGAGGATGTTGAACGTTGTGCAGGAAATGGGAGAGGCCTGGCTTCAGAGACAGAGACATTTGTCAAGGAAATCTTTCTAACAACAGTCCCAGCCTGCAGCTGAACTAAGTGTAGTTGCAAAATTAGAGAGTTCATGGCAAAAGGGTGATATCTGCTGGTTCTTGACTCTTGTTCCACATGCAGAAAGTTCTTAAAAACCTTTTTAAAGCTCTTTTTAAAGCCTGTGTTCCCAAATCTAAATAGGTAATAATAATAATAATAAATAATCCCTGACATTGCTTAGAGGTTTTTATCCCTCAGTTGTCACGCATATGTTGAACTTATTTATGGCATGTAAATTCCAGAGCAAATCTACTACAAACATTTTCTTGTAAAGACTGCTGGAGTCATTAATAAAGGGATTTTAGTTTTTGCTGTCAAGATGAGATGATCACATTTTTAAAGTAAGAAACATAGACTTTCTGTGTACAAGTTTATTTTTGTTCTGGATCTATCAATAGAGTTACTTGGATGACACCCCAGAATCCAGTTGTGGACAGCCCTGAAGTGTGAGCAGAGGCTGTCCCAGGGAGCAGCTGTTGCAGAGGGCAGGGGTGTGAGGGCAGGAGGAAACGTAACTGATACCAAGAAATGTGCAATACTTTGGGCAAGACCAGTGTGCAGCCTTGTTGCCACGTGAGGTGATTGTCAATTGTGTGGGTCATGAGAAGGGATTTGCCTTTGATCCAAATTCTCACCTGGAATAGGTGGCTGCAGCTTGTTGTTTACACAAGGTCCGAGTTTGCCCATGTGTTTTGGCAGCCTCCACAAGGCAAGACAATGTAAGTCAGCATGACAAACAGTGGTGTGCCCTGGGTTACTGCAGAGGAAGTGCACCACAGACAAAGCTGGCCTTTAGATTGTATTAGCCATGAAAAAGATGAGTAAATTCTGTTATGTTTTCCTGCCCTAAATCCGGAATGACTATTACTTTCAGGCAGCGCTTTGTGTGCAGATGTGCTGTAAGTTGCAGACATTTCCATGTCCTGTTGCAGTTGCCTTTGCAGCACCATAGACTGTGATCCAGGCTTTGAGGAAAACACCAGTGTTTATGGATGTATTTCAGCTGCTCCTTGGTTCCATTTGCTTTGCTGCCTTTCTGCAGGAAACCTGTGATGATTCCTAGCTAAGGTTTTCCATCCACTTGTAAGATAGATCTGGACTTTTATTTTAGCTTAATCAAAGTAATTTCCCTTTAATAAACTTTAAACTGATGGCCTCAAATATCTGCTGCTGTCTTAATATCTGTCACTAACTGAAACACTGTTTCTGTTCTCTTTGTACGCTACAGGACTTTCCTCTTTGCTGTCTGTGAAGGAAGCTCAGGCCTTACACAGCAGTGTGTTCCCAGCCTAACCTGCCCACCTGTTAGTCTCCTACCTTATGTTCTCTTTATCCACCTTTCTCATAAACATTGTAATCCTTTTGCTTCTACATCACAGGTTCAACAGTGTGACCACTCTCTTGATTCATACACTCACAGCAAAGCCTTCATCTGTCTCATGGACTATAGATCTAAATTGGTAACTATCGCTTGCTTCCAATATTTATTAGCAGTTATGTTAATTGCTCACACTGTTCTCTGCTTCTGATAAATCTCTCTTGTAGTGCAGCATTTGTGTAAGACTCCATAAGGTCACGGCCTTATTTCCTTTATGAGCTTTATTCTTAGGACAGCACACATTGGCTGTGAAAAATTCCCATTGCTTGATAGAAATCCGATTCAGAATTTAACTCAACTTCTGAAAAAGAAAATAAAAAATACTTATTTTTCCAATGACAGAGCACATAAAGGAGTGAGTTTTTATAATAGAAAATTGACATAGATGTGTAACTTGTGAACTAGGCTATTTTTAATTTAGATGCACTTTTTAAAGCTCTTTTTGGGAAATAAACCCCTACAAGGTGTTAACTCTTTCAAAAAGAAGTTGCATTGCATGTTAGTAATGTTGCTGTTAAACTGTAGATATTAGAGATTAAGAAATATTTTGGTTTATCTACTTTTTTTGTTGCTTCTCTCCCACATAACTTACAGAACACTTCCCACAGTCTTTTAGCATAGTCCTATATTTCTGTAAGAGCCTTGGCCTGTGTGTGATCTATTTGACTTAAGCACAATGCATGTGGGTTTTTTTAAACTTTGACCTTTAATTAGACTCAGTATTTCTGCTTTACCAAATGAGTCTGTCTGGTAGTCTCGTCTCTTCCTTCCACACTCCTCGGTGCCTGTGGATAGGCAGGAGTCCAACAGGTACAGCTGTGTTTGTGACTGTGCCCCTTCTCTTGCTGCCTGCTGTTACCATTGGTTCCTTCTAGACTGATAGGCATCAGCTTCTTTCTTAGATTTTCTTTCTTGGCTGATCTCAAGCCCTGGAAGTCAGGCACAGTGCTGTGGAAGTGGGGAAAAAGGAGTTTGGACTCTGATATAAAGGAATGGTTTAATACTGATAGCTCTGTGAAAAAAAATGTCAAGAGGAACAGCAGAGGCTCAATTGCTGAAAACACAGACAAGCACACAGAGAAAACGAGGCTGGACCGAGCCTGGAGCAGCTGTCATAAGATCTTGGACTCTTAGAAATATAGAGGGGTTGTTTTACTCCATCTTCTCATCTGCCTCTAAACAGAGAAATGTGTCTGGCGGATGGTGATGAAACACTTAAACAGTCATATTCAAATTGTTACTGATCCTGTATAGCACAAAACATATGTGGGTAATTGCAGTTTTGGCTTTAAAAATGAAGCAGTGATATATTAAAAGATGTTTTTACTGCTATAAATGCCCAGAAGTTGTAATATACAGAGTACACAGGTTCATAACAGATTGAATTTGCAAGTATGTCTTAGTGAGTAGTGTGAAGTACAAGTTGCATTAGTGTGACCATGTTTCATTGTTAAATGGGGTGGCTGACAGCACACAAGGAGACTCTTTCCAAACTCAGACTTTCTCACAGTGTTGTGACAGAGAATGAGACATAGAAATGGCCATGTCTGTCAACACAGCAATGTGGTTGCTAATAAAGAGATATGTAACTTCCAGGGTAATGATGGGATTTTGTGTTTCTTGTCTGTGAGAGGATAAAGAAGAAATCTTCCATCAGTTTGTAGCCAAAACCATAAGGGCTGGAAACACTTGAAGTCAACCTTGGCTTTTTTTTTTTTCTGGAAATAATTGAATGGCAAGATACAGCAGTTGATTTCTAGCCAACACTTCAGACAGTTCATGTATTTTACTGAAGTTGGCTGTGGCAGTAGATACTGCAAAACAGGGGTGTCAGTGACCACTTCCAGTGACTCCTAAGAGCAGTAACACCGATGTTTGGTGTTTCACTACAAACTATTTCAAGTCTTCTTGGTCACAAACTGAAGAGCACAGCTGTGTGAATCCATCTATATGACACATTTCAAGTGAGCACTGAAAACAGCAAATGCTGTTTTCCCATGGAGGTGTTTTAGGGCAATAGCCTTTTTTCTTTTAAAGTTCATTAGACCAAAATAGAAACTAAATGCAGGACAGCCACCTTGACCGAGGAACATATTCTTTGGTGGCTAATAGGCTCTGATTAAGATTTTATTGCTTTAGAGCATTTGCAGCATCCTGCTCTTATGTGGTTTCTCTGTCTAATAAAAGACGAGCTCACACTGCAGGCTTTTCCCTCAATAGGGAAATAATAAGATATCGCTACGTAACTGCCTATTCTAACAAAACTAGCTGGAAGTGGATGAGTTTGAGACCTTGGTCCCCTTGCTAAAGCACATGGGGGAAAAAAGGTTGTCAATTTTAGTATGCTCTTAGCTACAAAGAAGTGGGCTAGGAAGGCAAAGGACTAAATAATGCAAGGTCTCATACTGAAGTGTCCTCAAGGACAATCTGAGTGGCAGCTTTTTCCTCTCCCATGTAATGGGTTTTGTGGAATGTAGCTAAATGTTTCCTGTACAGGTATTTTATTGAGGGTTATAGCAAGGCGGTCAGGATGGAAACATTCCCAAGCCCCTCCTTTGCCCTCTGCAGACCTGTGGTGTTTGCGGTGACCCTCGTTGGGGTGTGAACCTGCAGAGATGCTGCTCCGCGTGGAGTCATCCTGAAAGAGCAGTGTATGTCGCTGTGCACCCAGGGACAGGGGATGGCACTGCCGGCCGAATGGCCTCTGGCCAAGGAGGGATACACCCCCTGGGAGCCATGGCAGTGGGAGCTGTCCGATGGTTTGGGCAGGAGCTGCCCGGCCTCGGTGTGTTGTCGCTGCTGCTGCAGCACCTGCTCCAGGTGCGGAGGCGCAGGAGATGGGATTCCATGGACCTCTCTCTCAGTACCATAGCAACTGCCTTCGCTTCCCACTGCTCTGTCCCCTCTGCTTGGCTCCCTCAGCGGGGCTGGGTCAGGGGCTGGACCAACCTGACAAACAGCCCTGCAACACAGGAGTTGTAGGAGGATTTATTTTTAACTGGACTCTCTCTGTGCTCTGAACCAGCTCTCTGCGGGGTCCTCAGGACTAGCATGACCAGGGAGTGTTGGAGCAGGAGTGAGACAACAGGTTTGGGAAGAGGAAGAGAGGGGAGGAGAAGCAGGAGAAAGGGCTGCTGTTTCCTGGCTGCAGGATTGAGCACACTCAGGGGCAGCCCCGTGAACACCTTGGGCCCAAATGCTGGTGGGGCACAGCTTTAGCAATGACCTGCCTCCAGAGGAGTAACCGGAAATTAGTACCAAAGTTTCACTCCATTGACCGGGGGGTGGCAGAGAGGGAGAAGTCAAATTTAAGCGAGGGGCTGGAATTTTCTTTGCCATCTTTGTGCTGTGCCGCTGCCTGTGGCGATTGAGGGCGCTGACCCGCAGCATCTCCAGTGCAGAGCAGAGCCAGGCGCGGCCAGCACGGCTGTGCTTCTATGACAACAGCCCCGCGCTCCCTGCAAGTATCATTTGATCTTATTTTCTGTGTTGTGCCTCGAACAAAGCTGCTCTAGCTGGCCGCGTTCTGTAATTGCTTCCTTAACTGAGATCTGAAAGTCACACTCTCCGCCAGCTACACTTCTGATTAGAGCAATCCAGGGGGGTTAATGGAAGCAGCTTCAGGTAAAAGAGCAGCTTGGAGTGTGCGGGTGGGTTCCGTGAAGGCAGGGGTAGAAAGAAGATATTGATTCCTCTGTGATTAGTGGAATGCTTCTTTGTTAAAGGTCTGCCTCTGAATCTTTAACTGACCACCCTCCAAGTGATGAGGGCTTCTCATTTTTTCAAGCCTCTGTGAGTGGCATGGAGAAGTAGAGATTTTTTTTCATCTTCTTTAGCAAGTGCGCAGGTGTTCTCAATTGCATTTGTAAAAATTATAATGTTTATGGGGAAGGTAAATTACTCGAATAGACAACTTCTTACTGTCTTCCAGCTTGGTAATGGTGCAAGTCAACTAATCACCTGATTCACAATTTGTGAAGCTCAGATTGCTGAGATGAAGGAGGGAGGGAGTGCATTGGCCTGAGTGTATGTATGGAAGTTAGTCAGATGTTGAATTCTTATTTTTAGAAATTCCTGTTATGAACACAACACATGGGTAGAGGAGCTGTTTTCTGATACACTGATGAGAGGAAAATTTGTTCGTGTGTTTTCTGGAGTGCTTGCAAAGGACTGTGTAATCTGAGTGAATAGCAGCTGAAGTTCAGAGAAGAGTGTATCAGAATTTTGTTGTATCCTACAGAAAAACACTTGTGGGAAGATTTCATTGCATTCAGTGCAGCTGTTCACTATTGAGCTACTGATAAGTTTCTTCAGAAACTGCCCTTGTTAATGCAGTCTGTGAATGACATGTCTGCTGCACCAGCCCTTCTCTGTGTGAGAAAGTTGCATGTGTTTAATCAGAGATAAACCGTCCTGCATATTGTACTGAAGTTTCAACTGGGTTGGTTTTGGTTTGGTTCCCCTCTGGGGAGTTTAAGTTAAATTGTCATCGTTATTTAAATTGCCTTTGGACAGCATTTTGGTTCAGAGTTGTTGAACTATGGCAAATTTTGAATTATTTCTTTTGGTTTTGGGGTGTTTTTTTGGTTTTGGGTTTTTTTTCAGTGACTGAGTGAAGTCCTATGTGCAGGTGAGACCTGGTAAGAAGGAAAGTATTTGGGTGCATGGTGAGAGCCGACCTCGGAGGGAGTTTTGTTCCTAAAGGTGCCTGTGAATCTGAGTTGAGGGGAAAATTAGCTGATCTGCTTGGATGCTGGGGAAAGATGAGTCTCTGGTCTCCACCCAGTGCTTTCTGCCCCTGCACACAAGTAGCACAGGTCCCAGTTTGGATGGGCAGCTGCTGCTCAGACCTGTGCTGTCACTGCCCCAATTTGCCAACCCGGTGACTCCTCATAAGGAACCAAAACCTTTTTGCTTGTTTGATGTGGGGTAGAGGTTGAAACAGCATGAGGGATTAAAAGTGTGGCATATGAGGTAAAAGGTAAAGTTTCTGTTTTCCCCTCTGTAGTCACTTGGTGTCTGTAGTTGTATTCTGCTCTGTGCAGACTGAGATGAAAAGTCAGGGCCTTGCCTTCTCCCATGAAGTGTCTGAGCTGCATTCATTAAAGCAGCCAGGGCTGCTCAGTGAGTCTTGATAATTCAGATTCTGCTGTTGGTTTTTGGTTTCTGAATCCAGTTCAGAGTCACAAGGGATCTTGGAGGCTGCATCTTCCCCCCTCCCCAGCCCACTAACTCCACAACTCTCCTGACCACATAATAGAAAGGGGTAATTTATCCATTTCAGATGCTGCCTGCAGCCACTGAGCCGTCATATTTTATGCAGGTGCTGTTTATTTCAGTTGCAGTCTTGGTAGTAGGTGAGTGTTGCATAGACTCAAATTTTCCATCTGAAATTCCTGGTGTTTCATCTTATCCTCTTGCCTTTTTATTTTTGCTTCTGTAAATGTTGAGGACAGAACTTTTCTGAGGGTAAAATGGCGGTGGTGCATGTGCCAGAAGTGCAGATTTTCCACAGGAGTCATGAAAGGAATTATTTAGGTTTATTTACCTTGGAGGCTGCCTGATGAATTGCACAGTTGGCTGCACTGTCAAAGATTTTAGTTCTTGGTTGCAGTGCTGCAGTTTATTGGAGCAACAGAAGTGGCACCCTGCCACTGGAGTAAGGAATGCTGTTTCCCCACGAGTATTTGAGCAATCTGCAATAGCCATCTGTTATTCTGTTAAACACAAAGCAGTGCAACAGGTGTATTTCTTGGGCTTGGGAATCTTAGCAGCACAAGTGAATAATTAGCACTTAAAGCCAGGATTTAAAAAAAGATTTCCAAGTGTGTCCCTCTTTATTCAGCAGATACAGTGGTTATGACATTGGAAAGTAGAGAGATAAGCTAAACATATGGTACACAGTTGAGGAAAACAAATTATGAACTGCCCTTAAATCTATTATTTTTCCATGTTTGTCATTTTCTTAGATGGCTTCAGTAACAGATGCCAGATACAGGCAGAAAGACACTTCAGACCAAAATTTTGATTACATGTTCAAGCTCCTGATCATTGGCAACAGCAGTGTGGGTAAAACCTCCTTCCTGTTCCGATACGCCGATGACACTTTCACCCCAGCCTTCGTCAGCACGGTGGGGATCGACTTCAAAGTGAAAACAGTTTACAGGAATGACAAGAGGGTGAAACTGCAGATCTGGGTAAGTGCCAGCGTTTTCAGAAATGCTTTATATTAATCACAGCAAAGACACCATGGTAAAAAAGAGCTTGTTTGGAAGGAGACTTTTGTGTTGCTGTAGATGTTGGTTGTTCTTGAGCTCAGTGAGAGAACTCTGCATGTAACTCCTACTATCAGTTTATGTCCTCTGCATAAAATACTTGTATCTTCCTGCAACTCCTGAACCTGCTCAGCAGCACCAAGCATTTCTACCCAAATCCTACCCCAGCTAAGAGCTTAGTCTTCTAATTGATCTATATACACTTGATTTATAATGAATCTTCAATAATTATATTTAAATGTAAAATTATAATAATCACGTCTGGTTTCTTTATTTATTGTGATGATCTTCAATAGTCACAAGTGAGAATCTAAAATAAAGATTTTTTTTCTTTTAACTACAACTGTATGATTCATTTTATTTCTGGGTTGCTGGGTCCAAGGTACAGCAAATGATTTAATAAAAGATCCTTTTTGTGTTGTAAAACCCTGACATTGAAAATGATGTAGATAACCTGGCATGAAACTGTTTGATTTAATTTAGGGTTTAGGTAATAAAAATGTTTGTACTTCAGGCCCTATAAGCAACTAAAGATGGTTTTCATCCAGTTGGTCTTTCTTATTTTCAGAACATGACATTTTCTAATAAGTTGTGGAAAAGCAAGACAAAAAGCACCATAAAATATTTGGGTTTTTTTTCCAAAGATACCAGAATTAAAGTGAATTAAGCAATAATCTTAATTAAATCTGTTTGAAGGCTTTTGGGGTGGAGAAGGCTTTAATAACCTTAAACTTCTTATGAAAAGAGATGTCAGGTGGATTCCTTGGAGGTTGCTACTATAGGACCTGTAATGTTGGAGTTACCAACAACACTGTTGTTTTAACATTTATTTTTAATAAAAGGCTTATCTAAGTGTTTGACAGTTTCCACAGTAACTCCTGTTCTGTTCCTCTCTCTTTCTGTGCCTGTTGCACAGATCCCTTATGTATTCAAGGACCTTAATAAAAACACTGTGTACCTCTATAAAAACCACAGTATTTGAACATGGTCATCTCCTGCCCATCCAGAGATTATACTTTTAATTTCAGTGTGTTCTTCAGGGTACATGTAGAAATAGTGTGATCCTGGGTGTAGGAAGGAAGAGGTTTTTTTTTACCAGCCTGTCTTCCAATTACTTTTTAAAGTGATTTGCAGCTGCTGTTGAGTTTCTGTGAGTGTGGGATTCTGTGGCTCCAGTGAACACTTTGCTTTGACCTACAATTTTCCAGTTATGTTGACTTTCTACAATTATGCTCCTCCTGAGGCTGATGTTAAGCCAGGTTTAATGTGAGGCCAAATGAAGAAGGAGAAGGTGCAAGTGCTTAATTTAACCACTTCAAATGCCTTTATAGAGTCCAGAGAGAAGCACTTGTAGGAACCTCTGATGCTCTCTCCTCTGCAGAGGAGGGCTCTGTGAGTTCAGGGGTACTTGTGGAGCTCTTGAGTGTGTGCAGCTGTGGCAGACTGGAGGTGCTCAAGGACTGTGCCAAATAACCTTGTTTTGTGTTCTGCAAACCTCAGGGTGAGGGGGAGGTTCCTGCTGCTGTGCTGTGATATGGAGAGATCCATGGGACTTTCTGCTCTGACCTGTGCCTGTGTTGAGCAGAAGAGCAGGGTATTTGGGCACAGGCTCCAGCTGCAAACAGTTCTTTGGGTTTTCATCAAGCTGAGAAACATAAGTGCCAAACAGCTGCAGGAAAAGCCTGGCAGCTCTGTCAGTGCATGTCCTTCTGCCTGTCTCGAGGGTTTGTGTCTCCAGCAGATATGGATGAGCATTTTAAAGCCAGAGGTCCAGCATTTGTGTTGTGCCAGGCTTGAGGAAGTCTGTATTCTGTGAATCAGGATTTGACAAGCTGTCAAACGTAATGGTCAAAAAACAGTGCTCCTCTGTTTAATTTTGATGTCAGTGGGCCTCTTGCTTTGTTGACATTAACGCCTCAATTGCCCAAATTGATATTTTAATAGGAGCCCTATCAGTTGTGCCAGTGGCCAAGCAGGCTGGGAAACAATCTGCTTTGGAAAGACTGGAAAGGAATATCTCTTTGGCTTGAGAGGAATGGCACATAGCAAAGACATTCATGATGTTTTTAAGGTAGAATGACAGTGCTGCTGCTAGAAACGAAACAATGAAATGATCCAGAGAGGGCATATGTGAAATAATGCTTTGCACCTTTTTTTACTTTCTGCCTTTCTTTAAACAGCTCCAAGATAAGTTGACTGTGTTTTAATTTCAAAATTTGCTGACTTGTTTAGAAATGGTGGTGATAAATTACTTTTGTTGAGAAAGTTCATGTTGTAGTTGGATGAGATTTTATAATTAAATATCCAATTTAAAACATCATTTACATAAATATATTCGTATACTATATAGATAATATCTACATAAATGCAATTCTTGGATTAGATTTTTTTATGCCACTGCCATCTGTAATAATAATTTCATATAAAGAATCTTCCTTATGATCAGTTTGTAGGGAGCCAGTTTATAATCCTTCTCTGCATTTGGGGTGTGCATGTAGGTTATTTCTTTCTTGGCCAACAATTTTGTATTCCCAGAGTTGCTAATTACTGAAGGGAAGGTATTATATTTTCAGCTAGGTATGTGTTTTTATTATAAATAAACCTCAAAGGTAGCATTATTATATTTTTAGAAAAGCAAACAGTTAATACTTTAAGCAGAGTTCAGGTTGCCTAGCAGCTAGAGAGGCCACTTTGTCCAGGTCCAGATGGAAGCAGGGTGAATGAATAAAAGTGATTTCAGTTTCAGGTGAGATTTCTTTTTCTTTTCCCCCCATTCTTCTGTGCATTTGTTTATCTGTTGGTGGTAATAGCAGTGGTCAGAGTAAGAGCAGAGCTGGTGAGCAGCGCAGCTTTGGGGTTAAATGCTGATGAGGGCAAGCCCTGGTCCTTGTCCTGGCCCAGACTGTGCTAATTACATGAACTCATTGTATGGTAACAGAAATTAATTGATGGAAAATCATTGGCATTGGAAAAATCACTGGAAAATCAGCCCCAGTCACTGGCACACCACCCCGTCCATACATTGTGTGAGGTGTTGGATGACACTCCCACTATGGTTCTGTACAGCCCCTGCACAGGGGCTCTCACATCACCAATTACGTGATTCATAATAAACAGAAACACATACAGGGTTTGGCAGCTGATGTTGCAGCTGAAACTACTTTCAAACCCCCTTGTGAAAGGCAAATAGACTTAAATTTAACTTCAGGTTAGAAGGCAGAAAGGCTGAGATGTTCAGAGGCACCGTGTTTAGACTGCAGTATGATTCTTCTTTGAAGGTGCTGCTTGTCAGAGTTAAACTGGCAGGATGAAGGGTTTTCCTTACCATTAACAAAAATGTTTCCGTGTCTTAAGTGCTGAAAGGTGTTGGGGTGTGAGTTTAGCTGGAGTGGATGTCTGGGACACGTGTTACAGCTCTCAGGCACAGCTGGGGAGAGGGTACAAAGCAACATCCCTCTGGGTTTTTTTGATCTGTAAGAACAGAAATATGACAACTGCTAATTATACTGAGTGGCAGTTCCCATTACACAACAGAAAAGTGTAAACCAAAATAAACCCCATGCTGTGTAGCTGTCCAGAAGGCACATAAGCAGTGGTTTTAAAAGCTTTTTGTATCAGTTGTCTCATGGATGACAGGATGTTACTGAGCAGCTCATCCCATAGGGAGGGAGTCAAAGAAGTAAGACTGGTAACTGAGGTTTTTGCGGGTTTTTTTTGTTTCTTTTTTCATTTACAGGAGGTAAAATTAGAACACCATCATACTTGATTGTAAATTTTAATGTTAATTGCACACTTAACCAAAAGCTAATTACGCATTTCAGATGAGAGGATCATCTATTCCCCAGGCATCCCATTCCCATCATGGTTCTGCTGAGTTCCTTGCAAGCACTGACTTTAAGCTTGAATGCTTGCACAAAACGTGTTTCTAAAAAAAAGAGGTAATAAGGTTCTGTAATTTAGTGTAGAGATGCAATAGCAGTGGATGTCTCTGAAGATCTGAGGGGTCTGATTCTGCTCAGTGGGTTCACAGCTGCTGTGAAACCCTCTGATTTGCTGCTGTTTAGACAAAGAGCTAAAATGAGAAATTCATGAGAGTGAAAAGAACAGGGTGATCCTCATAGGAGAGTCAAGAATTACTTTGTATTTGCAGCATTAAGGACTTCGTGGGTCCCCGGGATGGGAATCCTTGTGGGTGAGTGGCCATAAAGCACTACTTCTGATGCTAAAACACTGTGCAGAATAGTTGAATGGAGAAGAGATGCTGTAACAGCGTCTGTAATTCAATTCCAAGGTCTTGGTTACATCTCAAGTAATGATACTGCTGCTTTGAGAAGAACTTGGTGCTCGTGGTGTGAATGGGCCTTAAGGTTAGAGCTGCAAGAGAGATACAAGGAGAGAAATGAACACTTAAAAAATGAGACCCTGAGTGGTTCGTTATCCCTCTCACTATTGAATTTATTGAACAGCCTGAGCTGGCTGAGCAGGGCATTGCTGTGTTTGCAGCTACACAGTTGACATGGAGGGTTTATTTCTGTTTATAGTTAATCGCTTCAATCCCATTGTTATCTCATTATAACTCTGCATTACAGTGACGGCCAAATTCAACTTCAGTCTGAGCTCTGTTACCACTGCAGTTATTCCTGCTGACAGTGCTGGATTTGCTCTTGCTGCAAGGTGGAGTATCTCTTATGCTCCATCTTTGCAGACTTACTGCACATATGGAGCATTTGCCCTTGTTTTGTGCATTTCAGCCAAGTGGAAAAAGTTACAAACTGCGTTTAGAGGTACCAGGCTGTATCCAGGAGCAGAGTGGAGTGTGTCTGTGTTAGCT
This sequence comes from Myrmophylax atrothorax, assembly GCA_026770055.1. Classification (NCBI taxonomy): domain Eukaryota; kingdom Metazoa; phylum Chordata; class Aves; order Passeriformes; family Thamnophilidae; genus Myrmophylax; species Myrmophylax atrothorax. The sequence continues at coordinate 8,108,327 of JAOXXN010000120.1, forward strand.
GATAGAGCTCTTGGTGGTTCAAAGGTTTGGACCTTTTCTAGAGAAGCATGTCAGTGTTAACTGTCCTGCAGAGGAAAAGCTGTATGTGGGAAATTTCAAATAAAATTCCTCAGTTGATGTAGTAAGGCAGTTAAGCTTTGAGAGGACAAATGGGTTGCTGGCCTGCTGACATTTTGCATTTAATACTTTTTTTATCCCAAATTCCAAATAAATATTTTGTAATCATTTTACATAAGGTCTTAGACTCATCTGCCTCAAAACATTGTCCTTGTCTTATCAGGATCACCCTTATTATGATTTTCTTTCACAGTATTATCTTCTGCATAATGACTAGGTATGTTCTATATTTAAATACACTTGGTTACACTGTGATCAGTTATGAGATAGTACAGTGGGTGGAATTTATGAGTTCTCATAGTATTTGTCTCAAGTGAGCACATACTTAAAGGGTGTCACTTCTGGTCAAAAGAGACTATGGAGCTTATTCACATTTATAACTTTCATGCATTGTGTTGTCTACTGCAGTGCCATGTTATGCAACACTTGTGTTTGCTGAATGGCTGATTTTAGAGCTAAAACCAGGAATCTAACCCCTCAAAATGGTTTTCAGATGTGAGAAATTGTACCCAGGAGTTTAGCAGTGGGTACTTTGTGATTTATTTTCTGTTGTCTAGCTATTCACCATCTTCCTGATTCATTAAACAGTGTGAACTGAGCTCCCAGATCCTGACACTGACTTCCTGTATTGCTCTTGGCAAGGCTGTTTCCAGTTATGTAGAGGGAAAGTCGTGTAAGTATCCCTGAAGCACATTTGGATTTGTTAGGAAGGTGGATGAGTGATGATCCTCCCAGCACATGGAAAAGGGTGATGCTAGTTCCTTATCTACAACATAAGACCCTGTGGTGTTGGGGTTTTTTCCCCTTTTAAAAGCCAGGTCCCCAAAATGACCTTTCAGCTGGTTCCTGTGGTTAAATGGTGCTGAAGCTGCAGTGTCACCCCAGAGTGCTCAGACATCCCAGCTGTGAGCAGCGTGTTGGGGCACTGGACTCTGCAGGTGTGGATGGTGCTGACAGAAGGAAACACTGGTGAGAAGCAGCAGCAGCAGGACAAAAAAGCAGCACGTTCCTGCAGTGTGGGAACTGGGAGGCCTATGGTTTGCTGGTTAGGTTCTCCCAGCTGCAGAACAATGTGATGCTTACCAGGAGACACTGATCTCAACCTAGATTTTGGATGAGCTGTTCTGGCTGCCCAGCAAATACTATTGTGAGTGACAGAGGAGACATAAATCCTGTTTAGCATGAAGATGTATCTTTCAATAACAGCTGAGCACCTTGCATTTTATGGTCAGGGCCACTGCAGCCCAGAAGTGTGCCCTAGGCATCCCAGCCTATGCTGTGTTTCTGTCACAGCCTGGGTTCTGCAGCAGTGCTGAGATGTTCCTCCATCCAAATGGAGCTGCCAGTCCCAAGGATGTTGCTCAGCTCGCACGTGCCATCCCCTGCTGCTGTTGTGCACTTGCATCTTGTTTGAAAATTCCTCTGGTTTTGCCAATTCTGCTTTGCATCCATTTCTGTGCTAATCAGACACTCACTGCTTTGCTACTAATTTATGTTAGAAACTGAAACAGGAGGTGCCCGAGTGTCTGCAACTTGGGGGGAGCAGGTGTAAGTGGAGCAGATAAACACATGTCATGAGCTGCTGTGCTTCATTAACTGAAGTACCTTCACATGGTAGAAGACTCAAGTGATTAAACTTTATGTGTTCCTCAAACGAGGCTCAGAGATGGTATTTTCTCAGCTCTGTTCTGGCTGGCTGGTTGCTCTGACAAACAGATCCACCATCTGTAGCAGTTCTGGAGGTGAAGGTCACTGCGAGGGAGCGCTGTGTGGCCTTGTGAATGTGTACCTCTGTTGCTGGTG
>JAOXXN010000120.1:8110538-8144776 GCA_026770055.1 Myrmophylax atrothorax
GCTTCTGGCCACAGCAGTAACACAGAGCACACAGAGGGGCTGTGCACAGGGGGGTTTTGAGGCAGAGCACTCACTTTGGCATGTTCTTACTCAAAGATTCACCTGCTGCCTCCTCTCCTTGGTCCCTGTGCTGGCGATAGTGCCGTGGCAGTTGTGGAGCTCTGCGTGGTCGAGTGCCATGGTAACTGTGTCCCACTCCAGTGGGCACTGAGCTTCCCACTTGTGAGAGAAAGCCAGTGCTCCAAGTGCCAAATTGTGGTAGACTGGTGTGAGTGAGCTTTGGTAAGTCCATGGAAAGTCCTTTACCCAGGACTGCAGGTCTCTTTTTTTTTTTCGCAGGGGAAGAAAGAGAAATAACTCCCATCAAATGTGTTTTGGACTTTTTTTTAAACTCTAAAACTGTCCTACATTATCGAAAGGCTAAAAAATGCATTCCCATCAAAGTTACCACCAAGTGCTAAATTGCTTCCTCACTGTGCATTTTAGTCCCATGCTGTACACATTTCTGTAAGGCTATGCCACTTTTCCTGTCCTTTTCTCTTGGCTCTGTGTTGTGCACCTTGGGTTGCTCTTGGTGAGGTCAGAGGGCACCTTTGTAAGCACTTTTGCACTGATGTAAGGATAGTTTTCATGGTGTATGGTCATGACAGCATTTGCAATCATGGAGTGATCAAGAGGAGCTGGAGAAGAGAGAGGAAATGGTTTGCTTTTTGGAGACGAAATACTCTGACTTCATTAAAGCACACAGATGCATCATTTGATTACATGGAATAGTAACACTGCAAGTTTACAGCCAGAAAAAGGTAGTTAAAGAATGCATTTCTGAGGTTTTCTGTGTATAAGAGTGGAATGATGGACCTGAACCTTTCTGCTTCTCTTACCCTCTCATGGCCCTTGCTGGATGTACAACTACCAAAACTGTGAGTGTAGTGAAAACTGGCATGAAGCTTGAGCAGAACCAGAGCAGGACCATGAAAAGAAAAACCCCAGTGCCTTTACTGATTACATAATTACAGCAGAAAACAACACCAAAGAAGCAGTGCTCATAGTACTGGCTTGCTGAGTGGCAAGGAGTCACCCTGAGCAGCAAGCCCAGGAGGTCTGGGCTGTGCAGGGGTGGAGCTGCTGTCCCAAAATTGTTGGTCTGCATGAAGACCACGTGGATTCCAGACTTTCTGGGACATGGTTCTGGCTGGGCTTAGTGCTGCCTTAGGTGAAGGTATGCATTTGGCAAAGCTCTTCAGCCTGTTTCTATAGTCCCTTCCTCACCAAACCCCCTCCCTGTGTTCTTTTCCTCAGTGTGAGACATGCTGTGAAGCACTGACAGGACTCAAATGGATTGGTGGTTAGAGGAGCTCAGAGCTCCAGAGGAACATTATTTCTATACCAATGCTCGTGGAACAGCTGCAACTCCATACCTGTTGAGGGCTCCTTGTCCTAGTAAGGATATTCTCTTTTACAAGAATGCCCTTCCTGTGGGAAATAGCATGCAGGAGGAGTCTCCAAAGATATTAAATACGGTAAATTTGTGGGAACTGCTTGGCCCCACTCGAGTCTTTGTCATTGGAAGGGTAAAGTTAATAATTTCCTTTCACTTGTGCTGGTAAGTGGTTTTGGGGAAAAGTGAGTTTTTCTAAGGGAAGAATCTGCAGAAGGTTCTGCCTCTGTGATGTCCTTGCTGTTGTTCTGGAGTTGCACGTCCCACTTCATGGTGGTGTGTTCAAAGCTGTGGCCATTGTTCTGAAGTCTTGGACATGTTTGAAATTCAGATTTTCTGCTAAATTTCTGATGCATAGGAGCTACTTAGAATTCTGTCAAGAGACTGCAAGAAATCCAAAGGGAACAAATTCAGCAGAAATCATCCACACCCTTATCATGGCAAAACTGTGATTTGAATAATCTTTCACCTAAATCTGGGAATGGTCTTGGTCTTCAGGATATTTACTGTTTTAATGTGAAGTTTCACCCGAGTTGGTGGTACTTGCAGAGTCTGGCTGTGACTTGGACACAACTTTGCATCACTGTGGTGTTGGCCCAGAGTCAGTTGCCCCTTCTCCATCCCCAGCACAGGCTGTGGGAATCCTTTGCTCTCCACATGGCTCAGGAGCTCCAGTTGCGTGGCAAAGCCTGATGTTGCTAAGTGATGGCAGGGCAGCTCCCGCCTTGCCATTTACAGACCCCAGTGCTCAGACAGGAGGAAATGAACAGCTTTATTTTCCACTGACTGCATCCAAGGTGTTTATTCACTCCGGTGCTGGAGGTATCAAACCTGTGTATCCCTTTTATTCCAGCTGGAATCTTCAGTGTTCTAAAGTTCCTGGCATGGCATGGCAGCTGTTTATCCTGCCTGGAAATGTATCCTACAAGTGTGTAACGTTGTGTTACCCCATGACTGTGACAGTGCAGTCAGTTTGATGATTAAAAACCACAGAGTGGAAAAAAACCCCCAAACAACCCACCCAAAAAAACCCAATACAAAACCAAACTGCTTTTTATCACGTAATACAAAGGCAGAGAAGAGGTGGTATTTGTTTTGTTGGTTATGTCAGAATCCATGCAATGTGGTCCTCTTCTTTTTCTTTTTTTCTTCTTTTATTAACTGTAGTCTACGTAGCCAAGAAGCATCGTAGCATTGATTTCTTTTCTTTTTTTGTGAAGGAAGAGGAGAATAGATCCAGGCTATCATATTTGCTAACTACTCTTGGACTCTTATCAGGAAATAGGAGAAGTAGGATGTTTTTCACTTCTTGTCTACTTATTTTATGGATAAAAAAGAATAATCTAGGTTTAATTGCCCTCATGCCACAGGTGAGTCATGTGTGTTCTGCTGAAATCGGTCTGCTCAATAAAGTACTTGTTCAGAATAGTCTCTCAAATGGAGATGCTGAGTGACTTTTGCAGTCATGACTCATTGGATCTCCATTTTTTAAATTAAAAGATTCCCAAGACGTTAATTTTAAGATCTCATCTATTAAATTCTTGATTAATAACAATAAGGGTATTAATTTGACAGTGTGTTAGGGCTTGAGGGATTCATGTAACTGGTTTCTCTTCTCAGAAAAGCAGGGGTAGTTCATTTTTTTCAGAGAGGAGGACTTGCACAGACCCAGGTTTGGAACTCAAGACCCTCCATCTGAGACAGTGGAAGCTTTGCAGTTTGTCTCCCTGTGAGATGCAATCAGGAATCCACCTCCCCATCTGCACAGTCTCCTCTTCATCCAGAGGGTGCAGGGCTCCTGTGTCAGGGGTTTTCAGGAATGAAAACCTTGTTGGCATCAGTGATTACTTCCTGCTCCTCAGAGACAAGCTTTCCCCAGGCTTTACACTTCTGCACCGCACAGATTGCACTGGAATTCGGACTTTTAGTTTGGAGCAGTTTCCAGCAGGGACTTGTGACCCCAGAGGGGTTTTCTCCCAGAGCCAGAGGTGTGTTCTGTGTACCGAAGTGTTCTCAGCTGGGAGGCTTCATGCCTTGGTTCTTCGTTTGGGTGGTTTCAAAGTATAGCTCAATTCTCACAGGTTGCAGCAAAATCCTGTAGTTTAACATGGCACTTATGACTGACCTCTTCATTCACTCTCAGTAACGAATGGAACAGAAAATTGTGTTTCTTTGTTTTATTGAGTAATGGAAGAGAAAATTGTGCCTCTTACTAAACAACCTTTGCCAAAAATAGCACCTGACTATATTTTATCTGTTTCTTTTTCCTTACTATTATTTTGCTATACTAAATGCAATCTTTTTTTTTTTTCCCTTTGGATTTCTTTCCATCTTTGTGCCCTGAAGCTTCAAAGACCAAATTTTGTGAGTCACATAAATGTTCCGAGACATCAAATTAAGTAGAAACTGGAGAATGAGTTCTCAAAAGGTTGTGAATGCTGCTGACGTCAGTCTCAGATTGAAATAAGAAAGAAGATATGGCTGGCAGATCCTGTGAGCAAGACTGTAAGCACTTATGCTAATTCTGTTGTTGGAGAAGAAATTGTGTTTTTATAAATGAAGGCAATAGTCCCAACTGAAGATTTAACAGGCATTCATCTTGGTAACTAGATGATCTTGAGCTTTCATACTTTACACTGAAATTTGCCTTCAGCGGATTCAAACAGAATTGCTTGGAAGTGACTAAAATGAATGGCAGCATGCTCTCTGCTTTTTCAACTTGTAATATAATTCAGGTTTCCAGCTCTGCTTTTGCAGAATTCCACTTTCAAAGTAGCATGGCATGGGGTTTTTTAATGATCAGAAGACTAAGAACCTGTTTAGAGATTTTTCTTTATTGTCTGTGGCAGAAAACAGAATTTGGAAAGTAGCAAGGAGTCATGAAAGTCAATATGTCTTATGAATTATTTTGATAACATGAAACATTTATCTTGTAAGAAGCAGTTGCTAATACTGTTTTTGAAGTCAAATGCATGCAGATTGCATATCCATACTGATTTGATGGTGCTATTGAAACTTCTAGAGGTGTAGTGAGAAAAGTGCAAAAAGAGGCTGAAGGAAAGGGATGTTGTCCTTGTGGAAAGTAATTTTTTATGAGCCAATCAGTGCAGAATGCTTTTATGTGTGTGCATGTTTTGGCAGCCACAGTTGACAGATCACAGATGTACTTGCTGACTACTTTATCCTACCTCCATTGAGACAGTTCACTGTAAGCCTGCAACTAATTGTTAATTAATACTGCTGCAGTGATCCCTTTGAGTCTAGATGTGTTTTAAGCAAAGGTATGTTTCCACTGGTGAATTAGAAGTTGAAGATGCTTATCCTGTTGTCAAATCAAACTCTATTTTGGAGAGGATCTTACAGCAGCAGATACAATAGTGTCAAGTTCAGAGAGACCAAAGTGAATTGAAGTGAGCCCAGAGGTATTGAAGGAGCGAGGTAATGTGATTGCTGGTTAACTGGATCAGGGCAGCAAAGGAAATGCCTCCATCAGGTATCTGTGTTGCTGGGCTCAGGTGCCTCCCTGATGCTGCCAAGACCTTTTGACAGATTTCTGTGGGGAGTCAGTTTACAGATTGGTGGCATAGCATGTGCCTGTGCATGAACTGCCACAGTCAGGGCCAGGATGAAAACAAACAGGAAATACTCCTTCAAATTTAGGGATTAATATGGATTGGATTTGCCTGCAGGTAGCCAGCAGGAGCTCAACAGGGACATAATGAAGCAGAGCTGTCTGGCTGGGCACTCAGTGTGAAATGTGCTTGTGCTGTGAAGTGAGGAGAGTGCATGGGAAGAGGTTCTGGCTCTTGGAGCCTGTGCATGACTTTCTGTGAGCAGAAGTAGCAAAGAGGAGCAGCCCCAGCGGCTGGTGCTGCTGCCAGCTGCAGGGGACACCAAGCGCTTCCCAGAGCTCAGTGTCCAGCTGCAGGGGGCACCAAGTGCTTCCCAGAGCTCAGTGTCCAGCTGCAGGGGACACCAAGTGCTTCCCAGAGCTCAGTGTCCAGCTGCAGGGGGCACCAAGCGCTTCCCAGAGCTCAGTGTCCAGCTGCAGGGGGCACCAAGCGCTTCCCAGAGCTCAGTGTCCAGCTGCAGGGGGACACCAAGTGCTTCCCAGAGCTCAGTGTCCAGCTGCAGGGGGCACCAAGTGCTTCCCAGAGCTCAGTGTCCAGCTGCAGCGGGCACGAAGTGCTTCCCAGAGCTCAGTCTCAGCTTCAGGGGACACCAAGTGCTTCCCACAGCTCAGGCTCCAGCCACAGGCTCCTTCTGGGAGTGGGACCAAACCCCATCAATTTACACTCCTGCTTCTGCCATAACTCCTTGGTTACCGCTGAAAGGGAGAGGCAGGCAGTAATGACAGATAATGGGACTGCAAATTTATCAGCCAGTGAGACAGGAGATAACTTGCCTGATGTATGTGATGGCAGTAGATTTCTAAGTCTTCTGAGCAAGAATAATCAGAGAGCATCTTGTCACAGTTTCATCAGCGAGGGAGGGACCTGTGAGGGGAGAAGTCTTTTAAATTATATTTAAAGGGTTAAAAAAAATTTTAAACTGAGAGCATCATGTCATAAAAAGAGTGTGTGGAATTTGTCTGATTCTGCATGGAGGAGGAGAGGTTTTAGTGTTTCAGTTATATGGGAATATTTTGGTATTGGAAAGGGAATCCACCACAAGCTGGTTTATTGGTCATTGGCTTCTGACTTAGGAAGCTGTTTCCCCTCTTGGTCAAGTTTTGCATCAATGTACTTTGCTGCAATTTTGTATCTGTTCTAGAAACGTCCATTTCTGATGCCTGTTTGGATCAGAAGCTTGTACTGTTCAGGACCAGATGCTGAAACACTTGAGCTGCTGATCTGAGCTGGCAAGGTGATTTCTCTACCCCATGGTGATTTCTTTTACCCCGTGGTGATTTCTGTACTCCATGGTGAATGAGCACAGAGAAGCAGTTTCCTGTATCTTCCTGTTTCTGATTAACTAGGAAAAAAATGAGTATCTGCTGAATTGATGCTTATCAGAATTCCTAAACAACTCCCCTGCCTCCAGCAGTGACACTCGATTATGTTTCTCACTCCTAAGCCTCTTAGAGGTTTAGCATTTATGAATCCCTTCTAATACTTTGCTTGACACATTTGGTTAAGCATATGACAGTGATCAGTTGAGAGAAAAACAAGTCATCTCATCAAGTACAAATTGCGGCTTCTAGTAAGGAGAGTGGAGAGGCAAGGAATGGCTTCCTGCTGTTTGAAATCAGGTTAGAACAGGGCTTTAAAATAACTGTAATGCATTTAATATAAAAACAGGCTATGTGTCCACTTGCCAGTGGCTGTTGGTGCTCACTCCTGGTCCTGCTGGACAGAGGCACCTCCAGCAGCGGCTGGAGAAGGGGCTGCTCTGCCTGTCTGAGTAACCTTTCAGCAGTGGCCTCATGATGAAGGGTCCTGAGCATTCCTGTAACACAAGTGATATTAGGAAGTAGTTGGTATTGTGAGCAGGTGCATTCCAGCTCGGTGTGCCTTGAGAATTTGACAGCAGCCAGATGTTTAACTGGGTAGAGGAAGCGGTGACTTAAATACCATCACATAAATCTTGCAAACGCTGCCGAAGCTGAGGCTCTGGGTATGCCTGGTGAATTGTGATTCCTCAGAGGTCCTGTTTGATCAGAGAGTAAGTTCTTGTCTTTAATCCTTGATGGGACCCCACAGAGACTGCAGGTATTGTGATGCATCACTAGTAGCTAATTCCAGCAAGTCAGCTAATTAATCCTTTGGAGCTGTGCAAGGTGGTTGAAAATAGTTAAATAAAGGTTTTCTTAGGATTTTAATGGGAATTGACCCAAAGTTGCTGTGAGATGTAGCTGCAGAAAGAATCTTCCTACAGCAGCACAGTTCTTGCTTTGGAATACATTTCAGCCAGCATATGGTATACATTTTCACTGAACACACGGAAAATTAGTTTGATTTAAGCTGATTGATTTTGATTACTGACATGAGGATATGCTAATGAGAAACAATCCAGTGTGTCTAAAAGACTTTCAATTTCTAGCACAGCTGATACGTAATGCTTGTATCACATGCATGAAAAGTACAGGAAAAAATGTGTTGGACTATTTGGAAATTTTTCTCAGTGGTTGCTCCTTGATGAACAGGAGGAGGTGCATTATTCTGATTGCAGTTCTTCTGTCACTACAAATTAGGACATTGAATACATCTAGCTAGGATAGATGTATTTTTTGCCTCAGGAAATGGGTAGTATTGGTAGCTGTAAAAATACTAAACTAAGCAAGCAAACCTGCTAAGCAGACAAGAGTGTGGAGTCTGGGGGCTCACAGCTTTGCACCCTCATTCTGAGATGTGCAAACCCCCTTCAGCTGCCACACTTTGTGGTGGGAAAGGGTAACCTGGTGCCATTTTTCAGCAAAACTTCTGCCTGTGGAGCAGAAGGTGAATCTAAAAAGTTTCAGAAGGGAGTTGTTCTAATACTATGTTGAACTCCAGCAGAGATGTATGAGGTCTAGGCAGCCAGCTCAGACCAATGTCTTTGAAATTGGTCTGTTAGGTTTTAATTTACTGCAGCCTGTTAGGTTTGATGTTTGTGTACATGTTGCTTAAGGAGAAAAAGCATAATATCAGAGTGGAGAGTTTTTAGAGAAAGGAGATTGTTGGATGCAACATTTCAAACCTGAGGCTAAAAGCTTTTGCTGGTGAGCATTCAGTTATGGGTAGGAAGCCTTCCTTTTGTACTGTGTGGATATAAATCAGCCAAGGTATGAAGTGCTGCTCTTTGTGAAGAGGTGTAACTCCTTCCTTGGTGTAGTTATTCCTCCTGCACTCTCAGAAAATCATATCAATGTATCTATATTGTGGTCCTGAAAATGCTGAGTAAAGATGCTTCACTCTGCACGACTTAGAACACCCAGCTCTGCTGCTCTTACCCTTAGGAATGTGGATTGAAATAAAAGTCCTTCCAAATGGTCCGTAAATGAAGTTGTTTCATATGGGAGACTTAGAATCATAGAATTGGTGAGTCCAGCTGTTAATCCAGCACTGCCATGTCCATCCAACTGTGTCCCCAGGTGCCACATCCATATGTCTTTTAAGTATCTTCAGAGATGGTGACTCTGTCACTTCCCTGGGCAGCCTGTTCCAGTGCCTGGTTGGTTACTCCTTCAATGAAGAAACATTCCCTAATATCCAATCTGAACCTCCTCTGGCATAACTTGAGGCCATTTCCTCTTGTCCTGTTGCTTGTTACCTGTGAGAAGAGACCGATCCTCACCTGGCTACAACCTCCTGTCAGGGAGTTGTAGGGAGCAGTAAGGTCCTCCCTGAGCCTCCTTTTGTCCAGGCTAAACACCCCCAGCTATTCCACTTGTGCTCCAGACCCTTCCCCAGCTCTGTTGCCCTTCTCTGGACACAACTGATGTCTAAGCCCCAGAGCGGTTTCCACCTCGCTAAAAATACCCACTTCATCAGGGAGGTACAAACCCTTATTTGTATAAGAACATTAAATGATAATCCACCGCATAGTAATTGATAGCAACTGATCCGAGTGACTTATGCAAATAATCACTGTAGACACAGCTGCTTCATGAGGAGGAAAGAGAGTGGGATGTTTCACAGCTCTCTGTGTGACGTTTCTCACACAGCACTTGAGTAATCACACTGCCTGTGCCACCAAGGTGAGCCATGTAAACAGCATTTATTTAAGCAGACAAGAGCCCCCTGTACTGAACACGAGCAGGAGAAGGGGAGCTCTGTGTCTCCCCCACCTCCTTGGTGGTGTCAAATTTGTGCTTGGGCAGGAAACTGTCCCCTGTGGAGAGGAAAACCACGGGTAGGAGCCCACAGGTGTCAGAGCTGCAGTTGCTTCCTCCCAGAGCAGCTCCAAGGTGATGGCAGTGCGTGATGTGGTGTTGGCAGCACAGCTGGCAGGAGTGCCACTGAGATTGCTCTGAAGCTGCAAAAGCTCTCAAGTTCCCTCACTTTTAGGCACTGTGATGTGTTGAGAGGAGGAGACAGCACCCCTGTGAAGCAGAAAGTCCCACTGAGTGTGAAGTGTTGCTCTGGAGCCAGGTGAGGTGTCCTCCCTGAGCTCAGAAAGACACAACCTGGCTTTTATGCTTTCACTGTATGTTTTGCAAGAGTGATTCATGGGATGTGAGCACAGTTGCTACGATCAGAAAGAGGTTTGCTGATACTTAATCTGCTCCTGTCAGGCAGCAGGGTGGTATCTCCTCCTGGATGTGGCAGGTGACAGCCTTGGTGTGTCTGTGAGGCAGTTTGTGTATGATATTTGGAAGGTACAGCATGTAGTTAACACCTGTATTCATTCAGGTGGGGAAGCAGGGGGGAAGTAATGGCAAATGAAGTATAGTCAATACAAACATATGAAACCTAATTCTCTGTGGCCAAAACAACCTGTATTGCAATGTAAATGAATAGCTGTCTCCAATCTGTATTTTGCTATAAATGAATAGCTGCCTTCAATCTGTATTTCAATATGAATGGCTACCTCGAGGCTGGTGTTTCTTTTCTTTTTCTTTTTTTTTTTTCTTTTGTATATCAATTTTTCATTCCTTAGGAAGAACACAAACTGGTCCTGGACATGACTTTGTTGTATTCATGTCTATAGATGCCTGTCTGTCCCCCAAAATTCCTGTCTTCTCTGCAAGGCCAGTTTGGGATAGAAGTGAATCTGTAGCACTGGAAGTAATCAATGGAGGTGGGAAGGTGTTTATGTGGTTGAGAGGAAAATACTTGCCAGTAAAAGGTCAGTGCAGAGAGAATTGTTCTCACAAAGACTCATCAGGTTTCCTAAAAGGCCTTGGAAATGTGCCCTTGTCTCCCTGGCTTTAATACCCTGTGACACTTTCTCTCCTCACTTTCCAAGCTGCCCCTCTGGCACTGTCCATCTGCAGTGACAGGAGTGTGCTCTCAGTGGGCAGGGTTTGTTGCTGTTGAGCAAGTGAAGACATGGAAGATCAGAAACTTCTGATTTATGAGCAGATTTTGCTTGGGTTTTGTTGTCTTAGGCTTTCATTCTACCTGCTTGACTTCTGGAACCTTCAGTATCTTTATATTTTTGTTTAATGCTCACCTCAAGTCAGCAGTGGGGCTTTTTTCCTGGTTTGGGAGGCAGTAAATTGAAAATTGCCTGATAAATTCTTCATTTCCACCAAATCTTGAAAAATTACACATTAGGATTTTAAAGACCTTAGAAAGATACTATATTTTATTTTTATTGGCATGTTGTGCTTAATATAAATTAATCTCGGTTATTTTATTTTTGTCTTGCTGCTGCACTTCAATTTAAAGTACATGTTATTTCCTCATGGTTGTAATTCAGTTTGGTATTTTTATCTCAAACCCACCATAAACAGCTTTCCATAATTTCTGCTAATCTCAGCTGAGATCAGACCAACCCAGAGCACTCCAGCCCCTACAGGGGCATCCCCGAGAGCAAAATCTGCATCAGATGCTTTGCCTGAAGTTACTTTGGAAAACAGCGGCCAAAAATTGTTTCAGATTGTAACTATAATGAGCTGTGAAAAACAAGCTGGTGACTCCTGTGAACAAAGAAATTCTGAAAAATCCTATGCTGGTTATTGCAGCTTCCCACAGAACAGGCTGAATGAGTTTGCAGTGGGGAAAGTACACCTCTGTGTTGCCTTAAAGTATTTAATTTTGTGTTGAAAACATGAAGCTGGAAGGAACAACAGTACCCTGGTAACCTGTGATCTTAATCTTTCTTACAAGATTGTAATACTGTTTACCCTGACAATATCAAGTTAGTAGAGCACATTCTTTCTGAATTTCTTGTTTTCCCTTTTGTTTTAATGGTGTGTTTGAAACCTCTCTGATGCTCTATACTGCTTTGGAAGCTTTGCAATCCCTTCAGTAACACAAAGATGCTAATTACAACCATTTTTACTACTGTGCCTATTTGTTTTTTTTCCTTCACTTGTTCATTTTCTTTGTTTTAACAATCCTGTTGATACCTGAGAATTCTGATCTAAGCACACTCTAATTGAGACACAATGTGAAGGCTGTGATTGAGTTTCTGTTTACATTAGATAATTTCATTAGTTGTATTTCCATCCGTTGCTCCTGAAATCTGAGAATGATGTCTGAGGAATGGCTTTCCAGTCACCACGTGGATGTAGAGATGGTGACAACTCTGCCTCTGCAGAGTGTGGAGTTCTCAGTGCAGACTGTGCACTAAAATCTGCATTGCCATGCTATGAACTTGTCAGACATCCAGATCATGGGCACAAAATGGGAAAGGTCCAAGAGGAGGAGGATGCTGCATGCCAGAAGCATATGTCACAAGGCATCCAATCCTGAGTCTCTTGGGTGCAAACAGAGCATCAACAAAATGCATCTTTGACTTTGAATGCCTTAAGCTTTGTCAGGTTTCTTCACAACTCTGGGAGTGCTGAGTTTGGCCAAACCCCTGGAAGTGACAGAAGAAACTCTACATAAAGATGTAAAAACCAACTAACCAAAAACCCCAACCCACCAGCAGAAGCAGAGGCCTATGGTTACCAAACAAAATAACTGGTGGAAGAGTTTCCCTTCTCTATTAAAAATTTTAATAGTGAAAGGGCCCAAGTTTCAGACCCAGTAAGATCAACAAGAGTTCTTTGATCTTACTGAATATGATAAGGATAATATCACTTTATCATGTTTAGTTTCTAATGTTTCTTGGGAATTGCAGAAATAGAGAGTCTCAAACTTGAAGGAGAGACTGTCTGAAGACACAGTCCTGCTGATCTCTGTCAGAGCTGCAGAGACCTGTCCCCTGCCCGAGGAAGCTGCTTGTTTTGCCTTTTCTGAAACAAGCCTTGTAACACTCTGGGAGGATTGTTGCAATTAACTCATCCAAATACAGCTTGCCTTTCCAGTGGTTTATGGTAAGCCAGCCCTCCCATCATCTTTTTCTGCTGGTCTTTTGATTTATTTTGGTTTGGCCCTTTTTCCTCCTCCATGAGGTGTCTCCTTCCCAGTAGTAAAGTCTCCGCAGCTGATCCTGTTGCCTCTGGAGGAGTTTCAGTCTATTTCTAGTATCATCCCTTCTATTTTCTTTCATGGGCACAGGGACAAACCTCTTTGTGTGCCAGATGCACCTTTAATACCTCCTGGTTTTCTTCTTTCCACACAAACCCACAGCGTCTGCCCTCTCCGAGGGGCTCAGCCCTGGCCGTGTCACTGGAGCAGCTGTGGGTGAGAGGTGGGTCCTGAGCTCTTGTCAATAAGCTGTTTTGAAAGATGGGGCATATGTGGAGGTCATTTATGTTTACATCTCATTTCACAAGATAGACTGCAGCTAGTCTGTTCTCTAATTAAAAGGAAGTAAACATGTGCCAGAATGTTGCCTGTTCTTATCTGAGGGTTTTTACATAACATTTGCTGTCTGTTGATGTAACTCCTAATGAATGCAGAGCTGATTTGATATGATACCATTAGTGATGTGGACGGACACTTTGAGATTAGAATAGACTGTTTATTCTTTATCATCTAATACTTACTGTCTGACTGTTTGACTCCAGGAAGAGTGCATGCCTTGGATGAAACTTTGCATCATATTTATTTATGCCCTGCTTTATGAGGATAACTAGAATCTAGGAGATTTTTAGTCAGCGTAAGGAAGGCTGGCACAAAGCACTGTTTAACTGTGGCAAAGACTCCTTGGTGAGGATTAGATCTGAGGGCTTCCCTTCTCTGAGCTGCAGGTGCTGGCAGGAGATGAGCTCTGGTGTCACCACATGGTCTGCCAAGAAGGCCTGACTAAGGTTGTATGAGATTTATGGGAGCTTTCAGTTTGTCCTGGTGTGACAGGGAGGAAGCCTTCTGCTTTCTCTTCAGGCTCCATATGAAGAACTAGCAAAAGAACACATATAAACAGATTTGGATATTGTGGCTTTCATAATTTTTCAGCTGGCTCAGAAGATAAAAAAGGAAACCTTTGGTCAAGGGAAATTACTTCCTTTTGGTACACTGGATGGAGAAGGTAGATCCGAGTGCCATGTGAAGGGAGATTTTTCCTTTCACTTTGTGTTAATTTTATCAGTGTTTTAAATGGGGATACATTTTTTTCTCTGGACTCTTTTCGTCTGAGAGTGGTGTTTGTGGTATGAGTATAGCAGTGAAACAGGAACTGTTCCCTCAAGACCAGAAATCATTCTGTTCTGCAGATCCTGTCACTGCCTGAATCTTGGGATAAAGCATTAGGGTAAGGTGCAGACAGCCAACACCAAAGCTTCCCCTGCTGCTCTACAGCCTCAAAAATTGGGTTGTTACCATTCTTTGATGTCAGAGTAGGGTAAAACAACAGCAGGCAGAAAGCACAATTCATTTAATTGTAGTTTCATAATGTTTTGAAGCAGTTATGCTGTTGCTGAAGTCATGTCCTCTTTTGTGAAAATGTCTTTAGCCCATTGGCAGATCTCATTCCACTCACTTATACTTTATGCTTTGCTTCAAAGTTTGCTTTTCCACTCTTTCAGTCAAGAGATGGGATTTGTGCTGGGCTGGGACCAAGAAAAAAGTCTTAAGAGCCTTCTTTTTATCTCTGCCACAGTAAATCACTTGTATTCCTCAAAACATCAACATGTTGCACCTTCTCCAGACAAGTCACGTAGATACACATGAAAGCAGAGGAGCTCAGTCTGCCCAGAGGTTTGTTCTTGCTAAGGAAGCTGCTTTCATTTGATAAATATTTCAGTATGTGTTTTTCCCAGTGTAACATGACAAATTCACTGCTAAGCTGGGAAGTGTCTCCAAAAGTGCGACGGTAACGGAGCATAGAGTTGCCCTTTGCTGAACTGAGCTGGTGGTCCAGACAGTCTGTTGTCAATTTGCTGCTGGCAGAGGGCCTGAGTGATTTGGGAAGCAGCATAATGCATGAACTTGTGCTTGGATTGTGCCTGATACTGTGATTGCTTCAATTACGGATTTGTTGATAGACCTTTGCTTGCTTTGGGTGATGCTGTGCAGTTTCCCTCTTTTATGAAGCTATATTAATGTAAAATTGCTAGCATATAATGAAGACTGATGTCCCCCATATTGTTGTTGATCTGTAAAACATCACACACATTTAGTGTTCTGTACAAATACGATCTCATGCTGTCCCTCTTGCACAGGGGCTTTTTATTAGCTTTAAATAAGCCAGTTTGGAGTTGTCATTAACAGCTCTTTTCACAGCTTTCTTTCCTTGGGCTGAGGTCTGTGTTTTGAGAAACAGGGCACATGGAAAAATGCCATGTCTTCTTTTGCTCTTACCTGGAAATTTAATCTCATTAGAGAGGAGTCAGGGCCTCTGCCTATGCAGGATTCTTCACCGAGGTCACTGGATGCAGGCAGGACCTTACAATTCAGGACTTATGTATCAGAGTTCAATCACCAAGTGGCATCTCCCCAAATCTGGGCTGAACTGAGTGGCCCCAGTAAGTCCAGGCAGTCAGATGTGCTTGGGAGCCTGACCAAAGCCCCAGTGGGTGGTGAATGGCTGGGGACAGGTGACCCTGGAGCATGCTTGCTTTTTTATGATGCCAACAACATGTTTTCCTCAGCTGGGAAATCTGCTGAGATTTCCTTCTGTCTTTCTGAAAAGATAGATAGGAAGATGTGCTTTTCATCAGGAGGATTTGGGCCACTAGGGCCCTTGATGTGGCCCCTGGCCAAAGGCAGGTCATGGCCTGGACAGAGTAGGTGGTGTCGTGGTGATGAAGTGATTAGCAAAAATAAAACAGTAAAAATACCAAACTGCCTGGCTCTCTCACTCGTTACCATGACATTTGATCACCCAGAAACAGGCTCCGGGAAGCCTGGCTGGCTCTTGTCCGGCTGCTCTGGAGCGGGGCCGGTGGCACCGCGGGGCGATTCCCTGCGCCTGCCCGCGCTCCTTTCAGAGCAAAGAACGGGGCTGCTGAATCGAGACAGATTTGTACTGCAGATCACTTGACTTCCTCCTCACAGACTGTGCACTTGTTCTTTTGGCAGCCGATTCATAATGTGTGGAGATGTCCCTTTGTGCCGCACATCTCCCGGGTGAGCAGAGTTGCTGCCCCGATCCACGCGGTGCGACTGGATCAATCCCTGCCCTGCAGGACCATCCAGGATGTCCACACTGGCTCGTTCACAGGAGCCCAGTGCTGCTCCTGAAGTACTCTGGCTGCCATTAATTTGTGTGCTTCTCAACAGCAGCTAATTAACAGTGCTTATGGTGACTAACATTGCTCAGACATCTGTGTGCTGCACAGCTGTTCTTACAGTTCTGATTAACAGCATTAAAGGATATACGTGGGATAACTAAAAAGATCTAGCCAAACTAGCAATATGATAATAATGCATTCAGTGCCCAGAACGCTTCTTATCCTAGGATCTCAGCCTCTTAACATTTTCTTGTATGTTTTGGGGTTTTTTTTATCATGTCAGTGATGGTTTTATCACTTGCCCACAGTGGATGTGCTTTCAAATGCATTCTGTACCTCTTGAACTTTGCTGTTTATCTTCAGCTAAAGAAATGGAAGTTGAGGGAGACATAGATGCTATGTATTTTTATTACTGCTATTTATTTATTTTTCTATTAAGGTAACTGGATCAGGGAGAATAAAAAATAAAAGATTGATCTTCATGGTAATTCTGAGTTATGAAAAATAATACTTTTCATGACTTAGAATTTAAGAAATGTGCAAAATGTCCTTAATCTTTGTGTGTACCTCCTACTGTGATTTCCCCTTTGCAGCCACTGCCTTTTAAATACAGAAAAACTCAACCTACAAAAAGATGAGAAGAGCAGATAATGTTTCTAAGCAAGCAGCCCTATTCCAGTCCTCCTTACCCTCTGACAGATCAGGAAGGGCAATTGCTGCTAATCTTCACTACAATCTCAAGGCACCTGGGAAAATGGAAATAATATTTTTAACATCTTAGCAGGTCATGGGCAGTAGTGTCAATCACAGCACCTTGGCCTGATTCCAGTGTGGTGGCAATTACATTCTGCTGAGCAGAAGCATCCTTGTTGCATTTGCAGTGATTCACTTTTTGTTTTATCTGGCGTAGAGTTGCTGAGAAAACTTAAAAGACTTGGGACTTCCCTACCACTAGGAATGTTTTAATAGTGGATTAGGTCAGCTTACATAATTTTTCCTCCTTGTCCATCAGTTTAATGTACAAAAATACTTTGAAAAGTAAGTGCAGTGCCTCACCTGAAGGGACACACAGCCACTGAGTTACAGAGGACAACTTCAAAAGTGTGTGTGTTGGGTGTGACCAAGGCCTCTGATGACTGACCAGATGCTGGTGAGCTCTTGCAGACTCTGCATGTATTAAAAGTCTCTTTTCAAAAAGTTTCATCTCTCTGGTGGGAGCAGTTAGAGAGAACAGGGTGGTAGAACCTTCTGTATGGGGTAAAGTGAAATAGGATAGGAAAAGTGAAGTTTTCTGGAACTGGTAGTACTGAAGTTATCCAAGGCTACTGTTTTACTGCCTCTAAAGAGTAGAAGTGAAGATAGCCATAATGGGGAAATGTTTAAAAAGCACTTGGCAACGATAGAGCTTTTCATCAAAAAAGACACTAGTTTTCACATCAGAAATGTTTTCCTGCATATTGCTCAAATGAAACTGGCTCTCACGGTAGCTAAATGTGTCTGAGTAGGTTCCAGTGACTCTTGGGCGGTGGGAGCACTCAATAACAAGAGAGAAAAAAACATGCTTAATGTGATCTGTTGAACTGGAGCATTTTAATCAGAGCTGAGTTCTGAAGGAACCAGGTGTTATTTTGCTCCTGGCAGCAATTGAAACTTCACAGGTTTTTCATGACATCACATCTTTTCTGTGTCTTAACCAGTGACTCATCTTGCTTGCCTGTTTGTTCCTATTTCTAGCTGCCAGCAGGAACACTGAGCTCAATGTTAACATTCTTTTATTAATGACACATCCTAGTCTGTCCAAGGCTACTCTCCCTTGTGGTACCTGGTGGGTGGGTTGTTTTTTTCCCCTTCGTCTTTCCAAGGTGACTTTTGTTTATCTGATTCTCGGTGGCTTCCACTCAAAAGTCTCCTATTGCAAAGAAATGTGCATGTGTGGCTGTAACATCCAGGAGCTTCGATGGCAGAACAGATCCTTTCTGTGCTGAGCTCTGGGGAAACATCCAGCTGAGGCAGGCCCAGTCCCACATGTCTGAAATGCATGACCTGACATGAGTGGTGGGATGGGGACATAGCAGCCAACTCGCAGCAGACAGCCAATACTAGTGACCAAAACAACTAGATTTGCCAGAGGTCATGGGAAATTTAACACTTCACATTGCAACAGTTCTGAAAGGTAAGGAAAAGCAGGTCAGTCCAGGGGGCAAGGCAGAGCAAGGCAGGAGTGGAGGGGGCTGCATTAGCACCTGGTGAGATGGGGAGAGAGTGGGGTGGAATGGAAGTTATGGGTGGCCTTCAGGAGGTACCTCTATTTCTTGCTTCTTGGGGTTATCTCTCAGTTAGACAACAGGAGCTGAGGTGACTGGTCTTGCTGAGAACTGAGCTGTGCTTGCAGGGAGTGAGATGTTCCCCGACACTTTGATGTCTAACAATGTGCTGCTCCTTTAACCACAGGGCTTGGAAGTGGGTTATCCTGTCTCCAAGGCTGACTAAACTCCAAACAAGGTGAAAACCCTATAGTGTAGGTGTTATGATGTGATGCTGAATAGCCCCAAACTGTGGTGGGTGCTGGTTTCTGGGGTGGATGTAGCCCCTGCTCTGACTCTGAGCAGCCTAAGCAAGGATGGTGCCAAGTACAAAGCACCTTGTAAATGTTGCCAGCTAGCTGGACAATAAGCAACTCTTATTCTTGGGTATTATTCTTCTTTCAAAAAACCCAAACCCCATGAAAATCAAACCATAATCCTTTAAAAAACCTGAAAGGTTTATTTCTTTAGAGGCTATTTGTCACATACACTGCTAGAAAAGTCAGGGTGCTAAGAGGATTAAATTCACTACAGATTGGATGTTTCAGTGACATTTTAGTTGGAACAAAGAACTTGCAGCTGGAAATCTTCACTAGGAGAAGGATGGTTCAGAATCACAGACTCTGATTTTTCAGACCTGCAGCAAAGGGCATCTGTCATCATTTAAAAACTCAAATATGTTTTCTGTGTAAGTACCTTGCAGTTTCTGCTGAGACAGCCAAGTAAATTTATGAAAAGCTGGTTGTGCTTCTATTGTGAATGTTTATGTGATGGATCTTGTGACTAGAGGGCATCTGCACACAATGCTATTCCATTTTGGTCTCTTTCTCCTCTGAATAACACTGAATTTTGATGGCTCATTAATGCAAAACCTTCAAATTTTTGTTTCAAGCTACCAGCTAATGGTCTTGTGGGTGTTTTTAATTGTTTGTATCAAAGACAGGCACATACGTAAGCTGCAGAAGAACAGAGTTGTTAGCACACTGGTGTAAATACACCTCCCAGAGACCCTTCTGTGCTTGGTTATAGCCAAGCTCCCTGATTCCTCATCAGGGACAGCCTAGCAGGCTTCTGGATGCTGAGGGCTCAGGCTCTCCTTCCCAGGCTTTTGGCTAGACTGTTAATTAGTGCTCCATCGGCTCTCTGCTGATCCCTGCCTGTGCCTCAGCTACTTGTCTTCTAATGAGTTTGTGGTCTACCTGGAAATCTTGCAAACAACTTGGTGGGGGGGAGCAATTTCTGTCAGTTATTTTCTCCTTCATTGCATAGACAACTTGAACGTCAAAACCTGAACTGCCTAATTACCTAAGGTTTCTGGTGGTTTAAACTGAGGTAAGGGCAACTATTGTAAATGCTGAAGGAAGTGAGCTCAGATTTTGCAGTTTAGTTTGTTTTATTTATGTTGAGGCAGCTGTGTGTGTGTGTGGGGGGACTGTTCACTGAAGCTACCAAGAAAATTAAGCCAATTTATCGCTGTCTAAAGCTAATGTAACCTGAGGAAAGAAGTAATTTCAGGGTGGTATTACAACAATTCAAATGCATTTGGAGAAATGCAAGTACAAACCTGTAAGGGGAGATGACACGCTCTGCACCTGTACAGTGAAACAGAGCGAGGAAGCCGTTGGTGACTGGGGGAGATGAATCACATCTCTGCATTGTGCTACCAGGGCAAGGGTGGGAATAAACTTTATATACCATGAAATGTAGGATGCCTTTCCCTCACACACACTCCTTTTGATAACCTGAGAAGGCAGACACCTAAGTGTGTCCTAATGAATATGCAAATTACCTGTCTAATGAGTTAAGTGCACTGTCCGCCAGAGAACGGGTTATGACAACGTAATGCACGAAGCCCTCTGGGGTTCTGTGCCTCCTGCAGCCCCATCTCTCACTAACATACAAATGGGTGCACCCACACACAGGGGTTCAGAGGCAGAATCTGCAATCAGCAAACCAGATTGGCTCAATTCCAGAGCTTTCAAGCCATAGCACAATGTGCCTTTATCACAGGTAAGTCCAATTCCTCACTGAGCTGAGGCACTGAGGTGGTATCAGGACAGGTTTTGGAAGTCACCCTCTGCAACAGAATTCCCACAACCCTCAGCATCCCTTGGGGCTGCTTCCCAGGACAGCCTGGACATATGTCCCCAGAGCAAAGTCCTTGCTCCGAGCCACTGTCAAATTTAATTTCTTTCCAAAATATTCCACATGTAGCCAGACAATGTGTCTTGCAATCACTGACTGCCTAGTCACAGCCTCATGCCCTAAGCCAAAATGAGCACTAGTTGCACACAGAGGAGAAAATACTATGTGGGATTTGGGAGAGAGAAGAACCTGGGAATGCAGGTGTAAAACAGTGCTGTGAGCATGAGAGGTGAAGAATCCAGACTTCTGTGGATTTGTTTGGTTTTGTTGGTTGCAGAATCTGTGAAGTTACTAATACTGATTTAGGGTTTTCTCCTAATGAGGCACAAAGAAAGCCTCTCTCCCGGTGCTGGACAAAGATCATTGCACTTCAGCTTTCCTCCCAGCTAAGATATGCTTAAGGTCTCTCTTCACCTTACCAACTATTTTTTGTGACATGTGTAAGAGCATTTGAAAGCATTTCCCCTCAGTCAAATTTGATCAAAAGTGCATGTGTGGGGACTGATGATTTAATAAGCCTCATGTCTTTATAAACTCAGGCTAAAGTAAAGCAACTATTATGTCTCTCTGAATTAAAGGACAATACTATTGCTGCTGAGACTTTCCTGCTTGGAGAAGTATAGTTAGGATCTAGTTTTCATTGCTGCTGTTGCTGGTCAGAAGCCAAGTCAGGATGTCATGTCAGTGAATATTGGAGTGCTCTGCGGTGGATTTCTCACTGGCAGGAGACGAAAAGGTCACTCAGGCTGCAAGGTGTAGTCCACCTCATTCTGGTACCTCATGTCAGGAGAGAACAGGAAAACTCTTTCTCATCTGGGGTACGATGCTTCATCATGATGTGCCAGTGGACCACCCCCTCTTGAAATAAATGCACAGGTTTAGAGGAAAATATCCCTTCTTTTTCCTGAGAATTGGTGGAGAAATGGCAAGATTCCTGCTGCAGAGCCTCTCCACTGGGAAATGCGCAGTGGGTTCCAGCTGTGGATGGTCTCACAGTAGTGCAACAGGCAGAGCCTTTTATGTCGGGAGTTTATTTACAAGCACTTTCTCCTGCAGAGGCTCCTGCAGAGATGCTCTGTGTGCTACCCTGGTGCAGAACAGCAGGTGATGACAGACTGGCTGCTCTCTGTTCTGGAAGGGCCAAGACTATCTCTTGCATGCAGCAAAAACAAAGCTCCATGTATGGGAATGATGGGCAAGATGGTTTGAAAGCCGAGTGGTTTCCCACCCACTGTCTTCTGGGTTGTAGTGATGTGCTGTGTCTGATCTCTATTCCTGCAACAGTGCTCTACATGGATTTATTTCACTCTTCCAGCTAATTACATGGTTGATAAGTCCTTCAGGGTCTTTTTCTCTAGAAAAGAGAACTTTAAGCACATTTTAAACCAGTTGGCAGCAAATGCTTTCTTCAGTGTGGGCTTTGGGGGACTAAAGCACCGCTCATTTCAGAACTGCTAAACCATCACAGTAACTAGCAGTCAGCACCATACTGAGCATATGCTTTAAAGGCAAAGCCCTTTGCCTCCCTGCAGCTGTTCACAGAGCTGCCAATTGCCAAAAAATGGATGAAATAAATGTGTTTGTTCAATTGACAGATAGTTCCTGAATGAGAGATACATTCAGCACATGGCTCCTTTCCTTTGTCCAGGAGAAACGGATTGGCTGCAGGACTGCTGATCTGGAAGTAGAAATATTCCTCAGTTTAAAAGCAGGCATGGAAAATGTGAGGCACAAATGTTATTGGCATCCAACAGATGGTGGTTGACATGTTTTCTAGCTGTCATGGGTCTTTGAGAATTCTGTTGCATATGCCAGAGTTTCACCTTTGTGCTGCCAGCACAGGAATGACAAACACAGGCACAGGTACTCTGCAGTGCTATACAAGTACAGGGAATTAAGCTGAACCAACAGAAGAGGATTAGTAAATCTCAAATTACTATGTGCATCTCAGACATCGTGGTGGGGATATTCCACATTAAATTCACTCTGTATAGTAATTGCATCATATCTTTAATTATTGCCTCCAACCTGAGGCAAGAACTGAGTGACCCACAGCCTCTCTCCCAAGGACATTTCCCTGACCGTGATGCTGAATTGCAACATGTAAATGTCTTTTTGCCTGGTACATACTGGACTGTTTTCTTTTGCCTCTGCTTTGAAGTGTCAGCTTTCAGTGAACTCTGGTAACATTTCATTATTGCACTGAGGCTGAGGCAGAGAAGAGCAATTAAAGGGTTGACATCTTTGGTATTTTTTTAATAGTACATGTGTCAAAATGCATTTAACAAATCATGGTTGATGCAAAAGCCTAATTAAAGCTAAAATGTAAGCAGAGTTCATTTCAGTTGGGAGCAAATGAGAATTTTAAAATGTACAATAACAAAAAGTGTTTGCCTTATTTTAGATACAGGACCTCATTTCAACTATTGCTTCTGAGAACTGAAGTCTTAAAGCCTAAGTATTCCTTTCTGTTCCAGGATACAGCTGGACAAGAAAGATACAGGACCATCACTACAGCCTACTACCGTGGAGCCATGGGCTTTGTGCTCATGTATGACATCACCAGTGAAGACTCCTTCAACGCAGTGCAGGACTGGTATGGAACACTGCTGGGGTTGGGCTGGGTTGGGTTGTGGCCAATTTTCTCCTCACAAGTGTTTGTTGAGCACATGAGACATCCCACCCTCCACAGTGCTTTGCATCACCATATTCCTTCCTCTTCATCTAAACCCTGGGATAAGTAGTTTGATTTATAAACTTTCCTTGGAAAATGTTCTACAGCTTCACTTCAATGACAAGGTTATAATTCAAGTAGTGTAGCATACTGTAGTAGTTGTTGCTTTTAAAAGTTTTAATTTATTGTAAAGAAAGAAATCCTGTAATGCATTATTTGGGCTTACGGGGTTTCTGCCTATGCTGCTATAAAACAATCCAGTTTAGCAGTGGTTGGTTGATGCCAATCTCAGGGGTTTGGGGAAAGGAGAAGCAGCAGCCCCACGAATGCCCTCAATCATTTCTGCTTGTAACCTGGTCACTGTGTACTGCAGATGAGTGTGGTGAGGGTGCAGAGAAAGGCAATGGTTGATGCAATCCCCTGAGTCTGACTGGTCTGCAATGATCTCAGTGACGTGCTGGCAGCACGTGCCATGCGGGCTGTGGCCCTGGCTCTCAGCATCCAGCTCAGCCTGCCTGGCTGCTGAACACCTGTTCTGTACCCTCCAGTCTAGGCTGGCACTCAAGAGCTGCAACAACATGGTTTGTTGTTTCTAACAGTTTGGCTTTCCCCTGGGGCTGCCCCCATTTTATTCTCACTGTCCACTGAGGCAGTTGGGCGTGATCCTCACGTCTAAAGATGTGGCCTCCACTTTCACCCCATCTCCAGGACCATGACACCAGCCTGCAGGAGAACGGCAGCGCATCCTAAGCTGTCCTTCAGCAGCTGGTGACAGAGGAGTAATTTTGTTCCTTGTTGGAAACACAAACCCAGAGGTTTTGCCAGGAACAATTTCCTCCATGTGGCACACCCTCCACCAAGCTCAGATGAAGCTTCTGCAAGTGTCTGCACAGGGATGTTTTCTGGTAGAATGGTAGGGCAATATCTTTCACTAAACTATAAGTATTTTCAGCTTGGTTCCCTGATGAAACAAGATATATATGATGACCACACTGTTCATCTACCTGTCTGTTGGTTCTGCTCTAATAAGTTTCACTTGTTAGTCTTGGAACTCAGACGAAGAAATACCAAATCTCAATCTCTGAGCTGCTACTATTTTAAAGTTTGTACAGATGAAGTTTTATATTGGAAGTGATCTAAGGTCTGTTCCATCAAAGGCACTGGTGCAAGAGTAAGAATTGGGAAAGGTCATCTTTGTCTGTTTGACTTGTTGTCTCCCAGTGCCATGAGAGCTGCAGGAATATCTTTGCTAAGAGCACCTTGTCAGCCAAAGGACAGAGGTGAACCATCGGTGTATTTTTACTGTGTGTATCAGGAATCTTTCCAACCAGTTTTACGATTCTGAGCACGAATGATGTAGTGGGGAGGATAAAATCAGCGCATTTCCTTCCTTCCTGGAGCTGGTCCATAGGAGAGGAGATGAGGGTGCAGCATGTCTGGGCCAGCAGAGTCCTCTAGTGGCTGTGCAGCTGAGACATGGCTTTTCCCACGCTGAAAAACTGCTTTCTGAAAATCCAAAGGCACAAGAAATGCAAACAAAAGCTTTTGTCTGATGTTGGTGCTGCTGTATCAGCCCATGCCATTTTCTAGCATAGCAAATAGGTAGGATTTTGGGGTTTTTTCCCCCACTATGCTGCAGGATATGGTTATGCTTTAAAACCCCATCACACTGGATCTGGTCTTCAGTCAGGAGCTGTGCTCTCCATGGAAAAATAAGGTGTCTCTTACTTGAGCTCCTTTAGCTCAGAGCCTTTATCTTAATCTCTGGTTCATTGGTACATGACTCAGCCTCCTGATATTTGAAAATATGTAATTATTGTGTTTGAATATAAGATGTGTTTTCTGTAGGGTGACTGGAAGGGTTGAATGAGCTTTCACGGCTTTCAGCTCAGTTTCTAGAATTTTTTTTAGTAGTCTCCTTTGATAGCTGTTAGTTGGCATTGGGTTGATAGTTTTCTGTGTAGATAAATCAGTGGTTTATATCTCATTTGAAACTGTACTGGAACTAGAATATACTCAGTATTTGAAACTGTAAAGTAAATAGAAAATATTATGGAAGCTCTGCTTTGAACAATCTGGACAATTTCATAGAAGACAAATGAAAATTGGTAAAATTTAATTTAGATATGTGACAGCTGGGTTCACAAACCATCAGCTTTATTTATCTTTAAAGCTGATCTCTGAATTAGGTTGTTGATACCTCCTGTTGTTAACTGTGAACCTGAGACTATTTTTCTTCAAAGTGTGAAGCACAAAAAACGTGCCTTATTGTTAATTTGGGGAATTCAGCACAAACAAGGCACAGCATTTTTACTGTGTCACAGAAATACGTTTCTCCCTGTATGTATATTGGGCTGCCCTGGTACTTGTTGAAACATCTCAGTTGCACAAGCCTTGTTAATTAGTTATTTGTCTTTCCAAATCTTCTAGAAATTTGCTGCCATTCATTTTGGATGGGCATCAAGGTTTCTTTTAGATGTCCTTCATAATGTTTTTTTTTTGGTTGGTTCATTTTTATTCCTACTAAGAGTAAATGTTGGTGTTCTGTAGGAGATTTCTCGCTAACTTGTACAAAACAAGAAGGGTGTGTTTCTGTGGGGGACCCTTCAGGCTGTTTGCTTCTTTTTCATTTTCTAAGTAATTCTATTTCAATATTTGAGATTTGGCAGTGTGTCCCCACACAATGTCAGGGGCTGAAACGAGTCCTGGAGTTGAACTGGGAGTCAGAAAAAGAGCCTGTTACGGTGTTTTAAATTGATCCTGGAGAGACTTTATTTCTGTTGCCTATGGAGGGAGTTTGGGGACATTTCATCTTCTGGGCTTTTGGTTGATTTGTGCAGTCCCCTCATTCTGTGAGGAGCCTTGAGAAACCCCAGAGTCCCACACAAATTCAGCACAGACTCATACTGGCTCCCCCAGGGCTTGTCTACATGGTGACACTCAAAAGGATGAAACTGGAGGAGCCAAAAGTGGGACTGCAGTGAGTCCCTTTCCAGGAGGACACATGAAAAGTTTCATTGCCCCGAGCCTTTGTTTATTTTTGGGTGTTCCACTGTGGCTCTGGGCTTGGGTTAGAGTTATGTTTTCCAGTGCAATCCAACCAGGTTGCTGCTTCAAGGCAAGTTGCACAGGGAAATTACCCCCTTTTTCATAGTTATCTGTGGAATAACACATCTGGCTCCCTTCCGTGGAAAAGGCAAGAAAGCAACTCAAACTAATTAAAAATTGTCATTAGTAAATCAGAGCTAGAGGCTCTTGCTAATTCAAAAGAGAAGGAATCAAGTGTTTTATTGTTAAGAGAGTTTAAATAAAAAGAAGTAAAAATCTGAGAGGACTCCTGGCTCTCCTGGGAAATGGCAGGTTTGCCTCAAAGCGTAGTGTCCAGTCTGGAGTGGTGGTTAGTAGGGCCAGAGTGGGAAGGGTTGAGTTAAGGACTAGAGGAGGGACTGAGGAGGTGGGAAGGAGTGTATTGCTTCTGGCAGAGCAGCCTAATTACCCTTGGGAGGGAGGGAGTCTTAAAAGATAGAGCTGACTTGGTAAAGATAAAATAGGTTGTGCTGGTCTGAAAGAATGGATGGAAGTGAATGGTATAAAGCTAACACTGTTCTGCTGCTGGCTCTGGGACACCTCACCAAGGTGGTGGGAGAGGACTGGCCCCTCAGGATAAACAGAAAAAAACCTCCTGTTTGTCATGGGAAAACTATGAAGAGGCCAAATGTAAGGTCAGAATCCTGGGATCCACAGTGAGCTCCACTGGAGTCTTTAAGTTCCCCTGAGTGCTCCTGCCTAAGCCCCCAAGCACTGCACCCTCTGCCACTGATCTGGTACTTGCTGTCTGTCATTGCATCTGCTGTTTGCTGCCTTAGGTACCACGTAATCCTGCTGGGTTCAAATATTAGCTCACAGAGCCTTGCCTTGATCTCTGTCTTCCTGATCTGGTAATTACCTGTTACTCTCTAGGAATTGTTTCCACGTTTCTATGCAGTTTTCAGTCTCCATGAACCAGTTTTCCTGTTCAAGCAGACAACTTGATGCTTCCTTCTGTTCTTACAGTGTTCCTAAAACTACAGCAAATGTGCTGCAGCAAATAAGCATGTTTTTGTTGTCTGCTCTAAATTATTGTTGTTCTGCCTTTTATAAGAAGTTGTAATTGTATGGCTTTTTCTCTGGGATAATATCCTTAAGAGGTGTAATTGATTGTTGTTCCTCTGACAGATGACAGCTGAAGCAGAATAAGCTTTTTTGCCCCTAGACTTCCAAAATTCTTCAGTTCAGCTTTCTATCTGGATCTCATGATCTTTGTAACACTTGCAACATCTTAACAAGGAACTTTATTGTCACACCAGATTAAGGAGTAGTAAAAGAGAACAGTTCTGTGAGTTACAGTCTGCATTCTTGCTTTATGTGTAACACAGGCCATTTGTCTTTGAGCCAACACACAATCTGGGGATGGTTATTTTGTCATTAATGGTAGTTGGTTTTGTATTTAACAAATGATTGTATTCTGGCACAGCTGATGGAATGTAACTATCTTTTCTGACCTGCTGTAGGGCCACACAAATCAAAACTTACTCCTGGGACAATGCACAAGTGATCCTGGTTGGAAACAAGTGCGACATGGAGGATGACAGGATCGTTCCTGTGGAGAAGGGGAAACACCTGGCAGATCAGCTTGGTACATGAAAAGCTTTTCTCTCTACCTTTTTCCCCTCTGCTACTTTACACTGTGGGTTTTTTTAGTTTGTACAATAAAAATTCCTTCCAGCAGTAGTGCTCTAATAATGGTCTCACAGCTAAGAAGTGAAATATATTCTAGGTCCACATTTTACTTGTTTTGTGCTCGGTAGGCCAAGATGTGCTTGGTAGAATACTTGCAGTGTTGCTGTATCTGTCAAGGTAATGTCTAAGGATGGAAGGAAGATGAGGTTTGAAGAGAAAAGCTTTTATTAGCCCAGCAGAATGAAAAGAGAAAAAGTTTTCATAAACACAATTCTGTCTCCAGGTCTCCAAGTACCATGTACTCATTACAAATCAATGCAAACATTGATTTTTGTTGAAGAGCTTATTTTTTTAACTAAACAATGAAAAAACCAAGAAGTTTATGCATCAGAGCTGTAGAATTGAGTAAAACATATTTTTAAAATGTACCAGGCTTCTTTATCTAGATAAAGAAATGGCATTATGTTATTGATGTGGGATAGAAAAAGCAAAACAGTTCAATTAAGAGGAAATTGGGATTGCAATGAAAATTTTAGAATGAACAGCAAAATAGACTCAGACTAGTTTATGATTTATCTATATTTTTTTCATTATAATTATAGCATATATGATATTTGTAATGTGGCATCAGGTCTCTGTGTTAAG
This sequence comes from Myrmophylax atrothorax, assembly GCA_026770055.1. Classification (NCBI taxonomy): domain Eukaryota; kingdom Metazoa; phylum Chordata; class Aves; order Passeriformes; family Thamnophilidae; genus Myrmophylax; species Myrmophylax atrothorax. The sequence goes on from JAOXXN010000120.1 coordinate 8,138,615, forward strand.
ATTTAACTGTACAGTTTTCTTGTGTTACAGAATTCAAAGTAGCAAATAAATCCTGTTAAAAATTTAATTCAAATTTAAACAAGAAGATGGTCACTGTTCCAAAGAGTTAAGAGCAATCAGGTTATTTTTTCATGTTTCATGTGGGGGAGAAAAAAGGCTGTCTGCAAAATCCTGCAGGTTTAGAGCCTTCAAGTTAAACTCTACATATGGCAAGCACAAAAGGGTCCCATTCGTGACTGGAGCCTTGAGGCACTGCCATCATAGCCAAATAATGAGCAAATACCAAACTAAACCCATCATTATTATTATTGTAATAATACATCTTTACATGTAGGACTAGCAAAGCAAACAGAGACATGGTTAGTTTGTAAAAGCAGTTATGGGCTCTTTTGTACCCATCAGAATTTAATTTGCTTTTGAAAATACGAATGTGAACAAACTTGGTTCCTGGCTTGCAGGCTCTCAAAAAAGGTTGTGCATGCAAGTGTATCCACATATTTTGAAGGAATAATTCCACTGTTAGTAGCTGAAAATTTGTCCAGAGCAATGTAGAAAGTTTTATTTGAACTCCCACTCCAACTTGGACTTCTAATGATTTTTTTCTACCTGCAAAATTCATCTGTTTGATTACAAATTTGGCATCTAGATTCTGAATCCTTTAAGCATGGGATACTTCAAAACACACACACACACACACAAAGTTACCATAGCAACTGATTCCATCAGTAGGAAACTGTTTTGCTGGAGAATCCCCAGTTCTGCCCCTGCCCTTTCCCTGTGCTGCTTGTCCAGCTCACCCTGGGCACACACACCCCACTGCAGAGCAACCCGAAAGCTAATCAAGCCTTTGGGAAGTGCTGTCCCAGCCTTGCTCTTCTGTAGCCTCCCAAAATACTGAACACTTTTTAAAAGGGCTGAAAAATAGATGTGATTTTATCAATCAGTTTTTCCTTAGTAACCACGTTAATGTGTACAGCATTATCTGAAATTATTTTGTGTGTTAGGTGGGAGGAATCTCTTTAATTGGCTATTGACTGCTTAAACTGCTAATGTTCATCATAATGATTCACATAAAGGTTATCCTTCAGCATGTTTATCTAAATTTGTATAGTGACATTAACATCATTGAAATAATACCCTAATCAGATTAAGAAATCATTGCTGGCTTGAATGTTAACTGAACCAAAACAGATTAATTTAGCAGGAGCTAAACCAATGTTGGACTGGGAAATATCTAAGTGCAGTTCTCTGATTTCCTGTGCTTTTTATACACATTGTTATTCACCACCAAAGACAGCAAGTGGGGCAGACAGAGCACTCATCTGATGCAGGAAAGCTGTCCCTATTCAGTTAGGAGGCAAATAGCTCCATCATCACTTCACCCATTATCCCAGGAATTCTAAAAGGCATTAGAATGCGGTGGATACCTGCTTGCCTCACACATCGAGGTGACTCAGCCTACCAGCACTGGCACACTAATCACTTAAGATAAATTATCTTTCCCTTTGTTTGTGGCAGAACCGAAGGAAATTGATGCAATGCGGAACATCCCCCAAATGAAGCACAATGGAATGTAGCTTATTGCAAAAGAAACTCTCTGTGGTGCCTCAGCTCTCGCTGCTGGCAATTTAATAACCTGGTGGAACAGCAGCACCAGGCATTGTAAGCACTGCTGGCCCTTGAGGCCCCTGAAGATAAGGAAATGCTTCACAGCTCAGTGCATCCTGCTGCTGGGGCAGCATTTGGGCTGTCTGGGAGAGCCTGGATGTCCCAGAGATCCCCTGGATGTCAGTGAGAAGCAGCAGGAAGAGCTGTCTGTGCCATCCCCTCCTTGGCAGAACTCCAGCCTTGCTGGTTTGGTGTTTTTTATCAGGAAGGGTCAGTGTTGAAGGGTCAGTGCTCATCACTGCAGCTTGGAGCCAGCGACTGGATACCAGATTAAAGCAAGGTGTAGTTCAGTGGGGCTGAACCTCCTGTCAGGATGATGCCCTGTTGTGACACATGGTGTACAAGTACTAATCCCCCTGAAGAGCTTTCCATCTGGACAGACAAAGAATGGGAAAAACAAGACCAATGTCAGGGAACATTTTGCTCATGATGGCCGAAGTTGGTCAGCAGAAGGAATGAAACCACAATCTCCCTTCTCTCTCTGGCCTCTGCTCTTGCCAGACTGCAGCAGGGGTTGGTAGAGGCAGCCTGGCCCTGGGCAGGGCTGTGTGGAGCCCAGGAAGGTTCCTCACATCTTGCTGGTGGTGGCCTGTCACCAGCTGCAGCCCAGGGGACATTCGCTGATGAAAGGGGCAGAATTCACCTCCTTTCTCCTGGGGTTTATTCAGATCTGTATCATCTGCAGATGTGCTTACCAGGGCGATGGAAAGGATCTGTGTATCCCTTTGATACCCCATCTTACCGATGTTGATAAATTTTAGAAGTATTTCTGCTCACTATTTCAGCAAGCAACTGAGCTTAAGAATTATCTGATGTCTTGTTTTCTTACAGTGAATTCTGAAAAAAATGGTATTTTAAAACCCATCATCATCAGTCTCTAGTGACACTTCTTGCTCACTTTTTCCACAGGTTTTGACTACTTTGAAGCTAGTGCCAAAGAAAACATCAACGTGAGGCAGGTGTTTGAGCGGCTGGTGGATATAATCTGTGAGAAGATGTCGGAGAGCATCGACTCAGACAGTTCCAGGGGCACCTCTGGGAGGGGCATGCGACTCACAGACAACCCACCCCCTTCGCAGCAGAACTGCTCGTGCTAGTGACCCTTCCCACTGGGAAATGACCTTCTCCCCTCCTGACTAAATTCTACCTTTTCATTTGTGGTGGTGCATTATCATGTAGTCCAAAGGCAGAAGTCTCTGTTGTAGAAACTGGTATGTTTGTTTAATGTGCTGGAGTGTTAATAGTATGTATTTCCCCATCCAATAATTTATAAATCTGAAAAAAATATTCTAAGTGTATCTAGTGTGAATGTGAGTTACACTGGAGCAAAATAATTGTGTGGTGTTTCTAATGTTATTTCCACAGAGAATGTTGCATATTTAATTACAAATTCCTCTATTGGAGAAAGATTGTTTTTGTCAAGAACAGCTGAAAGCACAAAAACCAATTAGAAGGGACCAGGTCTAAAAGAAAATGAGTGAAAGTATCTTACAAAGCAAGATTATGCTTTTTTAAAACATAAACAAAATCAATCCCCAGGTATTTTGAGAGCTGTTGTTGCTGTCCTAAAGACATGGAGCTCAGTTTATCTGTATGATGGAGCAGAAAGCAGAGCATTTCTGTCTGGCAGTGTGAGGTCCTCCAGAGAGCAAAGAGGAAGGGGAGGAGGATTTTGTGTCAAATCTCTAAATAGAGGAAGAAGACATGGAGGAATCACATCTGCCAGGCAGGGGAGGAAGAGGAGGAGGCCTTGCAGCAACACCTGCTTTTCCCTGTGCTGTGGCTGGTGCCGGGTGAAGGAGTGAGAGCCCTTCCAGGGGATCCCCTTGCCTCCAAACTCCTCCACCCTCCTCAGTAACTGTTTGTAGAGTGCTGGGGGTGTTGCTGTGTTTGGCACCTTCCTGTCCCCTAACCCTCTGTTTCTAAAACCCCAAGAGCTGACTGTCCTGCAGCCTTTCCCCTGTATCCTGTAGTTTTACCCCTCCAGGTCTGGATTTACTCTCAACTCCCTCCTGGTGGGGTTGTTGCAGGACAAAGGAAAGGGGGAATTGGCTACTCCATGCTTAATTGGAGGCAAAATCTGAGTTGCAAGACCTGGAATAGCACTGTCTCAGAGAGATAAAAATATTGGGAGCCAAAATACAAGTGTTGATAGATATTAGTGCCAATATTATTAGATTTTCTTTCTGCATTTTGTTGTTGATTTGTTTTTTTAATTTTGTGCTAGATGGGGGTGTGTGGGGAGATATTTCTTCTGGTTTGAGATTCAAATACCACAAAGTATATCTTAAGAAAGGAAGATTGATTAATAAAACATAACTGTGAATGAAAAATAGCAGAGACGTCCTGTTAGAGTTATTTGATGAACTTTTTGTTGCATTATTCTTTGAAGGGAAGGAAGATTTTTAAATTAAGTGCATATGGAAAGAAGTTTCAGATGAAAATTCTGGAAAGTTTTATAGCTTTACCTGTGGCCTGTGAGCTCCTCTGACTGAGCTGACTTCCTGGTGTCAGGAACCAGAGTGGAGTACCTGCCCTCTGCATTGTAATGTGCTGGATCATGACCCCAGTGAGTGCTTTTGTAATTTTGTTTTGTTCTGTCTCAAAGTGTATCAACTCTAAGAAAAAGAAGCACAAAATTCCGGACAAAAATGCAACTACTTTGGGGTAGTTTGAGCTCATTGTGCTAAAGGTTTCATCCCTCTGTTCGTGTGTTGCTTTCAGAAATCTTTACTATGACGTGTTCTGGGTGTGTGTGTAGTCCTGAACGTGTGATTTGTGCAGTGCTGGGATTGTGGTTGTTGTATCCAAACCCCTGAAACTGCAAAATAAAGAGAAATGGAGTCACTGGGTGTGGCCAGCGAGCCTGTGTCAGCTGCATTACTTGTGTTAGGCAATCCTAGGCTTGTGTGAAGAAGAAATCCTGTTAATGCTTCAAAAATACATCAGACTACATTGATCTTTGTTGGCAGGGTCATGATCTTTGAACCCAGCAATCTGGAATCACTATGCATGCTTAAAACAAAATGAAGAGATGGATTATTTGGCCAATAAACGTGCAGTGCTGTGTTCTAATTGTAGAAGCAGCATGTTTGAGGACAACTTGAATAACTAGCAAAAATTAAAAAAAAAAAAAACATCCACAGCAGATAGGAATGATTCTGAGCTGTGCAGATATAACTGAGTACCTTAGTGCAAATAATGATTGGTCAGCTCAGCAACTAAGTGGTAGAAGGAAATGCATTCAGCAGAAATGGAGTATCAATTCTTGTCTTTCACTTTTTTTTTCCCCTGGCAGAAAGGACCTTTCCCCATCCTACCCAATTTATGATCGTGTTTCACTGTGTTCCAGTCAAGTCAAGTGAGTTTTTTTAAACCATACAAGTACATTGCAGGCCCTTCAAGCTAGGATGGGTAGAATTGGTTTTCACAGGACAAGCCAGCAAGCAGTAGTCCAAAGAACTGGAAAAGACAGGAATTCTATCCTGCCCTATATTGCATACATGGGAAAACCTACTGTTTGGTGCAGAACTCCTGCAGAGTTTATTTCAAATAGGGAATCAAATCATCACAGGCAGCTGGCACATTAATATGTATTTTGTGTCTCTCATCATCTTACATTTTCTGTGAAGGAATACAGGGAAAGCCTTTTTTTGCCTTAAATGGCCTGCGGCTGATTTCAGTGTGGGTGGTGAGTCAGTAGGAATTATTTGTATTAACTTGTAAAAGGTCATGGCAGAACGTGAGACAGGGATTTGGCAAGGGAAGGAACAGATGTGCTTGCACTGAACCGAAACCTGCACAAAAACCTGCTTGCCACTGAAGACAAACCCAAAATTGGTGGTGTGGTTTTGTATGGAGCTGTCAATTTGCCCAGGATAGCAAGTGCTGGTAAAACAGCAGGGCTGTAAGATAAGAAAGGGGTGCTGGAATGTGAAAAGCAAGAGGTGACTGCTCTTCACAAGCATCTCTGTGGCTTGTAGGATACAACACCGAATGTGAGCGCTCCAGAAAAAGCCATAGGGAAAGCTCGGGATTAGAGATGGGTCTTGGCTTCCATCTTGTGGAGAAATAAAGCACTGAGGTATCAGGCAAACACCCAGTGTGAAATCGGAAAAGGCTGAGACCTGCTGAAGCGGCCACGCAAAGAGCAGAGCGTGTTTGCGGCTGAGCAGCCGCGGGCACAGAGCCGGTCAGGACACCCCGGGCACACACCCCAGGCACACACACCGCCGGACCCGCAGGCCGCTCGGGACACACCAGCGCACACCCCGGGGACCCGCAGGCCGCTCGGGACACACCGGCACACACCATTACACACCCCGGGCACACACACCGCGGGACCCGCAGGCCGCTCGGGACACACCGGGACACACCAGCGCACACCCCGGACACAGACCCCGGGGACCCGCAGGCCGCTCAGGACACACCGGGACACACCGGGACACACCAGCACACACCCCGGACACACACCCCGGGGACCCGCAGGCCGCT
>JAOXXN010000120.1:8154017-8185559 GCA_026770055.1 Myrmophylax atrothorax
CATCTTACTTTCCTGCCCCCCTCTTCTCTGATGAGTGACGTTACTTCCATCAAGGACATCAAAGCCTACACATCAACTCTGAATGTTCTCCCTTACCATAAAATATTAAAATAAAACTGACATCCTGCCCTGCACTGCTGTGTAATACAGGTACTTACTGCAACATAAACATTACAAACCTGTTTTTATTAAACCAGGGCTGTAGTGGTAGCTGGGATGAAGATGCCCATTCAGAAACTTTTCCTCAAGTCCATTTCCAGCCAACCTCTCCCATCAGTCTCCCACGTTCACTAAGACTAGGCCATGCCTTCCCCACAGATCCACATTCTCCTCTCCAGCTGGCTGGAGCTGTGGGCTGTGCCTTTGTGCTCACTGCCTGGTGCACCATCCTGCAGTGCTGCAGCAGCAACAGCTCCTCAGGGAAGTATCCACAGCTCTCCTGGAGCAGTGGGAGTGGGTGGCAGGGGGAGAAAGAGCCTCAGGCTTCCATCTCACACTGCTTTTTCAGTTTTTCTGTATGTCTGACTAGACAAAATGAGGCGAAATCAAATAAAAACTAGATGTAACTGGAGAGAAAAGTAGTTTGATTGCTACATCTGGCTACTTATTTAACTATTACTAACTGCAAGCAAAAGCACAGCACTGCAAAGGTTCCTGAAGTGCTGGTAAGGCTGGATGGAGAGTCCAGAAAAATTGTGCTCCTTTTGCTAGTTTGTTAACTACTTTAAGTATGTTGAGTTGCAAGGATTATCCCAGAGGAGGAAAAAAAAGTAATACTAATGCATTTCACATAAATCAATTTATCATGACTCGGCTGAAAACCAGTCTTGCTGCAAAGGTTTATTATGAAATAAATAAAAAGTCCTTAAGAGAAGTTTGAAAAATCTATTTTATGAAGCTTTAAGATGCACTGGGTAGAATTATCTATGGTTACATTTGAATCTCAAAATAACAAAGTTATTTTGGGCAAGACACTGAAATGCCAAAAGATTTGATTATCATACAGGTGGAAGGTAACACTTATGTAGCATTTTCTAACAAATTGTCCCATCAAAGGAATCCTCATATTTACACATTGCAAACATCGGCGAGATTTAAATGACATCTTGCATTTTGTTTCTTGCTTTTTAAATATGTAGGACCCAGGAATATTATGCAACTGATACCAATGCCGTGGCCTTCACAGTGGTTATACAGTGTCTGTGCTCCACGGGCCAGCCTCTCCCTGCTTGGGGAGCAGCAGGAGCGGGGCCAGAGCCCGCATACACGGCCAGTATAGCGAGTCCCTGCATGGAGCTGCACAGCCAAGACACTTCCTGCTTTATTAATTGCTTATCTGCATCAGTAAAGTCCAGTATCCCTGAGATAGGAACCACTGCAGCTGGAGGGTCAGGCTCTCCCACCGGTACGTATGTGATGGCTGATGACTGTCTTGGTATCAGATGTAAACTTTGCTAAGCCAAGGCTTGAGTGTTCTCTGCCTTTGGAACCCACTTAGTGCTTACTGGCAGCAGCAAGTCGTTTCAGCAGCGGCTCGTCGTAAACCCAGCACTCTCCATCCTCGTGGAACAGCTGGGGAGAAAGGGATCAACACATGTAAGCTCTTCCTGACTCCAGGGGAAAGGAACAGGTGCTCCAGGTTAGAGGATTCCCTGCTGGGATAAAGCTTACCCTTGTTTCCCAGGAGGTCTCGCTCTCCTTCCTGGCCCTGGCCTCAGCTCTCTGCCGCTCCTCAAGTGCGTGCTTGGCAGCCGTGGCCGCGTCGATGTCTCGGATTTTCAAGTTGTAGGTGACGTCCTTCCATAAGCTTGAAAAAGAAATGGGAATGGAGACTGCTTTACAGGAGCAGAGTGCTACAAGTGGTAGAAACATCAATGACTAAGAGCCAGTAGGGTTTGCTTGAGTTAATGTAGGTCTTATTTTAGAGAACGGGCAGAAAAACCCCCAGTATATATTACACACAACTGTGCTGCTATTGCAGGAATGAGGAGGTGTGGCTGAGCTTTCTGGACCTCCCTGAACATTTGGGAGAACTCCAGGTCTCCTCTGGCCCCTTAAATCCACAGCCTGCCTGTACCTGGCTCTGTGCTGCAGCAGAGGCTCAGGGAGAGCAGTGACTGCAGTCAGTGCACCCTCAGTCTGTGTACTGCAAACTGCAGTCTAAAAGAAAATCTTAATTTGCCCAGTTAACTGAAGTTCTTACCAGCGAGACTCAAAGTCGTCTTGGTCTTCCAATTTCCTTACCTTCTTCTTAATTGTAGGCATTTTCTTGGTATCTATAAAGACAGCATTCTCCTAGAGTGGGAGATGAAAAAAACAAAACTATTCAGTGCTTTATCTAGACTTTAAATTTACCCTCACACTCCAGTACACTGGTTAGCAGGAAATACATGACAAGGAGTAACTTCTTTAGATTCTGTTCTTACATAAAAGTCAAGCTTCCTTAAGAATAAATGAACAAAGTAACTTCAGAACTTTTATCCTGAATTCAGCATCCCCTTGTGCAGCCTCATAGGAGTTCCCAACTATCAATGTTTGTTAAAAAAAAAAAACCTCGCCCCCACAAAGCCCACAGAAAACCCCCTCAAACCCCCTTTGTAAGCAATCTTCTGGTTCTGATGAAGAGGGAAAGAACAAGGAAATAAAGCTGCATTACCCCTGTTGCGTATTTTGCGTACATGACCCCATTCCATTCTCCTTCAATGGAGCAGAAGGGTTTCTTGTCATTTGGAGAACTAAAGAGAAACAAACAATCAGTTCTCAGCTGTATTACAGGAACTGAAAGATCCTAAAGGATCAGAACTTTATCCCAGCTGCTGTTCAGTCTGGTTTATATCCTCCCTGAAGTGTCCATCACCAGTACAGAAGAGATGAGGGATCTGTTTACAAGTGAGCAGTCTGGCATGAATTAGTTGGATAACCTTAACAGGAAGCACTGATCAGGGTAGGACAGGCCTTGCCTGAGGGCTGGATCTGCATTTGGAGTTCAGGAAACCAGTTACAGGCCTTCCAAACACATCTAGAGGTGGTACGTTTATGCTTAAAAATGTTTTGCAGTCTCACAGCTACTTCCCCAGACCACTGGGAAACACAGACACCAGATCTCAAATGGCATCTCTGTGTGTCAAAAGTGATTTAAAATCAAGTTATAAACCTCATTCTGTCAGCATCCACTTAGTGACATCACAGCACATCTCCAAGCATGATGGGAGTTTCCGCTGAACTTGCTGGGCACATGCACAGGGTGTGCCCAAAACACAGCAGAGCACAGGGATAAATCAGTATGCCAAGGCCTGCAGCAGCAGAGCTGTACAGAGACACCATGAACAGCAGCACTCCCAGGCTTGCTGCAGTATTGCATTTCCAGGACAGTGAAGACATTTTTGATAATGCAGGAGAGAAAAGCTCCCTCTGGCAATCAGCTGGGGATGTTTTTGAGCAGGACTGGGCAGGATACAGCCTGTGCAGGCTTCCTCTCACACATCTGGCTAGAACATCACAGGTGATCATGAGGTAAGTTACTGGGTGTTGCTGTTTCAGTATTCTACACTCCTGACTGTCCTGGAGAAAGTAGGAATTTAAGGAGAGAAAAAGTGAGATGAAGAAACCCGCTTACAAAATTTCAGCTGTAACTCTGTGCTTCTTTCCTCCATAAAATGGCTTTGTGTGGAAGACGATGGAAGCATTATAACCTGTCTTGGAGCAACTAATACTGCACTCTCCACCAAGTTCTATCCATGGCACAGTGAGAATAGACCTGCAATGAGAAGTGCATGTACACAGTTACAAGCTCGACTGATAAATATGAAGCATGAAATATTACATGGCATTAAAAATGGAAACACCAAATAGAGCATTTACTTGCCTTCCATAGCCATTAGGAAAGGTCAAAATATAGTGTTCATCGTGATCTAGGCATGTGACACATCCTGTTAGAGGAAAAAAAAGATTAAAAAAAAGATTAAAAAAACATTAACCAAAAACCTCTACAAAACTTTTCATCATGATCTCCTGAAATATGTCATTAAAAAGAGGTACCACAAAAAGGAAAGGTGAAGAGCTTTATTTTTCAGGGATGCTGAGAATGCTCAGCTTCTGGAGAGGGCAGGGATGGTTGTATTGTTGGGAAAAACTGTGATTTCAGCACACAGGAGTGTGTGGAAGGAATCTCTGATTCCCAGATACACATGCTCTAGTTGCATAAATTCATTCCTTACATTTAATACAATGACTTCAAATAATTTAGGTACAAATTCTAGTTGCAGAATGCAGATTTCTCTTCTACTGTTAAATTACACACACATACCTTGCCCTATATTATGAACCCCGATAGACATTCCTAGGAATTTTGACTTGGTCCATATGTGAGCATTGAACTGTATCCTCTTGCTAAAACACTCGGCATAAAATGCTGAAACTGAAGAAAAAGGCATTAAAAATAGTAACACAAGACATGGATACTACTGTTTCCAAATTGACTCATCAGGCAATATCTCCATGTGTCTCAGTCACGTGGCAACAGAGTTTCTCACAAAAACAATTTATGGAGAAAACGTTTAGCTTTTAAATTAGGATAGAAAATGTAAATCTCAGACTTAAACAACAAATTGATTTTACTGTCGCTCCTATTCAGGATCCAACTCCACTGGCAAAGGTACTGTCAACTTACTTGGAGGATGGTGAGAGACCTGCTCTGCCACGAAGGTTACGCTGCTTTTACTGACCCAGGGCACTGGTCCTTCTGAAACAGGCTCCTGTGTGACAGCAGAGAGGGTTCCCATCACTGACAGAGCTTACAGAACACTGGATGCTTCCAAGAGGAGTTGCTTCCATGGTTTAAGGCTTCTAAAAATGTATTGCAGTGATTTGAATGTATTTGTCAGTTTGCTGATGGGGATTAACCCCTTAGTCCTGAAACTGATGCTTCCTACAGAACAGTGTTTCTACTCTCTTGGTTTCATGTATAAATGCATTTATTTGTCCTCAAGTAAAACAGTTAAACTCACTCATGGATAAACCAAATTTCAAAGTAATGCAGAAATAGTTTCCATTTTTGTTTCTGAGAAAGCTGATCTGCATATTAATACTGGTCAGATTGTATGTACCACAAAAGCATAAACCAACATTCATTTCCTGTGCCAAAGAATGCAAAGTGTAATTCTTGGTTGGAAGCAATGGAAGCACAAATACAACACTGCCCTTATGCCAGGAAATTGGAGTGCAAACATTCACCTCAGAAATGAGAAAGAATCGAGCAAGTAAATTGGTGGGAGGCAAATTAAATGGAAAAAATATATGGTTTATATCTAAACAATCATATATTTAGTTCTACTACACTGAAGCTACTGAAGTATCTCACAACAGCACTTCCCAAATCATCATTTACAACTTCCCAAGGAGAGAAACCTAAATGAGGTGTCAAAAAAAGAAAAACAGCAACCAAAAACCCACACCAGGCTGCACTGATCTAAAAAAGAAAAAGGAAGGAATTAACAATCAGTGCTATGAAACAGCTCAGAAAAAAAGGAGTATTTTCAATGTGTCAAGTAGTTCTTTAAAAAACAATCAATTTTGTTATGCAAGGTATTTTAAACTTCTGCCCAAAGAAAACAAGGAAAACAAGGAGGGAGGGCGGAGAATTGGATAAGAAATTACCATAGTTTGTTGACTTGCTACTTAAACACAGCCTAAGCCCTTTCAGTGAGGAGGTTAACAAAGCTCTGGGAGTTGCCCACATGCATTCCAGGCACCACAGAACACACCACAAGAACTAACCATGTCATCTTCACCTTCGGAGCCCGGCAACACCCAGTGACAGCGGAAGATCTCGCCCAAAATGGGATTGTAAGGCTTCTTAGCAACCGACCCTTTTCTTCCTGCATGAAAGGCTGAGAGGTACCATTTTACCACTTGCACCATCCGCTCCTTTGGGTCCTTCTGGTCACTGATGCTACAGGGGCAAAGAGAGAAAAGAAGGGCAGGCAAAATGAGGTACCTGGGACACAGGAAAGCTTTACAACTACAAGTTTGACTGCTTTGACCATCTTTCATCAAGTCTACATCAAAACCCAAGCAAATATTCCTCAGAACTACCACCTTCTGGCAGACCACAAGGGCCATAAACAATATCAGAACCAGTTAGTGCTTTACTTAAAAGTCAAATACCTGACAAACAAGTCTGGATGTGCAAAGAAGTCAGCATACATTTCCAACAGTGACCTTCTTTCCAGGATAAAAGTTGGAAGAACCACCTGAGTGAAGAAAACAACTCTTAGAGATGAAGGTATTTGAACCTCCTGCACCAAAGCCAACTGTACTCACTGTAAACAGCAAACAGCCCCATGGCTCTGTGTGCCCTGAGCTGATTGTGAGCTCGAGCTTCCCAATGAGTTCTGACATATGCAGGTCAGTTGGCAGCTTCTATAAAACCCAAGATCTAAGATCAACTGTTTTGTTTTACATGTATTCTAATCCCACTTAGGGCACACCAAGCTATGTGGCTGAGCTTCTCAAAGGCTGTTCTTAATTACAGTATCACTGATTATTTATTTTCAGCTCTACGTCCACTGTCAATTTTCAGTTGTAGTTGAAATCTCACTCAGGCAGTCACATCCTGTTATGTGTCTCTATCAAGATGAAGGTTAATCTCTTCCCTACTACCTCCCAAAGGGATTGGCAGGTTCCATTCCCGTGGATCTGCTGAAAGCAGAGCTGACTGCTGGTGCTGACAATGTCCATACTCATGATGCTTCTTGGCAGCTAACTTGAGGATCAGTACTTGTCAGCTATTCCAGGAATTCCCCAAACAGACACAATTTGGATCAATTCCTGTTCAGAACTGCCAGAAACCTCCCCCAGTTTGCTTGTGAGCTGCTGGCTGTTCTCCAGAAAAGTTTTATCTCTATCACCTACTGTGCGTTCCACACTGGACAGTTCATGTCATCCACTTAAGGAAACTAATGATAGGGGTTATCTCTCTTACCCTTTTTCAGCCTGGAATTACTTGTTTAAATTTAAACAAACTGCCCAGAAAGGCCAACACCTTCAGAATGCTGTTCATTCAGCCTTCAGACAGACACCAGCATTAATCTCATTCATGAAAAATCCAACCCTTTCCCTGCCAGACCTACATGCAGCATTTCAAAATACAAAGGTCTAATTTACTCAATTAATTTGCTCATTAAGATCCCAATTAAGCAAAGCATTTCACTATATGGTTACTTCCCCCTTTTATTTATATTTTTTATTGAATGTCAACACATCTGGGATCTTGTAGATCTTTGTTCTACGAAGCTAAAGGCAGGAGTAACACTACTGCACACAGCATTCCTCTTATCCCAGCTTCACAGGCATGCCAGGAATTACGTTCAAAGAGAATAAATTGCTACTTTCCATAGCAAACTGTTTTCCCAAAAAGATTTTAGCAGCTGGATATATTTATTCTGCGTTTATTTTTCCCCTTCCAGTAAGAACTCCAATTAAAAAATACCACACTGGAGACATTACAGCTTAACTAGCTCTAAGAACAAATGTGCAGTTAAATTGTTATTTAACAATGAACTGATTCACACAGAGCTCAGGGTTTACTCCCCCTCCCTTCCCCAGGGACACCAGCAGGCTCACCTTGGTTAGATCCATGCCTAGCCTAACCTGGGACAGGAGATGCATTATAACACTCTTATGCTCCTCCACCGACTCTCCTTCCCCATCATCTTCTCGATCATCAGGCGGGTCGAAGAGATCTAGAAGAAAAAATGGCTCTTGCTATTCTCTAAACCTCCAAAGGGACTGTATTTAATTAGCACAACAGAGCTGTCAAAATCTAAGGTTTTTAAATCCTACAGTTCAGCAGTCTTCCATGAGCAAAGAAACAGTAGATGAACCATCTCCCCCAAGTACCTTGCCACATCCTAACAGTCAGTATCTCCCACTGAAAGCTCCCCCAAGCCTCTCACCAGTGTCGTTGGTGCCGTTGGACATGGAAGAATTGAGGGACTCGGTAGTATCTGGACGTTTCATGCTGCTGCCGGTGCTGCTCCGGGTCAGGACTGCAGCAGGCCCTGAAGATCTAAGGAAGAGCCATAAATTCTCACAGTTCACAAGTAACTAATTCAGACCAATTAGAATTTGAAATTCATAGACAGGGAGTTCAGTGATAGACATTAATGTATGTGCAGTGACAGACATCGACATACGTGCTGCATGTTAATGCACAGAAAGCTCGGAATGGACTGTATCTGAAGGAGTGGGAAAGCCTTCAGCCTCAGACACCAACACCTGAAGGCAGAAAACAGCTGACTAATCCCTCTTTGAAATGTGTAACATCTCTTAAAATTAGTTTTCTGATTCACAGAAAAAGAAGAGCAAATAGGGATTTGGGGGAAGTGTGTAACCTTCAAAAATGTCTTTTAGTAAATGTGAGGGGGAATTGGCCATTTATCACAGGCTGCACCACATAGCCATGAAATGCATCAGATTACAGCTCTGAGCTGGTGGCTTCCCAAGCTTGGTTTATGTTAGTTTGTCAATATATATACCTGATGGAATGGGACAGAGCAGAGGAAACTGCTGCCCTCACAGACACCTGTCTGTGGCTGAGGGAGAGAGTAATCTCACTGTTACACAAAGTGGCTTTTTTGCCTCCCTTTTTATTTTTTTTAAGCCAATGAAGCTTATTTGCTTATTTAGCTTAATGAACTTCTACAGGCAGACAAGCCCTGGCCTTGTAGATAAAACTGCTTTCAGCACACCCTGCACACAGCCAGCTACTTACTCCAGACATCGCTTTGGGGAAGAACTGCTCTGGTAGAACTCATCAGCATCATAGAACTCATCCTCACTGCTCGAGTAAGAGAAGTCTGGGACTGTATTTGGAGACAGGTTGACGTGGCTTGGAGAGGTGAGGCTGCTGCTTGGTGCTGACTGCCCACTTCCTATGGAGTATTAAAATTACAGACTTAATCAAAACAGATTCTTTGAAAATCCACTGGTGGTAACTTACAGACAGGAATGTCCAAATCAATTAAAGACTGGTGCAAAGGCAGCAGGGGAATTTAAAAAATTAGAAGCAATAATTAGTCAGGTTCATACTGAGTTGCACTTAACAGATAACAAAAGAAAGGTCACAAGGCAAATTAAGAGCACAAAACACCAGTGAAGTTTAAGGGCGTGTTTTCCCCAATTACTGCAGGATTGCAATGCTTGAGACAGGAAGGGAACTGGCACTACTCCTGTGAATTGGGTATACATGGCAGGGAGACAGAGCAGAGGAAGTGATTCTAATAGGGCTTGATTAAAAAGCAAGATGCAGGCCAACACAAAGCTGTGTTGGTAACTAATCACAGACAGTACACATGCAGGGCTTGTTTCTTGTACTTCAGCAAGACAGTTGCACAGAGCTGTACCTGTACTATTTGGTGTTGGAGTCTGATTCCCAAGCGATGCTACTACGGGTCCCACAGGCAAAGAGGAGGGTCGCTGCTCTGACTTGCACAGCTGAGCAGGTTCTAGGGGATATTTTGGTATGTTAAACCCACAATTCAGAAGGAGATTCCACGTTATTTCACCTCACCTCCAAAAATTAAATCCTTTTCTATAAAAGCCATTTAGACAGAAAATATGTGCATCCATCATTTTCATCTAGCTTCTGTTTTTATTAGGCAAAGATGGCATTTAAAAAAAAAAAGCAGTTATTTAGTAAGAAAGCATTTACATGCTGAGAATTATGGTTTCATTTATTTTAAAAAAGCATGTCAGAAATGCAGCTTTGAGCAAGTAAAATACATCACCTCATCCACAGACCCAGAGGCACATCTATGTGACAGCCAAGGAATCCCCTCCTGCTCCCCCCCTCCTTGCTCTGCCTCACTGGGGTGAGTGAGCAGCACTGAGTGCAGGGCCCCCCTCTGTTCTGTGCCCCTGCTCTGCCTGGGTGTCCCTGCCCACCCTACCTGGGGGCAGCACGGCCTGGGAGGGCATAGCGCTGAGCCCCGCTGACTCCAGCGGGCTGGGCTGGTACACGGCGTCCACTGGGTTGATGGTGCTCTGAACCAAGACAGAAAAGCACTTTTTATTACCCCCCCCTCAATTAAAACAAATCAAATAAAGCACAGACAGCAAGAACATTGTGAGCACAAGAGATGCCCAAATGCAAGAATAGCGAATTCCTGAGAGAGAAAGCAAAACAACAACTGACAGTTGAGGACATGGGAAATAATTTCAAAGCAGTAATATTTTAATTCCTTACACAGATTGGACACTAAATTGAGTTTGCTACAGATTTGAAGCATCCTATAAAGAATTCTCCTTTCAAAGTTCTAGCTTCTGGTATGCCCCCCTGTCCACTAATAAATATGGCATGCAAAGAGTGCAAAGTTAGATGCAAATTATTTGGCAAAAATTAGAACAGGTAAACCGTATTTTTAAAACCATTTTCCCCCCCAAAATTAATTTGTCCAGATCACAGTAAATCAACCATAAATCAAACCAAGAATTATCAGCATGCCCATGAAGCAGCTTTTTTGCCAAAATTCTTCCCAAAGCAAGCTGAGAGAGCTCAGTGCAGCTCAGCAGAGGACACGTCAACCTACTTCTGAATGGAAAATGAAGCACCAGGTCAGCTCAACACTCACAAGAGTCACTGACTTCAGTGTATGTTCTGGGGTTTTATTTAATGAGCCCCTTGGAAATCTACACTGCAACATCTTTTAATTGAAACTATCATCTAAGCATTGTTTGTTATATATGTTTACACACAACAACCAGAACTTATGGGTTGTTAATCAGATAAAAGGCACATAAAACCCTTCTCCAAACATCTTGCACTTTAAACCCCTCAATCTATGTCAGAACGGTGGAAATCTCTGCCTCAGTTTGCTAGGATATTCAGTCAGTATGTTTACCCTCTTTTTTTAGATCAGTGTATGAAACAGGAGCACCTACAACTGTTCTTCCCTCCTTTTAGTCTGTTCATTTCTATTTGCAGTCAGAGTGAGGGAAACAGGCTTGTTTTAACCTTCCTCCTCCCCTTCTCCTACAAAAGGCAGACTCATTCCTGCCTCCTTTCCTGGTCAGCTGCAATTCTGAACTTTATCCTCCCTTTGGACAATGCTCTCAGGCACACAGTGTGATTTGTGGGACTGCGCTGTGCAGAGCCAGGAGCTGGGACCTGATCCTTCTCAGTCCCTTCCAACTCGGGATATTCCATGATTCCAAAAGTCAGTGAAGAGTTTTATTATATTTTATAGCACAGAATTTAGTTAATTGACAAAAACCCTGTTTATCTTTACAAAAACCTCCATTAAAAAGGCATAAAAATAGCTTCCTACTTTTCTGTTGGTTTACTAACCAGAATACAAATATTCTGTACAAATACTGTCAACTTCCCTGTATTCCAGCATAAAATTAATGCCTCTTAAACATTACTTCACCTGCTTGTGGAATTCTGCATGCAACACAGGTAGGTCCCTGTCCCACAGAGTTCATAGTTTAAAATCACAATCCCATCTTTAGAGTTCAAACTTACAACCCAAGATGGTTCTGTGATACCCAGGATGCTGCTGCTATCTCTGTCTGCCTTAGTTTTTCGGGAAACTGATAATCCATATGATACAGAACACTGATGTGATAAAGGAAAGAACAAAGTGACATTGATTTTTTTTATGCAGGATTGTAACCTTATCCTTAGCAATTCTCCATACTGGAACGTGACCTGGAGTTCCTGTTGGACAGTTTGGGGGTTGCCTCTGTGGGTCAGAAGCAGATGATGGCAGAGCCAAAACTTTCCTGCTCTAATGACAACCACCACACAGGAACAAGACATCCTACCACGGTATCAAACACTGATCATATTCCTGCCTAAATTTAAAGTGAACTCCTGACCTTTACCCCAAGCTCAACAGCATTGTAATTCTTGTCTCCACCACCACTGATGTCTCAGTTAATACATTCCTACAGAAATGGGTTTTTTTCTCCCCAGAACAAGCCAACCCACAGATAACGAGATCAGTGGTTAATCACATTCAGACTATAATAAGTTGTAATATCTCTATGAAATTTCTGAGTTGCAGGTCCCCTCTGCCTGTGGAAATGTCCACCTGCACAAATTCTCTTCTCCAGGTCACATCACAGCCCCTGTGCCCTCACACTAAGGCCTGAACTACAGGACTATCCTCAGGTAGATCATCATTCACCTTATTTACAATAACCATGAAACCAAAATATGTATGTGCATCTTTACTCCAAAGTTCATACCAGAAAATCCTACTGCTAAAGCTGTTTGTAGTGGAAAGACAAATAAAGCCTGGGAATTACTGTCAGCTGTAGTGAAAACACACTGTAATTTTTAGAGTTCTGTTTTACTGAAACCAATCTCCTATTTAAAGTATCTGAAATGTACTCAAGTGACAAAAAGAGAATGAAGAAAGAGAAATCACATGTGACTGAAATAAAAAATGACAGAAGTTACACTAAAAATGCAGAAGTTCTATTACAGAAAAACATTGCTTAGACAGACAAAACACAACTCTGCATCACAGGAGCAGCACTGCAGAAGAGACAAACTACTTGAAGCACACGGAGAGCACATCTATTTCCTACACAAAGATACTCCAGATGAAACATAAAACTATTTCTATCCCAGTAATTCCCTTTCATCTGCTCACATGGCAGGTTTATATCTAAGTGTTCAGTCACAGCACTGCCATTTAAGACACTCCATACACAACTGACCACTCTATTTTCTAAAGACAGGGGTGTTAGCCAACCTCAGGAGCTAAGGACTCAACAGGAACTTTAACAAGACACTTGAAGAGGTAAATTAGAGAAAGGAAGAAGCATGTTGCAAAGTGAGTGGAAATTCAGGTCTCTGTTCACATGTTCTGCAGAATTGAAGGGAGACAGAGATTAGATTTAAACTTACTATAAGTCCATCTGCGTGCTTCTCCTCATTATTTTGGTCCTTAAGGAAGAAATGTTAAAAATATCAACATAACAATCTTGCATGACTTTTCAGTTCTGTGTTAAGCGAGAACAGTGAGTTTCTCTCAGGAATGTTTACATTTTCAGCCATAGAATGTTCTCATCCTGTGATCCAGTAACTAAACTTCAAAGACACAACTCCACACACCGTCCCTGCACCTCTGAAGAGCAGCATTTTCTGAGAGCCTCTGCCCACACAAGCGTGAACAATTTTAAAACTACCCTTTCTGAACTGCAGAGTACAATTATGCTTTACAATGTGGGTTCTTCCCAAATACCTAAAAGCTCCCCAAAACACAGTCTGCAGCACCAATGAGTCCTGACACATGAGGTTCTGCTGCTGTGATCAGGACACAGGTCAAGGTTTCAAAAGCACTTATTGCTTTAGAAAGGCAGAAGTGCCTTCATAAGTTGAAAGTTTTTAACTGTTGATTTTTGGCATCCACCAGGTTTTGAAATGTTATCAGATTACTTACAATCTCAGATTTTGGGTTTTTTTTTTGCCTAGAAACATAGGTGAAAGAGCAGGCAATGTACAGAAAACACCTGTCACCAGGGGAAATTACCTGAGCCGCAGACAAGTTAATGCCAATTGCAGGCAGGGTAGTTGTAACACTGTCCCAGCAAGAGGATCAGTTTTACTGAACACTAAGCCAAGTCTCTGCCCTTGTTCTGCAAAGCTCATTTCAGTAAGTGTATCAATCCAGAACTTTTCACAGTGTAACCCTTGAGACTTGTTTGCAGAGTATTTCCCCTGATTTGCAGCTGTTACAGTTAAGAGGAGTAAGAGGAAAGAAAAGCTGTAAATGGTGTTAAGAAAGCTGGCACATATTTATATTTTAATACTTATTACACTCTTTCTTAGCTTATATAGCTGGCTCTAGGCTGAGCAGAGTTCATGTCTGCTAGCTGACATTTCTTAAGGAAGGCTTCCCATGATAGAAACAACACCATGGGCAAGGAATTCCACTGGGTTGCAAAATTACAAACAAGGAAGGAAGAATAACACTGGATTCAAAATACATATTTTTTTCCCAACATGTAAAATTTCCATGTCATGCTATCAACTCTAAGACCTCAGAAATAAACCACAAAGATGCTGCATGATACTGACACTTGCTATCCCATCCCAAGATGATGGAGTGAAAAAGAGAAGGCAAAAAAGCAAAACTAAATATCTAAATTATAAAAACTACTTCATAAAACACACATATTTCTATGACTGAGGACTAGCACATCACTGGCAGACCATTACATGTATTTTACAGCAAACACATCAGCAAAGCTGGACATCTTCAACTGCCACACACACAGAGGGGACAGCACAGGGCAGATGCTCCACCTGCCCACCCGCTTGGGCCACTTCGATGGCTTTTGGATAAGCAATGTGTTCATTGTAACATATTCCTATTTAGCTGGTATTTTCTTCCTTACTCTGAAAATGCCCCGTGTCCCCTCAGGATGAGCAGCATGAGCTCACACTTGGTTCACCAGTAAGGCAAACGAAAACTGAGCTGTTCAAATCCTAAGGCAGCCTTGTTAAAGTCCATGGAACAGATCAACTTAACACACAAATGAAACAAAGAAACAAAACAAAACTGGAACCATGAAAAATCCAGGTTTGCCTCAATATACCAAAATCATCCAAATAATAAGTGGCTGCATGTTTGGAACAGAGAAGTGTCCTCAGTATACAGAGAAGTGGGAACAGTATCAAGGTACACAGAGAACCAAAAGGTCAAGTCTGTCTCCTAATGAGGAAGGCACTGTAGAAGTAAAAACAGGGTGCAGGGTGGTGTTAATATGATTTATTTTCAGCAGTGTCAGTCAGCAGCCATACTTGCCTTACAGCTTTGGGGAAAAAACTTGCAGAATCTTAAAAGGTTCAATACTGGAGAACAGAAAGCTGTCAGTCAGGCACAGTGCATTGGTACAGAGACAGCATCACACACACACAACCTGCAGAACTGTAAAAAACAAACCCACAAACCAACCCCCCCTGCATTCTTCATGTCCTACAGCAGTTACAAATCAGGATATCAACACAGTTTACAGAAAATGTTGGGGGAAGGATGACAGAATTCCCATGTAGTCAACAAGCAGAGTTGTCTGAGAAAGAGATGATGAAGAGATGAAGTAGAATAAAGGTTATTAAAGTAAGGGGTAGATTTATAAAGGGTGTTTTTCACTATAAATGGATCAGCATCTTCCAGTAAGCTATGCAAGAGCCACCCATTTAAACCACGTTCTCTTTAACAGCTCCAAAAGAGCTTTAGATATGGTTTAGAAAAACCAAACAACAAACCCCCACTCCCTATGGATAAGCTCATCTATTTACACTGGTTAATATTTACTAGTGCTGAAAGAAGGACTTCAAGGTCTGATTTAGTGGAACAGAAAGCAAGTGTCAGCACCTTTGGGGGACCCAAATTCCAGTTACCTTTATGCTTATATGGGAGTTGGGGCAATAAAGTACTGAACCTGATCTAAAATAACTGCACCTGCCTTACCAGTTTTGTCCATTATCAGCAAACCACCTGAACAACTTCAAACACACTTGGCATCAGTGCAAGACAAGCATCATACCTGTCTGTCCTCCAATAAACTCACAACAGAAAACAGGATTTGACAGTGAACAGAAAAAAGAAAGCTAACACTGCCCCCTATTACCAGCTCTGATCAAGAACCTGAAAAGCAGATTAGAATTCTGCTCTTTCACATTTTCTCCAACAGCTACTTCAATACAGCAGGTCACACACAGCTGTCTCAGAAAATATGCATATTGCCATCTAATCTACCTACAACTGACTCCATCAAATCCCTCAAGAACAACACATGGTCTGCTGTCTTCGTTGTGCTCAAACACTTCTAAATGTACCCAGGACTAAAGAACAGTCCTTAAATTGTTAAGTACTGACAAGGCTTTTCTTGCTACCACTACAGTGAAGGATTTAAGCAGTACCACTGCATGTTAAATAAACTGTTTTTCCTCTAAATTCATGTGGCACAAAGCTATTGAAATGTACCTACTGCTTGTAAAATATTTTTGCTTTTGTACAAACCTGTTCTTTAACAAACATTTTCTTTGGGATTTTTAAATTACTAATATGAATTTTGAACTTCACGAAACATGCACGATCCTTTTAGTGAGTGACTTCTGATCCTGTAAGATCCTAAATACTGCAATTTTCACTGTGTTCAACATTTTCCACAATGTATCTGGCACCTTGAACAAAGACAATCAGCAGCAGTGCATTTGGAAGCTACAAAAATAGTTGATCTGGACTCCATGAAGTGCCCATGTCCATCTCTGGGTAAATCAGGATGTGTTTTGATTAAATCAGCCTGAATCCTGAAAATATCATAAACTAATTTCTTGGCAAAATAACATCTCCCTTCACTTTGGTCACAAGATACAAATCAGCAGCTCATAATTAACATATCCTAAATATAGTATGTTAAACCTGCAAGGGTAGAACTTGACAAAAAAAGTAAATCTAAATCTCATTAAATTTTAAAAACAACAAAAAAACCATTTAGGTGAAAAGCAGAACTGCATTACCCACATTGCATTCTCAAACAATTCAATTCTTACTTCAAAAGTTCCAACACCACCATGAACTTCAGACCTATGACAAATCTTGCCAAACCAGTTTGGATTATTTACATCACGTTTTCCCCCTTTTCACTTCTTGGCCACATTCTTAAAAGAGGCAGAAAGAAGAGTTAAGTCTCTGTTCAGTCACCCTGACATTTGCCCAAGTTCTTTAGTTTAACAGCAAAATCTGAAAAAAGGAAGTTTACCTGACAGAAAACGTGTGTCACCAACACCACTGTTAGAAGTATTAAGAGGACTGTCTGCCAGAGAACTCAGAATTTCAGAAACTTCATTAAAATACCACCATAAATCAACTTATACTGGAGTTTTTGATATATCTCCTGGATCACATAGAAGGCACTGTTAGATTTCAATTGTTTTCAGAGTAATACTATATAGTTAAAATTCAAAAGAGTTTACAGTGTACTTACTTTAGCAATCTGTAGCAACACAATGCAGTGTTTTATTGATTCTACCATGCTCTAGGAAAACAAAAAGAACAGAAAAAACCCTTGTATTACTATCTTTTAACATTTTATTGTTAGTTACATATAACATTAGCTGAAAGGCTGGGTGAGAGCTAAAGGGACACTCACTTCTGTAGGACCCCTACTTTCCCTTCCCCTTTTTTATTCCAGATATAAAGCAGAGCAGCAGCAAACTGGGGTTCCCAAAGGCCACAGAGAGCCCAGGCTGTCAGGGTGAGATGGAGGGCAGCTCCACACCCCCCAGCACTGCAGGCAGGAGAACTGCCCTGGGCACAGAGGCTCAGAGAGCTGGGCTGGCTTAGTCTGGACAGGGAAAGGCTCAGGGAGACCCTACCCATGGCATCAGTACTGACTGCGAGGGCAGCTCAAGGGAAGAGAGGGAGACTCTTCTCAGCAGTGCCCAGTGATGGGACAACAGGCAACAGCCACAAATAGAAATACAGGCAAATCACCTTAAGCAGAAGAAAACACCTTTTCCTTCTCTCTAGGGATGATCAAACACTGGACAGGTTGTTCACAGAGGCTGTAGGGCCTCAATCCTTGCAGTTCATCAAACCCAGCTAGATTTGGTCCTGGGCAACCTGCTCCAGCTGATGGTGCACAGGGTTGGACTAAGACCTTCAGAGGCCCCTTCCAACCTCAACCATTCCATGATTCTAAAGTGCCTCTGCCATCACACTGCTGGAACTAACATGAGTTCCCACTTTGCTGTAAAAAGGCTATGAAAACTTCTCCAAGAAAATAAGGCAAATTTCAGAATATATATATAATAGATGTAAACATTAAAGAAACTTACACTAGTTGTTTCTTTGAGGCCTTCAATTTTCTGCAAAAGAAAAATCCAAATAGCATGGTTAAAGGCAGAATTTCCAGCATCTGGTTTGACCTAAATACTGTATAAG
Organism: Myrmophylax atrothorax; assembly: GCA_026770055.1. NCBI lineage: Eukaryota > Metazoa > Chordata > Aves > Passeriformes > Thamnophilidae > Myrmophylax > Myrmophylax atrothorax. The sequence goes on from JAOXXN010000120.1 coordinate 8,171,984, forward strand.
CACAATATTTTAATCTTGCACTGGGGGAAGGGAAAAAGCCCTTAACCAACATGTCAACAAAGACTATTTCCATATATAGACACAATTTTCAAGGCAAGAAAGAAGTCAAACTGATAACTAAAGCTTAAAGATGACCAGGGTAGGAATTTCTAAGCAGTGACATTATACACATTTACCCATTAAAGCCTACACTTTGTTTTTGCATAACATCAACAAAAATGAAATGCAGCATGAAGATTCTAAATGCAGTTTGTGTCCTTATAAAGTGCAGTGCAAGGCTGCACATTGCCACACTATTGCATGAAATGACCAGCACTGATGTACAATAACCACATGCAGATAAGCAGTTTAAAGCACATCACAGAAAACAACAGTGCACACGTGTTCTTGCTCTTTCTAAGCCTCCAGTAAAAGTGTATCTGGAAATCTGCCTACTTAATTTTATCCAGAAACACTGGTTTATAAATATTTCCTGTGTGGGACTGCTCTTCAGGCACAGAGAAGGATCTGCATGCCATTCTGCATATCAGTGTGACCTGTGCCAGGAGCAGATGCTTCCTGTTGATGTCCCTGGGTTTGCCTGCAGAAGGCAAAATTATTGAATTGGACTCAGCACTGAACCTCGACTAATGCAATTACAGGACCTCTTTGTTTTGATTAACACAAGTGTCTCATGTGACTTGAGTCACAAACTTCTTGATTCCTGAATAATCCAAGTGTGTAAAGGAACCTTTCCCCCCACTGGGCACTGCAAGGCAAACTCAAACCAGAAGAGAGCAATGTGCAGCTCAAAGTCTGCAGGAATTAACAGTCCCAATTTGTGGATTAAAAAGAAAACAAATGCACTGACAACCTCCCAGTCAATACCTGGGGGGAATTTTTCAGTTACGCTCTGTTCTACTCCAAGGATGCTGCACATTTTCACCAAGATTAACTGGCAAGAGGTGGCCAAACAGCACCAGCCTCAGACCTTCCCACTGGGAAGACTGGACCATGCTGATCCAGGAGATTGCATATCAGGGCTGCCACACACAAAGTTATATTTTATTTACTCCTGCTGCCAGCAGAGAATATGCCAACAGCTAAAAATCCCTTTGCTTTGCTTTTGTTTTTCATGCCTCTGCTATACCTCCAGTCCAAGCTTTATGAACACATACTGGAAAAAAAACATTTAAAATATGACAGCAGTGAAGTTTTGAGCCTTTTAGCACCAAAACAGAATAGGCAATGTACCCAAACACACAGATCCTCAGATGGAAGATGATGCAGCTGAAGGAAATCATTCAGTCTCAAAGCTTCAGAGCAAACTGCAGCAGTTTTGATCATTCTTTACCTATTTTTTCCCCAATGTGTCATAGAGTATTTACACACCAAATAAACTGGGATCTCACTCCCTTCAGTGAGATCATCTTTGCTGAAAATATGGAAGTGATCTCAGGCCACATGATGCAATTTGTAATTTTCCAAGCAAGACACTAAGACATTGCTATCCTTACACACAGGTATAGACAAAAGGGTAATTGAAAATTTCTTCTTTTGTTTAAACTTGTTTAAAGTGCGTAGTATTGATAACTGAGACACTACAAAATCGTAAGCAGGTAAAAGGAGTTATGTTGAAGATAAAACATTACCAATAAAATAATAATCAAACACTACCATTTACTACTAACATTTATCATGATTTCCTCTCTTCAACATCCCTAGGCTTTGAAAACTGATGAAGATAAAATTTTAATAAGACAGTTCCCCTAGTTTTAGGTAATGAATAGACATATTTTCAAATGGAACAACAATTTCCTGCAGATTTACACCTGCAGAATGCAGCCACAAGCCTCAGTGAATCTAATCAAACTGCAGGCTGCTGCTGCTGCCAAAACTGCTCCATCCACTTGCTGCTCGTTGCACCTCCTTGACATCTGATTTTTTATGAAATCACTGAGAAAGCTAATTTTATCTCATTGAACATGATTTTTGCCTCATCCAGTGATCATGTGACTACAGAGGGATCAGCTCATCCAGAACAGAGGCAGCACAGGCACGTAGGGCGGCTGACTCATGGCTGAGATCTGTAAGGTGCAACCGAAATCTCTGTGCTCAGCCTCGGATTTACTTCACAAAAAGCACTTGTTCTGAACCAAACAGCTTAAGCAGGCCACACTTCCCTCCCAAATCCTGTTAGGTAATGTCAGATTTATTCCAGCCTGCAAATGTTCACCTCTTTGCTGTTCTCGTGCTTTTGAGTGCTTTAAAGTTTTATTCTCCCCAGTATGTGAAGATCCCTCCACAACACTGGGCAGAAAAGCTCACCTGAGCTCCCAGAACAGCATTGCTAACACTGGCAGAAAGCAGGGTCCTGGCTTGACTCCACCTTGAACATCAGATCCCCTCCTTTGCTCCCCACACACGCTGTACTCCCCCAGCAGGCTGAGCAGAACTGGCAGCTCTGCAGTTGTGTCTGATCCCACCACACTCTGCTGGCTCTGCTGCCAGGAGCAGTGATACAGCCCTGGGAATTCATGACAATCCTTGTATTTCCCAGTCTTCAAAATTCATCAAGTCTACATGTGCGTTTCACTCAAGTTCAAGATATTACCATGCCCCAGAAGTAAGATATCCAAGAGATTTGGAGGCATCTCAGCACACCTGTACCCTATACCATCATCTTTAAAAGGCCAAATAATCTGTAATTAAACACCAGCCCATTCAATGCTCTGTGCACCTGCAAAAACAACAGCTCAGGTTTGAAATCCCTGGCCATGAACAGTTGCAGAACAGTACTCAGCTACTTGGGAAGCACTCAATGCTCAAACACCCAAATTTTGTTTCCTCAGAGGAAAGAACTATGGGTTGGATGGAGGGATCCTGCAGGTTACACTCTGCTCATGATCTGATGGCTGAACCAGACTTCCACAAACAGGAGAACTGCTAAATACCATATCCAAAAACCTCTCAGCTGCTTTAGTACAGGAAGAGACATGATCAGGAAAGTGCTTTGCCAGGTCTTTTTCATTTTTAATAGAGAATAAATGGAAGCCATAGTAATAGCAACCCTCATCAAGATTTAAAACCAGAGGAAGCTGACCCCTCCTAAATGAGCCTCCTGCTTTCCCTAAAAAGTCAGTCTGTCTGTCCCACAGACACCTTGCTGACACAAAGAAAGAAGTCAGCACAACATGCAGAAAGTCTCCAGGGATCAGGAGCACTGTCACAGGGAAAAAGAAAGTACTGCCTGATCTGCAGAGTACCATCTGCAGGGAGGTCAAAATTGAAGGACAAGTCTTTCCAGTACAACACACTGAAGGAAAAATACAAAATCTTTAGATCTCTTACTCTTGTGGTCAGTTGTCCACAGATCAGAAACACCGGCAGAGAAGTATTTCAAAGTTATTTTAAAAGCCTGTACACATGAAAGAGCTCCCTAAGATACCACAGAACACATCAGGCAAGATGGGTAACACATGGGAGGTCACAACCATTATAAAAAAGTGAACTAATCACAGAAAGCATCAAATGGTTTTCGAAACTGGAACCAAACACCAGGAGAGCATCCGCTTGTTTTTCACAAGAGACTGGGGGAGGGAACTAGGATGAAACACACCACTACTTGGTGATACTGAAATTACAGCATTTGCTGAAAAAAAGCAACTCCTCAGTAATAAAACCTTCTTAAGGAATTGTTAAATCCCTCCTCCAGACCACACAAATTAATATATGGAACCAGCACAACACTTAGTGCCAAACCCACACCACCAAAGGTATGTGCCAGCCTTTCTTAAACAGTGCTTGAACTCAGGCCTACAAACAGGAGGGGCACAAAACAATACACAACACTTGAATCAATTACAAGCTCATTAAACAAGCAGTGGTCCCTACCACTGTATTTTGGCACCCTCACTTTAGGTGAATGAATTGTGGTACTCTCAGACTTCCATCATGTCACTGGTTCATGGATATGTGATCCTTAGTATTGACAATGTTTTTTCAGAATACCTCGGTAATTCCTATGAATATTAAACACTCATCTTTGCTAACCATTTAAAACATAGCAAATTTAAGTTAAAATGCTTCCAGTTGTTGGATAGCAGAGGAGTAATCATTTCTGCCAGACTGAAACCTTTTTTGATACTGTGACACCCAGTGTTACTAAAATTTCTGTTTGCAACCCATTCTCAACACAAATGTTATCACTTACTCAAACTGTTTTAACTGATTTTTGACAACAAATTTCAACTGTACTTTATATTTCTATAGACTAAAGCAAATTGATGCACAAAGCCACCTGACCAAGCAAAACCAAACAATATTTAAGACAAAATGTACTTGCTTTTCTCTGTTCATCATCTTTGCAGTTCTGGAGTTTTTCATCGAAGAGCTGAAAGAAAGAGACACTTGTGAAAATACTGAAAGTGTTATTTTTCCATATAGAAGAGCGAAATCTCAAAACCAAAAGCATTTAATAAGTATTCAAAGCATAAAACCCTGTTATTATGATCCAAAGCAGTTTTATTTCAATATTTCCTTACAGCATTTACTATCTAATGGTTTTGTAACTATTTTTTCCCCATTTATCCCATCCTGCAAGAGACCAAATCTCACAGCTCAGCCTGGCACGATTCTACCATGGCTTGAACAAAAAGGCGAGGGTAAGTAATAAAGTGGCACTCATCAAAACAGCTCCAACTGCCTTTTTTCTATTTCAGCAAAGACCTCTGGGGCATATGAAGCATCTACCAAACAGCCTCAGTCCTCACCAACCTTCCAGGTACCCTGTTATTCAGGTGCATGATTCCAATCTCATAAGATCTGTAAGCACTTCTTTTGGGAAGATATATAGTGATTTCCCAGCATTAATTTGTGTATATGTTCTTAAAAGTGGAATCTGAGATGCAGCTAAGGAAAGTGCAACAAATCCTTACAGAGAAGCTTCCATGGGTATGTAACACACAGTTATCTCTGAGGTGCACACACAAATAACCATGAAGTTGTTCAAGGAAAAGAAAAGATTAAGGGTGATGCTCCAAAGTTCATCACACCCACCCCTGCTCACAGAAGAGGATGTAACTTTTAGGAAGTGAGCTGCAGTTCTTCACTCAACTGCCTGCCTCAAACCTCCCCATGTGTTCACTTTCCCTTGAGGGCTAATTTCTGGTTCTAAAAAAAGACTGATCTTGGTCTCTGTCCATCCTCAAATTGACTCTTCTTTCATTATTAATTAAATCCTACGCCCCTCCCCTCAGCTGGCCTGAAATGACAATTAGAAGGTGTAAAGATTGAAATACCTTCCATCAGTGAAATGTGCTCCATGGCTCCAGAGGGGGAGACCAAGGCAGCCCCTCAGTAAGTCTCTTCAGGGTTGCTTTGAGTTTTGTTTGCCTCTCTTTTGCCTCCCTTCTTTTTTGTTGCTATGCTCTTCCCTCTCTCTGCCCTCCCCTCTGACTGGATTTTTGCTGAATATCTCACATGCAATATTTGCATATTATACCAGGAAAAAAACAATCCAACCCAGCAGAACTAAAACAATTTAAACAGCAATTTTAACCTGCTGAGTCATGGGGAAAAGTGTCCTAAGCAGCAGCAAAAGCTGCTTCTCAATAAGGTGAGTACTGAGAGATACGACCTCACTCCTCACATTCCCATCTATTCTCAAAATACAAAGTATGAACAAACTGTGTTTGTACAACAATCCTACACAGGGTTTTCTGTCAAGGACAAGGCATGGATTATCTATCACTATGCAACAAAGTCTGAAATCATCTGCAACTGTAGTTACACATTCCTTGACAACATTTTATCAAAATAAATTCCAGAATGCTACGAGCAACACAAGGATTTAATTATGTTTTGCAATTAAACTTAATCTCCCTTTGCCATTTCTATAAAGGTGTATATAAAACAGAATCTTTCAGCCACTGTAAACCATTTTACATTAATATCTTTAAGCTATTTTAATTTTTCAACTCCATTTTCCAACTTATTTCAGCCCTTAGCTCATAACTTTTAATTTTTACACCTACAGCAAAAACATCTTTATTTCAGAAGTAGTCAGAATTTATGTAACATACTAAGAAAGGAAGAAAGAGGAAATAAAATTCTATTATCATCAGACTTCCTATATAAAAAAGGTGTGTTTTTTCCAGTTCACAGCCAGATGATCTCTGTGCATCCCACATTTACCAGAACAAATGCCAAGCACAAAACGTGACTTTCAACTTGACCTTGAAACCAGCCTGGCCAGCAGAGCCCCAGCACAGGAAATCCACCACTCAGACACCATACCTTCAGCTGGTCTATCAAGATCTGCAAATAAGCATCAGCCTCCGTGAGCTTCTTGTCAAAATCATGAACACTGGGAACAAATCCTGAATCCACACCCTAGAAATACACAAACAAATCAAAATGAAAAATTCCATTAGCATTTAGGGGGAGAACAAACGTAACAGCAATATGGTTTTGCCTGCCATCTGACAGCAAACACTGCCTTGCCTCTCCTCCTGCCACGTGCAGGCACAGGCAAACAGCTGAACACATTGGGCTTCTGTCTGCAGTAGCAGTAAATTGCTCCACATTTTCAATGGGGATATAATCATCACACACCAGAGCATTTCATTACTTATGATTGAGCAAATCCTCTAAAATTACACTGATTAAAGTTTCTTTATAAAATATAAAGGGGAGTTTAAGTTTTCTGTAGACTGTCTTGTGATTCCATATCCCTACATTTCAGTCAGGGAAGCCCAAACCATACCCAGTGGGATGGCTGCACTTTTCACACCTCAGACAGCGTTGTTCAACTCACAGCTTCCCAGCTAAGGACTGCTAAATCTCCTCTTAAATATGGACCCACCTTTGAGCCGACAAGTCCAAAATAGTTAGTCCTGGCTGCCCCAGTTCCTTTACAGCCCTGGTGATTTTCATCCTTGTCAATGTATTTGAATTCTGAGAGCTTGTGGCACATACTCCATCAAGGACAAAGTATCAGTGAGTGCCACAATGATGATTACTTTTGTATTTTCTTGCTTGGAAATTTCTTTCTCAAAATACTAAACTCAAGAGCACACTCTGCACAGAACCAAATCCTTACCTTTAAACTAATACACCACGTATTTAAAGACCTAAAGAAATTCTCACTGAGTTACCACATTTTTAATTAGAGGAAAGAAAAGAGAAGATTCTTGAAATGAATTATTTCTGCTTTCATGCACATATGCTCTGTACACACATTAAAGGTTTATTTATAGAATACCTTTAATGCAAATGGAACTGCAAAACAAATACTAAAGCACACCCAGCTTGAAAAAACCTGTACAATAAATATATATAGGAGGAAAATATCCATGAAGGGTAAAGAAACAAACATCAGCTATAATAGATCTCAGCAGTGACAACTCTCCTATTAGCCTAAATCCATGCACATGTACTCACACTGATCTCAAACACAGCAGCTTCCCTTCAAACTCTTACAAAACATTAACTGGGCTGTTTTGATATGAGAATATCAAGAGTCTGAACGCACACAGATCAGCCAGTGGGGAAAAAACATTCCATGTGGGGAAGATGGGCAAACCATAGTTGGAAAATTCCATATTAACCATGTTTTCTTTGGCATTGTTTGCTCTGTGAGGGCAGATAGTTTGTTTTAATTTTGTATGATACTGAGCCATCTTATTGGGAGCTTTGTTTATGGCTCTTCAGAGGTGTGAACACTTGTGTGCAGTACAGGAATGACTTGCTCTTGCCTCTGCCCAGCTGTGTGCCCAGTGTCACAAACAGCCTAAAACACAAACCCACCCACTGCCTGGGGAAAATACTCTTTGTTCATTTGCCATATCTTAAACTGTGCAGCAGACTGTAATACCCAAGTCCTGACAACTCTACCTGAATAAATCTATCCATTTAGTTTCTAAACCAGCATAAAGAAAATATACTTCACCCTGTATTAGACAGTCCACACAGGACAAATTTAGAAACAGTGTTTTGAAACAAGGAGGAGGGACAAGAAGAGAAGAAAGCAATGATTTTAATTATGACTAAAAATTAAGAAAAGACAAAAAGCACTCAGTGTAACAAGTTATCAAAAAAAACCCCTGATAGGCAGAAGGGAAAGTCCTCTCAACAAAGGAACTTCTGACACTCCCTCAAACTAGTCGAGTTTAAATTACACTGAAACTGGATCTGAAACCATATGAAATTAGTGTTCTATTTTCTTGTTGAAAATGGAATTGTCTGTAGAGCCAACCCCATCAGTTCAGCAAATGGTCTTGCAAGCTCAGTGAAAAATTATGGAGCTCAGGTTTCCCATACCAAACCCACATGAACTGCACAGAAAACTTTTGCTTAAGATACTATACACAGAAATACAGTTTATGGTGCATGGTATCTGTATGTTGCATCAAAATGCTGATTTTTATTTCAGTCATCACTTCTGAGACTACTGATATGTAACTATCTGGTATTTTTAGTGGTGGCTTAAAGATAAAATGCCATTCTTAAATTCCAGGCTCTTAGCAATATGGAAAGAGCTGATGAAAACATTCAGTGTTACAACAGAGCAGACATCCACATCAAGCACAGAGAGCTGTAACCTAAAAAATTCTACTAGAGAGTTAAAACTTCACTCAACCTGAAGAGAAAGCCATAAACCCAAGTACAATGTCAAGCTAACATAGCACAGATATGAAACATGAAAATAATTTCAAAGAGAAGCAAAGGTATTTAAAGCTGTAGCACTTCACTAGTTTGCTCTTGGTTTGTTTAGATGAAATTTAACAACATACTGAGCAAATTTATTAGTCTGTGTTACGAGATTAAGTTAATAATTTTAAGTTGTCACATAGTTTTAAAATTGGAAACCAGAAGATAACTGGAAAGATAAAAAGATTACCAATAGCACAGAAAAAGCCCTCCAAACAGCAAACAAAATCAACCAGTATTTCAAACCCAGCAGTAATTTAGAAAGAGCAGATATACAAAGTGCAGATTTGCATAACAAATCCTTCTTTCTCTACTATCTGGTCACCCAAAGACACAGTAGAGGTAAAAAGGGGACCCTTTCTCTCCTTCCCTGCCACCAAGGAAATGAGGCTTTGAAAGAAACGGGTGAGCAGAGTCAATAGAATGGCATTTAACAGCTTGTTAAACATTGAAACTGGGAATCTGCACATCTGAACTAGCAACCAAATTCTCATGAGAAACTTACATTATATGCTGCTCACCTATCTATGAACTGACAAAACAGGTGCCTGCAGAGATTGCTGAACTTCCACCTTGGAGGGCAGAATTCAAAACTCAACTGCATTTGACCCTTGACAACCTGATGTAAAGTACAAGTTTGTCTCACCAGGGGAAGGGGCTTGGAGCAGGTGATTGCCAGAGGTCTTCTCCAGCTGAAGTCATAATGTCTTCTAAAATAAGTATCTTCAAATCACGGAAAAGAATAGGAACCCAGACTACCTTAGATCTTCAGAAACACTGATTCTATCCTACTGTCAGTACCTACCTCAAGTAACACAACTTGTTTTTTCCACTGAATAACTGTATCTTTTGAGAAGTACAGTTTACTTCCCTCCAATAATGACTCTGTGTTCATGTAAGTTTAAAAGAATTAACAGTTACATTACCAAAAGAAACAGATGCAGAATGGAGTAATTTAAAAACCTTCTTGTCTGCCCACACCTCCCAGCCCAAGGTGTTTGGTGTCTGACTCCTCCCCATAAAGAAACCCATATTGGTAACAACTCTGGTGAAAACAGAGTAAAGTATCATAGCATTTTCTCCCTCATCCCTCCTACAACTTCTGCACTGTCCCTCCCCTTCAGGACACAGCAGGACAGACAGCTTAAAGACCAGACTCTACAGGGCACATCTCAATCCCAGTGTTTGTAGGCAGCAAGGGGAAGTGGGCCCCAGCAGCACTTTGGGTCAGACCCCAAGCAGAGGCCTCCCCCTGAAATCTGAGTGATTCCTGGGAATGCTGGGCAAGCAGACAGGATGGTTATCCCAGGAAAGGGTGTACATGCTGGTCTGGGCTTGAGTAAACAACTGTCATACAAACAGTCCTGCAGAATTATCCCCTTCAAACACAACCCTTCTTTTTGGAGGGGTAACCAAGAGGGCAACAACAAAACATAAACCAACTGAAAATACACATTATGAGCCTTATTTTCACTAGAGAACTGCCAGCATTAAGGGCGTCTACATGTTGTTTCCCTGTGCTCTAAATGAGAAGTCACACATACCATAATGCATTTGTATTCAAACCTTGTCCGTGCTGAGAAGTAATTCAGCCTAATTTAAACCAGTTCTTTCAAACTCGGATGGGATGAAAAGATTGCATCATCCTTAGAAGAAGCATACCAGAAAAAATCAAATACATTTCTCCAATAAAAGCATTACAATAATAGCTTTGCTGGGGGAGGAAGAGAGAAAGCTGTACAGAGCAGACTTTCTTATCTTTCTGAAGACACTTCTGCCACATTCTTCACCTAATTAGGATTCCAAGTCCAACAAAAAAAGTCTTGTGTGAGTTAAAGAAGTGCATAAGAATGTTTTCCTTCTATCCACACTATCTCATAAAAACACATCCCCTGTCTACAGCATCTTTGATTTTGTCAAGTAGGACATTGCCTGTAAGGACCAAGGATAAAAAAATGACAAACCAACTCATAAGCCACTAGAAAATGAGCACTTTCATGGCAAAACCAACCCAACCCTATTTTTTGTCTCTGCTAGATTTGTAAGCAATATTTAAAGCTTAGAATGTAAATGTCTCAAGTTTAATAGCAAATATATGGGTTCTGGAAAGCATTTGAGCCTTCCAAGCAGCCAGGATATTGCAATTCTTATGAAAAAACTCCTGTTTTGCAAAACACAACACGTTTAGCAAAGACTGTGTAACTACAGCTATTTTCATGTCTTCAAGAAAAACAAAGTTCAAAAAACAGAAGTATTTACACACTGATGTAAAACTCTGTGTTTAAAGCATAGGTTACAACTCTGAAACCTCATAAATACCAAATATATTCTAGAGCACCTTTCCTTTACCTGTGTCTATTCATTGATCCATAATCAACACAGACAACGCACGTGTTCTAAGGTGCTTATCCACTATCAATAGTTGTTAGCAAGATCTGAAAATAGCAGCATGCCTGCCAACACCCTGCCCTTCCACCAGCACCTGAAACACACCTATACTGGATATATTTTTAATCTAAAAGAACCTGTACTTAGTTTTATGCAAGAATTCTTGACTAACACTAGAAGCAGCACTGAAAAGTCAGGGAGTAACAATCTAATATACTTAAAAGAGTAAGATACTTAAGGCATAAGAAAGCTTTACCTTTTATTCTTGTTTGCAGCTTTAGAAAGGTCATATAAATCCTGGTTAATGTAATACTAAATGAACCTCTACTATCAACACAGTTTCACAAACATTTTACACCAGCATAAATGAAGGAGAAACAAATCAGTTGCCCTGTTGTTTACTCTCACCTTTACTCTGCTCTTTCTCTTGAGTCAGCATAAACATTTACCTTGCCACACAAGTAACTCAATGTGGAAACTAATCGGGGTTAAAATCAAACTTGGAAAGGGAGCGCAGCAGGAAAAGTAGTTTTAATTTGTGCCACTTCTGAATCAGTTCCAAATTCAGGTCTTCTTGCCACTCTGCCCCTTCCCTGTTGCCAGGAGAAGCGAGACAGGACTGCTCCCAGCAGCAGTGCCAACTCCACGTATTGGGAAGCCCTGGTGCAACTCAGTGTTTAAGCCATGGTATCTTCACAGCCACCATCACACATCCACTTCTCAGAATCAAGTTTTCTTACCTTACTATTTGCTACTGAGGATGTAAACTGCTTGTTTCAATTATGGAACAGAGCAATTAATTTTTATTTAATTCCTTTCACTTTTATGGGGCTAAGAAATGCCCCAGACTTTGTACTGACAGTAATTTCAGTTCCTTTGTCTCTACAGAGTTCACTTAAAGGCTGAAATAGCTTAGGGCAAATCAAGTAAGAAAGTCACTGTGTTACTGTGACTCTGTAAAACAAGAGTTATCTTCAAGGGGTTTTCACATGGGAGAATTCCAGAACCAAGAAGTACTTGTAGCAGTAGGGTGGCACTTGAAAGACAGTGAGGACAGAGGGTGTTTACACTGAACAGGGCACCTAGAAGCATGTCCTGTCTGAATGGGATTGCTGGCTGACATAAAATGCTGCTGAGGAACTAAAGAAAATTTGAGATAACCTATCACCCCACACCTCTGCTCAGACAAACAACAAGCCTAAGCCACAATATACCTTCAACCCATGAACATCCTCCCCCTTGTCTCCTGTGGCCAAGAGGCAACTGATGTGCTTGTCACTGCAAAACCACTGACCTGATAATGCCACAACAGCAGCAAGTTGGGGAGAGAGCACTGGTGGGTTCAGGATGGTACCTCCAGTAGTACTGCACCAGGCATTCAAGGACTTTTCAATAGCCAAAGCTAATACTAGAACAACTATGTGTGTTTTCCACAGTAGCTTCAATGTAACTGTACACAAAAACAAAGCAAGCAGAACAACCTACTTCAGTTTCAAAATTCAGCCAAATTAGGCTACAAGCATATCTGAAATGTTTCCTCCCTATTGTTGTTCCCTTTGGATACAACATTACTAATAGCCTGCTGGACAGCTTGGTTCCCTTTATTCATTCTGTGTATTTATGACTCAGTTCCTTGCCTGTAAATCATTCTTGCAAGTTTAGGCTTAGAGGGGCAGGGGAGAAAGGAGGTACAAAACAAGTGCGTCTTATTAAATGCTTCAAAAGCATTTCCATTATAAAGGCTGAAGGACAACACAGCAGAACATTTAGACAAAAATAAAACCAGCAAGACTAATCAGACTAGAGAACACACAGACACCACTTCACCTTTCCACCTCGCATTAACTCCTAATCCTTCCTGATTTGGTTCACACAACACACAAACCACCTGGGTTTCAGTGCCGTTTCTCACATCTCAGATGTGTAGAAGTGTGTTTGGCATTGTGAAGTAAACTTTGAGGCTCACTTTCCAAACTTGAACAGGACAACCAGAACAGGCAGACTGAGAGCAGCATGAAAATATGAAAAAAAACCTCCAAAACTCAAGAACGATACATTTGAACAAAACCAAATGTATAAAGGTTTTGTATGGCCGATAATCACGTGTCTTCTGTTTCCGACAGAAACTAAGAACGTAAGAAAATGCCCTTACAGAAAATAATCTCTGCCGCGGCTCTCAGCCCCCTCCATCCCGCTGAGCCAATAATCCCCCGAAGAAGCCTTTTGACTTTTTTGCCCAAGGGAAAAGGAAAGCGAAAGCGCCGCGAGTGCACGGAGCGCCGTTTTGTTTGAAGGCTACGGAGGGCACGGCGTGTTTGTGCACAGCCTGTATCCTCCGGGAAGCATCCCTGAGGGAGAACGGCACCGGCACCGGCGCTCGGGGCTGCTGCCGGGAGCAGAGCCCGGCCCGGGGCTCGGGGCAGGGCCGGCCAGGAGCAGAGCCCACCCTGGGGCTCGGGGCAGGGCAGGCCGGGAGCAGAGCCCACCCCGGGGCTCG
>JAOXXN010000120.1:8221376-8236642 GCA_026770055.1 Myrmophylax atrothorax
TGCTTTCACAACATCCTCTTCCACTACTAATTAGGTTACCTAGGCAACAGATGCTATCTCCTACCTCAAAGGACCCTCCTGAGCATATGAGAAAATCTAATTCCTGTATATTCTGTGTTTATTTTTCTTTATACATCATATTTATTTGTTATTGATAGATAGAGCAACATCAAGGGTAGTAGTTAAAGCTGGTGTATATACATACATAAATACATACACAATGCATCCCAAAATATATGTGTGTTATTATGTGTTTTGAACAGTATGCATGCTCTCTAGTACAAAGTCATATTGAAATCTGGAGAAAATGTATCTTTTTCCCTCTTTTTTCCCCCACTTTTTTGGTTCAGTAAATAACAGAAATCTGACTGTGGTAATTTTTGGGTACTAGGTGGGAATTTCAAGAGATGAAAGGAAGAAGTAAAGTTAAGGAAACATAAAGCTGAGCAATCAATCAAAAACCACAAGTAAATAGAATGTGTGCCTCTAGTGTTCATTTTTTCTCCATAGCTGAAAACACTAAAGGATATCTGTTACAACTAAGTTTCCCTTGTGTCAATTTAGAGTCAATTTATGTCTCCTTCTGCACTTTATTCTGGAATTTAAGACCAAATAATTTTTTTTTAGGTCTAGCATTGTTCCCTATGATTTGTACATAGGAGGAGCCCTATATACAGTATAAGCCCTCATTTAATACTGCCCTGATTTTGGGGTGCCAGAAAGATTTTTCTTCAAGGTTACTGGTTTTTGTATAAGGATGAGAGAAAAAAAGTAACAAGGTTCACCCTACCAAAAATGAAAGAATGGTTTGGTTTTTTTCTTATCTGAGAATTAAAATATCCCTTTTGGGCTCTACTTAAGGGATTTGCTTCTTCCTTGTTCTGATGAAAACAAAAATGCAGAATTTTTTTTTATCCTACTCAACTCTCTCTCTCTGTCTCTTCCATAAGAAATGTAGAAAGAAGGGGAGAGTTGATTTAGTAGAAGAAAAATAGGTAGCCACCAGAACTGGCAGAATAAATTCAGATTGCTCCCCAAAAACCCTTATCTGCACTTGGGCTTCAATTTAGAAAGCAGATGGGTGCTTTGCTACTGTGACAGCTCTCAGGAGCTGTCAGGAGACTCTTCCATCTCTGTGTGAACAGAGCAGACTCATGCAGAATGCAGTTACATCTGATTGCCAGATGAAGTGAGAATCAGTTACAGCAGCACCTCCTGCAGCTTGGTGTCAGCAGGAACAAAGCCCAGGGTCGAGGATCAGGGAGAGCCTTAGCACAAGTACGAAAACAGAAGCCTGGGACACTACAGGACACTTTAAGCTGCTGTCTAGGCTAAAACAACCACTCACAACAATTAACTCCAGCTCAGGTAACTTCTGAGCTGTAAATCATTGGAAGTTTGGGAAGTACACCAGGGCAGTCTCACTACAATTTCCACTCCTACCATTTTCCATAGGCAGCAGCTATTGCTGCTGCTGGAGGCAGGGGTGTTTAGACTTTATGGGCAGAGATACTACCCCTATTTTTATAGTATGCTCTTATTTTCATTAAGGGATTCTATAGCTTTCAAACAAGATTTGGGGTTCTAGGGTTTTTTCAGCAAAATCAATGGAATTTCTGTGGAGATCTTTAATGATATCATAGTCTTAGTTTCACATTTCAGTAGTCAGACCTTATTTTGCCCACTGTCTAACATGAACAGTTTTGGTGACTTTCACTGAAGCTGAAGTTGCTCAGAACTGTTGAAATACACCCAGATGTCACGGACTGAAACAAAGGAAATCCTACCCAGCTCGTAGGCAGCAGCACACACAGGGCAGCTCTGTTCCTCACTCTGTAAGCCAAGAAAATCCAGGCCTTCTTGCATCTGTTTGCTTCCAGGTTTTAAAAGTTCAGTCCGTGAACTTCCCAGTGCCCTGATAAACCATTTAATTTGAGCAGTAACTGCAACATATCTTCTAAGCAAATGCTACAATAACATTAATATTAAAATCTTTAAATGCTACTGGAGTTAACTGAATTCTCTGGACAGTTGACAAAATGGAGAGTTACATCATTTGCTTTCCATTGCCCGAGAGAATTAGTTTTTGAAAATAAACTTGTGAGGAATGTACTTACAAGGAAGTCTAACTATAAAAATAGTCTGAAGTGTACAGTGAAACTTTGATTTCCATAGATAAGCTGAAGTTGGTAATGTTCAGGGTGTTGTAATTTCTTAAAGTTTGTGTTTACTTGAGGTATACACAATAAATAATTTCTTTTAATTTACTGGTCAAGTGTGCAATATGGTTTGTAGATCAGCCTTCAGCCTTTGAAAATAAGTTACCAACAAAGGAAAGCACAAGTTTAGTTGGGTGTTTCCAGTTCAGGCCTAACAGCACAAAAGTTATTCATACTTGTGTGTTCCTTTGGTGTTGATGTGGTTACATGTACATAATCAAGAGCAAAATTTATCACACTGACTTAGAGATAAAAGCATGTAAATGCCCACAGTTGAGCTCTGCTACTCTTACTGCTTAAGCAAAGAGGAGGATCTGAGTGTTTCATTAGTATTACACTCTCTGGTTTATGTTGACTAGTTCTAATTATGCTGTTCCTAGTCTGCCAACTAGAGAAAAGATGCAGCTCTTCTGAATACAGCAAAACCAGTAGCCAATGAGCTGTTGTCAGTCTTTCAGATTTTGGCTTACATATCTGCCAATTTTAGACTAAACAAAATCCTACCCACAGTTTTCCCTGATCCAACTGTCACTTACATCTTGATAACATTAACCCATTCTGTCTGTGAAATGTTACATCTACTTGGCTTTACACTTTTAGATGGGAATTTAATCTGTTAAATATCAGAAGTGTTGGCTACTACATTTAATTGCTACAGTCATTGCATTAAATTTACTCTGAATTGCACTGAATTTCTAAAACACAAGGAGGCCAATGCTCTTTTTCTTGTAGGTAGTGGACCAATCTTGACTGTGGAGTTAACTTAAAATTTCTTTGTGGTTTTTAGCTTTACTCCTTTATACCCACAAATCCTTAACTGTAGCACTGTAGTACTTTGAACATTTCAGGGATAATGAGTGTGGTGTCAGCTGGTGCAGTGTGAAGCACAGGTAATACTCTGCAGCATGAGTTCTCTTAGTAGTGCTTGGCTGACTGAAGTGATGGCTGTCATTTCTGTTCTCAGCATATTCTGTACCGTGAGTGCTCAGACTGTGTAACTACTTCTTGGAAATGTTTGATTTTTTCATGCACAGAGAAACTCTGCAGTATGGAATCTGCCTTTCTCTGGGGTTTTTTGCATGTATTCAATAACCCTTTGTCAGATTCCTGATGTTAAGAAATTCAGATGTCTGGATACAGAGACTGGGGAGATGGACAGATTAATAGACATACACATATGTACATAGATGTGTGTGTGCTCTCATGGAAAAAATCCAGATGGAAAAAACTGGCATGTATGGGAAAATCAAGACATATGGTAGCTTTAAATCAGATTTACTTTACATTGAATTTACATTGCCTAAAGCATAATAATGCCAGCAGGAACAATGCCTCCACTTAGGCAAGCTGTGGACCAAGTGCTGGGCAAGGAGTCCTGTGGAAAGGGTAGGAAGTATTACAAGATGGGGAGAGCTCTCTGCTACCATGTATCAGATTGTGTAATTGGAAAATCAGTACACTTTATATCCTAGGCATTTAAAATTATTTATGTATGCTTAAGCTCTTCCAACCAAAGCAGAAGTTAAAAAGGAAATTTGGTTTCTGAACCTTCAGTGTTCATTGCAACCTTCATTTTCAACCTTTTCTTGGCAACCTTGAAGGCCAGCAAGGTCCTATATTTTGCTGGTTTCTTGTTGGCTTTTATTTAATTTTAACTAAAGCTCAAATAACCCATGCAAGCTCCTAACTCCAGAGTCTGGAGCTTTCTTTAAAAAAACAGACAAAAAAATTGGAAAATGTTTTATAAAATCTTGGTAGTCAGTAATACTGAACTTGATTTCTAGAACAAGTAGGCAGAAAATGAGAAAGGAGCATCTTCCAAGCAGATAGGCCTTACTAATCTAAAATGGGACAAGGAAAACTTTCATTCCACTTCATTTTAACTTTTGGATGGTATTTGAATTAGCCTTGTGTGTTTGGCAGCTCCTCTGCTGAGCCGTCTGTTTCAGATTATGAATGCTCGGAGGGCACATCACACCCAGGGAGACAGTTCCCCTGAACACAAGAAATTTGAATTGGATTTGCAGTGTAGTCATCTGTAAACATGGACGTGCATGTACATGTGCATGACACATCTAAATAAACTGTTTATTTGGGACAAGTTGGAGCATTCAGACAGCTGGAGAAACCTGAGGGAGGGTAGAAGTGGAAAACCTCAGGCCACGTTTGCTGTCCTGTGCCTCCTGTCAGTGCTCAGGCCAGGCAAAAGAAGAGAAAACCACCCAAGGTTCAGGAAATTCTCTTCTGAACTGTAAAGTTCTTAATGGACTGAGAGCTAATATATTAACCAGTTTTACATTGCACTTAAACAGTGTCTTAAAGGGATTGTAGAGTAGAGAAACTGTAATCTGGCTCCTTCTGTTAATGAATCATCTCTGGTCCCATCACAGTGCTAGAGGTGAATGGCACAGTGAATCAGAATGCTGTAACCAACTCTTGGAGAGCCTTTCTCATGCCTAAGTACTTCTTGGCCAGGAAAGATCCATAAACTTTAATGGTGCATTAGCTAAATTTGATATTATTTATGGCATACTAGCATCACTTATCTTTTTCATATGTTATCTGCTTTGAACATACTTTTTTTTTTTAAGAATATAGTGACCCCTCCCTTTTCCTTCCTTTGCCCAGAATGCTGACTCAATTCCTTTTACTCTTTCAGTCAGCTTGCAGTTTTAGGCATTTCCTTGTCCAATTTTCAGGGGAACACAGTTTACTTCCCTCTCATGAGCATTGTTGAGTTCTGTTGCAGCTGCTGAATCTCATGCTGGCTGGAGATGGAGGAGATTGCTTTGCAAGCAGTAGATACTGACATTAGACCATCTGCTCTTCATGGAATTCACTGAAACTTTGGACTTGGGTAGCAGTTGTGTATGAGAAGAATATTTGGCAGTGATGGAAGAAATGGTAAATCTGGAACCAGCCAGGAGACTGGAGGGTTAAATTAATTTTGTCACAGATTCTCCTTCTAGGTCATTTAATTTCTTTTTTTATAGGTTTTCACATGATCCAAATCCCCCAGACTGTTTGCATTATCAGCAAAGTTTGAGTCCTCTGGTGATGAGGATCAGACTGAAACAATATAGTTTATAGTAAATTGTGAATAGAGCATTGACCAAATGTAGACATATTGTTTGGGCAGGTCTTATTAAATTTGCATGAAGAGTCTTAATTATGACATTAGGTCGAGTGAGGTGCTTGGAAATACTTCTTCCTGCTTGAAGTAGCACATACAGTTCATTTAATCGGATAACTGCATATTTGCAGTTAGATGTGCAACATCTAAAATTTTAGCAATTTCAGTTTTTGTAATATACTTAATCTGCTCATCTCATCCAAGATAGATCTTTATATTACATTGCTTACTCAAGCATTAAGTTCTATTACTTTTTAAATTAGTAATCCCCAAAGAGCAAGAGGAATTGATGAACATTATTCTGTCAATGTTAGAAAACTGAAGTACCTGAAAGAAAAAAGAAGTCTAATGAAAATTTTGCCTTTTTGGATCCTGTTAATGGAATAAGTGCTTTTCCCATATGAGCAATTTGTGAAGTGATTACAGGGGACAGAACTGCAGATACAGATAAAAGTCAAGCTGTATGATAATGGCGAAGGGGAGAGAGAGAGACAGAATCTCTTTTTAGAATCTGCCAAAGACGTAAGTGCTGTTTTGGGCAAGAGAATTCCTTTAGCCTAATGCCATCTGGATGCTTTCCTCTGTGCCAGCTGTCATATAGGCCAAGCTGCCTGTCCTGCCTCTACCACATTTCTTGAAATAAGAATAAAATTAAAAATACAGTAATTTCCTGTTACCTGGCTGGAAACATATCCTTGAAGTGACTTAGAAACCCAAGTAACCCAAGGAAGCAAGCCAAGCTTCTGTGCTGCTAACAGAAACTTTGATCAGAAGTTTCCCATCCATGTCCTGAAGTAATCTTTGAGTACTTTTTGCCTTTCAAGCCTCACTGGCAGCTAAAACTCCTGGCTGTAGGATCTCCTCCAATTTGTTGTCCAGTGCACATGATAAATATAGTCAAAACACCATAACAAAAAAACAAAACCAAAACCCTCCACACACCCCCACCCAAGATCTTCTGTTTCATTCTTTTAATTAGTAACTAGATAGATGTATTTATAAAAAAAATGTAGAGGTTTTTTACCTTGATCCATACAAGGTGCCTGTATGGTTTGTATTTTTGGGCTGGCAGTTGTGCCATCTGGCTGATGGATTTGTTCTGCAATCCTGTGTACAAGAGCCACAGCTAATTTTTAGCCTGGGATTTACTCCCTACTTAGAAGAATTGAAGTTGAATTAAATTAAGTAACTCATCTATATATTAATTTTACAGTTAACTAATAGCTCTACTGATGCTTTTGGAGTATTTTTTTTCTCATGTTTATCTGTATGTCTGTAATTTACCATCATTAATGCTATCACAAGCAAAGGAGACAGAAATTCATGAAATTATTTTGTACAGATGTTTCTGTAAGGAAAATCATTAGGGTAAACTTGATTTACAACAGGAACAACTTCTGTGTCTTCAGTAAACAGGAAGAGACTGACAATCAAGAATGTTTCAGTTTTGGATGTAATTTGAATGCCTTTTGAATCATGGAGATTCTTTTAGGAAGAATAGATCCTCTGTTTGTGCAAAACTCATCCAGCTGTCTGACCTTATGTTGCATATATGGCTTCATCCTCTGTCTTATACCTAAAACCTCAAAGCTCATCTTCTTTGGACCTCAGTGATCTTTGTGCCATTGTTGTACCTCTTATCTATTTGTCTTGTGAGCACTGTGGGGGAATTGTCCATCTAAAGAAGGTCAAAATTGTTTGCCATTAAACTGATTTGACAAATTAAACTGATAGGGTGATCTAAAAAATCTGGGTGGTTTGATACTTGTGCATCTTCATCAATAATTTTGGTAATCTGGTGTAAATAGCTATACATTCTTCAATTGCTTCTCAGCTTTTGTGCATCTCATTTAAATGAATATTACCAGTAACAGTGGGAGTTAACAGTGTGTCAGATTCTGCAGTGCATTTTTAAGACCAGAATATATTTAAATGTAATTTTATTTGAAAACTGAGCAAGTCTGATTGCAAAACTGTTGTGAAGCTACTGAATCCATGATCTGGTTTTCACAGTCACAGTGATTATTATACTGGGAGTATTTTCCATGACTTTTTAAGTGCTACTAAAACTCACTTAAAGAAACATTTTTTATGAATGGTCACCAGACTTCCATAGCTCTGCTGCTGTGTAGCTGTATCTGTTTGTAGATCAATCAGCTTCACTTGTTTAACAGGGGACATTGATGCAATATCTTTTATTACAGGTAACAGGACAGGAACATAAGGTGACACAGAGGTAAGGAAGTCCTTGTGAGCTGGTGGAGTTCAAATTCCATTAATGCCCCTCTCACCTGACGCACAGACATGTGCACACCTTAAACTGTTCCATCAAGGCTGAATCACTGCTGTGTTACTTCAGCAACTCAATCATAAAAATCCCAAAGAAAACCAACTAATCAAACAAATCATTAATTGAGGAAATAATTTTGTCATCTTTAAGGATATTTTGTGTTTCGTTGTGTGTGCAGGCATATGAGAACATATGTTGAATTGTGAACTCTTTACTGCACTTGTACTTTGCAGCAAGAAGAGAATGTTCAGTCTTTGATATTTAGCAATCATATTTATTAAATATGTTTAAAACATTTTTCAGAAAGGAAAATATTTTAGGTATTATCCATCAAGTTACATTCTCTTACTGATAGGACCAAACTGATGTACAAGACTGAAAAATTATAATTACACATCAATTACTCAGTAGTCCAAAATACAGAGAGAGGTTTTAAGGCAACATTCCTTATCCTTAGATGCTGACACCAGTGGGAGTATATGTTTTGCACTTAAAGGAACATTTTGCCTGCTGGTGTTGTGCAATAGTTGGCTGAGTAACAGAAGAGATTCCTCTCCCTGCTACAGAGCTGTAAATCAAAATAATCCCACATGGTGGTTTCTCATTTATGGCCATGCAGCAGGATTGTGGTTCTGAGAAGGGGAAGTGCAGCTGAAGGAGCGTCTCTGGAGATTCCTGCAGACACACACCAAATTCCTTCTGCCTGCACAAAGAACCTTGCAATATGGTATTGGATAGATTTCACAAAGTGCAACCTGCAGTCTCTGATTTAAGTTTAGGAAAAAAATTAACTACTAGTGTAAAATTCAACACAAATATTGTGTTGTTTTGAATGTGTGTTTTAAGTGTTTTGTTGTTAATGCTTGAATTGTTGCTCAGCTTGAAAACTGGCCTGCAGGTGGTAGGCTACTGTGATTTGGAAGAGTTAGTTTTTTTGTTTTATGACACACATTTGCATCAGTGTTATTTTAATAATTCTGAAACTATTTACATTGTTATGATTGTAATTAAGACTGGATGAATATGAAAGAAAATTGAGAAGGTTAAGGATATATTAGAAGATAAAATCATGAAAAGGACAAAAAAGGAAAGTCTCAAGAAAAAACACTTGCTAGTATCAAGATTTACAGCAATGCCAGAAAAATGGCATCATGTCATAAATAGTCATGAGTTTGTCTTACAGACAAACCATATAATGAGAAGAAGTATTATCAAATGGTCAATAACATGCTCTTTTACCTAATTACTTCTTGTATCTTGTAATTCTGAAATTAATTAATGATCTTTGCGAAGTGCAGAGTGAACTAGTTCTAGGTTAGGGGAATTTTGGGAATTCAGTATGTAGATTCTATTTGTTAATATTTTCTATTTACTTAAAACAAGCCATGCATTCCCTGGATTTATAGTATAGACCAAATGCCTAAGGAAACAGGGAGTAGAAGAAACTGCTGGTAGAAGCCTTCCTGCCTGCTACTTTGTAAATACACTGGTTTTCAACCCTCATTTTGGTTTAATATACAGTACACACTACAATATTGATGTGTTTAATTTATAATGAAGACTGATGCTGTTTCAGCAGTGGTATTGCTTGTTCTGTTTCTGTCAGAACATGTATTAAGCTGCTCAAGGAAGAGCAAAATTTCCAACTGCTACATTAGCTGGACATCATATCTAATTAATGCCTATTGAAGATTTTTCTGGGTTTCAAATATGGTCTTGAATTAAAAATGTCACTCTGCTTTCTGTTGTCCAGCTAATTATATTGAGGTCAAGCTGACCTCTTGAATATAGCAACATTTTCTCTTATTCTTTTGCAGCATGAAATTGGCTCATATAAATTAATTTGAGAAAATATGCTTGCAGTCTTATTGAAAAGATAAATTGTGTGTGTTTTAAAATGGCATGGATGAGTCTGTACTGCTGCATTTTAGATTTGCCATCTCTTCCATCAAATGTAATTGTTCTGAAGAGACACACTCAAGCCCTATTCAGGTTATTTTCAACTGTAATATTCCAAACTCCTAATGAAATTTAAAGATTGTTTGTTCTGATTGTTATGGTTCAAAAATAATTTTAGCCTTTGGGATTTTGAGTATTTGCAGTATGAATTACATTATTTTACATAAACAGAGAGGCACAATTATTCCATACTTTACTCGGTTTCTGCCAGATGAAGAAGTTAAATTCAGGTATATTCAAGTATTTCTGAACATCTGAACTGAAAACACTTCAGAAATGAAGAAATATGCAGTTACCTTAATATGCTTCTTTAATACTGCTACAGTTTTGTATAAGTTTTATGATCCCACAACCCACTTTGAAACACTTTCAAGGCAGCTAAAACTGAAAGTCTGCAAACCACCTGAAGAAGCTAAGAGACAGCACAAGAGAAATGGGTGGATTATTCCTACTCAGTTTTCCTAATGATCACTGCACATACTCTAATAAGTAAACATCCTTCTAGAAGACACACTGTAGGACTCACACATTACAAGTTTTATGAAAAAAAATCCCCGTAAGTTAACAGATCTGTATGGAAGAGAGCGAGTCAGGCCATAGGACTGTAATGTTCCCTTGTGGCTTTAAAACATACCAGCCTATCTGCAACCCTCTGTCTAGAAAACTTGAAGCTGTATAAAATGTAAAGTGCACATAAAGCACATCCTGGGGTGTAGTTCTGGTTAAAGCCACACCTACAGCTCTGACTTCCTAACCCAACTTGTGCCACTACTCCTGGAAAGTACCCTGAGATTTCTGATAAAAGGTACCTTCAGTCCAAAGGTCATCAAAGTTTTGTGTGATGATCTTCCTGATTGCTCAGGAGGGATCTCTCAATAATCCAGGTGTGGGAAAATGCTGTTTGGGATCAGGACGAAGGGTGTTGCTTGGCTCTCTGAACCCTGTGCAATGTGAGACAGTCTCTGTTTACCCGTGAGCAGGCTCCCTTGCATGGTGTTCTTCAGTCATAGAACAGTGGCTCTTTTTTTGGCCCAGGATTTTGTGTGCTCATGCACACGGTTCCTTTTGTTCTGAAAACCTCAGAATGCTTTAATCCTTTTGACCTTTAGATCCCTGATTCTGTATATGCGGTACTGGAGCTACTAATCTGCTTTGCCCTGGAATTCCAGAGGGCTGGGAACATCATTTCATGCTCAGGTATGCAGGAGGCAGGAGTGAGTCACTCCTCTCAGCCTCCTGAGTGTTCATGGGTTGCAGCAACACTTTTCCTAGAACGAGCAGAACAAGTCATGCTAAATGCCTGTGTGATGTTTTGGGCTTCCTGTGTGC
Source organism: Myrmophylax atrothorax (assembly GCA_026770055.1). NCBI lineage: Eukaryota > Metazoa > Chordata > Aves > Passeriformes > Thamnophilidae > Myrmophylax > Myrmophylax atrothorax. The sequence continues at coordinate 8,232,307 of JAOXXN010000120.1, forward strand.
TCATCCATAGGATAAACAAGGCTATAAGAAAGGAAGGGATGGACACTTAAGATATTATTTCCAGGGAAACCAATGGATGTGATTAAAATGCTTTTAGGTATGTTTGCTTTACTAACAAACATACTCGGTAATCATAAGAGATTTAAAAAGCACAGAGGTCATTAATGTCTGACTCTGACTGGTGTGAGGCCTTTCTACACTGTCTTGCCACAGCACAGGTTTCAAATTCAAGTCAACTGTACCAGAACAAGTTGCTTTATACTCTTACACAGTGTTTTACAGTGGGAATTTGCACCAAAACAGTTATGCTGCTGGTGTGCTCGCAGCACTGCTGCAAGGCCCAGCCTTCACCAGCCATTTGGCTGGGCTTGATTTGTTAGTAGTCACTTGCCTGTCCAGTGTAGACTAACCTTGTGCATTGTACTGTTAAAGAAACAGTAAGGAATGTTGAGATCTGATACCCATTTGTCAAAATGTCAGTACTTAAAATCATAAAAAATCCTACTATACTTAGAGATATTAGCCTGCTAATACTGTTCTCCATGTCCTTTTGCTATCCAGTGTCCTGTAATAGAGGATCTTATGACAAAATATCAACACATAGCAGTTATTGCAGAGCAAATTACAGATAAACACATTTCCTGCAAGGGAATTCATGTTCAGTGTGAAAAGATATAAAATGAAACTGTCAGTTCAAGTACTCACACTTCATTGACCTTTTGACTTTCTTACTTATTTTACAAGCTTTCCCAAAAACCGAGCACAGAATCCTACTACTCCTTACACAATTCTCAGTGCAGAAGATATTGCAAAAGATCAAGATTGATGGGGAGAGACAAAAAAACCCAGGATTTCCACTGAGGAGCAAATGGGAGGAGAGGTATGTTGAGAAAGTCCCCCAGTTCCAGAGTTCAAGGAGATCTTCTGCCTTAGCCAAGCCCTTGTGAGCTGCTCATGGCTAAACCAGAAAGGCAGTTGGAGGGCTTTGTTTTGTAAACCTGCCAACAGTTCTGGGTAAATTTTAGTAGCATTAATTTTTCTCTTAACAGAAAATAAGTATGAAGACCAGTTTTATGACCCAATGTCAGGTGATGACATTTCTACTCCAGCTTAGAAGCAGAGAACTGTTTCCTTCTGGGAGCTGTCATTCTGGATTCCTACAAACCTGCAGTACAATCATTTATCATCATGAGGCTGACAAGTGCTGTTGTAGTTGTTACAGAGATATTTGAGGCTCTGAGCTGGTTGTTTTAACTCAGGTGCTTGGATGCATCCAGGACAATTTGTGTGTGAGATGCACAGAACGATCAGCAACAGCAGAGATCTACATGACTGCACTAATTCAGTGTTGATTGCATGAGACTCATTATTATTTTAATTTACAGAGGCCACAGTGGTTACCATGAGTGATTCTTGCCCTCTGACTGTGGACAAAGTGGTCATGTATAATGATTGAAAGTCCACCTGCCTCTCAGAGGAGCCAAGTGTGCTGTGGACACGGCCAGGGTGAAGGTGTGTAACCACATACCTGGCACTGTCTGCTGGTTCCTAAGCTGCGAATGCAACTGCTACTGCTGCCTAGGAGAGCTCAGCAGCAGTATGGAAGGGCTCTCCAGAGTGGTGAACTGCCTCACAGTTCACAGTTTGAGGGACAAAATGGTGGCTCTTTTTGTTCTGGGTATTTTGTCACCCAGAGGCTCCAGGAAGGTCAGCCCTCAGGAGTGATCATTTGGACAGAGCAGATCCACCTCCTCGACCAATGTTCTGCTTGGGGGGCACTTGGGACATTTCATCCTGCTCTGGGTGAGGTTGCCCTGCTGGGAGAAGCGAGTACCTGTACAAGTCCCTCCTTGACTCAACACTCTTTCTCCAGAGCCTCTCTGCAGCTGAGGGTCTAGGCCTGGACCGGAGGGGAAACAGCAGAGGGAAAGGGAACAGCAGCAAGAGCACATCTGCTGAGTCACATAGCCTGCCCACAAAATCCTGCTCACAGCAGCTCCTGACATCCAGCCTCTAACTCCAGAGCAGGTCTCAAGTCCCTGTTTGGCATTTTCCTTCTATTAGTACTATGAACACATAAGCCTGGGTGTAACCTCCCTCCTGAGAGGCCACCAGTCCCTGCCAAGCTGTAGCCCTTCTCCTCATCCAGGAAAGGAGATTGAGAGACTGAGAAAACAACTGATGGAGCAAAGGGCACCCACATGAGATCATGGCAGCTGACAGAAACCCAGGACCTCTAGATCCCTACCAAGGGGCCCCCTCCCAAATATGCATGGCCTCAAATACTGCTGCTCCCAGGAGACACAGCTGTAGTTTTACAATCATCCAGTTTAATTTCCAGGTATTAATTAGTGTGGGATAGTATTCCAATTTTAATCAAAGAAGAAAAAAATCAACCTGGAAATATAAAAGACTGCTATTTTCTAGGGATTTTACTTAGGAGAGGATAAGTGTTACGTGGAGTGGAGGTGTGACAGTGAGTATGTGAATGGTGTGAATATTTTCATGTCTATTCTGTTTGCTTTTTATATTCTTCCCCTTTATATCTTTTTCTTGCTGAAAAAATGACTGAGAAGCAGATCGGTAAAGCAGATCTTTTATAAAACCTTTATTAGGGAATAGGTGGGAAGGAAGGATTCCACATGTTTCATGACAGATGATGAGCTCAGGATGACTGCCAGCTGAGGAATGACGGGATGCAGAGGTGGGGCATGAGCCTGCAACTGAGCTGAGGAGGACAAAAAATGCAGTGGTAGAGAATTAAGAAGAGAGAAAGAAAACAAAGCATATTGGGAAACCTTTCCAATAATCAAGTATGACTTCAGGTTATTTCCTCTTATTAGTCCCAATGTGTATTTCAAGTTTAAATTTGTGCCTAATCCATCTCACGGTAAAGTATAAAAATAGGAACATTTTCCTTCCTCCCTCAGTGACTGATGTGTGCTGTGGTAGGCAGAGCTCAGAGTAGGAGCTGAAATATCCAGTGTGTGGGAGTGAGCAGGTACAGGAGAAGCAGGGAATAAATGGTGACACGAGTATTGCTTTCAGCCAGTCCCTATGCAATTGTTTCTCACAGCTTTGGAGAACATGGTGCAGTCTGCTCCCCACTCCAGCTTGCTCCTTGTCCTCTCACTGCCTATATTGTCTCACAGTTTCTCCTGTCGTAAGGATAGCTCACCCCTTTCTTCTGGTTTCCCCCTCCCAGACAGGACAGGAGAAGGATACGTACAACCAAGAGTTGCCTAGGCAGGCATCTAATTTCCAATGAGTAGAGTAGGCAGGAGGCTGAGCCCAGGGCTGCTCCTCGCTGCTGCAGAGCCAGGAGAGGATGCGTCGGGTCAGGACATCCTGCTGGACTCACGTGCCGCTTCCTGCTGGGCCCTGTGCCCAAACCTGTTGCAACCAAGCCCAGACCTGGTGCACCTCCTGTTTTGGGACTTCCCCCACCTGTGTGGTGAGTAGACTGGAGAACTGTAACTGCTCAACATGCTGGAAGCCTCTCCAGCAGAAGCAGGGTCAGCAGTGAAGGTAAGGCAAGGGCAGGAGCGGCCATGTTGGCCACCGTACCAGGCCGAGCGCTCCGGCTCCGGGTTTTCGCTTCAGCTGCCTCTAGCAGGCTCCGGCTCCGGCGCTCCGCGCCCGGGTTTGCTGGCGGCCGCGCTGCCGTGAGGCGGCGGGGGCGGCTCCGGCTCCGGCCGCCGGGCGGGCGCGGATCCGGTGCCGGGATTTGCCCGGGGCCGGCTGGGGAAGTTGCCGAAGTTGTGCGGCGAGTGGCGGGGCCGCGGCGCGTACTTCCTGCGGCCCGGCCGGGGCATGGACCAGCATGGCCGCGCGCCTCTCCCTGGCACAGGTACCGCGGGCTGACCCCCGGGGCCCGGCCTTTGTGCGGCCGCCGCCGCCCCGCAGCGCTGCCCCGCCGCTGTCAGGTGGCGGCGGGTCGGGGGTGTGTCCGCGTGTGGGAGAAGGAGGGGAGGGAGGGGCGGCAGAACGCGAGCGAGGGGCGGCGAGCGGGAAGCCCCGAGGTGTAGCCCCGCCGCAGGTGCCCGTGCCCGGGCTGGGGGGACGCGGGCGGGGAGCGGCCCTGGGCGGGCGGAGCGCCGAGCTGCGCCCGCGGCGGTCGCGCTCCGTCTTTTGTCTGTGCAGGACGCGGCGCTGGAGGCTCCGCCAGCCCGTCCCGTGCAGCCCAGGGCGGAGGGGCTGCAAGGCAGTGACGCCGGGCTGAGGTGCCCGTGCCCAAAGCGGAGGGACTGCAGGGCAGTGACGCCGGGCTGAGGTGCCCGTGCCCGTGCTCGCCGCAGCCCCGCGCTGCCCGCCCCGCACACCGGCACCGGGGGCT
>JAOXXN010000120.1:8242745-8255589 GCA_026770055.1 Myrmophylax atrothorax
CAGTGAATACCAATGATGGTTTCCCAGCATATGTAATTTTTCTTGTCTGCCTATGTGAGAGGTATTTCCCAGCCACCTCAATAAACAAATAAAACCTCACCAGTTGTGTGTCCCTGTCATCACAACCCTAGGTCCCCCCCTCCAAAGGCAAACCCAAAAATCAAACAAAAAATACCCCCAAACCCCAAAAACCAACTGGAAGGTCAGAAACTGAGTGTCCCTAGAGCAGTGTGCTTGCTGAATAAGCAGATACCATGGTCTGAATGGAAGTTCTCCTGTTATTTCTAGCTGTCCTCTATAGTTTGTCTTTCAGGATGTTCTGATGATCCTGCACACATTCTGTAGTTGAATAGGATTGCATTACACCTCTGATTTCTACCAAACTTCCTCTTTTAATAGTCTTTGAACACCTCTGAACGTTTAGGTACTTGCCCAAAAGAGTAACTGTGTTAGCTGTTGCTGTAGGAATGCATGGGGTTCTATTTAAGCTGTCACCATTTTTCCAGGCTGTAGTAAGGTGGTTTTTGCAACAATCTGGTTGACAACATCTACAGTACTATTGGTTACCATATTTCCATTCAAACTTCTGAGTTTTAAATCCAAAGAAGCTACTTTGTTTGATGCAGTTTGTACAAAGGTCTGTGAAGCCAGGGGAGTTTAAGATCATATTCCTTTTAAAAGGGAGAACTCTGGTTTTGGGTGGTATTTGAAGTTACGTGCTTTGGGCTTTTTTTAGTGTGTATTGTGTAATTACCTTGTATTGGGCTCAGTTGTTCCCACAGGGTTTGTCAGGGCAACACATTGTGGTAATTCCAGGGTTGTCCTCTGCATAAATGCACCCAGTCATGCATCTGTGGTTTAAGCAACATGCATTTCATGAAAGTAGTGTCTGACTTTGTGCCTGTTTTTATACTGGGGAGAGAGAGAACCCTAACACTTCATTTCTTGGGTGTCCCCTGGACAAGGATATTCAATATTGGCCAAATAGGGTTTGTCTGTATTGCTTGAGGCCTTTTTTTTAGAGTTTCTAAGAATGATTTAAAAATAAATTCATCAAGAAAGAGACTTTTCCAAAGAAGCTGTTTTATGCTTGTGCACTTCAGTTTGGGTGAGCACTGAATGTGTGGTGGATGGCAGTGGAATTAAGGCATAAATTGTCCCTGACAAGGATTCAAGTTACAAAAACCCAAGTTAAAATATTACTCTCTTTTAATGTGGTGCTGTGGCTGTAGATTTAGTTGTGAATCCAGAGTTTAATTTGGATAACTGAAAATTTTACAGACTGGTTGCATGTGACACTTAAATTCTAAGGAATGATGCAGTGGAGAGCAAAATAAGATTATGATGCTCTAATATTAGAGAGCACTTCCTATCCTGAGTCGTTTCAGGTTTCTGCTCTTGCCTGTGGGCGATGTTGCCCAGGAGTTCCTGTTTCACAGAGCTCACCTGGTGACCTGGTGATGGTAATCTGAGCTGGGCTGGTGTCACTGGCTGCAAAACAAGTAGTAAGTCCTCTAAAAGTTACAGCATGAGGAGCTGTCATAGTCCTCAGTATTTTATAGAATAAATAGAATTATACAAAACCTTAATGTGTCTTTGAAAACCAGTAGAAAGAGTTTTGTATCTTTATTTGTCCAGGGAGAGGGAAAGTGAAATGTGGATCTTCAGGGTTAATTTTCTCTCTCATCTCTTTTACAGCTATCGAGTGCAAATCCTGTGTATGAGAAATTCTATCGACAGGTATGTATGTTCTTGTTGAGAGAACAAACCTCCTTCTGATTGTGAAGAATTGATATTCTTTTGCTATGGACTCAGCATGGCCAACAGTGTGTGAACAATAAAAGTTCAAGGAAAATTATTCTGCTTTAAAATGTAATTTTATGGTAACCAAGTTAGGTCTGAGCTATTTTGGTATGACTTTAATATTGGTTGTAAGATGATTTAGTAAATTTGCCAGGGAACTGTCAGGTATTGTGACATACATCACTTTTCAGTTCTAACAGACTGTGAGCTCTTGGAATGGAGTAAATTGTTACAAGGTGCTCTATTGATGTGTTCTTTGTTCCTTTTTTACAAGTAAAGCTGAATTTCCCGTGTTTGTGAGACTTGCATCAGTCTCAGAGTATCCCCAGAGGTGCTTCCAGGATGTTGTAAGGAGTGAAATTGGATGGCAGGCCACTGAATGCAAAAAGAATGCTTATACTTCTTGCAGCTTCACTCAAGAGATACAAATATTTTGACTTTATAATATAAAAATAAAATCTGTATATTAATAAAATATGATATAAATTTTATTTATCATGTGCCTTTTATATTTTGGCCTGATAGTACTAAGGTGTATAATTCTTATAAATACAGCATTTTTGAAAAAACAGCTGTTTTACCTGCTTTATCATAGCAGTATTTTTTATCATGTGCATAATGTATTTTGTACAAGTATAATATAAAAACTTTCAAGGAAATGTAAACTACGTGATGGTATAAAACAATTAAAAATAGATAATCTTTTTTAATAGATCTGATGAGTAATTGATGAACCCTGTAAGAAACCAACCTTATAGGAAGGTTTTTATTTTGTGCAGCTGGTAATGTTCCTGTTTGTTTGTCTTAAGGCAGAATATAGTGTGTGTGACCTCTTTACTTAGGAACTTCTTTTGGGTGTCAACATCAGGGTGTAAGCTTATCTGCTGGGCAAGACCATGATTTCTATCCATGCTCTATTTTGGGATTGTGCTTAGAGGATCAGTCCCATTACTAAGTGCATAAACCAGCAGTTAAAGCCTGTGATGCCTGAAGGGTCTGAGCTTTCCATTGTACTTTAATAAGGGTTTTTCTCCATGACAGGAGAGCACAGATTTGCAATTGCTAAGCAGAGAGAGTTCACCTCAGTCTAAGTTCAGGTGGCTCCTGGTGGCTGAGGGAGATGGTATCACCCTGAAGTTTTCCTTCAGTCTGATGGACAAATCCACTGTGTGTTTATCTCTAGGCATTGCATTAAAAGCCTTAGGAGAATCCCATATCATAATGAGGTGATCACTGTAAGGGCACAAGAAAAGGCAAGGGACTAATTGTTTAGCACAGTAGGTTTCCTAGTCAGTACTTCTGACTCACCATCATGTACCACCTTTGCCATGGGCCTGTCTTTTCCTCCTGCTGCAGTTGTTTAACCACTGAAGTGTGAAGCAAAAAGTTGGATGAAGAAACTGAATTGCAGCCCAAATGTGGTATTGGTTGCTAAGCCACTTACCCTCTTGCACTTGTTGGGGTAGATACTCTGGTGAAACCGGAGCACTGTTTGTTGTCCAGCAGTCTCAGTAGTGTACAGGAATGGGGATTCCTTAAATATGAGGTTACTGTTAGTGAAGTTGTGCCAATGGATTTGTTTTCCAGAGGATTAATTTTCTGACTTGCTCAGCTGAACTCTTTTCTGCGAGCATTTACCTTAAAGAGTGGCTTTCAAACATACTGCCAAGACTTTCTGTTGCACTACAGCACTTCTGCCTTCCCTTCCTCAGATAAGGAGATGTCAACTTTCAGAACAGAAGTGTTTGAAAGACATTTCCCACTCTGTCTGTGGTGCTGCTGGAGTGTGTTTATCCCTCAATATATACCAGAAGCCCTTCAGAGCATTCCATGCAACGTGAGAATAAATTCATCACCTGCAGTAGCTCTGATGCCAAGTGCAATTCCAACTCTATCCCAAACCTGAAGCTATTCATCTGGCCTAACATGCTGTGCAATGGGTGTAAATCCTGGGCTTTGTACTTAAAACGAGATTGGAATCTCAGCCTTTCAGTAGGAACACTTTTCTCTCAAATAATTATTTTTCTGTTTAACCTTTTCTAGACTGACTCTCAAAACAGGGTGAGGTTAAAGGATAAATTTAAATACATGTCATAAAGCAGTAGGAAATGGCATAATCCCATGGTGCAGTGTAGCAGGAAAGCAGAGTGCCTGAGCTGCTGCTGAACTCTCCATGAATCCTGAGCTGAAGTACTTCTCACTGTAAACCTTGTGACCTAATGACATCAGATGGATGTTTGTAACTTTTACTGATTTCTGGCCCTACAAAAGACTGGCTGCAACAAGGGAGTTGTTGGCTGGTAAAGCTCCTAAAACTGCTTTTTGCATTTCAGGAGACTCTGCCAAGCTGGTGTATAACTGACAAACACCAGCAATCATCTCAGCACAATATTCAAACATAAGTACCCCCATCCCAACATTCAAGACTCAATAATTTGTAAAGAAATTGAAATCAGCCCTTCAAAAAAACCCAATTACTAAAATTTAGGTAATTAGTTGTACAAAAAGAAGCTATATCCATATTGAGTTAAATCAGAATCCTGCTTAAATCCCCTAAAGTCACCTTCCTCTGGGTTGGAGGTAGGGAAATAAAGAGTAAACACAGCTGATACCGTGGTGTTTTGTGGATTTCCCGACAGAGGAGTCCTAGGCTGGAGGTTTTTGGGTGGATGCCAAGATTACTGTGCTGACGTGCAAGGTCAGCTCCACTACTTGAAGGCAGATTTGATGCAGTGTCCTGGCAACTTTCTGCCTTTAAGATGAACAGCTCTCCCATACAGACTGAATTAGGTATTTTAAAAATCTGAGGAGTAGTCTAACTACAAGGCTGTAGAGATTGTAATTTTATTGCCCTTACCAGGGAATCCTCAATGAGAGAAAAAAACCCCCTCCCAATTAAAATCATACTGCTTATGTTGAGAACAAAGTGTTTTCACTTTCGCATTAAATGACATTTTTGGGATTGCTTTTGGAGTGTTTTGTTGCCTTTCAGAAGTGTCTGCAGCCCCCTTTGATCTGCTGCAGCATTCTTCCCAAGTGATAAATTCTCCAGGCTTTCACCAGCAGGTCTAATCCCCTCTTTGGAAGCTGTTTGCTTTGAGCACCTTGTGAGTGCTGCCCCTGCGAACTCAGACTGTTGGTCTTACAATCCAAACACAATATTGAATATAGTCTTTGTTTAAACACAAAGCTGTGAGACTGTAAATGGTGCAGTGCACCATCATCTTCAAGCTACCTGTGTGATGTATTAAAGCTGACAGTTTGTATTGACTGAAGATATCCTTAAGTCCTGTTTTCCATACTGTGCCCTTTCTAAGCATCCTTTTGCTTTAGGCTCTCAAAAACTCACAGCTCTTCCTCTATTTCCCTTGTCTTTGTATCACCAAGTAGTTTTTCTTTTTTACAAAAAGCCTGAAGATTGTTCTCAAAGTGATTGTTAACTTGAGCATTCTTCTTTGCTGGCCTTTTGGCAGCCTGTGTAGAGGCATCAATTCGAAAGCTAGTTTGTCATTTGAGGTGTTTTTCTCCCCCAGGTTGATTCTACTAATGCTGGAAGAGTGTTAGCTTCTGATGCAGCTGTTTTCTTGAAAAAGTCTGGATTGACCGATTTGGTACTTGGAAAGGTATTTAATGACAATTATTTATTTATCCTGTCTCTTGCTTCAGTTGGTATCCTGTGTAAATTAAAATCCTTAGTGGTACTGCAGGGTACATGATCTTCCCTAATGTTCTGTCCAACAGTTCCCAACTTCAGTATTCTTGTTTGTTCTAACCTGTGTGTTACTTATGGTGGAAATTAAACCACTATTTAAATTCGTCATCACAAGTAAGTGTTGTCATGAAAGTTAAGACCTGAACTTCCCTCCAAGAATGCCTTGTTAAATGGAGTGAGAACTTGCCACTTCCTCACAATGCTGTGAACACTTTGTGTCTGTTATTTTTATGTTTTAGATCTGGGACTTGGCTGATACCGATGGCAAAGGTATCCTGAACAAACAGGTATGGTTATTTATGTGATGTATGAGGTTACTCTAACCAGTAGCAAGCCTTGAAACAAGATAAATATTCAGATTTCTGGTTCAGGGAAGCAGTTTTTTGAAGTGATTTCCCCCCCAGATTTTTCTAATTGGAACTAGCTATGTAATTCCCACTTGAGTGAAAGCTACAATAAATTAAACTGCCTTCAGCTGCCTCATCAGCTGCTCTTCAGGTCATAAAATGGACTGCTGTGTAGATATTAAGTACAATATTCTGAGAAGTAATTTAAGGTTTAATGTACTGTATTTACTAAGAAGGTGACTTTCCCCCCTTAATCATGGAGGAAACAATGCAGAAGTTAAAATTCTGGTAAAATCTTCAAAATTCTTATTTATCTAATTTTGGTGGGCTGGACATGGGCACATTGTGTTTGGAGCTGTCCTTCCCAAACTGTGGCAGTGAGCAGAGTGGAGGCAGCCTTGCAGCAGTGGTGCTACCAGCAAGCTCTGCTGTGTGTGTTGCTGTTTGATTTTCAGTATAATTCCTTAAATAACTGCCCGTGCTTCATCCCATGGTAGGAGAAGGAGGAGATTGTAATGTCTAATGAACAGTTTTATTTTTTGGGGCTTCTTTTGGTTCATTTTTTTGTTTTCCTCCCCTTTCCTCGACCATCTTTGGGATCTGCTCAGTTCCTCAAAGATAAAGAGCTGTAATTACACTTCAAATTTTCAGTGTTCTGTCATGGAGGAACTGAGTGCTGAGAACTGACTGCACTGGCTGGAAAGTCAGTAAATGCTTGGAAAATTAATTACAAACTTTGCCTCACTGGAGGAATCCAGCAGTTGCTGCCTGCTGCTTTCCTTCACTTTCTGACCCCCTTCGAAGCCATTTGCAACCCCTTTTATATACAGAATTAATAAAAAAGCTCTTAGTTCTGAAATTTTAGTATTTTCATAAAATAAACCCTTCCAAATTTCATTTTTTCCTTCAGGAATTTTTTGTGGCTTTACGACTCGTAGCGTGTGCACAGAATGGATTGGATGTTTCCCTGAATAGTCTGAACTTGCCTGTTCCTCCACCACGATTTGTAAGATTGCTCTTTTAATTGAACATATGAACTCATTAGTAAGAACTGCTTTTAAGTGAACAATTTGGAGATTTGGTATAAATACCAAACACTTCAGAGGGTGAAGTTGTACAGCAATGGGGCCCTACAGGAGGGGAAAATTAACTCGTGTGGAATAGGATGCTACATGTTCTAGTGTGGATTTTAATATAAAATTATGTGTAATTTGGAAAAAAATGGTATTTGTTCTATTAATGTTGTCCTTAATGGAAGAAACATTTAAAATTTCCTACTCTGAACTTTGGTGTGACTAAAATGCAGTTCTGGCTTTGAGAAGCAGCTTTTCAAGGGAGGGAGTGGTTTTGCAAATTCAGAATCATGTCTCTCTTAATGTGATTTTTTTCCCTGTTTTTCCTTAGACTGATACTGGCAGTCCTTTGCTACTCAGTGGAACTGCATCAAGTGATCTACCATGGGCTGTTAAGGTAAACTAAATATCAGGCTGTTACTAAGAACTATTATCTTGTTTGCAACAAAACATGTCTTTCTGAGAAAAATGTAATGCCACTGGTAGCTACAGTTTATAGTGTGTGATAGTTACCGTTCATGTCAAATCTGTAATTGGGCTAGTAGTAATTTGATAACAACACTGTAAGAACACTTGACCCTTGGGAAATCTCTTCATGTTTAGAAATTTGTAATAAAAAAAAATAGTTACCTGAGGCCATGAAAATAATTAAAGAGAAGGTGTCAGTGGGTTTTGGATGAGTCTCTAGCTGTCTTAAAAATAACATCTTTTTTCATACTTTCTTATAAGCAACAGGAACTGCAATGTGTTTATGAAAGAAAAAGAAGTGTTTTTGAAGGAATTACTGGTTCTTAGACTGTGAGTGTGACTGTTTACATAAGTAACATTTTTCTTCTGCCCCTGCAGCCAGAAGACAAAGCCAAGTATGATGCTATTTTTGACAGCCTAAATCCTGTGAATGGACTGTTGTCAGGGGATAAGGTGAAACCTGTACTCCTCAACTCAAAACTGCCAGTGGATATCTTAGGACGAGTAAGAATATCTTTCTTCTTAATTGTTAATTGACAGATAATGGTGCTGCACTCAGCAATGCCTGTTTTTCAAACTGAAGATCTGTGGTAATGAGCCTAACTATTAAATGGCATCTTATGGAGTGGCCACACATGTGCAACTGTTAAACTGAAAAAATGAAATTAAATTTATTTTGGTATTTGGATGGATCACCTCTTACTCCAGTGTGTCAGCTGTATGTGCCCTTTAACACTTGGTGCCTCTGTCTCCAGCTTAAGAATCTGTGCTTTTGCCTGGTTTATATGAATTTATGTTGCTCACTGAAAACTAATGCTGTTAATCTCAGTAGACCTTGGGATATGGTGGAGGGAGGCTGTTCTCATGTTTGTTTTTAATGAGGTTTTCAATAGCAAAGTGCTGCAGTTCAGGCAAACATCCCTATATTCTGCTTTTTATTGGCAGGTGTGGGAACTGAGTGACATTGACCGGGATGGAATGTTGGATCGAGATGAATTTGCAGTTGTAAGTACCTTCTGCCTCTTGGGATTTTGGAAGCCTCATGGCAGGCAGGGTTTAAAATAGATGCATTGTGTATTAATTTTTGACTGTGTGGGTCATTTATTATCTTTATTTGGAGACCTTAATCAGGTTTCAGTACTGTTTAATGTTTCTGTCACTGTGTTGAATGTCTCTCAGTACACAGCAGTAACTTTCTTTGTGGGCTAAATGAGCCATTAAAAACTTACATCTGAGATCTGCTGTCCCATGAGACCCTGAGTGTTTCACACCTTAACTGGCAAGGACTGCTTCAGTATTTATAGAACTTGAATGCCTCAAGGTACCCTTGAGGAAAATTTTTAAAGGAATTATATATAAATTCTTTTGAAGTTCATAGCAAGTTCGAATTTTAACACTCCTTATGCCGGGACTGATGAAATAATGTAAGAAGTAGTAAATAAGAGATGGCCACAACAAAGTAATAGATGGTGAGTGCAGCAATTCTGGAAAAACAGTGATATGTTAAGATTGAGTGTTTGAAGTCTTCTGTCAAATAAAATACCCCAAGTCATGGTACAAGTTTGGTAATATTTAGAAGAGTCATTTTAGTGTTCTGAAAAATTCTGAACTTCTTTTGCTAAGCATTGAATCTCAAATGAAAGTGGTAATGGGACATGCAGAAGGCAATAAGCTGCAGTTTAGTTGAGGGCTTGTGAAGGAGAAACAATGAAAAAATTATACAAAGTTACTTCTTAACTAATGCTTTAGTTTATATATATATATATTTGTTTCTTATATATTTACATCCACATACTGTTTTCTTGTTCAGGCCATGTTTTTGGTGTACTGTGCTTTGGAGAAAGAACCAGTGCCAATGTCCTTGCCTGCAGCTTTGGTGCCACCATCTAAGAGAAAACCTCTTAGTGTTCCAGGAGCAATGCCATTAATTCCATCTTCAGCTTCCACCAAAGAGTCTCATCAGTCCTTGCCACCTGTAGGCATTTTAGCTGCCAAACCCCCACTAACACAGGTATAGTTCCGAAGTTATTTGGAATTAGAAGGTTTCTGTTCCTAATTTAAGATTTCTGCTCTTTGGAGACTGCCTGTATAAAGAGTCTTGATAGAGGTTTTTAGTTTGCTTCTTGCCCTGTTGGTTGGTTGATGACTTTTAGGAGGCTGTTGGGAAGTGTCCCTGTGTGCTGGAATAATTAGCACTATAGGTGCACTTGAGGACATTTTCACTCAGAAAACCCAAACATCTTTATTGTAGCTGAGTGTTGTGAAACATTGCACATATAACAGAAGTGGCTCTAATTCCCATCTTTACCTTGTTCAGAGGTAAATTTTCTCAATTTAAAATATGCCAACTGTTAACAGTCTGGGCTTGAGCAGTTCTCCAGTCCCTCCAGCTAAAGCTCTCCAGCTGTGTAAAGGGGAATAAAATTGTTAGAGGCAGGCAGTCAGCAGGACTGTGACTGGGCACAGTGGTGAGGGCTCAGCCCCGTGCTGGGAGCAGACCTGGGCTCCAAGGGATGCTTTTATTGCAGAGGCAAAGAGGTAGAGCAGTTCAATCAGCCTTGGTGCTTCACTCATGTAAATGCTTTGCTTCTGGAGTTCCTGGTGGATCTCTGTTTGTCTCTGTTTTGAAGGATAAAGCTAGTTCATGCATTAGGCACTTGAATCACTTCTTAAATCTGTGTTGTAATCATTGGCTAATGTAAGGCTGAAAACAAATCTGCCTCTGTCTTAGCAGTGTGGGTTTGGTTTTTAACCCTTCCACCCTCACCCCCTTCAGTGGGTTGTGTCGCCTGCAGACAAAATTAAGTATGATGAGATCTTTGTGAAGACTGACAAGGATATGGATGGATTTGTGTCAGGTGTGGAAGCCAAAGAACTGTTCCTGAAGACAGGACTGCCTTCTGCTCTCCTTGCACATATCTGGTAGGTTTTTTCCATGACAGCTGTTTAGCTTCTTGTTATCCTGACTTTTGGGAAAGTGAGTTATTTTTTTGTGTATAATAGCATGGCCTTTGTATACTCAGTGGCAACTTAATGCTTCTGCTTTTGGACAGAAATGGGGGGAAACAGCTTTCTGCTTTGCTCTGTGCCTTAGGGGAGGAGGCAAAGTGCCTGAACACAGATTTTTACAAATACTCCAATTCAGCTGCCCCATGTATTTAGGAATCAAAGTGTTGCTGTGTGTCTATCACTGATGCTGCCCATACACTGGTAAGGGCAATTGTCTGAAAAAAATCCTTAGCATGCAAGATCTATGTCCCATCTTACTCTTGTTTTTCCTTACAGCTATACATTCATTACAGCATTACATTCACCACAGCAATGTATTCATTTCACTCACTGCTTTTTTAATGTTTTCCCTACTATGAACTGTTGCAGGGCACCCTCATAGGAACAACTTTTTTTTTTTTGTCCCTAGGTTTGGTTAACACAACCTCTAATGTAGGAAAATGTAGATAAACTTGTGTTGGCTCTGGAAAGTTCTTGAATTTAGGAGGACCTGAGATGCTCAGGTGTTGTTAATGTCTGCCTTTCACCAGACCAGAGCTGTGGGCCTCAACATGAGAACAGAAAGTGATTGTGTGTGTTTGAGTGATGTTTCCTCTTCAGTACCATGCCTTATGTCTGCATTGTTTTATTTTAGAAGAGGAGATACAGTCTAGCAATTTCCACATTTTTAATTGACAGCAGGTCCAATAAGCAGAGCTGTACTTGCAGAAATGAGGATTTGATTTATTTCATGTGCATCTCTGTGCAGGGCTCTCTGTGACACCAAGGACTGTGGAAAGCTTTCAAAGGAACAGTTTGCCTTGGCTTTCTATTTAATTAATCAGAAGTTAACAAAGGGCATTGATCCACCTCAGGCTCTGACTCCAGAGATGATTCCACCTTCAGACAGGGGTGTCAGTTTACAGAAGGTAAGGATGTGTTTGGCTTTTTTGGTATGAAATCTTAAACAAATAATGTTAATTTCAAAGAAGCACCTCAAGTACTGATTGATACACCTTTAAATTTATCATAATATCAGGAAGAAAAGAAGTTTTAGGTGCAAAGAATTGAGAAAAAACTTCCATCCATGTTTCAAAATAAAGCTGTCATTTATTACACCTGCCAACCAAGCAGAGAGATCTTATGTTGAGAAAGCATTTTCACTTTTGAAAGAATAATCCTGCTGCTGCCTATTTAAAAGAAGTTTCAGTTTGCATCTGAAATGACATGCACAAATTCAATGTTTGTCTCCTAATGTGTTCAGTTACCTTTTTTACATTGATGTTTTCTAATAAGTTTGGAAACAACATGAACTAAAAGTTTGGAATTGTATATTTAAAATTTTGAAAGTGAATGCTCCTCCCTTTTATACTTCACAGGTAGTTTATGTGTCTTCATAGTCATAGGTTGCCATCTATCTTAATCCAGCAGCACCTCAGCAGTGCCTGGAATGGTAGTGGGCATCCCAAATTTTTATGGGACTTGCACATCATGAAGGCTGATGTGGGTTACCTTTTCTTGGTTGTGCAAACATTGACCTAATTCTGCAACTTTATTAAACAGAATGAAAAATTTGCACCTGAAACTCAAAATTTGGCACTGCTTTTGAGTTTCTGTAACTGGTATCTAATTCATTTTTACATTCTGTTTTTAAAAGTAATTGCTTTATTTGCAACTCTACTAATCTTTTTTGTATGTTTGCTTTCCTTTCTATGTCTCTTTTCTAGTTTGGACTGTTTTTTCCATTCTGCACCACTCTGCTTTTCATCCTTATTATTCTGTCAGTTTGTTAACTCTGCTTTCTCAAGGTTAGAGAATCTTTGCTTTTCTAATATTTACTGTCTGTTGATTGAATAATGAACATCCTTCTTAGACTCTCCATAGTCACTGAAATATCACAACACTTCTCTGAAGTGTCACAGTGTGTTCCAATCTCAGGTTTTTGCTGATTTCCAGTTGTTTGTGTGGAAGAACCCTGAGGTTGTTCCTTGTCCCCAGCCCTCTGGGGCTGTTGCTGTTGGCAGAATGTGCTGCCCACACTGAAAGGGGGAACTGCTGTGTCTTACACTGGGGAGATTGCTGGGAAGTGGTGACAGAGCAGTAGCCCCAGTGCCAGTTACCAGCAGGTCTAATGACCATGGTCTTACTGATGATACTGCAGGAAATTCAGTGATCAGAACACATTAGATGAGGTCAGTGTTGGTTACTTCTATTCTGTGTGAATTGGTTGTCTAAAACTCTCAAAGACATCAGTGTGATTTTACTTTTCATTACTAACATAAACTGTAAGACTGTTGTGAAAGAAGGTAAGTTAGCTTTTAGTTAGCTCTATAAATCCTTACCAAGAATTTGTTTTACTAGATTGAGCTGGACCTTCAGCTCATTTTGAGCTTTTTCAAAAGAGATGTTGTTGATATGAAAGAACCTGTTTGTCCAAGATCATTGCTCAAGAA
>JAOXXN010000120.1:8255690-8266816 GCA_026770055.1 Myrmophylax atrothorax
GAATTTTTTTGCCCAAAATTATTGCTCAAGATTTGAACTCAAATGATAAGAGATGTAGGCAGAGATAGACTTTGTGCAGATTTTCTTGATGTGGTGTGGCTGACATTGTAAAAAAAAAAAAATCCAAACCCAATTTAGGCTTTGTTTTCTGAATTGACAATTTAAAGATGGAAGCAGAAATATCAGTAAGTAAAGTGTATTCCCTTGTGGTTTTGGAGTAGGGGAGGTTAACTTGTAATCCTTGACAGATGCTAAAAATGCATATATATGTATACTGCTGTTACCTAATGTTTGATTCTCTTACAGAATTTTATTACCACAGTAGTGTAACTGTTATTTCTGTTTTGAGGCCTGAATGCAGATCCCATGAATGGGATACAGCAGCAGTTTAGCACTTGTTGCTGTATTTCTTTACCTAGAAATGTGTGTAATCACCACTTGCATTACAAGCCATAAAAATTAAACTTCCATGCAAGGTCGTCTCAAAGAATTTTGTCAGGAATTTTCTGTTATTACCATTTTGAGTTCAAAACTCAAAGTGTTGTTTACATGCATGTTGCAGTGTAGTAAATGGCAGCATATAGTTCTAACTTAAGCCTCTGTTAACTTGTATATTAAAAGTAAAAATGTTGGCTTTTATGTTCCTCTTCAACACCAGCTCTAACGGTTGAAAATACAGTTGAACTACATTTTGCTTGAGTTTGGTGCTGGTGTTACTGTGCAGAATTTCTTCTAACTGGTGAGAGAAGGAGGCCTGGAAAAAATTTGTACTTGTAGCTAATAGTTGCATGTCCTCCTCCTTCTCCTGTTCTAGAAGAAAAAACTTTCATTGACATGCCATGAGCAACTCTGCAGAACTCCTGTGTAATTCCTTTGGAACAGGACTGAACATCATAGCTAGTTTGCCTGTTTGAGGAGCTGATCTAACCAGTTTAAGAATAGCTGTATGTTTGGGGGATTTTTATTTTATTCACAGTTCATAGTATTTCTTTGAGTAAAATATGCATCCAAAATCTGTAGTTTTGCTGAATAATATTCTTAGCTCCTGTGTGCTCAGTTTTGCTGTTTAGGTCTTTTCTTGTCTCTCGTCATGTTTTTTTTTTCCGGAGTATAAGCTGGAATAAACTCATAGTTAATAGTACCTGGATTGTTCTGTACAGAAACTTCAGCATTTAAAAACTTTTGTGTTATTTTGAGAGTATCACTTGCCTTTTTCAATTACATGTATATGTTTTTCCTCTGAATTTTGTGCTTGTCTTGGATGAGTTTATTCAAGACTTGAAGGAACTGATGTATTTACAGAAGGTATTTACAGTGACTGACTTTCCAAACATGCTCATGTTGTGATAAGCCACAGTAGAACAATTTCAGCATTTGCTACTTTATGTCTTCAGCATTTGTTCTCTAGACATTTGTGTATTTTTTTAAACAAATAATTTGCATTACAGTCATTGTCTTACAAAGACATTAAGTAAATGAGACCTCATGGGTGTAATTTACTTATGACTGTATTATCAAAGTTTCATTCAGGACTCTGGAGGTTCACATTAAAGTAGCTGAATATCCTTAAAACATTTGAAATCAGTGTCTTAAATGAGTGCTAGGAAGCCAGCTAACTGAGACAAATCTCATTTTAGAACCAGATGGTATGGGGTTTTGTATGACCAGGTTGTCCTGTGCTCTTGTGGAAGGTGCCTTCAAGGGTTTGCAGGAGGCACTCTTTGAACTGGGCTCTCTCTACGTGCTTTGGTGAATGTTGTTACTGAGCATCTGTACTGGTTTGGGGTTTCTGAGATGGAGTTTTTGAAATACAGTGCTCCCAACAGTTTTTACAAGAGGATAGCTCGTGTTGCCACAAAGTGTAAAGTGAATATAGTTGCTGCAGACTAACAGTATTTATGTTTTATGTTTCAGAGTACTCAAGGACCGAATTCTGTAGCAGATTTTTCGGCAATTAAAGAACTCGATACATTGAACAATGAAATTGTCGACCTGCAGAGGTAAGTAAAGGAGGAATAGTCATGGTTGCCTTAGACTCAGTTGTGGTATTTACTGATTTTTAAAAACCAATTCCATGCATAAGAGAAAAGCAGGTGGTAATAGTCTGCTTTGCTGAAATAAATGGTTAGTCTGTAGTGCTTGCAACATCCTGCTCTTTGTTCACTCACAGCGTGCACTTGAGGCTGTGAGGGGTCTGTCCCTCCTGCCTTTGGGGTGTGTCTCAGACAGCTGCACACACACCTCAGCAGCCTGAGGAGAAATACTCTCTCTTGTTCATCTTAATTGGAAGATGTGAGTGGAGCAGATCTTTAGGATACTGGAATCAGGCTGTAAATTGGTATTGGTTGTCTTTGATTCGTAGATGGAATTCTGAGGACTCTTTTTCTAGTGGCAGAAAGGAAGTGAGATGGAAAAGATCAAGAACTGTGCAGTGTAGGGAGTGGGAAGGTGACTGTGTATGGACCTCTGATGGTGGTAAAGATGGAGATGCTTCTCTTCGGTTCAGTAAAATCAACTGCGACACTGAGAAAAATTGTTTTGATATCTGCAGACCCTTGGGTTCCTCTAATTATTTCTAAGGTAATTAAGATGACGTCAAGTGACTAAGAAACAAATGCCTATATTTTCTATAGTCTTCATCATGCTCTTGAGACATAGCAGCTATTTTTCTTCAGTGTTTTTTCTGGTACTATCATAAATCTACTGAAAATTCTATTAAGAACAGTAAACTCTCCTATTTTTTAAGTGAGGGTGCTTTGTCACCATGAAATCTGCCTCTCTAATTCATGTCACTTGCAGTACTGATTTAATTTGGCAATGTATCAAAGCACAGTCTGTTTCCTAAATGCATAAATGTTTTTTCACTTCAGCTGCTTATTCTGTCTTATTACTCCCACTGCCTCCTCACTTCTCCCTGCTCTGCTTCCTCTGTTGTTCTTTGGGTTATGTTAATTCCATTTTTGAACACTTACATTTATTAACCTGAAATATGATTTACAACTGTGTATATTTGCTGTTAGTATCTTAGAGGGAAATAAATTGTTGGCTAGCATGAATTTTTAGATGAGATTGGTTTTCAGTAGGTGGGATTGCAGCCTAACATGCAACCCAGGCTTGTTTCAGACTTGTTTTCTTTTCTTACCGTGAGGTGTGAAGGAACCACGGCCTTTGAAAAGTCTTACTTTCAGTTCTGCAGTGGCAAATACACACTGACAATATTAAAGACACATTTGAATGACATTAGATTGTTGAAGATGTGGTAGGGGCAAGTATTAGTAGGTATTTATTTTTAGAAAGGGCAAATTTACTTTGATATGATTTTGAGGTTCAGAACAGAACAGGATTAACAGTGTGGTAAATGCAGGAAACTTGGTCTTTGCTGAATCCATGTTTCTGTTTTAACTGGTGAGGTACACTTTCACACTTGGTAGTTGTTATATAAAAATTCTAATTTAAACTGAAGTTATTTTTGTTCATTATTAAACAAGATACATTGTTCAGCTGTTGGAATATAAGAATGACATATATATAAGAATATTAGAATTCTGGTCTGTGATTCCATTGAGAAGTATCCAAGAGAGCTGCATTTGTAAGACCCAGTAATAGAAGTTGAGTCTATTTTTGAAGTGCACTTCAGGAAAATAAAAACAAAAAAAGCAGGAGAGGAAATGGCCAAAAGAATGACAATTGTAGAAAACAGCCTTTGGAGAGACTGAGCAAAGAATACAGAGGTAATGTCTTGGTGGCTCAGCCATTTGTGTGGGAAAGATCTCTGGTAGCCAATAGCTTTGTAATCTAATTTTATAAATACAGTGTCAGGAAGGTGGAGGTTGAGGATCAGATGAAGAATAAAATGCAGAACACTTGCTAGAGAGGATAATTCCCCTCTGATGGGGGAATGATTTGCTTAGGGACCTTGTGGAATCTGCATCATTTTGAACCTGTTAGCACTGCTGTTTCTGAATTCTGTTTCAGTTGCACCATATTTTTAGAAAGCTATTTGAAGCTTTTTTATCAGTAGTGGGAGGCTGGACCAGATGTTCTTTAATATTCTTTTTAAGCCATATAACCTTTTTCTTCCCCTGCAAACCCTTTGCAGTCGTGCATTCAAAGCTACTGCCCACAGATGGGGGGAATTTCTTTAGGCTTTACCAATCCTACATTCCTCTCTAAGCATGAGAAGTAGTTGAGCTTAAGCTGGGTTATCTCATGGAGATGCCATCCTTCACATGTGCTGGATAGCAACAGTTCTGTTGTCCTAAATCTAAATCGGGTCAAAAGGACCACAGAGCTGGGCAGGTGGTCTCTTCCAGGCAAACTGAAGCATTGCTACATTGGGAATGCCCAAAATTAAAAATGCATGAGAAAATAAGAAATATCGGGCAACTGTGAGTGTAGATAATGCTCCCAGCTGTGAGTGTAGTCAGCTGTCTCTCATTACAGAAAATAACTGTGCTCTTTGCTTTTGTAGCTAAGGTGGTTTTAAGTGTTGGCCATCCTTCAGCCTGGCCAGGGCTGAGGGTTTGGCTTGAATGCCTGTGCTGACACAGGGGCACTGCAGTTCTCAGCTATGATAAATACTTGCAATGTGCTGGCTCCCATTTAGAAATTGCTCCATTCACAAATCAGTATTAAACTGAGGGATTTCCTAAGATTATTTGATTGTAAGTCATGAAGCATCTGCATGCATCAATTAGTCATTGCTTTTAGTTTATTGATACAAGGTTCTCCTGGCCTGAGTACTATTAAAATCCATAGGAAAGTTGTATTGCTTTCAGTAATTGACTTGAATTGGTTACAAGTGTCATTGATTGGCAAGACCACGTTTCTTTTTGTGCTGTTTTTTTGCTTTGGGGTTTTTGTTTTGTTGGTTTTTCTTTCCAAGTGCTGATGTGTTAAGGGACTTTATGATCCAGGAAATCTGTCATATCCAATAAATCAACTTTGTGATTTGTTTTTGGTTCTTTCAGTTGCTGAGCATTCCCTACAGGGGCATACCAGATAGTTTGTAAAAGAAATGGAGGCATTCAGAAGAATTAGTGAATTAAGTAGGTCTGTGTTGTCTTTTCTTTGAAACAAAGAGGCATTACTGGGGGGAGGAGGGGTTGTGTTATGTGTGGACTACATACACTCAGCTTGTTTTCCTTTCCCTGAGTCTGCTGCCTAAGCTTTTCTTGTTCTGCCTGACAATACTTCTTTCACTTGATTATTTCCAATTCGTTGTTTGTGCTCTGATTTGGCTCCTCTAAGCTGCCTGTGGGTGGATGTTGTATCCTGGTGCTTAGTCCAGGTTGGAAGGGTTTGGATACCTGGCCTCTGTTGAAATAAAAAAGAAATTATGAGCATCTCTGACAGCCTCTTAGGCACATCAGTGACAGAAATGTGAAAAGGCTGTATAATAAGCATACATACCTGCTTGCAGTTCCATTTCTTGCTCAGTTTTCACACCCAAGCAGGAAAAATAACAAGCATTTATTTTCCTAGTCGAATATTCTCTTTTATCTTCAATCAGGAAGAATATGTCTGAGAGTTTGCTGTGCTTAATGGGTGTTTGAGGGCATGAAGGTGTTTTTCAGCCTGGCTTGTATGTAGAGCTGTGGAAATGCTTTACTGAGACCCTTTGTTCATGGAAGGTTATGGAAGCAAAAGCAACAGAGCTTGTTTCAACCTTGTGTTTCAGTGCTTTGTCTCTAAGTACAACTGTGCTACAGGTATTAGTTTATTGGGCTGGGGGGGTGTGCTATAGCTTTGATTGAGAAGGTGAAGATTGCTTTAGAATTTCTGTTTTCCAAGGAATGGAGAGTGAGGAGTTTTGTGAAACTTGGAAGGATCACACTCAGCAAAATAACTAGCCATATTCTTCAAAGGCCCTCTTTCCACATCTTTCATTTTTCTTCCATTTAATTCTTCCCTTTGGGCATAATCAGGAAGTTGCTCTTTATTCAGGTACTGAGATAAGTAATAGCAGAACATAATGTATAGTAAGTAATTGTCAGAGCAAATGTTCATTTAAGATCTGACATCTGGATTCTTTTTATTTTCCATTATATGTGATTTAGCAGTAGACAAAAATCCCTCAGCTTGAGTAAAAAGAAGTTACAGTAGTTAGAGTAGACTTGCTTTACTTTGGAGACAGAAATGCTTTCTGCTGTATTAAGTAAGAGTAAACAATAAAATAAATAGGTTTAGATTGATTAACAATCTGCTGCTATTAAAATATGAAGTTACCTTAATTCCAGTATGTACCAGTAATAAAATTTGATAGGTTTTCACTGCGGTATTTTGTTTAGAAATGTGAGTTTTGTCGTTCAAATTCTAACTTTTCATGTGTGTGCAAATTTATTTTAAAAATTCTTTATGAAAGTAAGTGTCTAAGTACAGAAGACAGTGTTAAAACTGTAGAGCTTAATGTTTTTCTGCATCTGTGAAAGAAGAAAAGATTCCATATGCTGTCTGGAGAGAAACACTCATGACTTTTTAATAATAGTAACACTTGTGAGGTGTACGTTGTTTTTTTTCCCTTTCTTACAACTATTGTTATGTCTGAGTGCTGAGAATGTAGTGGTGGTAATTCCCCTGTCATCAGGAGTCACTTTTCAATTTGATTTAATGTCTGTAGAGACAGCCTTGATATGACACAGCAGATCACAACATGTGGAGTCTGTGAGCAGGTCGGGACTCCAGCAAGCCAAGCCACCCTTCCTGCTCCTCCCTGAGCTTCCCAAGGGATGGATCTGGAATGTGACAGGCAAAGGGCATCCATCAGCTCCACTGGCCTGCTGGCAGTGCTGTGAGCACAGGCATTGCTGTGTTTGCAGGGTTAACAGATGGAATCTGATGCAATCCCTCCCACTTTTCCCAGCAGTTTTCATTAGACAAGTGCTCCATAGCAACAGTGAGATCACACAGACAGTATTTCATTGATTTCTCCCTCCGCCCCCTGCCATTTTTGGGCCGTTCTTATCGCTGGAGTGCAGTTGGTGGAAGGACAGGGGGGTTTATGCAGAGCCCTTATGTGGGCTTCTGTCTTGTCAGTAATTTGGGAAGCAGAAATCCCTTACATCTTTTGTGTTTAATGTTTCACTATGTATTTAAAGAGAGATACAGGCTTAGGGGGCTGGATAACGGTACCTGCTGTAGCTGATGTTCTCAAGTATTCTTGCATTGTTTGCTGGTCTTCTAGGGAAAAGAATAATGTAGAGCAAGACCTGAAGGAGAAAGAAGATGCCATCAAGCAGAGGACAAGTGAGGTGCAGGTAAATAAAACACCAAATTGCTGTTCAGACACCTGATATTGCACTGTGTGCTGCTTTAATGGCACTGGGATTAATGAGTCTTTAGATCACGTCACTTACCCAGTAAAAAGAAAAAAACAATTATGGCTAAGAAAAATAATGTACTTTGAAGTGTATTTTCTATGTGATTGTGGGTCGGTGTAGCTGTGTATATTTATAGGAATGTGTGAGCTCCTACAGGATATATAGGCTGCATGGAGTTTTAAATATTTAAAAAATATTGCAAAAGAATAGAATTTTTTTCTTTCTTTCCTTTTTTTTTTAGCAAGACTATCTACTGTATAATTAAAACTGAAAAGGACACTGTAGCACTGTAAATTAATTAATAAACTTAAGTGGCTGAATTAAAAGGGCTTGTGTATAGGGCTGCAGTAATTACCAGCTTGGGAGAAATGTTGCCTCAAGTTAATTTTGCCTAATATAAGTGAATTTTAAAAAGAATCTGTTGATTTTTAATTAAAAGGATTACACTGAATTTCTAGAATATTGAAAAATTTACAATACAAATTTACAAGTTATTTACAGTTATACTGTCAGCATCAGTGTTTAGGGTGCTGACAGTCTAGCCAAGCTCTGAATTAAATACTGCAGAGCAATATTTCAATGAAATTTCAAGTTGCTCTTTAAAAAAAAAAATCTTCAGTGTGATATCTGACCATTTATATTTATTTCTATATTTATTTTAGGAACCTACTATTGTAAATGATCTTTATTTGGCCAAGAGCAAATAGTGCAGGATCTCTGCATTTTAATTTCGGTAGGGCTGAAAAGGAGCTAATGTGTTACAGCAGTTGTGAATTTGGTGTTTGGCTATTTAATATCCTTAAAGCCTGGATGGTACTTAATAGTGTGCCCTCTCTGGAGGTGATCAGGTGCTGGCCTGTTGGTCATGCTGGCAGCCTGAGCAGCTGCAGGAATTCATGCAGGAGGGGCCGTGCCTGCGATTCCGTCCCCGTGTGCTGTGCTCACCCCTCCCTGCCCTGCAGGTTGCCTCTCACACCTGGAAATTCTCCTGGCTAGTCCTGCTTTTGCACACAAGAGGATTTTGTTGGTGTGTTCTGGAATCTGTGTGTGTTCCTGTGAAGGTTGTTCTGTGGTGTCTTTGCACAAAAGGCATGTGAAGGTTGATAAAAGCCGTACCTTGAACGTTCCAGTGTGCTCATGTTTGACAGTCCTGCAGCATCACAGCAGCACTTCAGTCTTTGTATCCTGAGCAGTAATGTTGGAACCAACTGTCTCAGGTCTTTAACCTCTTAGTGAGCACACAACCTGTTTGTTAATTATAGGTACAGAGTTCTGTCAGTCTGCAGAGAAGGAACAAGCTATTACTGGCTTGTCAAAAAAATGAGAAACCTTCAGGATCAAACAGGAAATGGCTGCAGCATTTATTTAAGCTGCTGGCCCTTTACCTCTGGTCCCTTCCTTGTTCCTGAATGTTGGAGGACCTGCAATGTTTCAACAAACTTTCTAGAACTTCAGAGAATAATGTGGCAGACTTTACCTTACGGTTTTTTCCCTCTGTTTTTATTCTAATGGTGGCATTTCAAAGATAGTGTACAAAACCAGTGCTCTCTAACCTGCCACCTTGGTTCAAGCTAGTTTTGTGGCATTACATTCCCAGGTTTCTGACACCAGAACTCCTTCCATGGACACAAATCATATTGTCAAATATAGCCATGGTCAGTGATGAATCAAACTGATTTGTATAGGAGGAGGGAAAGAATGACAATTCTTTTCTTCCATATTTTTTCTCCTATAAAATAATTTATATACTATGTAAATAGGTACTAAAAAGCAAAGACAGAAAAAGAGTGGTAAGGAAAACATAGCCTGCTGATGCATCTTAATGTGCTTATTAAAATATCATCTCCTTAGTGGCAGAGGTTAAGGGGTGGTGTTTTCTCCAAGTTTCACTCTCCAAGAACCCCTCTCAGTATTGTATTTTCTCTGTTCTTGGTTGCAGTGCACCCATGCCATTAGAAAGTCAGTGAAGCTGAACTTTTCTGTCCTCTTTGAGGCTTACCAATTCTTAGCACATGAGTTGTTTTGGGGAAGTACAGACTGACAGGTTATTAAATCTGTTGTCATGTCTGTGGAAATACAGAGCCCTAAACCTGTCCTACACTACATTAGCATCAAGAGTTATAATGATCATAAATCAGGATTACTGTTAGCATCAAAATGCCAGTTTGTACCACCCTCAATATGTTCATAGTTTTCATACAAATTCTCATTCAGAGGTTGCACATTAAGTGCTGCTTTTATGCTGAGGGTGTTCTTTGAAATTGAAGCTTAATTGGATCCTGGTTTGCTTCCTGAAGAGGTATCTTTGAGGATTGTACCCATTCTTTAATTTGAACATATGTGAGTAGAAAACCACCATGGGATTGGGGTTTGGTTGGGATTTTTTCCTTCTTTTCTCTTCTGGGAGCCACCAGGCTTAGTCAGGTCTTTTCAGAGCTTCTCTACTGCTGTGCCTAGGACAGACAAGAGTGGAGATGACCTATATTTAGCTTATATATATGTGAATTCTTTCTTCCTTTCACAGAAAAGAGACTGGAATCTCTTCAAGTTGTTACTTTTTCCATTGCTTGTGTTAAGTGTCAGCTGATACTTGCTTTTCATGTTAAAAATGAATGGATCAAGAATGTCCCAATTATCCAAGTCAGTGGCTGCTCTAAGAGCTTTTTGTTTGTGTGCTGGTTTGTCTTTCATGGATCAGAAATACCCAGTAATTCACCTGGTCTGATTGCTGTACATCAGTCATATACCCTTTACTGAACCTCAAATTGGATTTGGGGTGGTTTTGTGTTTGTTCTTTTTTTCTGTTGATTCAGGGTTTTTTTGCTTGGTTTTGGGTCTGGGTTTTTTACATAAAAAGGCATTTGGGCTGTCTCTTTAGCTAGTCTTCCAGCTGTCTGGAGCTTACCTAATTCCCCAGCATCTGACTGCTGCTCCATATGCCTTTCTATTTCTGTCTGGCTTTTTTGGCCTCATTATGTGGAGGTGTTAGCACCAAAACCAACCCAAACAAAACACCCCTAAAAAAGGACAGCAGGATGTAGCTTAGAGCAGCACACAAATGTGGGATCTAATCAGAATTTCATGTCTCTTGTTTTCCTCTCCTCCTTAATTTTGTTTCATCTCTATTCATCTTTTTACTTTTGTTGATGATTCCTCCTTCAATCACCATATTTTCTAGAAAGGCTGCAATCTTCTCTTTTCATCTGATACTTTTCCTTTTGTATTAATCCTTTTTGATCTCACTGTATTATCTCTTCCTCTTGACTTTGACGATTCTTTCTTCATCCGAATTTCTTTTCCTGACATGTTTTTCAGTGTTAATCTCTGCAGCTTCTTGAAGTATAGCCATTCTTGTTGCTCAGAAATGAACTAATTACCATATGATGCTACTTAATGTACTTAGAACAAAAGACACATACTTGGTGCTGTTTCATAAATCAAAAAATGCCATATTGTTGTGTATGAAATTTCCATTTCTTACCAGTACTGTTTCACAGAAAATAAGTTGTTGGCTGATTTTTGCAAAATTAGAGGCAGGAATGTCCTAGGAGGGAGTGCATTTGGGTTAGTAACACACTGCTTTGGTCTTTCACCATGTCCCTAAAACCAATTCTTATTTTTGGCCACGTATTTTTGAAAGGGGAAGGAGCAGAGTAAAGAATTTCTATTACCATAGAGTGACAGAATGGTTTGGGTTGGAAGGGACCTCAAAGATCAACTTGTTCCACTCCCCTGCCATGGGCAGGGACACCTCCCACCAGCCCACGTTGCTCCAAGCCCTGTGCAGTCTGGCCTTGGACACTCCCA
>JAOXXN010000120.1:8268374-8281403 GCA_026770055.1 Myrmophylax atrothorax
GTCACTTAGTTATGATCTTTAATCTCTGAAATAGCTATCAGATTTTTACTTCTTCTGGTCATAAAGAGTAGTATTTAGATGTGTTTGGAGCTGTTTAGGGTGGGGTTTATTGACTTGAAATGCTGTTCATGCTTCAGATTGCCATGCTGAAGGCTGAAATAACAAGCCAGGAATCAAAGATTTCAGCGTATGAGGATGAACTGACCAAAGCCCAGGAGGAGCTGAGTCGCCTGCAGCAAGAAACTGCTGAGCTGGAGCACTGCATCGAGGCTGGGAAAGCACAGCTGGGACCTCTTCAGCAACATCTGCAGGATTCACAACAGGAAATCAACTCAGTAAGGCAGTGTGAAAGACCCACCCCCCAAAAATATTTTGAGCTGGCAACCCTTAGTGTGGTTTGTCTTCAGGGGAAGGCGTTGTTTTCTTTTTTTCTTCACTGTTTCCTCATGTCTTTAGTTGCTTACACATGTGTTCTGGGGTAGTAGTTGTTAGGGTTTTTAGAGGCTGATTTAAGTCCCTCAAGATACTTCATGATTTTTCTTCAAGTTTTGTTAATGAAAGGGATTTATTTATTATACCTCATAAATAATTTGTCTTAATGTAATGAATGAAAAATGGATAATGTAGACTTAAATTCTCTGTGTCCGGCAGTTATTTGACTTTCCATCCTCAGCCATGGCCTGAAGCACATTCTCCCTATTCTTTAATTGATGTGTAGTCAGTATAAAATTACTGATGACATTTACTTAGTGCATTGTTGAGGGGGGAAAGTAAAGTGAGGGTAAGAATTAATTGGGTTGAGATTAGGGACTGAGAGGCAGAGAGCTGGCTGCACTGGTTTTTAAGCCCTGTGCCTTGAAGTGTCTGCTGTTGCTTGGAAGACTTTCAGTTTCTATCTGTAATCAGTGATTTGTTATTACCTCAGTGGTGGCTTGCACACCCTTTCCTCATTGTTCTCCTCTGTGTTGCCACCTGTCTAATATATTAGCCACTCACTCTGTTATCAAGTTCAAAACAAAAGGCACAGCCTACCTGTGAACTTTGAACCCTGGAAATGCCTGACTTTTGGGTTGGTCATTTCACACAACTCAAGTCTGTAACTTTCTGGTTTATTTTTTAAAAAAACTTCTACTGTTGGAGTTCATGCAAGGCCACTTTCTTCTGTTGAGGAGTCTTGGAATATTCATCATTTTTAAATTTGTCTTTTAGAAATAGAGAAGTAAACAAGTGGATTTTTCTGTTGTTTCATTGCAGGTAGAGGGAAAGTTGTACAATTTCAATGTTTATAGACTGTCAAGAGGAGCTGCAATGAACAGATCAGAGACTGATGTAGAAGTGGTTATGCTTGACTGTACTACAGACCTTTTTAGAATGGGTTTTATATCAGTACTCCTGATTTAATTGCTCTTGGCTCCCAAGTAAGGAACAACAGGTGCCTTGGTGCTTCAGGCAAGATTTTCTACTGGTTGGTCTGAGTCAGTGTATGTGAAAGACACTTT
Source organism: Myrmophylax atrothorax (assembly GCA_026770055.1). NCBI lineage: Eukaryota > Metazoa > Chordata > Aves > Passeriformes > Thamnophilidae > Myrmophylax > Myrmophylax atrothorax. The sequence continues at coordinate 8,269,874 of JAOXXN010000120.1, forward strand.
GTTGTCTTTGCTGCCACCCGCATTGGGACACGTGCAAAGCCACAAAAACTATTGGGTGACTGACCTGGCAGTGGGTTTTAGGCACCTAAATATCTGAGCTATGTTCATTCTTCTGCATAATCTGCCAAATCCAGTAACTCCTTCCTAACTGGCAGGTTGGTTGTAAATGTTTGCACTGAGGCACTGCATTAAGCACGTTGCTGACATAACATGTGAGTGTGTCTGCTTAGGAGGATATACTGGGGGGGTTTCACTCTTGAAAAGTCACGGGGGAGAAGAAGACAAATATGTAATTTCCCTTCTTGGAAAATGAGAATTCTGATAAAGCAAGCTTTTTAATTTAGACTTTAAGGTAGTTGCAAATACATAATTGGGAAAAAAAAACAACCACCAAAAAACCCCCCAACAAACGAAAAAAAAACCCCAAAAAATAACCCAACCAAAAACGCCCAGAAAAACTAAACAAACAAAAAGCCCCTGAAAGCTTTGCAGCTTTTCTTTTGAGTTTCAGTAGAAACAAAGCAACTAGTCTTGATGTTGCCAGTACTGCAGTCTGCTTCTTGGCAAAAGGTTCTCAGCTGTGTCCCTCAACCACGTTGCACCTCTGCTAAATGAGATTTCTGCTTATCCCTCAAGTTTCACACTTTAATTGAAAGAACAGGAGGTTATTACATTTGCTTTCGAAAACAAGAATTTCAGACCTGTCATCCATGTTGGATTTGAGAGGGGATGGTCCATGTGCTGCCACACTGATGCATATACATTTATTTCTGTTCACAGGTGCAGACAAAACTTCTTGAGCTGAAAGAACTGGAAAACAACCAATTTAGTTGGCACTCTCAGCCACACAATACACTTGTCAATGGGACTGTGGATCATTGTAGCCTTAGCAACAGCAGCAGTGAAACTGCAAACCTTAACGAGAATGCTGAAAGGGAAAGTATAGCAGAGGAGGAACAAGCAAACAGCGTGTCTCCTGTGAGTAGTGTTTTGCCTGCTTGGTCATGATGCAGTGCAGCTGTGAAGTTGGAATAAGTTAAAAATATATCAAGATTGATTATGTTTTTAAACACTTGCATGAGGGAAATTTCAGGGTGTTTTTCTGAGTGACTGTGTTTTCACAATCTGTAAGTTCATAAGCAGGAAAGGAGGCAATTTTAGCTTGCCTGGAAAGTGACAATAATTTTTTTCTGTATTTATTTCCAAAGCCAATACCACAAATTGACTAGTAGAACTAACATTAGAGAGCAGCTGTCTCCATTTGGTGCAACAAGAATGAATTTAGGAATAGAACAGAAAATTTAAAACTGTCTTTCTTTAAATGTTCCTCCTTATGTCTCAGTAGATTCTTGATTGATCTATTTTTTTAAACTTTCACAGGGTTTATAGAACATTTCAGTATGTACTATAATAAGTATGAACCTCTTGAAGTATGCTTTAATATGTTCTGTGATTCTGTTTAGTACTTAACATTTTATTGTGCAGTCTTGTATTTACTTATTTATGGTGAATTGCTTTTATCCTTGTACAGATAAGAAATAGTCCTGAAACAGCAGCCTCTGTTGTAGAAGAGAAAGAGACCCCAACTGCAACTATTACCAAAAAAGTGAGTTTGTTCAGGGTTGGGGGAGGAAGAAGGAAGTTTAGAAGAATCCTGGTTAAACTGTTTTGGGCTTGCATCATCATGGTCATGTAACAACAGAGAAATAAAAATGTCACTTCTTACTGTTTTTATGTAGAGTGTGGTGTCATGAAAACATTTTATCTCCTGTAGCAGGCAGGTTGTTGAGAAATTTTGAATCTCCATGGATGAATTATGTAGAATTCCAGCTGTCTCTTTGCTTTAAGCTTTAAGAAACCACTAAATGGTAACAAGAGATGACATGAGTGTTTTCCGTTCTGCAAGTCTTAAAAATTTAATACCTCTCTCTCCTTTTGCATTGCCCAGGAAGATCCATTTGATGCTGAATCTCACCCATTGCCTGATCTGGTTTCTGAAGCCAGCTTAGAGTTCTTCCAGTCTGACCCCTTTGTTGGCAGTAAGTAAACATTTCTCTCTAAGTGCAGTTTTGCAGAAACAGGTCTTGTGTGAACACATCAGACTAATCCTCACCTTGAAACTGTTCTTTATAGAGTAAATCTGAAGATACGTGAATGACAGGAGTGTGGAGTCAGTAGCATTACAAACACAGAAATGGTAGAAATGAGAGTTCCAGGGTGTTTCTCCTTCCTTCATTTGGGCTTTCCAATTAGCTGTGAAAATTGCTGCTTTCCCTCACTGCCCTTCCTGAGTACTTCTCTTACCCTACGCCCTCCCTCCCCCTGCCCTGGTGGCATTTCGGCCTTAAGGGTGTGGCCACACTTGTGGTACACGTGGTGGCACTAATTAATGTACAGCACAGATCACAGCCGGGGCAGTGGAGGGTTCCTGGGCGGTGCTGTGGGGAGGGTGTGGGTGGTTGAGATGAATGGCTGTGGCCTACTTAGGGTGAGTTTGGCACCCAGAGAAAGGTAATGTGGAACTGCACCATCTGTTCTTCTTGGGGAAGTGCTGGGCTTTATTTTAAGAACTTGCTACTGACAAATGCTGTTGCTCTGCTTTTATTTTTTATGGAAAAAATGATCTGCCTGTATGGAGCCAGTCGGAGAAGGGGAGTTAATTTGAATTAACTGCTGAAGCAGATGTTTTCAACCACATTAATATGGCTTTACATGCTTTCAGAATCAACATGGTTGATCAATTTAGCTTGTATTGCTTCGAAGGGAAAACAGGCTAAATTTGTTTCAGATCACTTGGCTTCTGAAAGAATGTCAGTGCAAATTTAGTATTTTAAATGAATAAATTAAACTAATTTGAAACAGCTTGAATGTTTCTGTGTAGATATTGCTTGATCTTTGTTTGTGTTGAGGTGGTCCTACTTATAGCATATGACAAGGCCTTCCTTTCAGAGGAGAAGGGGTTGTGTTAGTAGCCAACTTTTTGGGATGTATGTGCTCAGAATGCTCAGGGTAGATCCCTACAGCTAAGAGGCAGTGGATCTGGCTCTTAGATGTAGATGTGGAAGTAGAAATGGTGCAATTGGAATCATGCATCCAGTACAGAAGGGAACACTTACAGCTCCCCTCCACAGTGCCTTACACAGTTAGAATTCACCAAAACTGAGTCTCATATCAGTAGATAGCCTGAATTACTGCACTGGTAAATGCTGCATAATGTGGGTGTTTGTGGGCAACAGCCAACAGAAGTGCAGCTTGGGGGTGACTGCTTTTGTGATGATGGCAATAAGCTGCTTAATGAATATTTGCTTTTCTTCTTTTTTTTTTAAACAGGTGATCCCTTCAAAGACGACCCTTTCGGAAAAATTGGTAAATAACTTTGTAACTTCTAATGTGTTTGTTTTTCTGAAGGGTTCCTAATTGAATGAAACCTAAATGGTTCTTTCTAGTATGTGGGGGAAAAGCATCACCACTTCATTTTTCAGAGGGAAAAAAGAGTGGAAATGCCACAAAAAGTCAATATAGGATATATGGTAGTAGCAGAGAGAGATAGATATGTAGCATAGATATATATGGCCACTTTGTTAAAGCTTTCCAGAGAAGCCCATTGCCAGGGAACTTTGCTCTTGTTGGAAGCGCCTTAGTTGGGATTTAAGTATGTGAAGGTGGTGAACAGAAGGCCCCACACTCTTGCTGCCTGTTTTGTATGCACAAAAGTAGGACTGTGCTCTTTTAAAGGCTCTTAACCTGCCAACTTGCTTTAGAACGAAGTACTGAAAGGGTGGGAAGTCTCTCTTAGACTGAATGTTGTTGCATTGTCTGCTCAGGCCTGAATGGAGCTTTTTTACCACCTTGTGGTGACAAAAAAGCAAGATGACCAGTGGGAACGGAATAAAAAAATAGCATTGAGCACTGAGTGCCAAATAGGAAACATCAGTTGTATTTGGGAAAGAAAGGAGGGGAGGGCAGGAGAGTTCTGATAAATATTCGGTTTTGTAAAAATGCTTCCTTTTTGGAGGATTTGGTAATGAACCTGTATGCTGAGATGATTGAACCACTCAACCACTGTCTTCATGATGTGCAGAAAATGCTGGTTTGCCTAATGTTTGGAACCACAGAATACAAATTATTCACAGATGAACTTCACACTTCAAAGGCTTGGTCTTAAACATGTCACTTTGTAGCAGTATGAAAAAAGCAATGTATTGTTTAGTTTTTTGGAAAACAAGCAGAAATGTTAAGGAGATGTTTCCTTTTTAGATCCCTTTGGTGGTGATCCCTTCAAAGGCTCAGACCCTTTTGCTGCTGACTCTTTTTTCAAACAATCCTCCAGCGACCCTTTTGTGACTGCTGGCACTGATCCATTTAGCACTGCAGACAACAGTAATAATATGACAGTAAGTTTGGTATCATACCTTTTACTTCCTTCTAGATGTGATTTGGACAAAATAACCCATTTTGTACATTCAGACATGCCTAAAAAAATTGATATTCAAAAATCATGTAGATAAATGTTACCTCCAATCCCCTGGCTCTGTCTTCTCTTTTTTGTGTCCTATTTTCTAGAAATAGTCACAGATGAAATAAAAGTGAAAATAAAAACATTTTAAAAATGTTTCAGTGTGGAGCTTCATTGCTCCACAGCTAAGAGCATTTGACAATAATGAGTTAAGCTCTGGTGGTAGTTGGTGGAACAATAAACATGGAAACAAAACCAAGATTAATCTCACCATGACATGTTGAGACACTGGACTTTTGCCTCCATACCCTGTAGGATCAAGAAGTATGTTCTGTATTTTGTCTGAAATCTGATGTGGTTTGCCTTCAGAAAAATCACACTGTTCTCTTGCTGTATGTTTGGGTTTTGTTGGGGTTTTTCTAATGAGAGTGGAGATGTGGAGATTCTTGCTGCAAGTACCTCTTTCAAGTGTACTTCAGTGTAACTTTTAGCTGTCCTCGTTATAGCTGAGCAGTAATTGAATAGTCTTCAGCCTTTAATATGGTAGAGTTGGGCATAAAACCCTCTGTGGTGTAGACTAGAACTTGTTGAATATGTAATATTTAAAGCTGATGGACAAACAATCTCAGCAGCTGAAATTGTTGATGTCGTTGTCTCCATTCTTTTGCCATCTCCTTTCCTTTCCACTGCTGTTTCTGGTCATGCCTCACTTCCAACTTTGTGTGTGTAGGAAATGTGCATAGATATGTATAAAACTTAGATACATGTGGCTTAGGAAGCAAGAGAAGTGCACCCACAGCAGCCATGAGTGGGAAATCAGTGCATGTGACAGTGGTGGTCCTGTCCCTCCCCTGGTGTGCACATTGTGCAGATCTCAAAGTTGAATTACACACCACAGCCTACCCCTCCAGCCTTGAAAATCAGGTTTCTGCAATCTCCAGTACTTGGCACACTTATCCTTTTCAAAGTCTTGATATTATAAAATGACCAATTCTTGGTCATATTACAGTCTGATAACAAGAGAAGTACAAAAGTTGGGGGAGGGAAAGGAGGTCAGAGCTGTGGTGTGGGATTAGCAGTGGATTCTTGAGATCTGTACCTCTGAACTGAGATCATGCATTCATCCTAAATGCTTCACCACACACCCCTGGGGTGGTGATACCTTGTGGGTTATATCTTCGTGAAGATAGCTCTGATGGTAGGCATCTGAGACTAAAATGAGTGGTAGATATTCTTAACTATTGCATTAGTTATTACCAACTATGTTGCACATATTGCACCTTTTTTCCATCCTTTGAAAGCATTAATCAAAAGAGTGAGGAGGAGTTTCTGTTAACAGATTTGTTTTCTGATGCTGATAAAAGCTGCCTCCAAAATGTTTTATCTTAAAACTTCTAAGCTAAAATAAATCTGATTGTATTCTTAGATTGAGGACTCTTTTAAGCTGAAAAACAGATTTCCCTCCAAACGATTTTTTTGTTTTAGACAGAGGCATCAAAGAAGAATGACCCCTTTGCTCCTGGTGGAACAACTGTTACTACATCGAATGATCTAGGTAAAAGTAGATTATACACATCAGACTTCTTGGTTTGTTTTTGGTTTTGTTTGTTTGTTTTTACTTACTTTTGCTTCTTTTAACTGAATTTGCAACAGGTAATTTGGGGATTTTCCATGTTTTCTGAATTTTCCTATAAAGTGTGATATAAGGTGCCAGTTTACAGAGGGGGATTTTTATAAACCCAGACTGACTCTTTATCTGTAGTGTGGATCATTGAAGAATGATTCCCCACAAAACACTCCTGTGCTTTACCCAGAGCTGGTGCCATATCCTGATCTAAGAGTTGGACTATTTGCATGGCTCACACTGTGTCCAACTAGGGTTGTTTCCAGAGATTTCTCTATACTTTCTAAGTAACATACAGGATAACTTTGTACTACAAGAGAAGATGTGGGATAGAGTAACTACTTCATCAAGAATTTATCCTGCTAAAGCTTTGCTCCTGCTGTGACCCTCTCTCATCTGAGGGCTAAAAATGCTCTAGGGAAGACTCTTGCCTCCTGTTTTCCCAAGCTGCACTGACAAGTGATAATCCAAAACATGAATCCACATGTGATTTTTGTATTGAAAATCTGTTCAGTTTAATTGTAAGGAAAAACTGTGTTTCCTAGAGATGCAGAAGTGAGTATGGCAGCTCCTGCTCTACAGCAGAATAGCAGTTTGAACATACTTTAAGGCACATCAAATGAAAGGGTACCATTGAATTGGATTGAGATGATAAGAGGTTCAGGTCCTTGATTCCATGAGTGGACCTGCAGTCAGAAGTGAGCTCTTGTCCATGTTCACACACATATATATATGTCTGCATGTGTATATTTATGGGTGTATGCACACAAACCAATCCCTTTCTGTGTATTCATACATGTATCTCAGCAGAGCATCCAGCATATGATTATCTGATACTTTCAGTGGAATTTAACTTTTTTTAATGTAGGAAAACAGAATACCAGTATTTCTTTTGAATCAGTCCCTGTTCAGGTTTGTTATTGTTAATTGGAAGTTACCACTTAGAGGTTTGTAAGAGCTACTTAATAACTTGAAGTGGTCACCTCATAAAGTGCTTCACTTGAATTAGTCTATGCTGCAAAATACATCACAGTTGCTATTTTGTAGTGGGATTTTTTTTCAGTGTCTTTCATATTTAGCTTTTAACCTCATTCTTTTTGCTTGGTTTGTGTGTGTTTAGCTGCAGACCCCTTTGCCTCTCTGTTTGGAAACGAGTCTTTTGAAGGTGGCTTTGCTGACTTCAGCACCCTGGCAAAGGTAACGTGAGGCTGCTGCTCACAGACAGTGCCTGAGGCTGCAGGGACAAAGGCAGGGCTTACTCTACCAACAGTTTCATTACAGTTTTGCCACTACTGAAAATTTACAATGGCCGAGTTTCTTGCAAAAAAGGTCTTGGTAGTAAATTGTCCTGCAGCTCCACTGTGAAGAGTTCAGTGTAATCTTTGTGGCTTTATAACTACTTTTTCTCTTAGAAGTGATACTATAATTTATGTATTTTTTTAAAATTTGCTGAGTTTAACTGCAGAAGTATTATTTTTGCATGTTTAACTGCATTCAACTTTATATTGTTGTACACACTAACCATTCCTGATTTTTCTTTATTTTCAACCTTCTGGAGTATATGGATGATATGTGTAAAACCTAACAAAAGTATTCTCTTTTGTCTTAGTTCAGACTTTCAGTTCTGAATTAATATTGCATTATCAAGGAGAATGCATTGTAGAATTGCACTGAAAATGTGTATGTTGGTGTTTTCTTTGTTGAAGGCCAACAATGAGGATCCCTTTAGCTCTTCCACAACTGGCTCTGTCAGCAGTGTGACCATAACTAAAAACATATTTGAGGAACCACAGGCTAAAAATGAGGATGTTCCTCCTGCACTGCCCCCTAAGACAGGAACTCCCACCAGGCCCTGTCCACCACCACCTGGTAAGAGCTGGCAGGGAGAAGGGCTGACAATCAGCTGCTTCAGTGTGGGCAGTGGGACAGTAATTATGAGGGGACAGGGAAGGGTCTGAACTTAAAATGAAAGAGCAAGATGTGGAACAAGTCCATTCTTGATCTGCTAGTCACTTCCTCAGAGTTACAGTTTGCATGTTTTTTTAAATTTTGTTTGAAGAGACAAAGGATTTAAAAACCAGGAAAAAGACATTGCAAGTATGTGCAGGAACACAGAATAGCTGCAAATTAAATGGTTACTAATGTGGTACACTGTGAATCTTGCATTAAATTATGTTCAGAGTGAGAATTTGTTGTGTTTTATGCATTGCAAAACCTCTGGGGTTAATTAATTAAATAGAGTGGAATGCCTGGCTCAGGTTTTCAGATTACCTTTTTCCAGGTGGTCTTGCCAGAGGTCTGTGGCAATAACAGTAAGAAACCCAACTTTCCTGGGTTATTTTCTCTCCAGTGGTAGCAGAGTCCTCTGGGATACTCCATGGCACAAACCACTCTGGCTTTCCAGAAAAGGCCATGATTATCAAAGATAACAATACCTTTTGGTTGCAACAAGCTCATGTTCCAACAGACTGCTCACTCTCAACTTTTTGCAAAGATAGGAAAATATATTATTAGTACTCCTTTTTAAGTTTCTGTCCTCTGTTTCATTGTCTTTAAAAACTCTACTGCATCATTTTTTCAATATTACACTATATGGATTAATTTTAAGGTGCTTTGAAAAAATGTAGCATGAAATACAAACAACTGTTCCATTTTCCTCAAAAGCAGAATGCAGTAGGCACGGGAATGTTAATACTGAAATTTAACCTCAGGTGTGTAGTTTCTAAAGTTGGTGTGAGATCTGGCTCATGCTAATGCCTTGCAGGTAATCAGTTTCTCTGTAAATAGTATTAAAACAGCTGACATGGGAAGTGATAATATTTGAATGTTTGGTGTTGTTCCTTATTTAAACAGGGAAAGAATTCCTGACTTGATTGTATGGGAATGGCTGTGACATGGTGCACTTTTGGAATTCCAGCTTCTGGGGGCAGAGCAGCAGCATCCTGAACAATAGATGACTAGAGAAAAGTAGCCTGTTTTGATATGCACAATTAAATATGTGGTTATCTTGATAACCATTCCAAATAAATTCATTTCCTAATGGAAATAAAACCCGGAGATGCTCAAGTGTATTTATTTTTAATTATTCCCTTGGTCTGGTTCAAAACAAGGGAATGCTTTTTCAAGAAATGCACAAAAATCTTTCTCTTAATTCTTCATGCTACTGAAAAAAGTGTAGAAGGGCTGTTGCCTCTGAATTCTGTTGCCTATCTAGATGCTGATAAGCATCCCCATTTCTTGATTTTGGGGAGGATTTAGAGATTGGATATTTTATATTACAATAATTAATCTTTCCTGTGCAGAAATAAAATTCCCTGGATATCATTTGGAGTGCTCCTCCCACATCATTCGAGAAAGATGCTTTTTTTTTTTGCCAGTAATAGAATCATAGAATCACAGAATGGTTTGGATTGAGGGACATTAAAGATCATCTTGTTCCACCCTCCCTGCCAAGGGCAGGGACAACTTCAGTAGACCAGGTTCTTCAGAGCCTCATCCAACCTGACTCTGAACATTTCAGGGGTGGGGCAGCCACCAAATCATCATCGGTTACAGACAGAACATCCTCAGTGAGTGAGAGCTGTCACAGCACGGTTGTCTGGGGAGTGTCTTAACTAAATCATCCATTCCAGAGGGGGTATTCTCTAAATCCTTGCCAAATTAAAATATCTTTTGGTCTTATGAAAGACTTTCTAGACTAATTAAGATAGTGATATGCAAAATAATAAGCACTTTGGTTCAATTCTGCAGTTTTATTAAAAAATGGCAACAGAAGGAAGCTTTAAAACACAACCACTGTAAGTGACTTGGAAGCACTCGCAGAACCTGAACTGCACTGCAACCTCTTCTGTAAACAGGAACATACAGAGGGAATGGTGGGATGAACTTTAGCTCAGCTGTTCTTGGAAGGATTTGGGTTAATGTCCTCAAAGGTGTTGAAAGCTGACTGGGGTTATGCTGAAAAAAAGAACAAGATAAGTGGGGGCTTGTCCCTGATTCTGTTTATTTGCAGCTACTTAGGCAAGAATTAACAAAATAGTTCAGGCTGTGATTGCCTGTTATCATACTCTTTCATTCTGTTAGTTTAAAAACTACAGAAATTCCTGGTGTTAGCATAGTGAGAGCACATGGAGTTTTGAGGACTTACATATATGTGATAATATGTTTCTGGTCTCTGAACAAAATTGTCTTAATTTTATCCAAACAAATAATAAAAGAGCCTTGCTGGAATGATCACAGACAGCTGATGAGCAGAAAAAAATACTGTGTTGGTAGAATAGATGCTCAAAACTGTTTTTCAAAACAGTGAATTAAAATATAACTGTGTTCCTGAAACATTACCATACATGTGTTCCCTTTTCCCTGATTACCCCCTCACAATCTGTGGACCATACCCCCATTTTTTGAGCTGTCAACCCTTCCTCTGAAATTACTGCAGCCCCACTGATTCACAGGAAGAGGTTGCATAGCTTTTGAATAGTTGTTTTTTTCGCTAGTTTTGGCATGTTATTACCTGCTATCCTAAATTCACTTTAAATTCATTTTAATCTAAGGGAAAAGACCTATCAATCAAATAGACTCTTCAGATTCCTTTAAACCGAGCGATCCATTTCAGCCCTTCCCCACCCCAGACATTCCCAAAGAACAAGAAGCAGATCTATTCTGTGATCCATTTGCTCCCACCAGCAGCAGTAAAGAGGCTGACCCCAACAATTTTGCAAACTTCAGTACTGTGAGTAAACACTTTTTACATTTGTTTTGGTCTAATGGCAGCTTTGAATTGTTCACACTGAAGGCTTCAGTCTGATTTCAAGTATTAAAACATATCCCATGTACAAAAGGGATATTGCTTCCAGTTAAAACAGTGCTTACTTTTACAGCTGAGGCTGTCCTAAAACAAAATACTGCAAACTGTTGTAGCTTATGTTTAAATTGCATTGTTTTTATGAGGTTTTTTTTTTTTAAATGGAGGCCTCCTAGCTTTTAGAAAACAGGACTTTAAAAATATCTGTGTTCTAGGGATTATCCATTTTATCAGCCTGTGCAGCATATTTAAATTATGTATCTTAAACAAGCACACTGTTCACTATCCAAGTAAAAATAAACCCAAATGGGATTTTAGTTGAGCTGTCACTGAGCTGTTTGGTTGTAGTTTTAATGTACTGAAATGCTGATAAACAGCCTCTTAACACTGTATATTAATGAAATATAATTTGATGAGTTTGAGTTGCTAGTAAATTCCAGACTTATGTACAATGAAGTAAAAAGTAGTAAGTGTCTCTTTATAACCAGAATTCATTTCATAGAAGTCGTGGTGTCCAAGCAGTAGAAGCAAATCTAAAGGTTTGTGCATGCCTATATATTATTTTTCTCTTTGGAGCTTTTGCAAGTAGGAGTTTTGAAGGCCACCATCTCCCTGTCAACAAGAGCCATGCAGAGAAACTGTAGTA
>JAOXXN010000120.1:8292203-8365037 GCA_026770055.1 Myrmophylax atrothorax
TGTAGAGTATTCAAATTGAAACAGAAGAGCTTGCAAAGAAAAAAAAGAAATGTGGTCTGATTTATGATGAAAATTTAATTGTAATTACATTTCTGTAATGCTGGATATATTTGTTTTAGTTCATTTTTGACCCTGTGTGAGGTAATTTTTTCTTTGAACATTTCAACAGGTTAGTGCAGTTTGTAGGATGCTTGGATTGATAATTTGTAATTTGCCAGACTATATTGTGTGCGTTTTTCATCCTGTTTGATGCTGGGAGTTGTCACCCACCATGGTGCATTTAGCCCTCTGTGAGCAGATCTGGTAGTACAAGGGAAGGGAACTGCAGAAATTACACCAATCGTTTTTATTTGTCTAAACAAACCTGTTTAATGAGTTTATTGCATTGTTTGCCCATTCAAATACAGGATGAGAACTGTGAACATAATGCAGCCTATATCCTGCTTGGTCCGAGTTAAATGTGCTGGGACAAGTCTGCCAATCCCCTGCTCCTGGTGCAGCTCACCTGCCCTCTTTGCCACATCGCTCTGTTCTGTGACCCTTTGCTGGAACAGAAGAGCCAACAGATTCATTATCTTCTTGGCAGAAGACTTTTGACCTTGCCTCTGAGGCATCAATAACTCAGTGCTTTGAGAGCTGAGTTAACCTCCAAAATAAATGGTGTCGTACTCCATGTACAACTTGAAATACTAAGATACCCTGAATTCCAGAATTGCATCACTGTTGTGTCTCTACGCAGAGTATTTGGAGAACATGAATATTGAAACCTTTCCAGCTGCTTTGTTGTTGAAGTAATGACATTTCTGCAGCGTCGAGGAGTCTTAGTCGTGGGCCAGAAAACTGTTCAAGAACACAGAAAGATAAATGCTGAGGTATTACTATCTTGGCACATAGAACAGGAAGGGATACGGTAGAATTAATTTTCTTGCATTAACTTATTTGCTTTTGAATTAGGAAGAAATTTCTGTATTGTCTGAAAACTGAATAGCAACAAATTATTGTGAGAACTGCTTACATGTTCTTTTCATCCAAGATTATTTCTGATCTCATGTGGGTTTGAAAATGTTTGCATAAGAGCAAAAGAATTCTTCCCAAGTGATGTGCTTTTTATTTTCTTTGAATGTAGGGATGTTTTTCAGCCTCAAAGCGTTTACAGCTCGTTACTCAGAGCAGTCATCTATTTAGAAAAGTAGTAGTTGATTTAGGAATGACCTGGCAAACTTGAAAAGGCTAAAGGAAATAGGCGCAGCTCTATCTCGGTTATCTCCCAATGTCTCTGTCATCATCCAGCATTAGGAGAGCACGGAATGGTGTCATGGCAGTTTTTATATTCAGCGGTGGTCTTTTGAAATCCAGGCAGTGGGAAGGACATCCCGGGGGCAGTGAGGGTACTCCCCACGCGTGTGCTGGCCTGTGGATCGTCCAGCCAGGCCGTGTCCCTGTATCGGGAATGCGTTCGGTGCCAGCAGCGCGGGGTGCCGCGCGGGGTGAGCCCACACGATGGGACGTGAACTGCCCATTCTTTTACCTAACAAAGGGCTCGGCGACTGGACACTGAGAGGATGGTGGGAACCCATCTCCTTCAGACTGGGCTGCTTAGACTGCAAGGGTATAAAAGCCACGGAGTTCTTTTGTTCGGGGTTCTTCCTCGGAGGCACCAGCTCAGGCTGTCATTTTGTTATTTAGTTGTTGTACCAAGCTTAAGTTATTTAAGGATCGGGACATCGGGGGCTGCTATGGGAAACCAGGAATCGAGCCGGTAAGGAAACCTGGTCTGACTGTGAGTGCGGCGGAGATGGAGCTGCGAAGGGGCTTCGGTGCCAGCTCAGGTGGTGCGGTGATACCCTGGAGCGGCCCGGGATGGCCGGACACGGGAGGGCCCTTCACACTGAAATGCAGCCCTGGAAATGTGCTTCGGGAGGCTCCTCAGGCGTGTGGATGGTTGAGGTGTTAGCGCTGGGGAGGCTTTGGTAGCCAGAGAGGCACGGTGTTGGTAGGGAGCAGTGCTGTTACTACTTCTTCCTCTTTGTATAAAATGAAGCTGCTTTGTGCGTGTGAGACTAATCTCTTTTCAGTTCCATTTCATATTCCGCAAAGAGGTTGTTTAAGAATTTATTGCCTTTCTTATATTTTTCTCCACCACATGGCAAGAAGCAATCCCCTCTAAATCTCTTTGAAAAGATAAACTGGACGTGGCACTTCATGCTATGGTTTAGTTGACGTGGTGGTGTTTGGTCTAAAGTTGGATTTGATGATCTTGGAGGTCTTTTCCAACAGTACTAATTCTACGATAGAGATAATCTATGCTAATTGTTGTTTCTTTGTACATACTCAGCTCTCTGTCGTCATAGTAGTAAGTTACGCTGCCAGGTATTAATCACTGTTGATGCAGGTGGATTAAAAAAGACACAGAAATGTTTCTATCAGCACTATGAGTGTTTGTGTACCTTTTAATAACATAAGATTAACATTATCATTCAAAAATTGAAACTGTGTGTTACACATAGAACCTTGATACCAAGGCAGTGAAGGAGGCCAAAACACCATATTGTCCAAATTGTTAAATATAAAATACAATCAAGAGCAAATACCTCAAAATTACTTATCGGGAAACTTTTGAGCTGAAATCATAATAATAAAAACAGTGTTTCAGTGGGACAGCAGGAGGCAGCTGTGTGGTGCAGCAGAGGTATGGCAGTAGTGAACCCAGAACTCACTGGAGTAGCTGTGTTATGTTTCTGAGTAAGATGAAGGCAATGCCAGTCATTACTGAGCCAGACTGTGCTGCTCAGGGCCCTGAGACAGGAGGTCTCTGTGAAGTTTCTCTGGGATAGGAATATAATAATTTCATTAGATGTTTTTTCTCTGATCTTGCATCTCGCTTGCTTTACGTGTTGGGGACTAACCTGTATTTGGGGAAACGGGGTGTGTGTCCACTGCTCCCCCCTCCGAGTCTCCGGACAGTGGAGGGGAGAGAGTCCCCAGCGTTTGGGCTGCTCGGTGCTGGTTCCTCAGCAAGTTACTGGTTTGCTCAATGGTGCTTGACTCTTTGTATTTTATTCTTTTCCTCCAAATGAAGTTACCCATGCACGCTACCCCAGCTGACTTATGCAGATAAGGTAGATTTGGCAGAGAAATGCATTTATATTTTAGCATATGACTGATTTAACTTGCTTTCAGTGTTTCACGGTAGTGAAGGAGCTCTTGAATTACTATTAAAAGCATTATTATGAAGGCACAAACTTCAGACTTACCTTTTTTTGTAAAGTTCTGATAATCACTGAGGTCGAGTGAGTAGTTCAGCATTTTGTACAATAGAAGGTAATATTTTATTGAAGAGGTCTATAAAACCCGATGAAAATTCATAAAGCTTATGCACTGCAAACTTAGAGTAAGAAAACAGTCAACATCATGCACGCAGTGAATTAAAATTATGCATAAATATAGTAACTCTTATGCTCAGAAAGTCTCCTGTCCCCTTCCTTTTGACCATGGAAACCATAATTATTTTCTTTTAAAAATGTTTTACTGTTCATTAATATTCTACATTTTAATTTTGCTTATTTCTGCTTATTAATGTTGATGTTGCTGTTGACATAAAAAAGATATGATGTTTAAGTAAGTGGGGCATTGCCTAAGATGTCCCAGGTAATTGTGCTTCCTACTGAAGGCAATGGGGATGCAGTGGAGAAAGGAGATCAGGTCTTTCTGTAACTCACAGGACATACTGTAGTTATGATTTGTGAAGCACCCCCAGTCATGGTCCTTGAGGCAGAGAATGAAGATTTCATAAGTAACAGAACCACAAGGGGAACCACATGACTGTCCTTGCAAAACCTGCTGCTGAAAAGCAAAAAAAAAAAAAGCAAAAAACCTTGTAAACCTAAAAGGGAAATGGCCTAAATTTGGAAGTATTTCAGATCTTAGTTTTTAAGACCTATTTTCTTTAGTTAAAAGAAGACAGAGCTATGTGTGTGGGAGGAGAGGTTTCATGCTGAAGGTTATCTGGGAATATGATTGTTTCTAGAGAAGTGGGATTCAAATTAAAACCTGCCAATTCAAGTCTTGAAGAACTTGGCAGAAACAGCCAGAGCCTTCACCATACAGGGCTTTCAGGGACCATTTGGAGAACACAGCATTAATTAGAAATTGCTCAATAAGCTACTGAGAATGATGAATAATCTTTTCAGGGTAACTTACGATCCTGCCATGGAAGCACCCAGTTAATTTTAAATTGTAACCAGTTCGTATTCCCAACTGAGGAAAGAAAAAAGTCCTGGTAATGTCTTTTATCTCCTGCTGTGGCCCAGGTACACAATGCTGTTAGGAACATGTCATGGAGTCATTAATGGGGCAGCCTGTGGATCTGTTACAATAATTTTTATCCCAACTGCAACACAGGCTTTTCCTGTAAAGGATGCTATAAAAAAACAGCAAGAGATTTAATCAGCTATGTTAATAGATTCAGAGTATCTTCCTGGAATTATCCTGAGGTTTATAATTTTTGGGGTTTCCTTCAGCAGTGTATGTCTTCATTATTGGTACTGGTTTGTGTAATCTAGCAAATGGATAATTTCTGACATTGGATGCTCTTGGAGAAACTAATTTATCTAGAGTAGATGGTAGCTGATCAGCTTCTTCAGTCCAGCTGCTTCTGCTGCTTGTAGTTATGGACAGGGCCAGCAAAGCAGTTCAGGAGTGCCCACTGTTTTATTTTTGGCAAAATCAGCCAGATGGGCTCACTCCACTGGTTAAATTGTTAATGCCAAGACTCTTTTTCCATGGCAATGGAGTTTTACAATGAGCATGTAAATTCTCAGTTCGTCCCAAAGGTACAGGGACTGACAAAAAGCAGCAGTTTGGCTGGTGGGTTGAAGCCTGTTTTGCAGAGAATCCTTGCTGGGAATACTTGCTTGCCTCTCTCCTGTGTGCCTCTCACATGTGCAGCAATTATTGCCTCAGTTCCCCTGCATGTCAGCTGGTCTCGTTTGGCTCTCCCTTCTACTGCCTTCGTTTGTGATGTGCTCCAATTACCACCACATGCAGTAATTCTTGTTGTCTGAGCTCTGTAATTACAGCGATATTTGGTTTCTGCCTGGTTAGCACCGAGCCAAAGGTGGTGATGCTGCCGCTCGTTGCAGACAGGTCTGTGGATCAGAGACACGCTGGCAGCTGCCAGCACCTCCTCCATTAGTGGGCACCAGCGGTACGGGAACACGTGCCAGGGGCTGAGCTGTTTGTGGGATGCTGCGGGTGAGCCCGTGCCCTCCTCGCTCCCGCGGCACCTCCCGTAGTGCCCAGTTCAGAACGCGGTGCCGCAGCAGGCGCTGCCCGCCCTGCGCTCGCAGCTGCCTCAGTAGCACCGAGTGCTGCTGGATGTTCGTGCCCAAACGCTGAGTGGCCTTACAATGACTATGTCAGAAAACACAAGAGACTCAGCAGAGAGGTAAGTAGCAGCACACAGCATTTTCCATCTGCCTTAGAGGCAGTTCTGATGCTGCTGTTGGAAGCAGGAGAGAATCTGCAGCCCACCGGAGCATGACTAATCACTTTGCTAAAATGCTCTCGAGTTTAAAGTATTTCTTCCCTGTTGTTAACAGCGACAAATGATGATTTGCAGCATTTATGGAAGGTGTGTATTGTGTTCAGGTCTAAAGCCCTTGACTTGGGAGTTCCATCAATGGCAGGTTTCCTTGGAGCATGAGGGAAACGTGCAGCTTGTGTTTTTGGTGCTGCTGTGGGTGGCACTGTGTTGTTAATTGTTATTCCAGAAAAGATGCCAAATAATGGATATGCTATTTGTGCTTTGAGCTTCAACAGTGGTTTTTATCTTTGTCATCTTCCTGTTTCAAAGGAATATTTTGAAAAGGTTTATTTGTATTGAATGAGGTAATTCTCCTGCATGACAAGAAATAAACAAACGAAAAACCCAGGTAAAATGTTGCAATTCTAAATATTTCAAAACAGATGATGATGTGTTTTATATCATGTTCAATATCCTATTTGGTTCAGGGACACAGATTTAAAAAGGGAAGGTAGGACTTTTAGTACATGTAAGCAATAATTGGCAAAGTTTTAATTATTAAGTAGGGCTCAGCATAGTTGGGCAGACATGATATTGCATATTGTATGAGGCGGATGCCAAGGCTTGGGTAATCAATATTAACAAAGCACTTGGAGAATGTCTTGGGTGCAGTAGGATTTGCAGTGTGTCTGAAATGTGATGACAACAGCTACTGTGAACAGCATCACATAAGGTTTCTCTCAAATTCACAGTCCAGTTTCTCATATAGATATAGTTGTGCTCTCTGTTTCTTTGCAGTCGTTATTCTTAAACCCAAACCCAAACCGCCTCTGCAGTGGGTGGTTATTACTGATGTTATCTGCTGGTTCTGTGCTCCCCTGCCTTCTCCTTAAGATGGTATCAGGACTTTGCTTTCTGTTTTTCCTTTCAGCAGCCTGTGTTGTGCCGTTTTTAAGGAACCAACACAGTTTCTAAGTCACAAGATGGATCACATTAGTTAAAGCTGTTCGGAGTCAGGAATATGATGGGGATTTGTTTGTATTTTGTTGGAGGATGTTTTGTACAGACTTGTACACAACATGTTAGTGCAGTATAGCTCTTTGATCATTAAATGCAGATGTTTTAACCATCCTAACACTGGCCAGGTGACCTTAACTTTGTTAGTGCAAGGCCTTACTGTTTCTTCTGTGGATTTTTTTTTTTTGTCCAGCAGTTCTGGTGGTGATGAACTCGGGCCAAACTAACTCAGCTGGTCTGTATTATCCTGTTGCCAGTAACATAAAGACCAGCTGAGAACCCTTGTGATGGGTCAGGCTGACATCTGAATGTTGTAAAGGAGAAAAGTACAGCCAGACTAAGCCGCTGAGAGTCTTCTGACTTTGAGATGCAGCAGCAGATTTTTTTTCTTTGAGTGACTTCTTAGGGACAGCGAAGTTGCCAGGAGCAAACACAGTGTGAAATGTTAACCCACCTGTGAGTCTGTAGTGGTCTATTGCACATTAACCATCCTGAACACGAGCTGAGCTAAGGCAGATGTGCCAGCAGCAGTCAGTATAATTATCTGCTGCACACTGACAGTGTTTCATCCTTAAGGTGACAATACGGTCATGATGTCACCAGTCTGTGGTCTGTCAGCCTCACAGTCAGATGTGCATCATCACCCAGTGCTCCTGCATTCTGGTACCTGAGCTCGTCAACCTGCTGTGCTCCCACACAGCAACTTCTGCATGGCCAGGTTCTTATGCAAAGTACCTGTAGTTCTAAAAAGCCCAAATCTACAAACATGGTGGAATTCACTTGCATTTTTTGCAATCATTAGAAATGGAATAGCAGATTATGCACGGAAATAAGGCTGGAACTGAGGAAGGGGGTTCAAATGTAGCAGTAATGCACTGGTGGGAGGAGAAAAGATGTGCTGAGTTTATTATCTCTTCTGGCAGGTCACCTACGTCAGACCTCAACGTGGCATTGCGTGAATGTATGGCAGCTCTGGATTTATTTCTTAACAACAAGTTCTCAGATGCTTTGGCTTCTTTACAAGCAAAGTAAGTTGATAAGTTTTACTAGTTTTCTTCTGTTGGTTTTTCTTTGCTTCACCATCTCTCAGGAGATTTTTGACTAGACAGCCGATTCTCTGTTAATAATTGATAAGTCTTTATGGTTTTGATTCAGAAGGGGGTGGTAAGTTAATGTGTTAAGTTTTGGGGAAGACAGATAAGTGCTTTACACTTGCGTGAGTAAATAACAAGATTGATAAAAAGCATCTACTACAAGTATGGAATTTATGTCCAGAGAAGTAACCCCTCAGCTATAGTGCAGTATGTGAGATTCTTGCTCCTGTAAGAATAAAAACCATCCTCTATCACCTTTTAATTTTTTATCCTTTCCCATATTTTTCTGCATATTCTGAGAATTGGAAAATTTGTCGTTTTGTGTCTAAGTGAGCAACTGACTATGAGTTGAAGGCTTGAGACACGCCAAGTATGAATTCTTTTTTTTGTCATTGTTTTTTAATAACCATTTGCAGAAGCCTTCTCACAGCTTGTTTTGCAATTCAGTATTGTGGTCATGCACTCTGTTTCCTAATTATGTTGCAGCCCTACATGTAATGAGTGGCCCAGCTGCAAGCAGTGAGGTCAGAAAATAGTTCCTAGAATTTGTTGTGTCTCACAGTGTCTGTGATCTGTCATACCCTGTCCTGATGGTACCTGTGCTCCTGGCTTGTTGCAGTCTGTGGTTAATTTAAATTTCCCCCCACCCATCCACCCAGCTAGCTCCATTTATTTCTGAGACATCAGCAAATTGTATCATTCCTTCCTTTGGAACACTGGAATATGAAACAAGTGGAATTCATAGTAATTGCTGTGTGTCAGGGTAACTACAGTGGATACACATCTGCTTTGCTGCGATTTCAGTCTCATATTTGGTGCCATAATCTGTAGCTTAACCACATTCTGGGAAAGACATTAATGATAAATTGTAGTGTGAGCTGTATTAATAATGCTGCTTTTATTCACAGTGTTGTTTAGTGTTTATATATCATCAGAAGTTATAATAAAAGCAGTAAGAAGAATAATTGTGCTTTCATTAAATTCTGACGGTAAAGCCCCTGCGCCCATCTGGAAATGCTTACTCAGTGCTTAGCATAAAATAAGGAGATATTTTACTGAAGGGGGGTTTCCAAAACACTGCAAAAGCTAGTGAGGCTGTGGGTTGGGTTTTTTCCCTGTAAATCCATTTTTCTTCTCTTGCATATGGTTTTCATTCAGCTTTTGTTGGGCTCTGCAGAACATATTTCCTGAGCTGATACTCTGGTTTTGTACCTGACTGTAGTCCACACTGCAGACCCATTTTGAAACCTAATTTTTTGTGTTACCCTGTTGTTATGAGGAGGCCCTTATTCCTATTGCCTTTGTCAGTGAGAGAAATGCAGACTAATGATCTTTGTGAGTGCAGTGAAGAAACAGCATGCTAATTCTCCCCATAGATGATATCCATTATGGACACTGTCCATCTCCTTAAGGAGTGAGAAGAGTGAGCACATGTGGAAGTACCAAGGATTTTTCTTTAGGAGCCATCAGTTCCTTGGAGTTCCCTTTTGGTGTGCTGAGATTTGAAATTGGTTTTCACAGTCCATAAACATACTAACTTTGTTTAGAGAAAGACTTTTCAGTTTTTCCATGCTTGTAAGGAGTTTCATATCATGGATTTTTGCAGCTTTAACACTTGCAGTGTAGGAGATTCTCTGCTCTGTATTACACTGGTGCAGATTCCCTAAATTACTCACATTTGCCTTCCACAATAAGTGTGTTTTCAACTAATTTATACCATGTGAAGCTGACAGCAGATTTGGCAGCATATGAGAGTTAAAATCAGAAGAGCTTTCCTAGCAGCTTAAAAATAAATTTCTGAGGGTGATGTCTAGACTTGTGTTGGGATAAAGCTCTTTTTTCCTGTTAGGAAAACAAATCCATCATAATGAAGAGATCTTGTTTCATAGAAAAATACATCTCGTGGTTTTGCTTCACATAACATAGCTTTTCTTGTTTCCTGAGCTACCTTTTAGCTTTTAGAGTCAATATTCTTTATTATCATTAACAATCTTTATACAATAGTGAGTTCTGATTATCTTGTGCTCTCTGCAGTAAGATTAATTAAATTTATCTTTTATATGGAGCACTCACACATCTGAGAACTCTTAAGAAATTCCTTAAATTCAGTCACCAAGCACAGCAACATTTGCAGTATATAATGTGTTAACTGTAACCATGAGTAACATTGAAACTGGTCACTGGAGTGGGGGGAAAAAAACCTGTTCTCTCTTCTCAGCCCTGAGACACAGTAAATTGATTAAACACTGACTGGATTTTAGCCCTTGTGTAATTGCAAACAGATAATAATAAATTAAAGAGTTGATCCTGGTGAGATGCCCCCTTGCCTTCCCAAGACAAATGCTTAAGATTTTAATAATTTTCCTAAAGGGAAGTATGTTATAATCACCTGGTATTTGTTGGTGTCAAGTGAATTGGGAAAATGGTAAGAAAAATAAATTCATGGCAGAGTTACCTGGACACATTGAGCTTCACCACGTGAGTTGCTGCCTGCAATTTTACAGGAACAATATGACAACAATTCATTCCAGACAGTTGATTTTTTCTGAAAATAGACTCCAAAAAGCACTTAGTGTTGCTTGATGGAGTATTAATTCTAGAATGACTGTGTTTGAAAGGTAATTTCAGTCATTTGATGTGGGAGTATCTCAGGTAGGTGTGAAGAGATTGTGTTCCTGCTCAGCTAGTTATGAAAATCTTGTTGTTATAGTGGAGTTCTGTTACTATCACTAGGATTTTTAATATAAGCCCATTTGGCAATGTTGAATGTTATCTTATGTATCCTGATCGTTAAAAGTTGCAAGAGGTTACTGAGAAATGGCAGCCTTTTGTAATGGCTGGCTTTGTGGTGTGGTGAAATGTTCTTGCCCTTGTAGAACAAAAGCAAACATGAGGTTGTTCAGTGGGTGGAGGAACTTTCTCTGGGAACTGATCACAAAGATAGGGTGTGATGGTCAAACAGAGTGATGAAAGAATAAGGGGAAGCACACAGAGGCAAAATGAAGCTCTAGACAGTGTTTGGGTAAGTGTGTTGCACAGCCCTGCTGAGAGCTTGAATTAGCTATTTATTATAAAGAATGTCAAGAACACGAAAAAGTTCTCTTTTTCTAGGGTTTTCTGTATTTTTATACCTGGAGTCTGGAAGAACACCAGTTTTATAGTCTTTGTAAATAAATTATTTGCTAC
The DNA here is from genome assembly GCA_026770055.1 of Myrmophylax atrothorax. Lineage (NCBI taxonomy): Eukaryota > Metazoa > Chordata > Aves > Passeriformes > Thamnophilidae > Myrmophylax > Myrmophylax atrothorax. The sequence continues at coordinate 8,303,025 of JAOXXN010000120.1, forward strand.
CAAAACCTGCCTCTGGCTGGAAGAACCTACTGAATTCCAGATTTGGGAAAGTGGCTTAGATCAAAGAGGCTCAGGGATTCTCTTGTTGAGCCACAGCTTTCTGGCTTAGGTCATTCTGGTGGCTTGTGGTAACTGGGGAGCCAGGCTGGTGGCTCATCAGAGTGGCTTGTGCTAATGATTAACTTCATGCTAGTGGGGAGTCTTCATAGGACACAGGATTTTATTGGCAAACATTGATTCATCAAAATGGAACATTTTTGTAGCAGCCCCATGCCCAGGTCTGGTGGGTTGTTTGCACCGATGGATTTCTGTAACCTGTCAATGCCTGTCCTGTCTGCTGGATTACTATTAAAGGATCTACAAAAAAGATTTGGGGCACTTTGTTTTTCACAAAAGATTACCAGTCCCAGGTTAATTCTGAGCTCAAACCAAGCCAAGTTTTTTGGGTTTTCGTACTTCAGCTGGAGAGCTCTCACTGTCCTCATTTCAGCACTTGTTTGCAAGCAGGAATAAAAGCGTTCTGCAACACCTCCAAGAAAGGGCAGTGCTGCACCAAGGCTGGAGAAGAGGCATGTGGCAGAGCTCCATAAGTGCCTAAAGATATTACTTATAATCCTCTTACTCAGTCATGTGATACCAACTACTAGGATAAGTCATTAATCACAATATTAGTTGTATTTGTGTCATACAGGCTTGTTAACTCCAACCATGTCCTGAGGAAAGTGCTGCTGAGGAATCAAAAGAAGGAAAATAAAAAGCTATTGAGTTTCATTCTGCATCCATCCATACAAAATCCAGGCCTTAAAACTCCTGGCAGTAGGCCAGGATGTAACTGGCAACTTTAATTGAATGCTTAATAGAAATAACATAGATAAGTTACATTTGGTTGCATTTCTACCAGCATCCCAACCCCTGGGAAAAAAACAGAGGAAATTTGACTGTTGATAAATACCAGTTGGCTAATGATAGACATTAATTACCATCTCCTTTAAATATTAGAAGCAACACTGGTGAAACCATTGATTAGAGGAGGAGTGATTTGGTATCAGAAGCAAATTATTGGATAGAGAAATCTTCACATATATGTGAAAAGTACCAATTTTCCTTTTAGTGGAATATATTGAATATTTATTTGCTTTGATTTTGAGAGCAAATTTCTATAATTTTGGAAGGGCACTATTTCAGTCCCTCCCCTGTGTTTTGAATTTGAACCTCCTGAAGGGTTTTAGTTCAGTAAATAGAAGATGAAGTGTGTGTTTCTCTGCACTGAGGCTGATGAATAACCAAACAAACAGAAACACTTCATCAGGCTGCCTTTTTATAGTGTGTTCATTTTTTTTCTACTTTTCATTATCAGTGTACTGAAACAGTCATGATGTACGAGGCCAAGGCAGAGCTGTCCTGGCTCCACTGGATTTTAAACTAATTTCTCTATTATCTCTCTGTTCTTCTTACCTTGCAAATGAGATGGATGTGAGCATAGTGTGGGGTTTATAGCACTCATGGCTCTAGGTAATTTCCCAAAAAAGCTTTTCTGCTAGATTGGTCTCGATGGTGAGGGCAAGTAGGAATTAAGGGCAGCCACAAAGCACAGACTGCAGTGAAGTTTAAAGATGTGCACTTCAAAATTCTTCAGTGCAGCCAGCCTGATCTGTGCCATAGGTATTGGGAAAAGTAGCCTTTCATCATACCTGAGTTCCCCTCAGGCACCAGCTGTCTGTGTAAGACTTTCTGCACCAGCACTAGGCATTATTTTAACCCATAGATCTAAAAAATATATATACAAAGGAAGTCAGGATTTGTCATCACATGTACTTTTCTTTGGTGATTTTATTGCTCAGTGTCACGGAGGGGGATTTGCTTTAAGCATAACAAGGTTTATTTTTTGGTTCTGGAAAACACTAACCAAATATCAAAGAGTTCTAAAGATAGTTGAGTGTTTTACTCCATTGAGCAAAGTAATCAGTGCATAAGAGTATATGAATTATTATAAAACTTAAAGGGATCCAAGTCACAATAGTGAGTTATTAGCTCACTGATTAATGTAGGGTTGTTTGAAGTTATCCTTAAAGTTGTCTTTCTGTTCAGTCCAGGTATTAAAACTTGGGGAGACAAGTGTATTTCCCGCGGTGAAATTAAATGGGTTGAGGTGTCTGTAAAGCCTGGCTTTTCTCCTTAAAAGAGAAACACAAAATCAGAGTAGTTGAGGTTGGAAGGGACCTCAGGAGGTCACACACTCCTGCAGGGCCACCTATGCACAGTTGACCAGGATTGTGTCCAGACAGCCTTTGAATGTCTCCCTGTGAGCTCTGTACATGACATGTGCCAGTGCATTGTCACCCTGAGAGTAAAAGAGCTTTCCCCAGTGTTGAGTGTGTTTCAGGTTGTGCCCTCTGCCTCTGAGCCTGTCCCTGGGCACCAGGGAAAAGGGCCTGGCTCTGTCCTCTTTGCTTCTTCCCAACTCTCTCAGCCTTTCCTCATAGGAGAGATGTTCCAATCACTCGGTGATCCTCATCCCCCTGCTCTGCAGTGTGTCTGTGTACTGAACTGGGCGCAGCACTCTGGGTGTGGCCCCAGCAGGGCTGTGCAGGGGGAAGGAGCCCCACTCTCCTCGTGCTGGCAGCAACTCTGCTCTCAGTGCAGCCCTGGTTTTGCCAAAGGGACGTTGCTGGCACACCACTTTCTCCTAGAAAGGAAAAGAAAATGAAGTGGCTTGTTTTGAGAAACACTCAAAGTGCATGTATTGAGAACAGGTGTGCTGAGGGTGGAGGTTTTGTTGAAAGGATATCCTTGTTTGACTGCAAGTATTTTTGAGTATTCCCTGCCATACAGAGCTATTTGATCTGTTCTAGAGTGTAAACAGTTGGAATATAGCAATTGTTGCTCCTTAGCAGTATTTGTCTTAAGTCATGCTGTTTGTCAGGGGTGGATTAGCAAGGTCTACAGAGAGTTTGTGTGTCAGGAATGTATCTGAGCTTGCCCTTTAACATATCTCTCAAGTCATCTTTATTAGACCACAATGCCCAAAGATATTTTGATTCCTCTGCAGAGGATTATACTAGACATAGGTACTGGCTGAATGCTCTAAATGTGTGCAAAATATAAACCTTCTTTCCTGTCAGAGGGAAGATGCCAACAATGACTGCACATAGGAATTAATTGTTTTCCTTGCACTAATGCCAGAGTTTCTTACTTTCTGCAAAAAAGGCACCATGTGAAGCCCCAGAGAACAATGAAGTTGAACAGATTGGGGTGGAAGGTTGGCAGAAGGGGAGAGGAGAAGAAGCTGTAATATTTGATGTAGACTAATGCTTCTGATGGGAAGATCTGTTCCTAGAAGATTCTATTTTGGCCATGGTTATAGTATTGTGTTACTTATATCCTTGACTCTGTCCTGAGTAACTGTCCCAAATTAGAAGAGTATCATCTGGATTTGTGTCACTTGTTGTATTATTCATTAGATGCTCCATAAAAAAACCCCTCTGTCGTCTTTGAATGGTGAGCTACGTGGTTAATTCCTGTGCTTTGTTTGTTAAATACCTACCCTCAGCTCAGAATTGGTGCATTTTAGCAGAGTTGCTGAAATTAGAGCTGTAGACATGATTTCCTGTACAAATTTGAATCTGCTACTGTTTCTTAATTATTTTGCATGTCTTTTGCACTTGATTTATAGTTTATTTAGACCCTGTTCCCCATCAGTCTGATGCATTTCTGGAACTGGATTTGTATTTGTTTTTTCAGCTGTGCTTTGCACCTTGTGTTTTCTTTCAGAACTAAAGACAGCATGTATCATGCCCTGACGTATGCCACAATATTGGAAATGCAAGCTATGATGACGTTTGATCCTCAGGACATACTGAATGCAGGAAACACAATGAAAGAAGCTCAAGCCACCTGTCAAAGGCAAGCGTGGAGCAATTCAGTCAGCAAACAGCTCCTTCTTGGTGGAGTTTGTAAAGACATGCAGGTTAAAAAAGGGATGTAATTTCTTAGTAATCATAGGAAAACTAAGGTAGGAAGGAACATCCGAAGGTCATGTAGCCCAGCTTTCTGCTCAGAGCAGGGTCACTTATGAGGTCACAGTACATAAATGAGAGTTTTCAGCAGTCTAGTCTTGAAAACTTCAGCTTACTGCAATATCTGATTTTTCTTGTCAGTTAGACTGTTGTCCTGTCTGTAGCCCTGTCTGCAATGTCTGGGAGTTCCTACTTACAGTGTACAGGCACTGCAGAATGTTCCCACTGGTGATGGTTATACTGCAGTTCTCTGCCTTTGGGTCAGGGAGGGGAGGGAACAGAGGTAAGTTGGTGACTGTGTTTGTAGCCAGGTGAAAGACATTGCTCTGCGTTGTTGATGGTCAGAATGACCAAACTGACTTTTTTTGCAGATTCAGGAAGAAATCCACAGTAGCTGATTCTATCAACAACCTTGTACATAGGCAAAGCCTTGAACACTTTACTGAAGGTAACAGTGTCTCTCACATGCATAATGTTTTCCTTTTTTTATTTGTGCAACTTGAATCATGTAGAAGTGTTCACTTAATGTGTGAATTGGAATGTGTAACCACATCCAAAATCCCTGGGTTTGTTGATTGCTGCCTCAGCACTCCCCAGAATTGCCAGGTAAAGAAATACCTAGAAAGAAGTATTGAAATGGCTATAGATGTTCTAGACCTAGGAATTCACCAAAAGCACAGATAAATTCCTGCAAAGTTTCTGTAACTGTTTCATTTCTGTTTGGAATTACATCAGTAGTCTGGAACTGAAGCACTACAGCAAATTTGCATAATCTTTTTCTCAGTTTGAGCTTTATGATCTTATTCCTGTATCAATGGGCTAAGCGTTTTTTTATTACTTTTTGACTGATTGTTTTGTTTTCTTCTCATCTCTTTGTGACATTAGAGGAAATCCATGCAGAAATTTGCTATGCTGAATGTTTACTTCAGAGAGCAGCACTCACATTCCTCCAGGTATGGACGCCTGTGTGGCTTGTGAGGAAAAAAGTACATACCACAGAGGTTTCTTTTTTTAAAACTAATGAACTGGAAGAAGACTGCAGTTTGCCCTAATGATGTAAGGCTCTTTCATCTGGGTCAGGTCTGGATTTTATCTGGACTACCTGGTGATGAGATACTAGAATGTTTTGTTATCCCTCATGATTATCAAAAAATGCTTATCTCAGTCCACATAGTGCTGGGTGCCCTGTGACACCCTTCTCCACTCCTCTCATTTCACTGTTGTGTGTGAAATGTAACCACAGTAGGCACCAATTTTCAAATACTGTGGATTGGGATATCAGATTAAAAAAAAAAAAAAGGAAGAGATGGTCACTGAAGCTGTGCTGGAATACAAGCAGGAGTTTTGCTTTAGTCTGGTGGTGTTTGCTTTCCCCAGCCTGCTTTCTCTCTGGTGTGTTTTTGAATTACTATTACGATCTGCATAACTATTAGACTCCACATATGCTTTCTTCTTAATAGTGCTCCCTGTCTTTTAAAAGAGGGAAGCTCTCCCTCTTCTTTGAATTTCATGTCTGCACTAATGAAGTTTGATTTGTTTGGTGGAGCAACATTATCGGTGCTTACTTGGACTTCAGCATGCAATTTAAATTGTTAATCACAGTTGAAATAACTGATTTTTATTCTTGATTTGGCTGTACTTGGTGTATGCAAGTGGGCCTCTTCATCCATTGAGGGCATAATAAAAGTCACAGAAAAGCCTAATGGTTCTTGGCTCACTGGAGCTGGTAGGAAGTGGGATGCAGGTGGTGGTTTTATAGTGCTTGGGAGTTGCCAGGTGGGCTCTGATTTATGTTGCTTGTGACAGTTTATGGAGCAGGTGACTTTTTCAGCAATCTGTTGTGTCCCTCTGATGGCAACTACTGCTTCAGAGGAACACCCGCATTCAGAGGAGCTTCTAGTAGTTTCTAGAGCGCTCATCATGGACTTTGAAATGGCCAAGGTGTAGCTACCTGTTTCCATTCTCCTTTAGGATCCTTTGGGATGAGTAGCCTCTAGCACAGGGGGCAGTTGGGGTAATATCTGAAACTGGGGAAGCAAGACTTTTGACAACTTCTGCACTGCACCTGGAAGAAAGGAGTGCTTTAAAGCACTGTCTTTTGGTTTTAAGCTCTATTTTCACGTGTCTGTTTTTAAAAATGTTTATAGATAGATGGGGGATTTAAGACTAAGAAAATAATTTCTTGTCCTCTTCTGTAAAGGTCTTTTGCTTCCTCTTATGTTCTGTGTTTAATTTTTCATGAACACATGAACTAGTTTTAAAAATTAAAGGCACTTGGCTCCAACAGCTATTGAAGGGAGTTAGTTTTAATGCTTAATGTCAATGGCCAAATCCTGTTGAAAACACATAAAAATGAGTCTCAGCATTTTTCAAGGGCTGGACAATTCTCACATTGACTATCCCTGTTGTTCGTATCAAGAGCATTCAGAATGTAAACATTTAAAACACATATTCTTTCCTTGTTCCATTTTCCATTCAAAGGAAGATATGACTGAACCTTTACACATGGTTAGGTATTCTGCACCCCCCTGGTGTGCTGCACTTGGATTAGTTCATCTAATCCATGCTATTTTCTCCACAATGCTTCATACAGCTGCTTATGATTTTTCTGATGGTATTTTCTGTTAAACACATGCAGACTTTCTGCCCCAGAGTAACGGCAGATATCAAAGCAAGCCAGAATGACAGATTATATGGGATGAGTGAGGCAAGAAACTGCCACCAGAAAGTTATGAGACTAAAAAGTCTCTAACTAATGGTCCCCCAGACAGACTTTGCTGTATTTTCTCAATTTGTTACAGCTTAGAATGTAACATGTTACCATGCTAGTGTGGCTCTCATATACATATATATATGAATATTCAGTCCAGAAAGAGAATATGCTGCATAACTTTATTGACCCTACTTCCCTTTTGGGATGTGAAGCTATCTTCTGTAGACTCCTGAGGACAGGCAGTTACTTGTGAACATTTCCTGGCTCAGCATCAGATACATCTGAACGGTGCTGAAGGACAAAGGAGAGAAAGCTGTTTTGTGAAAGAGCCACAAGTGCATGTACTTGCATTATCACCTTAGGTGACATTCATTAGCTTAGTCCCTGTGTTCACTAATGCAAATTCAGATGACCCAAAGATGACAAGGGCTAAACTGATCACAGAAGGCATCAAAATAAAGTGCCTGTGTCTGAACAGAGAAAAAATTAGTTTAACGTAGAAAGGGAAATCCTAAATCCACATATTGTGTCTCAGATGCTTGTATTGTCTGTGCCATGCTGGTTGTGTTCCAGGTGTGTGTTCATCTCCAGAAGACAAAAGCCCTTTATAACACTCACAAACTCATATTGCTAATGTGTTTCCATTCCAACAGGATGAGAATATGGTTAGCTTCATAAAAGGAGGCATCAAAGTCCGAAACAGTTACCAAACATACAGGTGAGTCACAGTGATGACGTGATTAAGTTACTCTATCAGTCAAAAGTGCTGCTGGTCAAATATTCCAACACAGTCATTAGGCATATTGAAATGGCTTTTCTTTAGAGCTGCAGCTTTTTGGAACATTTCAAACCAGTAGCTGAAGCACAAGTAATTCCATCATAAGTGCATGAAACTAGAATAAAATGAAAGGACAAGACACTGAAGGGCTTGTGAAATATAAATGGTTTCAAACGGAGATTGAACAAATTTGCAGGAAATAGGGGCTATTTAGCTTAGTAAAAAGATGCAGGCTCCTCACATCACAAAGTCTCTGAGCAGTCAATTCTTAGAGGATGCTTTTCCCAGCAGTTGCCACTGTCTGAGTGATGTATTTGGTGAGCTGGACTTCTAATCTGGTTAAGTACAGCAGTTCTGCTCTAGAGAGAAGATGCATGCTATTGCACATGATAAGCAGGGCTGCTTATCTGAACTCAGTATACACATTACTTAGTGCCTATAAGCCAAAAACATCTGCTTAGGCAGAATTCTTTTCATCCAGGAAATAATGGAGAGTCACTTCCAACATGTGCAGATGAGTTTGAAGTGCAGCAGTAAAATCTAAAAATTACATTAAAATGTACACCATGGGAAGCATGCCCAGTTGTGCCTCAGTTAGTCAAGATCAGCTCTAGTTTATATAAAAATAAAATATTATGAATTTAGTAGCTCTTAGATGGTCTTCAAAAATATGCTAATAAAATGCTAACAATAACTTGCATGTTAACAAAAGATGTATTTTAACAAAGGGAAAGTTTTTATGCAAGACCAGCAGTTACAATTTTTGTACTGTGCCTTTGATGTGGGAAGAAATAATTGTTCTTAGTTTTAGTGAGAGTTGTGGTGCAACAGCTTACAGAGAAAACACTGAAACAGGGCAACAAGGCTTTGCTTGCTTTGACTGATCAGTGATTTTACGACATAGTTTCTGTTACAAAAAGGCATCTTTCCCTTCCCTGCTGTTGGCAGTACTGCTTGATAACCTGCAACAACAGCAAACCTGAAAAACAGAAGGTGTGTTGCAAAGATGCAATTTTTGAAACTCTCTTTCAGGGAAGAAAGGTCACCATATACTGTAAAAGAATAGTCAGTGGATAAAAAGAATCAGAAAACTTTCACAGTAGAACAGACCCATGAATAATTCTAACAAGCAAAGGCTAAACATGCACCACATTTTATTTATTTTAGGAATTTTAACTTGGACTCAGAGTGGCCATGTACAGTCATGTGTCCAGCAGACACAAACCAGCATCACGTGTAGGGTCTCCAGAAATACACTGAGAGAGGAAGAGAGATGAGTGCCCACATTTGTAGGGGTTGAAGGTGACTCTAAATGCAGGTCCATTGTGAAGACTGCACTTTGAGTGAATAGTGCTGTATCTGCTGGCAACAACTAATCTAATTCTGCTACACTGCTCTTTCATCTCTCTTTGCAGTAGCAAAGTTTGGTGTTCCTCCCAACAGCCGTTCTTGAAACGTTTTCAGGCTGTTGACAGGAATTCCTCTCCAGAACTCCATATTTTTTTAATTGATAGTAATGTGACAGAAATGATTTGTTGACAAATCCAACGGAATATTGTAGATGTTGTTCACCTGGGTGAGATGACAACTTGGAATTTTCAACTCCTAGGTAGTTCGAGGTAATGGATTACTTTCTTACTGACTTGTAATTAATCACATTATTTACTGACAATGTAACAGAATCTCGTGCATTTTCAGGGAGCTGGACAGTCTCATACAGTCCCCACATTATGTCAAAGGAGAGAACCATCTTCATTTTGAGGGAGGTGTAAAGCTTGGAGTTGGAGCCTTTAATCTGGTATGTACCAACAGTTCTTACCCTGAGCTGAAGTCTGCCACCTCCTGGAAGTGACCCTAACTTGAATTCCTGAGAAGCTCCACTGGCATCTGTGTTACTGATCATGTGGTTAAAACTAGGTGTGTGCAGTGGCAGTGCAGGATCCCAGTCTTTGTTCTGAGAAAATCAGATATTCATATACTTTAGAAATTATTTCTTGTGTTGGGAAAAATTGTAGAGGGTAGCTGAGAGGCAGCAGGTCTATTACTGCATAACTGTTGGATTTCTCTCTATAGACATTGTCCATGTTCCCTGCACGGATTCTGAGATTACTGGAGTTTGTTGGATTTTCTGGAAACAAGGTAAATGTGAGCTAAATATTATTGGTACATTCCCCTCATTCCTAAATGCAAAAATGAAGGCAGGAGTTTCTCTCTTCTTCCTCACATTCGTTGTGACACTGGTATAGCATGAGCACACCGTGGCACTACGATTTTGTGCAGCTTGGTTTTCCTTTATATTTTTGTCTGAACTAATGCACTTCAAAGATTGTGGACAAAAAAAATCTATTTCCTTTCTGCTTTAATACCAACTGGTAACTTGAGTGTGGCACCTAAATTCTCTTGTCTAAAGGAGTAAGTGCCTTTTATAATGCTTTCTATTTATAAAACAAGTTTCAAGGAAAAAAATGTTTCTTTATCAGAGCTGCAGCCTTAGATGACAGATGAATGGGTGTCATCACCATTTTATTAGTTTACAGGGAGGATCTCGTATCTGAAAATAAAAAGTCTTGTTTAAAAGCAAAGAGCAATGTGTGGATTATGACTTAGAAATTTCCAGGAGCTGTTTCATAAACCATAAAGGTAAAAATCAAATAGTATTACCTGTCAGTTACAACAACAAAGAGCATCTAAAGCAAAATATTCTCCTAGAAATGTAAAGGCAATTCATGTACCAGCAGAGCTCTGAAAATACTTTGGTGAACACTCATCTTACTACTGCAGATGAAAATTGTTCCTCTAATTGAGTTTCTGTTGTTTTCTTTTGGGGTTTCTTGCATGGCTGTGAGTGGGCTGATATTTGTGTTGATGAGTCAGCTCCTATTACAGGTTTTCAATAACTCACTGAAGCATGACCTAAATTACCATAAATTTAAGCAAAAAACTGCTGTCTACTCACCATAGAAAGGAGTGAGACATGTTGATCAAAGTTCACTGGTGGTCATTTATTTTAACATCCTTAAGAAGCCTTTCTGCATTTAACAGATGCCTAAAGCAAAAAGCAAAATTGCAATTGCCTGTGCAGTCCTTTCCCGTGGTGGTTTTCCCAAAGCTTACAACAGGAGCTGTCCCCTGCAGTAGACAAGAGTCTGGAAGATGAAAGAAACGGTGACAGGAGGAGAGGGAAGTTTGTGTGTCATGTGCTGCACCCATCCAGGAGAAAGGAGCTTTGAATACACTTGTGTTTGATATTGCAGTCTTTTCCATGACATGCTCTCTGTGAGCATCAGGTTCTGCAAGAGTCGTGGTTTGTGCCTTGAGCTGTTTGCACATTACCTGAGAGAGCTGCAGTGCACTGGAGGACAGCTTGAATTAGGTGTGGGTCATGTGTTTATTAAAACTGGATAAAACATTGCGTTGTGTTATCTTCCATGATACTAATCTGCCTCCAAGCCAGGTTTGCCCCGAGGGAGACTCCTTGTTTGGCAGGCAGGCTGTGTTGGATAGTAAATGAGGACATGCCCAAAGCTCCATTCTTCCTAAGCCATTTGTGGGCACTGTGGACAACATGATCAACTTAACAGCAGTCTGGAGCCTCAAAATAGTAGGTGGGATAAGATCAAGAAAGTATAAAAAGTAGCCTGAGGCTGTTTTTGTTCCCTTCCAGTCCAGGATGTGCCAGTTTGTGCCCTTCTCACTGTTCAGGCTCCTTTGCCTTGCATCACTAGTCAAAATCTGGGCTTACTTGTGTTTAGTAGCATAGGCACTGCTTTTGGACATTGAGGTTTGGTGCAGTTTTGCCCAGGTTTGTGAGGAGGGCTCTGTGGGCAGAGGTTGTGCCACACACACAGGCACGCTGTGCTGTGAGCGCGTGTGCCTCGCTGGGCAGCAGGTGGAGTGTGTGGCCCGTCTGGACTGCTGTGTTTGAGCAGGACTAACAGCAGAGTCCTTCCACCATCTCCTACGGGAGCACTGAGCCTTTCTCACTGACTTCTCTGCCAGATCTCAGGCTAATATTTACCCTTGCTCTTACTTTACAGATGATTACAAATGCTGTGCTGCTGAGCTGTAGAAAAGTTTGACGTGAGCCTACCATATGTTAAGTGCAATTTGTTAGAGGGGCAGATGACAGCATGATTTCAAGGGAAGGCAGGAAACCTTTCAGATAGAACCAATTTCTTCCACATTATACTTCTTTCATGTGGGAGGACATTTTTCCCAAGGCAGCTGAGCTGAAGAATATATTTGATGTGTCAATTTGAAATAAATTTAATTCCAGTTTCCCACTAAGCATTTTTTTTGAATTGCATTTTAGTCTCTTCAAATTTTAAATGAAGGCTAAATCTAAGATTATTTCATAGGATCCACTCAAATACCTTGTGTACCAGCTCAATTAGTCAGTTCTTTGTAAAACTGTTAGTATCCATCCTCCTTGCTAAGCCTGCAGTTACATGATCAGGTCATGGGACATGACCTTGCTTTGCTTTCATTGTCAAGATCCCTAATTAAAAGAGAGTGATTTAAAAATAATATTCAAGTGCTTTTGCTTCAGGAGAGTAAAGAGACTTCAGTTAGTAACAGCTGAAATAAATCTGAACCAGTTTCAGTGTTGTCTGATAATGATTCTGAGCGATGTCCTTGTTCCTCCTGCACCTACTGTGGGGTTCCCCACTGTTTGTTTGGAGAGGCCTGAATGTCTTGGGACAAGGATTGAACCAGTCAGATACTGATGTAATATAATGTAGTGACAGTCTTGGGAACTGGGAGGTTGTGGGTTGTTATGAGGGACTTGCATAGAAAGGTGAGAGTTCCCATATTGAATCACATTTGTCTCTAAGACGTGCCCTTGCTCCCTGCCCTGTTATTATACGTTATGCTCTTCAGAGTAGCTTCTGTTTTGTGTGAAACCAAAACCAAAATGTGTTAATTTAATTGTAGAGAAATTACAAAAATGTCATTTTGGAGAAATTACTAACACTTATTGCCTTGACATCTGTTTTATATTGTAGCAATGTGCCCTGTAATAGACTTTGTTTGGAAGCTCATTCCCTGTGTTCAGGGATTGCTCATATCAGTTGTGACATAGGTGTGGGAGGTAGTTGTGGGTTATTTATGGTTAGAAGGTGTGTCCTAACAATTAAGTATAATGTACTCACTGGTGCCAGTCACTGAGTGACTGTGGTTTGTTTACAGAATTATTCTTCGGGCTCAGGCAGTAGCTGGCTGTGCTTTGGTTCTGAGATCCTCAGGGTGATCCTGGTGAGCATTTCAGTGCCCAGCTCATGGCCCCTCCCTTGCTGATGAGGTTTGGTGGCTCATCTCCTGGGCTCACTATGGAGAAAGGGTGGCTGCTTGCCAAGGTGACTCATGTCTGACCCAGGCTCCTGTGCCAACCTGTGCCTTGGAGGAGTCACCTCTGTCTCAGCAGCCACAGGGGGACCCTGCGGAGACAAGCTGAGTGTGGGACATAAAACGTGTTCCCCAGTGACACCCCTCATCTCCCTGCTCTCCTGGGGATCCCACGGTAACAGAAGCAACAGTTTTTCTGAGGAGAAGCAGCTTTGCTGCAGCATCGTCTACAAGTGTTAGAATACTACTAAAAACTACTTCTAGATTTCTTTTATTCAGGCTGTGTCTACTGATTATGTTGTTACTTCAGTATAGAAAGTTTGGGATATTCAACTGACAGAGTGAAAAGTAAACATTCTTTAATACTCTCCTGGGCAAAATAGGGTTGTGGATATACCACAGAGTGAACTGACTCACTCAGTAAGTTTCCCATACCTGTGTAACTACTCAGTTTGAGAATTTGGGCTTAAGTGTGTCAGCTCTGCAGCCCTGTTGTGATGAATGGGCAATGTCCTCCACCTCAGGCCCACCTGAGCTGGGTGTGGGTTCATTCCTTGTCCATACGGATGACAATTTTGTGTTTGGCTCTGCTAAAATACAGTTTTGAGATGAAAATATGTGAGATCAACTTGACGAATAATTAAATTATTCTGTATGACTAACAGAATTTTTTCTGAATCATTTGTAGTGCTATTTGTATTCATTTTATAGGTATTTTTGTATTATATGGAAGATACCAAATACTGTAAGGCCAATGTCAGTAAGAGTTCAGTGTTATATCAAGCCAAAAGACTTTTCACTGCCAAAAATATACTTTGGAAATATACTTTGGATTTTTTCTGCCAAAATTCATTCCATAGAATGTTTTGTCTTCTACCTCGCAGTGCTGCCTTTTTAAAAATTCAAATATTTGTGATTTTCATCTCTACACTTTGAAGAAGCTCAATACATCATATTTTGTTACTTGTATCCATCACACTTCTGCTCTCAGAAGAAAACAAAGTTGGTTTTATTTTGCTGAGTGCTTGATTTCCGTTAAGTCATTGATTTTCAGTAATGACTTTAGTGTCTTTTAATTTCTTCTGTAGTAACATGCAAGTCAGTATTTTCATTATTTTGGCCCAACTAGATGTTATAATAATTGACCTACAAATATGAGTCATATTTTTCCCTCTAACACTCATTAATGTAGTAAATTAAAATTGAAAAAACCTCAAACCACAAAAATCTGCATTAATGTGAAAACCTTTAACTACACTAGTTAAGTGAAAAAATACACATATGATGAAAATGATATGATTACAGGCTTCAGTGTTTATGCAGTAAGTGATAAAGGTGTGGTGGTGTAACACCCCTCAGTCAGCAAAGGACACACAAAGCACGTAAATCTGTGTTTTGATCAAGTAACTTTTAAACAGAATTTTCCCAGCACACAGTGGACACCTTATTTTGCATATTTACTAGCAGGTGGATCTCCACTTTGATACATTTGCATATTTATTTTCTTGCTGTTGGTACCATGGAGCCAGTCCTAGAGTGGTTGCTGAATGCTCTTGCCTCAGGAGCTCGAATCCCTCAGGTTGGTTACCCATCATGCTGTCATTGAATAGGAATACAGCGTTAGACTTGATGGCTTTCGTTCTTCCCAAAGGGAACAGAAATGCTCTTCTTTTCATCATATTTTCCCACTGGTGGTAGTGGGGCCAACATCATTGCAAAGATCCTTTTGTTCTCGGCATTAAAAACACCTTTTTTGCCCTGAGATCATCTGCTCTGCCAGTTGCAGATTTTTTTTCTTGATACCTTTAAGTTGCCTGTGCAGTGCAGCACAACAAACATGGATACACAATGTGATATGTGGCTTTTGCCTCGCTTTTTAAAAATGTTTTTTTTTTCTGGAATGCTGTTTAGCAGCACTTGGATGATGGTGCTAAGTTACCTCATTCTCTTACGTTAGCCATGTAGTACAACCCAAGCTGCTGCTCTATCTTCAGGTATTTTCCAGGCTAAGCAGTAACTCCATGAAAACTATTAGAAAAATAAGTGTATTTTAATCTTTGACTGCTGTGTAAGCGATTGGGGAATTGGTGAGTGAGCAATCTGTAGATAACACTGCAGAAGTTAAATTAGCAAAACTCAGCTCTGGGTCTTTTCCAATGCCTTGTGCCCCTCTCTCTGTTGTCACAGGAACATGGTCTGCTGCAGCTTCAAGAAGGAGCGTCCTCATACAGCTTTAGGTCGGTGCTGTGTACCATGCTGTTGCTTTGCTATCATACTTTCATGACCTTTGTGTTAGGTAAGATTGTTTATAATAACTCTTGGATTTGATTAGTTCTTGTGGGACACAAAGGGGGAAAATATGATTCCATCACTTCTTTGTTGGTGAATTATTTGTTTGTAACCAGACTAAATGTAACTCATTTGTGGGTCGTTTTCCAACAGTGACTATAACTGAAAAGAGCAATTTTCAGGATGGAGGTTGGTTTAGCACACAAGGAGGGAGATAATGGGGATAATCAAGGAAGCTGTGAGAGCTGTATTTGTCTTCACTAGTCAGATGCATTATTTGGGAGGTTAAAACAATGGCTGTAAGTGATGGATACTTTGTTCATGTTTATATGTCATCCCTGACTTTTTGGGCAGGTGATGGCTTCCCACTGTCACATATTTCTCTCTTATCTCCTGCTAAAACATTCTACAAAGTATGTTTGTCTACACATGGGTTTTCATGTCAGTAAACCCAATATTGTCAGGGCTTCCCATTTGCTGCCTTAGTGCAGCACCAACCTGCATTTATGCCTCACCCATCAGAGAGAGGAACCTGCCTGTTGGCAGATTGAGGATGGAAAATCAGCACCTTGCATTCTTTTTCTTTTTTTTCTCCTTCTTTGTTTCCTATTTTTATCACTTGCATTTTTATGCATTCTAGGGACAGGAAAAGGAAATGTTGAGGAGGCAGAAAGACTCCTTAAGCCTTACTTGGCTCGCTATCCAAAGGTAAAATGAATAATAAATTATTTGGTATGATCATTTAATGTTTTACTGCCAAATAACAAAGATCTAGACTGTATGGTCAGCTTGAACAGTGTTACAGAATACTTGTATTTTTATTATTATTTATTCCAGGGGGCCATATTCCTGTTTTTTGCAGGCAGGATAGAAACACTGAAGGGGAATATTGATGCAGTAAGTAATCATTTCGCTCTTGGGAAAGTAAATTTGAAAAGCTTTAGAAAAATTCCTCCAGGAATGATGTTTCCTTTTTGGCTAATGCTTCCTGTAGCTTTGGCCTATATGAAATTTGTAGTTTATGAATTACAAATAGGTATTTTGAAAATCATTTTGACTGACTTGTTTGTCCACCTAGTTTTGCTACCCTTCTCAATTTGTGGTGGTAATCCAGTCCACCCATGTTAATGACACAGTTTTCTCATTGTCTTTCCTATCCTGAAGCAAGTTGTGCCTTTAATAAGACCCAGGGATAATCTTTTGCCTTCCGTCTGAGTGGAGAGTCATACAAGGCTTGAAAGAATTATGGAGATGAAGAGTGCATGTCCAAAACACAGTGAGACAGAGTATCAGCTGGTGTGCAGGGCAGTAGCTCCCTTGAAATCTGTGGAACTGCAGCAATAAATGTCAACTGAGCATCTGTCTTCTGCCTTCAGTTTCCTAATTTCCCTAGACACAAACATTCATTTGGATTATGCTTAGAATTTTTATAACTTGCAGGAATGGGGAACTCTGTGGCAGAATAAACTTGCTAACACCAGGGTGACTGTGTAGCCAGGAATCTCTAGTGTGTGCAGCCAACAGATGTGATTTTGGGAAATACTGGGCTGTTAATAATTTGGAAGCTGCAGGAGCTGTGGGGGCAGATCCTGCAGCCCCAGTGCCTGTCACAGCACTGGTGTTGGTGCTTTTACATGAGATTAAGGCAGTGTTTGGCCATCTCTGTGTGCAGGCAGTCAGCAGGTACGAGGAATGCTGTGAAGCTCAGCAGTACTGGAAGCAGTTCCATCACATGTGCTACTGGGAGCTCATGTGGTGCTTCACATACAAGCGCCAGTGGAAGATGGCTTTCTTCTATGCAGACCTGCTAAGCAAAGAAAACACCTGGTCAAAGGTGAGTTCAGGGCAGGAGGGTGGGAGGCCTGAAGTATCACCTAACTTCCAATCACATTGACGTGACTTTTTTTGGCTTCAAAAGTAGAGGTTGTAAAGTAAAACCTGGTCCACTGTGGCTGTTATAGAACAATGTGAATTGCAAACATTCCAATCTAAACAGACTGTGGGCAAGCAGAAATCTTTTGGGCCCAACTGGCAGATGAAGAACAGCTTGTTGAAGATACTTTGCTGTGTATTGACTGGTTGTGTCATCAAGACATTGCAGTTAATGGTGGAGGTTGCCATTTCTTTCGTCACATTATGGATAAGCTCTTTTGTGAAGGGTGGGGTGAGCCATGGCAGTGCCTCCAGGATAATAAATGTAATTAGAAGTGGCGCCTAGCCCTGCCCATCTGAAAGGGAGAAGCTCTGCTATGCAGAACCCTGATAGCTTTCCCCACTTCATCTACCCTTTTTGCCTTTTTAAAAAATGGAGTTTATATTTCCCCTTTTCCACTCAGTGGGAATTTCCCTGGACTGTCATGACTTCTGAAATATGATGGACAGTGGCTTAGCCACTTCATCCACCAGTTCCCTCAGCATCTATGGACTTGTGCACTTCCAGATTCTATAGATGTTCTTCAGCCTGATCTCCTACACCAGCCAGTTCTTCATTCTCCCTTTGCCTTCTGTGGCTTGGGCATTGAGGCTGGAGCACTTGATGGTGAAGACTGAGATAAAAAAGTTGGAGTGCCTCAACCTTCTCCAGCTCCTGCGTAACCTGGTCTCCCTTTTTCTCCCAGAGAGACCTGCCGTTTTCTCTAGTCTTTTATCACCAGCATACTTACAGGATCTTTCCTTGTTGCTTTGATGTCCCTGGCCAGACTTCAGGGCTTTAGATTTCTTACCTGATCCCTGGCTGCTCAGACAATTTCTCTGTATCCCTCCCAGGCTGCCTGTCCTTGCCCCAGCCCTCTGTAGGTCTCCTTTTTGTGTTTGAGTTTGTCCAGGAGCTCCTTGTTCATCCACACAGGTCTCCTGGTGTTTTTGCCTGACTTCCTCTTTGTTGGGATGCATCGCTCCTGAGCTTGGAGGAGGTGATCCCTGAATATTAACCAGCTTTCTTGGGGCCCTCTTTCCTCCAGGGTTTTATCTCCTGGTACTCTACCTAGCAGATTCCTGAAGAGGCCAAAGTCTGCTCTCCTGAAGTCCAGGAACTGTTTTCTAGAACCTAGAATTTGTGTTTTGTTTCCAAACTGTGATAGGACAAGTAGGCTGTATAGCATGAATTTGTTCTCTGGGCATGATCTTTTCATAAATTTTCTTGCATGTATTCTTAAGAGTATTAAAATCTTATTTGCACAAGCATGAGATGTGTTCTTGGAATTTGGACAGAAACTATAAGCTGATACAAAATAAACAAAGACAAATACGATTTAAAAATAATATTCTATACTTGCTTTCTAAAATACTTCTCTCTGGATTAAATTTTTTTAAGATTGTTTGTGAGCAAAAGCAGCAACTTCCACTTTGTTCCTTTGTGCTTTAGATCAATAAAAGTGATACTGTAAATTCATTTTTCTGTATAGATATTCTTCATTGCATTTGCAGGCAACTTACATTTACATGAAAGCTGCTTATCTCAGTATGTTTGGACCAGATGACTGCAGTCCCTTTGGAGACAGCGAAGTTGAATTATTTAGGTAAAATCTGCAAACTCAGTTACAACAGTTCATTATCTTTTCACATCACAGTGTTGGGGGAAGAGAGGCAAAATATTCATTGTGCAGGTTTGAAGATCTGTGCAAATAGAATGGATTGCTAAGGAATTGCAGAGTTAAACATCCTTTAGACTGAAGTGGACCCTGAGTTGATACAACAGATTTCCCCTGGCCTGGACATTCTTCAGGGACTGAGTGTGAGATCCATCAGCCATACAGTAGCTGCTGCTATTCCATGTAATAGTCACATTCTTTTTCACTTGTGTCCTTTAATCAACATGGCATGTAAGATGTGAAAGCCTTCAGTGAATTATGCTGCAAGATGTGTGCCTCCTTTAGTGGGACTATCAGCACTACTTGATTTTTGGGTTCTGAATATGAGAGGAATAAAGAACTGTTCCATGTGCAAGTGAATCTGTGCATTATTGACACAGTGAGATAACCTCAATGTGTTAAATTAATGTTTAAGCTCCAAAATGCCTAAACCTTCCTGGGGCAAAGAAAGTTTGATTATCTTAAGGTTTACAGTTTTTGTATAAAATCTAAATATCTTTATTTTAATGTGCTTACAACATACTTTTGAGGTTTTCTCTGTCTTTTAAAGTTATTCCAAGCAGGTTTTACTGAATTTGAGATTCCCTATGAAGTGAATAGTTTTACTTCAGCAGTAGTACTTCCTGAATAGTCTTCAGGAGAATGGGAGGAGAACTGACAGAAGCTGTCTTGCTTCTTTCTTAGTCTGTGAAGAGAGATGAGACCTTTGTAAGTTAGGTGCATCATCTGATTTAATCTTTCAGTGGGGAAGAGTCCCTCTCCTCCTGCTTGATTAAAGAGGAAGCCTAGAGATAAAGTGCCCTGCATAAAGACAGCTTTTGTGGGTGTGCATTGCTCAGCTTCCCCAGAGGTAGCAACAGCCCCGTGTATAAGAGGTTTTTTAAGTTCTCCTTGGTTTGATTTTTTTTTTCTAATTTGAATTTTTTTTCCAAGAAGTTCATAGAGGAAAAATTCCTAGCGTTTTCCTTTATACTTTCAGGATTGTTCCCAGTCTGAAACTGAAAATTGCAGGGAAATCTCTGCCTACAGAGAAGTTTGCCATTCGGAAAGCACGACGATACCTTTCTTCAGACCCCGTTCCTTTGCCAGTTCCACCTTTGGTAAGTCAGAAGTATCCACACACATACCCTTTTCAACATTTTAATTTATAGGAATAAACCCAAGATAATTAGAATAGTATATTTCCATGTTTCTAAGGTAAAACCTCTGCAGGAGACTGGAATGTTCCCAAAGCAAAGCCAAATGAATGCGAGGAATGCTGTAAAACTGGGGCATGCACCAGCCACAGGGAACTCAGCCAGTTGTTTGTGACACGTAAATGTGCTGCATGTGTAACTCATTATTCCAGCTATAGACCAGCGTGCTCCAAACAGCTTTCTTTTGGTTCCTTTTGGAGGAACTTTGCCCTGGGTCTCTTCTGTCATGTCATTTACTAACAGAGGACTTTAAGGTACAAATAGGGGGCTGTGAAGGAAACAATGCACGACTTGGGGACTGCATGTAAACATCTGTTGAACGTGGCCCTGACTGTTTGCAGTTCGGTGCCCTCTGGAGCAGATCGGGGGTGCTGGGATGAAACAGCCGAATCCTGTGGCTGCTTCAGAAAACCACTGTGGCTGCAGATTTTTTTTGTTTAATTTTTTCTCCTGTAATGCTGGGCAGTTCCCTGTGGCCAGACCAGAACAGCTGCGTGAGGCACCCATTGCCTGGTTCATGGTGCACTTCCAAAAATCTATCTACAAAGAACACATAGAAGAACAAGAAAGGGTTTTGATGCCATGGGTTTGCCAAGTACAGCAGTGTAAATGTTTGCAGTGCTTTGAGCTGCTGTGTTTGAGAAAAAGATGGATAATTAGTAAATACTCTTTAAGAAAATGCCAGAACAAGGAGAGCCTCTTGGAGACCCCAGTGAGTAGTCACTTCCCAGCCCACCAGTGGGGATGTGACTCTGTGCCTCCTGAAGTAACAGAGTGGTCACAGCAGAGCGTGGGTATTCACCAGGGACCATGTTCCACTAATAAGGCTGAAATGAGAGAAATAATTAGGTTACTTTGATATGCCTTTCAGGTTTCAGGGAGGAAAAGCACACCTACCTGGGATTTGGCTGGGCTATCCTAATGGGATTTTGACAGAGCAGGTTTCTGTACCAGGATCTCTCCTCGGAGCAGTCGGGCACTGCGTCCATAGCCGGTGTGCAGTTGCGTTTCCGAGGCAGCAGGTGCCGCAGCTGAACAGATTAAAGCACTTCATGATGT
Source organism: Myrmophylax atrothorax (assembly GCA_026770055.1). Taxonomy (NCBI): domain Eukaryota; kingdom Metazoa; phylum Chordata; class Aves; order Passeriformes; family Thamnophilidae; genus Myrmophylax; species Myrmophylax atrothorax. Next base: position 8,324,012 of record JAOXXN010000120.1, read on the forward strand.
GGAATTGGGGGTAGAATCTCATCTCCAGGAATTTTCTTTTCATTATCAAGGGACTTGCTGAGAAGAGCGAGCTCTCAAGCAAGTCTTAGCTGGGGGATTTAGCCTGGAATGAATGTGGTTTGAATACTTCTGTTTCAAAACCATCATGATGAATCTGCACTAGGTACAATAAGCTCAGCACAGGTTTTCCAATCAATAGAGACCAGATGGTGAAAGCAGCAGTGACTGGGGTTAACATGCTGTTTCAGCCATTCTAGCCAGACAGCTTTTTGTGCTATAGTTACATAACTCAGTTATTCTGTATAGAGATTTTATTGAAAAGCTTTACATTATCAAACACAGACTAGGTCGTATTAAAAAAAAGAATAAATTGATTGGACTCTGATCTCTTCTCTCTGTGACCAGTAGCAGGACCTGTGGGAATGGCATAAAGCTGGGTCAGGGGAGTTTGGGGTTGAATATTTGGAAAAGTTTCTTCCCCCAGAGGGTGGGCCCCAAACCTGCTGCAAGAAGCATTTGGACAACACTCTTATGCACATGGTGGGATTCTTGGGTGCTCTTGTGCAGGGCCAGGAGCTGAACTCGATGATCCTTGTGGGTCCCTTCCAATGCAGAATATTCTGTGATTCTATGATTAAATAACCTGCCATGAGGGCCAGTCATAAGTTTATATAGTATTTCCATCCTTTGTGATTCCTAGTGGCAGTGGGCACTTTTGGTCTGGTGATACACTCTAAAGGAGAACCCCAATAACAAACAGGAATTGAGCTAATAATTTTTCATAAAATGTGCCTTTAAAATAGTTGAATAAGAAAGAAGTTACTTTCTGTGGGAACATCAAACAAACCTGAGAAGTATAAGAGGTTTCCAGTTCAGCTCTTAGAATTTTGTTGGTCTGTTTGAAGCTTGGCTTAAAGGTTGGGGGTTTGATTTTCTTTTGTTTTGCTGTCCTGAGATTTCATATTTTACCTCTACAAAAAATACATTTCAGCTATTTATGGATATTACAGCCTTGGCTGGGATAGAACTGGAAAATGAGACCTTAATGAAGGGGCAGTTAGCCAGGTGCCATGAATATTTCAGGTCTGTTTTGGTACTTGCTTCATTGGATGAGATTGGGTTTGCATTCTGTTCAAGCAATCTCCTTTGCATTGTTGTACTAAGTGGCTCTTTAGTTGTTTTCCAGGGTTAATTTGTTCTGAAAACCAGCGTAACAAGTTTCAGTTGCAATGGAAATATGTTTTGACAGAATGGCTTTATTTAAGGAACATGTAACTTTTTCATCATGCAGAGATAAACTGAAGTATTTGACAACTCCATTTAGCCAGTCCTGTAATTAATGGTGCTGTCATTTCTCCCTGTCCGTAGGAAATGATGTATATCTGGAATGGCTATGCTGTAATTGGAAAATGTCCCAACTTAACAGAAGGCATGTTAGAGACTTTAATTGAAGCAGAAGAAGCATTGGCAAGAAGTTCAGGTAATCAGTGATAGGATTTAACCAGTTATCTTACAGTGCAGTAGCTAAAGATACTATCTGTGAATGGAGAGACACCCAGTAGTAAAGTCAATCGTATCGCAAGAGGAGCATCGATAATGAAACCGTAAACTGTTTATATAGATAGGAATATGTTTTGTTTATAATATAGCAATACCTTACAATAATAATAAGTGATTTTCCACCCACAGGTGTGTGTTAGGAATGGTTTATGACATGTATCACAGGACTGTTTATTTTGCTAGATCAAAGTTGGCATATGCATTGGCTTGATTAGTTGGGTCATGAAGCTTTGTTATCCTCAGATAATGTGTTTCAGTTTTTAAAGGATAAACAGGAGACGAGCTGGTCTTTTAAAACCACAGTTCATGGTGTGACCTTGGGCTGAATGGCCTGGTGTCACCCACCTGGGGCGTCAGGGTTGGGCTTCCTGGGCACTCTGAATGAGCATAAGGTAGGGTTGAACTGAAACAGGCTCTGCTACCACATTTTCTGTTAATTAGCTATACACGAGAAAGTGGAATTGATCTGTATTCCTTGTCAGTCTTTCCCAGCTCCTGTGGGAGTACAACCAGTCTGTACCTCTTTTCTCACAAAGCTTTCCCTGGCTCAATGTTCGATCTCACTGCTGTTACATACCACCCTCCTTCAAAAGGCTCAAGCCCCTTTTGAGAAAGGAATAGAGGCTAGAACACTGCATTGCAGTCTTTTCCAGGGCCTTGGTCTTCATGTGCACAGTGTGTTACACAAGATTTGAGAGAGTTGCCTGAAAGACTGGCTAAAACTATTTCTTTTTAATTAATTGAAAAAGATAGTGGGAAAATATTTTCAATGAAGGTGATTCTTAGAAAAAGACCTTTGACACTCTCTCTCCTTCTTCGTCACCCATTTTGTTACATTATTTTGAATAAGCAAATTATTTCTCTGTTTCCTTTTCTTCTTAGTTGACAAATTGTGGATAAGGCTGGATTTTGCAGGGATTTGTAGCTGATTTATGTTTATGGAACACTATGAGGCTGTGTAACTGAAAAGTGGGATATATTTCAAACACACCAACAATTTAGAGCAATACCCTAAAGTATTGCCTCTTGCAAATATTGACTTGCTGTTTCCAGGCATTGTGGGTTTCTGGAGCTTTCCTGACAGTGTTTGGGGCTAAGCTGTTATCTATTCAAGTGTTTTCTCTGTGTTACTGTTAAAAGAATCTACCAGTAAAAAATGATGCATTTAAGGATGTGTTCCTAGCACCATTAACCACAGAATATGTAAAAGAAAGGCTGTTTGTGGAAGTAACATCTAGAAAGACAATTATGCATATCACCTTTGCATCTAGGAGAGGTCCCTAAATGTTTGCTGGCACAATCCAGGGCAGTTTGTAGGATACAAGCAGAGGAAATACGTGCATGTGAATGTGTTCTTGGGAGAGATGTCCAGAAGAGGCGACTAATTTTTAAATTCTTATAAAATAACTGGTGGCCTTGAGTCATCTCACTGTGCACATACTTTAGTGTGTCAACCTTTGCCCTCTTCCCTGTTTCTTCTAAGTTAGTTTGCTGCACACTTTTGGCATCTTCCCTGGGGTTTGTTTTGGTGACTGTAGGAGCCTCTGTGGGACTTTGAAACAGAAGTGACTCCAGTTGTAGGACCAAGGTCTCCAACTGCACAGTCCAGAGGGAAGCAGCTGTTTCATGCAGTATGTGTCAGCATTTAATCAGTTGGAGTGATAAATGAAGAATCAGGTAAAAACAATGAAAACAGGATGGCACTCAATAGCATGAGATGCAGTATCACACATTTTGCAGAAATCCTTTTTAGTTAGGATTTCATGAATTGGAAATGAGTAAGCAGGCTGAAGATTTTGCTTGTAAACTTTGAGATTAATCTGCCTATAGGGATTGGCAAAGGAAAAGGCAGCTGTTTTCTTTGAAATGTGCAGAAATGCTCTGATGAAGAAAGAGTGTTGATGGTAATGATTTTGAACTAGACACTGGTAAGGCTGGTAAGACTGGCACTCAGAAGTATAAACTCAAAAGAGATGTAAAGAAGGTGTGGTAGGAACATGAGATGTGAGGTGCCAGCAGCAAAGTTTTATATATTTTTGTTTAGTCCAGCCAAGGTGGAGAGTTGATAAAATACTTGCCTACAAATAGGCCATGTGACTACAAGTCGAGGAAGAAGAGGTATAAATACTAAAGGGCAATAAAGGCATAAGGGTGAGAGATTATAAATTTGACCTCAGTATTAACAAAATGGACCCCTTAAATTAGTTTCTAGTTGTCAGAACAGTAAGATTGTGGGGTAGCCTTTCGGTGGGAGTAGGGAGGGAAAGAACAGCCCAACAATTTTTGGACCAAGTTTGATGAATTTATGAAAATGTTGATGTTTGTTTGTCTTTGCCTTAAATTCACCAGATAGTTCCTTCTGCCCTGTGTTCCACTAAATGGATTGTGCTCACACTTGCCTTTGTAAAAGTTTCCCTACAAGTAGGAAAGTCTCTTCTGTTTCTAGAGTTTTGTAAAATGTGCCATTTGCTCCATCCTGCAGCTCCAGAATTACTAGCAGATGACCGGTGTGTGATCAAGCTGTTAAAGGGATTATGCCTCAAGCATTTGGGCAAGATCTCAGAAGCAGAGGACCACTTTAATTACATCTATTTAAAGTAAGTTTTCATACCTGGCATGTAGGAGAGCTCTTGAATTTCAGTAAGAGGAGATGCAACCGTAATATGAATAGAAGGGAGAGGACTGCAGTACCTTTAGTGTTTATTTCAAGGAATTGCAATTTTAATTTCCAATCTTGTTACCCATCCGTTAAAGAATTACCGAGGTATTTTCCCCTTTTAGGGGACTATAGATGCATACATTTTTTTGAGATACCACTTACCTTTCTTTGCCCCCTTCCTCTTGCCAGTCCTGAAGGAGCTGTTCCCAAAGCAGCAAGTGCAGTTTGCAGAGCCAGGTGGCAGCATCATTCCACTTGGAACTTCTGTGCATCCTTTGGAGCACAGCGTCTCTCTCTGTCAGCTCACATGACTACAGCTCACAGTATTGTCATCTTTTCCAACACTTCCCTGATAATAAAGGCATTGTTTTCTAATCCTGAGATTAAGCATATTGTGTAGGATGCTTATGCAAAGTACACATTTAATAACCCGGAAGGTAACTTGGGATAGAGAACATGACAAGTGTCTAATAGAGATTGATGCTCCTTCTGATCTTAGCTAATCTGTTTATTTTTCTTTGGAGCTGTTAAATCAGGGAAACAGTATATCATTTCAAGGTCTCCAGGCTATTTCTTTTTCAATGCAGTGAGAAGAAGATAAAATATGACCATTACCTAATTCCAAATGCCTTGCTGGAGCTGGCAATACTGTATCTAGACCAGGAAAGAAGAGAAGAAGCAATAAAACTTCTGGAAAAAGCAAAGTAAGTGCAAAGCCTGTGTTGATGTCTGATAGTTTCGTATTTTACTGGTTAGCAGGAAGCAGAAACATTTCATTAATGTCATGGAAAGTTATTTCATTTTTTCAGAGGAAGCAGCATGCCCTAGTTTTGGTTTGGACTTTTCCAGTGGTGGTAATTGTGTTTGTTCAGTCTGGGTCTTACCCATCCATTCTGAGACAAACAAAAAAAAATTAAATATGTTAATTGGACTGTCAGAGGCTTCCATAAGAAATAATCCATGTGTAACAAAATGTAATAATCTTTGTAGTCTATTTACTTACTCATAAAAGATGTATTAAATGAAATTAAAGCTCTGTGTTATGGCTAAAATAGCATTACCTTAATTGATGGCTAGCAGGGCCTGTTCCTTTCCTTGGTGAAATACACTTAAGATAATGCTTTAGGTTGCATTTAGTATCTTTGTATTGTTTCATCTGCATCTGAAAAGCAACAAAACACCTGCTTTTACTATTTTGTGTGATTGATTTTTCTAGCAAAGGAAGTCTATCAGGAAGTTGAACTTGGTCATGTGTGTTCTTTATTGTTAAATTAACAAAACACAGGGTTTGCCTCTGTCTGAACCTTTACTTCTGTGCTGAGCCAGTGGTGGGGAGAGAAGGAATCCAACCCAAACAAACCTCCCTCTTCAAGCATCCAGCAGCAGCAGGGCAGGTCACCTCTCTGGATCCTGAGCAAGTCCAGATGTCTGCACCTTCCCAGAGCAGAGGCACTGCCACAGGTGTGAGCAGCTACAAAGCTCATGTCTGCCCCCAGTTCCACAGAGGTCACTTAGAGTTTTTATGTTGGTTTTTGTCCCAATCAGTCCACCCTGCAAGACAGAGTGGCGAATCAGCCTACCAAAGTTTATGCCAAAAGCCTGTCAGCACAAAACTTAAAATACTGCAATCCTTAATCTCCTGTGCTTGTGCCTGTAAACTCATGGAAGATATTAAGAGCAGCAAAAATTGCATTAGCAAAGTGCAATGGAAAGTGTTTCAGTTGGCTTCATGTTCCTCAGAACATGCCTCTCGTGTCCTCATTCCTTTGTTAAAATCTCTCCTAAGAAGAGATCTAGAAAATAATGATTTGGAGCCACTCGTTCCACCTGGAATTCTGTCTCTTGCTGCTGGGCCACTGCACCTTTCCCTGACAGCTCTGGGTGTCTCAGGCCCCCTCGGGGAAGGTGTCTGGCTGAAAGGGCAGCCCCAGCAGACAGCAGCTCTGAAATATTTGTTGTTGCCCAGTGTGTGAAAGCTGATACTCGGCCTTGCTGTGCTCAGAGAACTCATGGAAACTGTAATGATGTAAAAAAACCCACAAAACCAACAAACTGCCACAACTCCCATGTATTTCAGTCAGTCCTAGAAAAGGTGCAGTCCTTCCATTTCCACCTGTGGCATTGCAGTGCTTTGGTTTCTAAACTTTCAGCCCCACACCCCGAGTGGCTTGGCCACGGTGGGTTCCGGCAGCACAGGGCTCTGTTGGCACTTGGCAGGGACAGGCGAGAGCTTGGCTGGTGCAGGACACTTCATTTGCTTGACCTAAATCCATGTTCTGCTGCTGGCTGGAGTTTTGAACTCTGGGAGAAAGAGTAGAAGGAGATGATAAACAGTTTTGGCTTGGTCAGGCATGGCAGTGTTTCTGTTTGTGTGGCTGGGAGCTACAAACAAGAGTATCAGTGTGCTGATGAGGAATACAAACTCTGCAGGACAAAATCTACTTAATTTAAGGGGAAGATTCCAAAGAGTTTAGATCAGCACCGAGCACAACCCAGTCACCTACTTTTCTCAGTCGGCCTCTTGGGTGTTACACACACAGAGTTAGTTATAAGCTGGTGTAGGGTGAGTGTGGAATTCTTTGTTTTCACCAGGAGACTGCCACAGTGACAGATACCACACTGCCATGCTTGGTTTGAACTCTGAATTTTGAACTGAAATGCCTTTAAGGTATACAGAGCTTAATACTTAATGTTGTGTTTCTCTAAAGATGACAAATATCTTCTAAAAGAAAATTAGCATGGTCTAATCCTCTTTGGTGTCTGGATTCTCTATCCATCCTGCAGGAGCTGACATGTTAATGCCTCTTAAGTAGGATCTGCACTTTCTATGTGGTCCTGGGGCAAATTTTCTTTTTTTATATAAGCTTTTCCGTAATAATACAGGTTCTTTGAATGTTCCAGTAACTCTCCAGAGCATGGCAGAGCCACTGGAGATCACAGGCAGATGACAGAGCAAGTCAGTGTGTAGGTGTGTGTGGTGGAAGTCCTGTTAGTCTTCCCTGGACTGCTGAATTGCTCCTCTAAAGTTGCTGCAGACTCTCATGTGTGCCCACTTTCTCTTTCCAAGCTTCAGGGGCAGCAAATTGGGTGCCTTTATTTCCTACACACAGTCCACACTGTTGGTAACCACAGGATGGAGATGGGGTGTCTCCCTCTTTGGGTTCAGGACAGCTTCTCTTTCTCTTTTTTCCCCTCCTCTTCTTTACTTTCTTGAAATGAGTCTCCTGAATTAAGATGTCTGCTTTATTAAAATTATTTGTAAAAATGCTGAAAATATTTGTATTCAAATCTGGCAGTTATACTTTGAGAGGGAGGGGAAAAAAAATCTAATTTCTGGATGTAAACTAAGTGGAGGTTACAGATAATTAATATGGACTCAGTATTTCGATTGAGTGGACCAGATTCAATTTGTTATTAAACTATATTTTTCTGGTAATTGCCAGACAGTGGAACTACAAATAAAGAACAAAGAACTGCATTGTTTGGCCAGGAACACATGCCTTGTATTTTAGAGTAGGCAACAAAGGAGCTTGTGAAGAAAGGCTTTTTTGCTGTCTGCAGTTATCTCACTTAAAACAGTAATACAAAGATAACTTGAAAATGTTTTAAAAATACATATATTCATCAGAGTGGATCTGCTTTTGTTTTAGACAAAACTACAAGAATTACTCCATGGAAACCAGGACACATTTCAGAATTCAAGCTGCCCTGCACCAAGCCAAATCCGCCCCAGAAAATGGAATGCACTCTGGAGCCTCGGCAGTGTCGTAACTTTTCCTTCTTTGACGTCCTGTTTGTTGCAAACTTTGGTGCAGAAAATTACTGACACTTTAGAATTATTTTTCCTTCTTTTTCAAGTCAGTGAAAAACCAAATAACTTAAAATTTTAAAGGTGATGCATAAAAGGTTAATCTTGTGTAATAACATGACAAAAAAAACCTCTCAAAGCAACTACATAACCCTGAAAAATACTGTTTTTCCAGCAGTGGCTTTTTGAATACTTATATCTGTGTCATTCACTTTTCAATCGTGTGCCTTTTTCGTTGGCAACATTATGTTGTAGCTTTGCTTAGTGAAAGGGGAACAATTGGAAAAACAACAACAAAACTGTTAAGTTTCACGGCTCTAATCTGAGTTAACTCTGAATGTTTGTTTGGATCCAGACTGCCAGCAGTTGAGAAGGAAGCATTGCTTTTTCCCAGTACCTGCTTAGTTGGAATGGTGTGAGAAAATCTCATGAAACACATCAGGGAGGAGCTCTGGATTTGGGGCATTTCTAGTTGTGCGTGGAAAGCTTCTCTGTTAAACCAGCTTTTACCAGTCACATTTTGCTTCTGTAAGAAATTTGCTGGTGAAAAGAATGGTCTCCCTTATGCAAGTACCTGGAGTTTAATTTGTTTGTTTTCTGTCAAGTCTGCTGCTTGTAGCAGCTGAATGGTTTACTGAGGGTTGTGGGGGGAAAGGTGGTGACAGTGTAAAACTGCGTCACTTTTTCCTTGACCCCACGGGAAGTTCTTAGGAAAGTTTTTGCCACAATGAACATGATCTAAAGTTTATATCAAATTTAAAGCACAAGTCCTTGAAGGTCATTAAGAAACAGCAATATTGCACTGGCTGCACAGTGATAGAGGAGTTAGTGTGACAGTCCATTCCTTCTGAAAATGAGTGTTCTTAGGTTTACCCAGCTGCAGATGTCCATGTGGAAAGCAGTCGATGCTTCCTGTGTGGAGAAGTTGGGGCTGGAGCAGCTTCCCTTGGCACAAAGGGCAGCCCTTTGTCCTTTTGCTCTTTACTGATCTTTTGGGAGATTTTCTGTCGAAGGGGCTTGAGAACAGAGCAGTGAGCTGGGTCTGCTTTCCAGCACTGGCTGCCATGGAATTCCTGCTTTGCTGCAGCGCTGGTGAAGTCAGTTGTAACACAGCTTTGACTCCTATTTATCATTCTCCAGTCTGGCTCCATGTCTGTAGGCCTGGGGGTTTCTGGGGCACACTTCTACCTCCCTTTTGAAAGAGCTTCTTCCCCACGACCCATTCTGATGGGTGGAGATGGGAGGTCTTCTGACAGCCATTTTTCTCCAATGGAGATGTTTGTCAGGAAGATTCATTTCTATGTTATCTCACAGTGAATGTCCTTTCTAAAGCGACTGTTTCCAACAGAAGAGAAAATTGACAGTTTATGGCTGTGCTTTTACCTCCTCTAAGGAAATGACATTGTTTTATAATTGCAAATTAATATGCAAGGAGACAGAACCACCTGTTCCTCAACAAGGAGAACCTGCATTGTCTTAAAAATAGACACCCTTTATAAAAGTCTCTCTGAGTCAAAATCATAGGTGAAGAATATTTTTAAAAGTGACTTTCTCAGTTAAATTCAGTTCAGATAAATTTCTCTCTTCAGATAAAATTCAGTATAAACAGTTACACTATTTACTTGCTGCACATCAAAACTTCAGTGTAAAAATTCAGTCATTCTTTGTATAGAATAAAAAAGTTTCTTGTTCTATTATTGCATATAACGCCTCTTCTTCTACTTATGTCCTTCTCAAATATTTTGGCAGCCTTAGCCCCTTTTAAGCAAGTAAGGCCATGTGAAAATTAGCATAAATTGTACTTTGCAGAAAGTGAACAATCCTTCTGAGTGTGGATTCATTTCTCGATGCCACTGAAACCTCTCTGAAATTTCACCCACAACTGAGTTTTCTCTTGATCTTAGATACATTGCACAAAGGATATACCATGCAATACACAGTCAGCTTCCCTGGTGCTTTGCAGCAAAGAAAATCCCAAGGTTTTCCTGAAGTTTTCGTAGCCTTCTGAAGATTTTCACAGTCAGCTTGGGTTGAACACCAGCACTCTGACTCTTTGGCTACTAAGCAATAGGAAATAATCACCTTCCTTATGCAACAAGGATTTATGGACTGTAACAGTATGAATTCACTAAAGGAAAACAGCACCTTGCTTGCTGAAGAATGAGTGGAAGGTCTGGAACATTGCCACTGGAAGTTTTTCACAGTGCCGCATTTTGAATTGCCCACCATGACTTTGCTCATCAGTGTCCTTCATTTTGGTGCTCCTCCGTGGCCTGGATCAGTGTGGGATCACCCTGGGCTGGAAGGTCCATGCTGGGAATGGTTTTCCGCTGCTCCTCCTGAAGCTGCTGTGTTCTGCCTGGAGCAGCTCTCCAGAACAGTGACTTTCTTCATCAACCAGGAGTCCTGAGGGCAGTGAATCAGGGAAAGGACCACTGAAAGGTGGGAGTGCTCAACCAGCCTCAGCACTCGGTGTGTTCCCTTAGCAGGAAACAGCAGATAATCTGATGGAATCACAAACTGGAGACTGGAGCATGGCCTGAGATTCAGGAAATGGAAGTATTACTCCAGATGGGTATTGTCAACACCTCAATTGCAGAAGGAGCACTTCCTTCTGCTTTCAAACATTGAACTGTCTGAGTGATGCTTGAGAAACCCTCTCAGTGCCCCAGGCTTTAGCCAACAATTGCCATGATCAGCTCTTCCCAGTCCTCAGCAAAGCTAGAGACATTACCCAAAGACAAACATTACCAACTCGTATCCCAGAAAAGGGTTCTCTGCACTTTATGATAAAATCTACAAACTGTATTTCTTTTCCTATGTATTTTTTTATTTGCACTGGTAAGTGGTTTCCTTCCAGTAACTGAGGAGGAGTAGAAATCCCAGAATACTGCTGGATGTCTGCAGCAGTGGCCACGGTGCCCCATGAGATAGTGCTGCCACCTGGAAGTGGTGCTGGGAGAGAAAGGAAAGCATTGAAACAAGCATTGTTCTTATGATTAGATCTGTTATATGGGATTCCTGTATGTAGGATCTCTCCTTAAACTGAGGGGGGAGATGGGCTGAAAAGCCAACAGAGGTGTCTGATGAGGTGCATCTGCATCAATTCCCAGTTCCTGTGAATAATAAGAGATGAGCTATAACCTGTTGGATGAAGAATGGTTGGCTGGAGCTGGACTTAGTCACAGGTTTTCTTGATGATTAGAAGAGATTTTGATGAAGTCACAAACATACAACTATTATCTGGAAACACCCACTTGTGGTAGCTCAACTAAACCAGTAGCATAGGAGCCTGCTTTGATTACTGATATGCAGTTCTAATGTGATCTACAATTAACACATGCTGTCATGTCAAGGACTGTCCCCTCCTAACTGTGCCTGGCCTCAGGTTGTTTACACAGTAAAAACTTGGCTTAGGAAACTGTGTTTTATAAAATATAGCAGCATAGAACAGGATCACATCAAACATTTCCTCCCATTTCACACTGGTTTTGGCATTAAATTCTGTACTGAGTGCATTTGTATTTTTAGTTATCTGTGGCCCAGGTCCAAGACTACTAAAAGCTCATGGGCTGACAACTGTGACAGCTTGTGTGCCTCTGGCCCAACAGAAGCATCAAATAATGCTCTTTTGCAGAAGACAAGGCTCTCCTAGAGGTCAGTCCCAGAATGCAAAAAGCATTCCCAGGAGTTTATTACAACACTCAGCCTCCAGTTCCACCTGCAAGATGCATCTTTGCCTTCTCCAGGTTAAAAACACAGCAGCAAAGCCAAGTGTGTATGAAATGACCAAAGCAAAACATTCAACACAGTTCCCCCTCTGGGAGGAAGAGGAGAAGATAAAGAGGTGAGTCATGTTGTTTACTGCTGTACAGGAAAATGGTTAATGGTTGGCAACGTCACTGATGAGCGAGATGGGGAAACCTGAACAGACTAGAAATGAACTTTCTTCTTTCCTCATAATGTTCTGCAAACACATTTTGGTGGCAGGTTATGTGCAAAGCGTGTGCCGGCAAGTGTCTTAATGGAATGATTTGTCATCGTAAAATATTTTTTAAAGATGCTATCTAGGTTTGCTTCAGGTGTTAAAGAAAAAAAAAACAAGTACTTTCTTTTAAAAGCATGCCCAGTCAATCCCTGTCTCCAAGATTTATGAACAACACAGAGCTAATAAATACCTGCATTGCACTGTAGGAAAGTTCTGCATGGTGTTTGCTCCAGTTCAACCATGCTTCTGTAGGATTGGGCTCCATTATTTTCTGCACTTTTTAAATCTCTAGACCTACTTACTTTCACTGCTGGTTAAACACAGGCAAAATGTTTATTTAGAATTATGCATTGCAATGAAGTCTACTTGCTTTCTGTCTCCTTGACTGTTTTACAGAAAGAATACAAAACAGACCAGTCATAACCCCCTGCATGATCCTTATGGGCTGATTCAACTGAAAAAAACCCAAAAGAGCAAAAAACAAGTTTATCTTCTGTTAGCCAAGTACAGTAACAGCAGTTTCAGGTCTGTGGCCTAAAAGCAACATAGTGATGTGGTGAAAAAGAGAAGATAAGTAGAAGCTGCAATATTCTGGCCAGTTTTCCTCTCACTGTTCCTTTTATCCTGCAGCACACAGCGTGGGGAGGTAAGGAACAACCTCTGAGGTGCAGGAGCTCTGTAGGATGTTTGCAATGCCAGAGCCTCAGGGGTCATGCTTGGTGTCCACAGTGTCCCAGGTGCAGTTCCAGGATGAGCTGGTGCTTTGTGAATGTGGTGCTTTCCCTGAGGTTGTGGTGAAGGTGCTGGTGGGAGATGCCCGAGGCCGCCCCTGCACTGCAGATGGGGAACAGGAACTGCATCTCTGGTGGTCAGTGGAGCTCAGTGAATCACTCTGGGCAGGTGGAGCAATGCTGTGAACTCCAGAGGGGTGCACAACACACACATCATGGTCAGTGTCATCTTCTCTGGGTACAGGGTATTCTTGTGGCTTGTGGATCCCTGGGCCAGGTGTCCAGTCTGTGATGCCGGGCTCATCAGTGGTGCAAATACTGTTTGGTATTTCTAAGGAACAGCAAGAGTTTCATGCATAGTGCCTTTGCTACTGGTCTGTTGATGTTGGTATGTCACATACACACATATAAAAGCAGCATATATAGATACACACAAAATATCTATATATGTATACTCACAGCAGTAGCAGGCTCTGTAGCCAAAGCTTTCTGAAAAATTAATCAGAACTTGAATTCCTTACTAAATTCAGCACTTAAAAAAAAGTGATAGATTTTTTAAAAAAGGCTTTGATGAGGAAAATGCAGAGGTTAAAGGTTTCTACTGTTTTACAGTGGGATCATAAAGGAGAGTGTGTGGAAAGAGCCTCGTAACAAGGAGAAATCCCAAAGCAAACGGGCAGTGTAGCAAGAGCCCTTCAGTGGGTTAACCTCATCAAAAGGTTTTAGGAGAGTTGAAGGGCATCAATTTTTCCTCTGGGCTAGCAGAGCTGTGCCTCAGTGGGGCAGCACCTGGGATGGCTCTGAGCAGGAATTGGCGAGTGAATTTTCTTTCCCCCCCCTTGAATTCCTGCCTTGTCTGTCTCCCTCAATCTGCTTACCCAGTGTGAACCCTCGACTCCTCAGTCAGCTCCTGCTGATGTGGGAGAAGTGTAGGCAGAAGATAGTGAGAAGGTGGAAGTTTGTCTGTCACTGTGCAGTGAGAACTGGCCCAAGTGCATCTGGGGAGCACAAGTGGGGCCGGGCAAAGTGCTCGGTGTGGGCAGCCAGCAACGTGTGCAGTGAATGGAACATTTACTGTTGTGAGCAGAGGTGTTGAAATGGCCTATTGCAAATACAGACAAATGTTTTGTAGAGGTTGGTGCTGCAAAGAGCAGCTTTATGAAGTTCTGCTGCTTGTTTTCCAAGTGAGAGGACAGAGAGGGCTGGGGGCTCTTTGTGTGCTGTCGGTGTGGCTGGGCCCCTCTTGCTGAGTAAGCACATACCTCTGCTCTGGGCACACACACAGGCCTTTGCACAAAGAATTTTCTCATTACAGAATTTTCTCTCTGCAGCTTCTACTTAGCAAAGTGTCAGTGCAGAGTAGATGGTGTAATGAATCAATTGCTAGCATGAAAATGTCGTTCTTTTGCTTAAATCAAAAAGATGCTTTTGCAGAGTATGTTTAAACTGTTCTTTTATCACAAGGCATTAACTTTGCATTTCATACCAAGAATTCCAAAGCCCCAAACTCTTATCCCAGAACAGGTTTAAATTCAAGATAATCTGCAAAGGATGGTTAGCATAAATTATATCCTTCAAAGTTAAATGCTATATAAAAGCAGAAGTTAATCCTTGAAACTAATTTTTATTCTGGGTATTAAGTCAAGAAGGGTTCTTCTGAACAGATCTTATTCATGTGTTTTACAGGCTGTCAACCAGAATGTATGCTTTTAATAAAACATGGTGTCTGTAAAAAACTGTATAATCAGCTCATACCCACTTTGTTCCCGAGTCCATTTTAATCCAGGATTTCACTGCTGAGAGGCCCCTACGTTTGGTCTCAGCCATCTTGTTATTTATTGCACTGACAGTCTAACTCAGAAGAATTTCCATCTTTAGCACGATTGCACAAGGGCAGGAAATGTTGAAGTCCTGTGGCAACTGAAGTAAGTTCAGGTATTTCCTAATCCCTTATTCCAGAATGTACCCTCCTCCTGCCACTGCAAAGGGAGCCTCTCAGCCTTCCAAACACAGAATCACTTTCAGCCCTGGGGAGCTGCAACACCGTAGAACTTTTAAACCCTTATGTGGCTCAAGTCTTTCTACACCACCAGCTCCTCACAAGGACATTCTCTGGGCTGGGTTTTTTTATGTATTTTATGATTCTCTCCCAGATTTACATAATGAACTGACAGCAAGTACTAAGGACTATCATCCTTAGATGCAAAATGATTAAAGTGGTAATTCCTGCAGCATGGAAGAGGCACCTACAAACTCGGGCAGTTGCACAGAGTAGCTGTAAAAGGGATTTTTGTTTTGTTTGGGGTTTTTTTCCTTCAAATTAATTTGCAGGCATTTTACTTTGGGCTCCCCCACCCCAAAACAACCAGCCCTGGCCCAAGAAGGGCTATGGGGGAGGAGGGCCAGGTGAGTCAGAGCCAGGCCTTCCCAGCAGCCTCTGGTTGTGACACAGCTGTGCTGTAAATGGACTTCATGTGTTTGAAATGTGAGTAATTTATTACACACCTCTGAAACAGGAAGTAAACATTCTCTTCATCTTAGAGATGGTAAAATTAAGAAACAGTCCTGGTTCCACAATTGTAGCTAAAATTCAGGTTTTAAATTAGTTTGCATCAAGTTCAGATAGATTCTTTGAATTAGAAATCATGCAGAACAGCATTGCACCTAAAAACTTGAAAAATAATTTATTTGTTTTATTTACATATTTGTCTTTAGGGTAAAATTTGAATTTTTTTTGAATGTTTTTGTGTAATCTGCTCTAGGTTTAACCCTTCACACCTTTTGCTATTTAACAAGTATTTTAATGAAAGGGATTTCTTCCCTTAGCCCAGTAAGTGTATCAGTGTTAAAAGTTCAGCTGTACAGAGTGCCTAGGAAAGCATTCAGCTCAGTAATGCATCACTTCCTCTTTCTTTTAAATCTTTCTTAATCAAGTCTTGTAACAAATAAAGACTAATACCACCATGACAACACTGTTTTTTTCAAATTGTTCATTTGCCAGTTTTAACAAGATAAAGAAATGAATACTTAATGTGGACATTGTTTTACCACAAAAAAAAAAAAAAGAACCCAACCCCTGAAACAAACAGACAAAAAGGAGGACACAAAAGGAACACACATGGAATGATGAAAAGGAACAATGATATTGCACAACTTCAGGTCTCTCTTCCCAGACTTTGATCCATGTAAATAAGCATGTATGAATTCAGCAAAACATTGTGTCCAGAGAGATGTGTGGCCATTTGAGTGACTCTAGAACTGCAGAGTGTTTTCAGTTCCTTTTGACTGCTCCTTGGAGTTCTTCTCTAAGGAGCAGGTGCTGTCAGCTGCAGGAATAACAAACAAACATGCTGACTCTCCATTTTGCTGACCAGTTATCCATAACCTGCACAATTCTCCTATACTGTAAATGCACTAAGTCCTCAAAGGGCTGGGTCATTAAACACAACTTGTATCAAGTACTCACTGTAAGCTGAAACACAATCAAGAACATCCCCCAGTTTGCTGTGGTTAACTTGAGATTGTGTTGCACTTCACAAGACCAGGGCTTCTCACTGTATCAGGGTGGCACTGAATGTACAGAGGTCACAGCAGGTACATTAATGGGGAGGGGGGGAAGAAAAAAGATAGGAATCATGCTAAGTGGAAAAAGGTCTTTACAGCTACAATCTTTGCTAGAGCCTCTCTTAACAAGCACATACTGTTTGCTACAGGAGTCAGCTAATTGTGTCATTCTGGCTATAGCAGGACTGTTTGCTCCCTCCACTGCTGCTCTTGACAGTCTGTGTTCATATGAACGTTGCATTTCTGTGTAGAACAGCCTGGTTTTCTCTCTGCATTCATTCCTGTTTGGTGGACTGATGTGTCAGCCAGCAGGGCTCAACAGATACATTTAATACAGGAGACTGAGATACAGTATGTTTATTCTTAACTTCTGATAACCTAAAGACTACAAGAACAAGAGATGCAGTATCCATTTGCCAACACAAGACAACCATTTTTAGGGAGAAAAAAGTAGAATAAGTGATCAATAGTAACACTACATTAGTTCCAAATATATATATATCTCTATATCTTTTTTCAGCTATGGCAGCTTAACTATTTACTGTCCATCTGGCCCACTTTTAATCTGATCAAGTTAAAGGTCACATACTAAAGTTTAAGGACTGTTATTTCATCCAAACCAAAGGAAGTTATAAAAACACATGAAACCAGAGTTTCACTGTAGGTCTTGTTTCAGATCTTCATATTCTGCATCACTTGTAGAAAAGGGATAATGCATCTCAGTTTGCTTACAAGCTAGGAGATCACTTTGAAGTCTGCATATTCCTAACTGCAAACAAAATATAGCACTTTTAACAGGTTATAAATAAACTGGTTTTCAAGCATAGAGCCAGCCCAACAATAACAATACACTATTAAAAAGACCTAAGGCAATGAATTCCATCTCCAATGAAGAAAAAAAAAAAGAAAAAGAACTGTGCAAACAAGCTTAAAACTATTTCTTTGTGCCAGTGTTATAAAATGTAGATTTCAATAAAGCCTTGACCCAAATGCCAGGACTTGTGAAAAGAATCAGAACAAAACTGGTTACTTTATTTAGGAAAAAAATACTCTTATCTTGCTGCTAATAAAATTGGATACACGCAGTTTAAACATTTACAGTTGCTGTAACACTTTACACAATTCCTATATATGGGTGTAAGAACAAACATTAAAAGACAATGGTGGGTCAAGGCTTTACATTAAAAATAACAACCTATTTTTCTATAGTCTCTAAAATACTATGTTTTCCAATAGTTGCAGCCATTCAGGAATATTTTTTATTTATTTAGTAGGAAGTGTATACTTTGTGCATGATCTTAATTCCTAATTCCTGGCTCTTTGGGCTGAATGACAAAAGGATCAAACCCATTGAAGTGGATGGTCTCCTTGAAGGTTCAGTAGAGAAACCCTGGCTCAGTTAGTCTCATATGATGAAAGCAGTGCTGCATCCACTGGCTCCATGCAGGATGGACAGGTAAAGGATCTCATCAACCAGTCATCTATACAGTCCAGGTGGTAAATGTGCATGCACGGCAGAAATCGGATAGGGTCCCCATAAACAAAGTCCATCATACAAATGACACATCTGGGGGGAAAAAGAAAAAATTAAGCTGCTGTAATCAAGTTGGAAACAAAAAGTTGTGTACTATCTACTCCTGTATGATTTTAGTATTTGTAGATGCTGTGAGGAGCATCCTTGCATAGGAGAAAGGAAAGAGCCTTACTCACAGAATGGCTGGGGTTGGAAGGGACCTTAAGGTTCCTCCAATTCCACTCCCCTCCCCAGGGCAGGGGGTGCCACTCTGAGCATCAGCCTTCTGCATGGCAGTTTTTGTTTTCAGAAAGCTGTCTGAAAATAAGGCAGAACTACAGGGTGGCAAGATCAGGTGTCCCAGGGCAGGACCCCAAAGCAAGGCAACAGCCACGGGTGGCGGCTGTGACTTACTCTCTGATCTTCTTCTCGGAGCCGTCTCTCCCGGGGTCATAGACTCCTTTGGGCAGGTGCTGGATGAGGCCGATCCGCTGCGCTATCCGGATCTGCTCCTCCTCCGTCAGCTGCGTGGCCAGCCGGGTCTGGCTGGGCGTGGGGTGATACACAGGAACAGGCACCTGCTCCTAAAACAAAATATTGCTGTTAAAAACTACCAGAGAGGCTTTCCCACCATTTCCTAGCACAGTACAATGTATTTAACGTTTCCCCTCTCAGTCCTACAAATATTGGGATGAACTCCCACTCCTACTTTGCAATTTCAGGGCTGTAATTATACTGAGAATGGGATAAAGAATTGAGGCCAGGATCTGAGCAAGGAGCTGTTCGTGGTTGTTCTCTGCAAAAGCTTTTGATCTCCAGGAATTGTTCATACATGAGATATGTGGACAATAAACTCCACATGCCAATAAACCTTACAGGGACCTGATGAACTGCTGAGGTACAGAACTGAGGGCCGAGGGAGAGCCCCCAGCGTGTGCAACAAAAAGTAGATTCTGTGATTTTCTTTTTTCTTTTACATTTAGGAAGAATTGTTTGCTAAGATGAGAACATTGCCTACTTTTAAAAGTTTTAGAAAGAAAGGGTTTATTTTTTATGTAATAACTACAATTTACATGAATTGTTCTGAGCCACACAAGGTCCAATTCAGAACCACGGATTTAATTCTTGCAGGGTAAAAAAAAAGTAACTTCAGTAAGTAACCCAAGATTTAAATTTCTCACATATTAATACAATTTTACAAGTTCTCCCAAGCCAGACTTCAACTGCTCAAATGCTTAAAGTATATATTTTCCAAACAAAATACAGGCAACATATAGCTATATAATGCAGTCCTTCCTCTACCACATTCTCAGAAGCTTCTTTTGAGTATTAACAAACCTTAGATCAGATATTTTCACTAACATTTATATTAACATGGTACTTAATTTACTTGCTTTTAAAGCATTTTTTGATACATAAATACCAATTTTGAGCAGGATGTATTATTAGGACAGTATTGGCCAGTAGCCACAAATCTGATGTTAACAGGGAGACAATTTCTTGCAAAAGTCCTATGTTGATGGTGATTCTTAAACAGCAGAAAAAAAATCAGCTTATAGTAGTACCTGAAAATAAACCTGCTGCATCAGAGGCACAACCCACTGATTAATCTGTTTGGAAAATGCAAAAGTTGATGTTTCAGAGGACACTGCTGCAGGCCAAGCAGAGGGCAGAGCATGTGCAGCTGCTCCAGTCACCTCCAACCACACTCCCAGTGCCTGCCTGGCACCGATCCAGGGGAGACACACACGGGCTTTCACTGGCTGACAGAGCAACCACCTTCCAAAACAGGCATGTCCTTGGGAGCACGGGCTGCCATGGGCACCTGCAGATATTCCCAGCAGCAGGAACACAGCTGTGTTCCCCTCTCCTGGGCTGCCCTGGCACTGGTCTGGTGCAGCGCTCGGTGTTCCCTGCCACCAACACCTGGCACAGTCCAGCTGTGAGTTCAACACACGTAACACCGCGCTTGTAAAACCCAATAAAGCCACTCTTCTTCACTGCTAGGGAGCACTGAAATGGACAGGCAGCCAGGACTCCTGGAAGGCCAGGAGAAAGCTGCCCCAGGAGTGTGCAGCCTCTTGCTGGTGCTGCCCAGTACCAGAATTCCTTGCTCATGAGAAATGCTAATCATGGATACAAGTCTGCCTGGCAATGCAGCTGTGGGGTAAAATTCACAGTCTTCTCTTAATTTAGCTACACTAGGATTCCCCCCTCTGATTTCCTGGCAGAACTCAGAGGAATTACGAGAAGGTTCAAAAGACAGAACATGCCAGGGGTTCTCCAAGTGATTAATTTCCTGACTACTCTGAATTGTATTTCACAGAACTCCTTTTAGATCAGCTGCCTTTTAGTGCTTTAAATTATCTTAAGTATTCTCTAATCATCATTTGGATAGAGAAAAGCACCAGCTGAACCTAGAGATGACCTGTCAGATATAACAGTAATCAGAAAATGACTGCAACCTTTGGTGCCAACAAAATAAAGCACTTTACCCCCCACAAATGCTGCCGACCCTCTGCACAGAACATGAGCTTGAGGCAGAGCCCAGCCCTGGGTTTATGTTTCAAGAACTTAACACCAAAAACTCCCAGTAATTTTTTTTCCAGGGCTTTGCTGAACTTCTTTGAACAGGTTATTAAATCAATAGCAGAAGACATTACTGCTACCTCCTTTATTTGTTATGCAGATGTAGAGAAGACAGCATTTGGAGAGATGCACCCTCCTTCATGTCTGAGGTAAAAAGGAGAGTAGTACAACCAACCACAGGCACAGCACAGGCTGGTGCCAACATGGGCAGGAGGAGGGGATGCAATTGTACTTAATACAGTTCCCCTTGCCTAAACCATGGCTGCAAGTCATAGAGCAGAAATACAAGGAAAGGGAAAAACAGGAGGAGGAAGAAAGATCCAAAAAAACCCTCAAAATGTCTGAAAGTAACAATGGGAACCGATAGTGAATGTCTGTAGCAGAACAACAGCAAAATTATCACTCAGCAAAAATTATACAGCAAAAGGAAACTATAATTAAAGAAGAATCTGTTGTGAGTTAGAACAATCACATGTGGAAAGCTCTGAAGTGAGCAGTCACACTACCCACCCACCCACCGCTTTGGTTAAGTTTGGGAGAGTAAATGAGCACGACTTTGAAACCTGTGATAGGCCAGACAAGAACACAAGCTCATTCTCTTGGTCTAGTCCTTTACAGGCACTTGCTGTGAGTGACCACCAAGGGCCCGTGTGCCTGAGGAACCCACTCCTGCATTACTGCAGAGCTCCTCTCCCCTGGGTATCGTGTTCCCTGCAAAGACCTGAGGAGGGGCCTGAAGGACCCCTTGGGCCCCCTTCCCATGCCAAATACACAAATGCTTTCCTGACTGCCAGCGCTTTATGGAAACACTCCTCCCTTTGGCATCCTGTCTCAGGTTCCCTCCCGGCAGAGCCACCCTGTGCTGCCTGTCTGACATAGCCCATAAGGCAGGAATTTATAGTTGCCAGCTGTGGGCTTCTACAGTTTCACATAGGAGACAAGAATCTCTTGTCAGATGAGTAACTGGGTGAAAATGGTGGTGTCTTTCACCACACTTGTGAATACAGAAAACTGGGGTTGGTGTGGCTGTTGTGAAAAATGTGTAAGGTAGTCCTGTAAATAACCAGGAGTGACTGCTCCCTACCCAGGCACTGAACATGCTGTCTGGTGGCACCTTCCTCTCACTCCCAATTGCTAATAAAAGCCTGTCCAAACTGAGCCCTGCACACAAACATACCAGAAAAGCAGAAGAACACAGCCGTGCACATTGCAGAGTATCAAATTATAGAGTACACAGACACTGACCCTTTCAAACCAATCTTCTCTCCTCCAACAGGCAAAAAGGTGTGTTTCATACCTGTACAATTCTAAAAATATTTTTAACTACTTGTGAGTGAGAATATGAGAGCCCAGAGTTCTCTGAGAAGTGACATCCCCAGAGGAGTCAGTGTAAGAGATGGAGCATGAAGTGCTCCCTCAGCAGACCCTGCCCACCCCCAGCAGCTGAGCTGGGCTCCTGCAGCCCCCTGAGCTCCTGCAGCCCCCCAGCACAGCCCAAGCTGGCCCCACTCGCAGCCGCTGCCCCATCGCCCCACGCTGGCACAGCTGCAGCCTTGGCTTTCTCCACTCCCAAATCTCTGGAGCAGTTTCTGGAAGTTAAGCTCAGCTGACAATAATTTCAAGCTTCCCATAAGGACAGAGTGCAGCTCCTCGTGGGTTTGTCACCCCTTTGCAAATCTTTCACAGTGTATAAAGGCTGCTTTCACCAAGCCCATTAGGGAAAGGTCCTGCTCGCTCCACTGTGGGTGTTCAAGGGTAACAATGTGAGGATTTGACACTTCAGCCAGCTCACATTTGTGGCGAGAGGCCCCTTGACATGTGTATATATATAAAAGATTGTATTACCCAAGTAATTACTGTTTTGCTCCAAAGACGAGCACGAATTTATTGCTCTGGTGTCTCATGTTTCCCTTATCAACCATGGAAAATGTTTTTGCAGACAAAATGACGAAATACTGAACTTCCAGCCAAAGTCTGTGTTATTTATCATTTGATATAGATGTCAGACACTTCAAACCTAGATGAAATTTCATGCTAACTCTATTACTATATGCCAAAAAAACCTCAAAAAGGCCAAAACAAATAATCAAACCCACATATTACTGTTAGGCAATGAAATAAAAATCACTTTCTGGCACTTAATTTGCTTTAATCATTATATTTTTCCCATATGAATTTAGTAATGATGAAACACCTCAAATGGCCATAGTCCTGGAGACACACAACTTTCTCCTTGTTCACAAAGTCAGTGGTGTCAGCACAAGTTTCCCTGGCTTTCTGTGCACAGAAATCATTCACTCCCAATGTTTATTCAGCCCTTAAAAACAGCAGCATTAATTTAGACTCAAGGACTACAGCAGGATTTGTGTCTCCATCTCACCCTGGCTCCTCCTCCCTTGGGGGGTGAAAAAAAATCACAGAGGGCATCTGGAGGTCTGTATTGCTCACTCCTAATGAAAATAAACATTTTCACATATGACTTAAAAGGCCTAGACACTTTCTACCTGCAGATTCCCAAGGATGCTTTGGGTTCTTGACTAGAAAAAGGTTTCATAAAGCATGATCTTCAGTTTGAAGTTTTCTCATCAATGCAACTTACCTTGGTTACTTACATGACTGTAAATCTGTTTTTCTCTTGTTTTACAGCCTTTTTGTTGTGTTTTTGTAAGTGCCATGAATTTGGAATACTCTGAAAACAGGTCAGTGGTAGATCAGAAATGCTTAATCCCTGGATAAAGATTATTTTAAGATCCCTCTACGACACATATCAGCTGTATGTTATCAGGGCTTTTGTGTGGCTGTTGTTTTTAGAATTGCACCAACATGCACAAATTATCCTTTCAGGATGGTCAAAGGTGAGATGAATGATTTGTAACATCTAATAGTTCCAGAGGTTACCGCTTCCCTGCTGTTCCCAAGATCCTGTCTGCAGCCACCTGCTTTCCCCTACTGAATGCTTTGCTAAATTTCCATCCCTAAATTTTCTTCCTCACCTAATCCAGTGCTCTCTGTGTGTCTCACCCCGAGACACTGATTTGCATTTTATCACCAGATCAACAGCACACCTGTTAATGCAGTCCCACAAAGCAGACCAACATCTCCCTACCTACGTTTATCCTAAATCTTTTTACACTTTTAAAAATACCACTAGTTGCAGCACTTATGCTCCTTGAGATTGCTGCCTAATTAATTAATGCAAATATAACAGTCCCATTTGCACTTCCCCAGCATTCCCACAGCTCTCTTTCTGCAATCCCTTCGATATGCAAACGTCTTGCATGTCACATGTTGTGTGAAGGCAGCTGCCCTGGTTCACACACAGACCTGACCTGACACACAGCCAGGCCCCTCTCCAGCCCCAGCACCTCAGGTGCTTAGGAGGGAGCCTGAATAACTTCCCTAAATAAGAACAACCTCAATTTACAGATGTAAAGTCAAGAGGCGAGAAAAAAACCGCGCTTTGGGTTTTTTTTGAAAATCCCTGCTGAATTTGATAAAATTTTCTCTTCTCACCACTTTATTACTCATAAGGAACTTGCTGGGATGATGGTCCAGGGGCCTTTTCTGTGAATGCCATTCTGATCAGGGTGAAAAGACTCAAACTCCATCCCTATTCATGGATACACATTCCGAAATAATATCCTCCCCCAAGACCCATTAATGTAAAACCGCGCGCCATTATATTGTGCATTACATGACAGCTACAGCTTCCTTTAGTAATCCTGAGAACGTTACAAGCAGCCTGCCAACTATAAAAGCCTTTTTCTGCCATACAGTTCATTTATAAAGGTGAATAGCAGTTGCTATAAAACATCAGGTAATGAAATTGTTACCCAGTCGTTTATATTTCTGCTTCCAGGTAGCCACTCTGTGTGAGTAACTGTGACAGCTGAATGCTTAATGCTAGAAAGTTCTCCAAGAAAAATCCCCTCCTCTCCCATTTGGAGGGGACACCTGGGACAGACAGCCAGATCAGATACACACACCTCTCACCATAGCTCTCTTAAGGGAAGATTAATAAGAATTCTGGTATTGTAGGAATCTGGCCCTGCAAATATGGTCAGTAATTAATGTAACAACTGACTGAGAAACCTGCAGAATCCACACAGCATTTCTTCAGCTGCTGACTCCAATTAAAAATCAGTGCCTGGTTTGAGTCATGGATCACTTCAGAGGGAGGTGTTCTTTAGGAGAAAGCCACAGCTCTTCTGCAGTGATGGCACAGCCTCATTTAAACTATAACCAAAACTGTAAAATTGCCCTGCACAATTTTCACAATTATCCCATTGAGGGTACAAGGAAACAAATGTATCTATCTGAAGAGTTGAAAAAGATAAGCAAGCATGAAACAGACTCCTGGCTGACAACTCTTAAAGTATCACCTGTCCCCTGAGCTCAGCTTTGCTACCAAAAACAGGGCTAAGGGAGAGAGAGAAGAGGTACAAAGTAGATGCATCCTGCCTGCTGCTTTCCTAGACAGTGACAAGGGCTGTTAGAGAAAAGGACTTTGTTTTCAAGCTTTGTCCCTCTGCTGTCACACAAACCCAAAAAGGCTACCTACTGCCAAGACAAATAGTTGGCAGAGCCTTTGCAGCTTGGCCAGAGCAAACCCGGCCTTCCCTGGCAGATGGAAATCACCTGCAGCCCTGAAGAGTCACCTGCTCTGAAATGTGATTAACCATTAAGGCAAACCTAAATACAAAAGATTAGCAAGAAGGAGTTGTAGGGGGAAAATCAGTAATTAAAAAGCAGTAATTAATCCCTGGAAGCACCATCTCCTGACACAGTCAGACAGTTTTTGCATTGCCAGGCTGCACAGCAGGTTTCTCTGTCTCAAGGATGTCAACCCTGGGTACTGTTCCACTATCTGATTTCTTGTTCACCAGCTTTGTGTCAATTTTGAGTGTCCTTGTTCCCTTCTTCAGAGATCCCATCAAACATCAGGGTGTGAATTTCTTCAGGGAAGTGGATAACTTATACATCAACACATCCCAGACCACTAAATTGCTCACCAGAGAACTGACTCCATCCTCCAGACAGCCTCACTGACAGCTCAACTTACAGCATTAGGCCACAACTTCTGAGAGATAACAAAGCCCTCTTAATACAGCTCCTAGCATGTTTATTTTAATATGCTTTTTTTATACTGGGAAGGAAAATATTCATAAACAATTTATAAAAATTCATGCTTTTCTGTCAAGCTGCTGCTTGTTTAACAACAAATAAAAACCTGATGTTTTGGGGAAAAGGCTGAAAACAAATCTTTTAGACTGTCTCCTCTGCTGAAAAGTACAGAGTGAACTGACTGGGTCCCACTCACTTAGTGCTGTTGAACTGCTGGGTAGCAGGGAGCAAAAATAAAAAAGAACATCCCAAACAAACAAATGGAGTTAAGAGTGTTTTCAAAGGCTGCACTCAAGCACAAGAGATGGGGGAATGGAAGAGCTGACAGAACACTAAGAGTCCACACAGAATTAGAGGATCATTCACACTTCCTTCAGACACATGTTTACTTTCTGGAAAAGGTAAATATCAGTCAGTGCAACCTGTTTATAGAATAAATCAAAGGGATAACAGCTAAAAAATGGTAGTATTGGTCATCCTGGGGCACACAAAGTCTGCAGGCAGCCACGACTCTTGCTATGTCTGCAGCAGCAAACAGGCTTTGTGACAACTTGCCCTGCTCCATGGTGTCAGACACACATGATTTGCCTGGATATCACCCCCTGTTCACACCCCCCAAACCACTGCAAGGCTTTGACTCACCTCTGAGTACAGCACACAAAAAGGCTTGAGCTCACACGTGCTTCGGCCTCCCGAGACATGAGCTTGGCCCAATCTACCATCCCAAAACTCCCAGAGCAATGCAGCGCTCAGACAAGTGTGTGCAAGTCCTCTGGATGAAGGATCACTGGTCAGGCATCGCCTGCTGAAGAGCACAGGGACATGGGTGACTTCAGGTGGGCAGTGCCAACACTGCCAGTAACAGTGCACGCCATGCCCTGAGCTGCTGCTGAGCACACAGATCAGCATAGCTGAGTAAACACACAGCCCCTGCTTTTGGTGCCATTTCAGGGAATTTGGGGACTAGGGCGCAGCTGACTCCAGAGGGTCTAAAACCACACAGCCTCTGGACCGTGGGTCCTGCCACTCCCCTTGCAGTGGCTCCAAGGACGCTGCTCCCACCGACTCTTCCCTTCATACAAAGCAAACAAAAGCCATTGCTGTCAGCTGTGGGATCGCTACAGCTGCTGAAAAGGTTGGAACAGGCGGCCAAGAGGAAAATGGGAGGAGTGCCCCTGTCAGGACTGAAGCCAAATGTGAAAACCTGACTGCAAACACTTAAAAAATAGCAAGAGTGGTAAAATGTATCTTTTGGCAAGAATTAGGTCAGCTTGCTGGCAATTCTAAGAACCAAACGGCCCTTCTGAGTACTTCAGGAACAAGGCAGCAAGTTTACAGGAATCAGCCTAATTAGCCAAAAGGACAGGCTGGGGACAACAGACCAAGCCAGGGAGTAAACGTGAAAACGCACATAAGCTGAAGGTACAAGCAATCAATCCATCAGGGGACGACTGCAGAGGTATAAATGCGAGTTCCACTTCAGTGTGTAAACAGACACATATATGCATATTTAAATGCACTGGTTGGAACTAATAAGAACATAATAACATACAGCAGAGAAATATACAGAACTAGGAATGTATTTTAGAAAAAGAGTGAGTAGGATATCAAAGGATCAGTGAAATCAAGTGATGAATGATCTCATCTCTAGGCTGAGCATTACCATTCAACACATGGCAAGCACCCTCCTTGGGCAGAAAGGGCTCTGCAGAGCACAATTTACACAGCCTAAAACTGGTTTCCACACACATCCAAAAGCATCCTATCAAGGAATGCAGGTCCTCCTACGTGAAGTTCCTAAAACAGGACTTAAATAGACACAACAGCCCCAGCTAGACTGAGAACATTACCCCTATGCAAGGTCATCTGAGAGGTGTCAATTCAGCTTCAGATGAAAGGTAACGCAAGCAACAAAACCGAACAGGCTCATCAACAGCAGCCACCTCAGATCATCTACCCTCACATACTATCCTACACAACGATGACACCAAATACTGCTCTGTAGCCACCCAGTTGCAATGTAAGCAAGCACCAAAATAGAGATTTGAAAGAGAACACTGTAGTTCTTTTTATAGAGATACAGTGTTACCCAACCAAAATACACAGCAGAGGCAACACAGGAAAGGGCTTCTGCAAACCTTGACAGAAACCTTGCCCTTACCAGGGATCAGATGAGGCAAGGCCAGCCCAGGAAGGTGGCCCAGCAATGGGCTCCCTCAGCAAGGTAAGCCAAGTAGAAACCTGATGAAGAATTTTCCATCAGGACTCACAGCAAACTCAGAAGAGCAGAACTCTCACACAGTGCAAACCTCTGCCACAGCATAAGGAGAGAGAACTATTGCTCTTCTACAGATAAAGGACTTGGGGGAGAAAAGCGTTTAACAGTCCATGTTCTATTGCAGAAGAGCTTCAAAAAGTAGATAGGGCTGGTGATGAGCTGGGTCTGTGTAATCACAGAGCAGAAAAACCTGCAGCAGAGACTGCTGGTGTGGGACACCTGCTGTGAGACTGTCAGTGAAGCCGCCCAAGACAGCAGGCTTTGTTCCAAAACTCGGGAATCTGTGCTATACTTCACAAGATCCTACCTTTGTACTCAATTTGAAATATTTTAATTCCCTTTTTAACAAAGCCATCTTCAATTATGAATGCTTGCTCAAGCAGAAAGCTGCCACACCTTGGCAGTTTGATGGTACACTCAGCTCCACAGGCCTTTCTATTTTCTTAATGGCATCTGAATTTCTAACACCTGAGCTACAGGTGTGTGCTGGAGCCTCAGTCCAGGCAGCGCAGCAGGGGCTGTGCAGAGGCAGCCAGGAGTCTTCCTGAGGCCAGTTAAGGGATATATATATATCAACCCTGCATTTTGCAACAGCTTAACCACAGCTGTTTTTAAGCGTGTTTCTGCCTTAGCCTGCTAGAAAGCCACAGACAGACGAAGCCTCACATGCAGCTGCTGTACACTGGGGCACCTCAAACACAGTCTGAGTCTCTGTGTGCCACTGTCTGGTTGTCACTGGCACGCCAGCTTGGTGAGGGTGTCCCTACCATCCACCCAGCCAATGGCTCCTCCCTTCCACCACATCCTGGGAAACCGACAGGGGATGTCTGTGATTTTTTCCACACTGGGAAGCTGAACTGGGGTTTGAATCAGGGACACCAGCAGCACCCTGAACTGCTGGGCTGTGCACAAGAGATTCTGGCCCAGCCCAGGGTGCTGAATTGTGCAGGCACTGACATCTCTCCAGGCACACTCTGTCTGCCATCTCCCACTTCATGGAGAATGAACACACACACAAAAAACGCAATTTGACTATTTGTTTAGCATCATTTGATAACATTAATTATTACTCCTCAGAGTTAATAAGCAGCAGCTGTAAATAGCCAGGGGCACTGATTCAGGATATCGGCTCATCTCAGCCAGTCATTTATTAATCTTACAGGAATATCTCAGGCATTAAACAATATTTCCAAATCTGTGGGTTTTTTAGAGCAGTTCTCTATCTAAAAGCAAGCAATGACTGCATGAATATTAAGGCACACTAAAGCCTGACGGAGCTCCACTCTCGATGCAGTATTAGCAGTGAACACAAGGGCAATGTTTCTATTTTTTCCAGTTAAGTCTTGTCCTCGCAAGCAGTGACTCTGCGTTTTTAGCTCACAGGGCACAAATCCAAGTGTGATCTCATGCAACTGTCAAACCTCTTCTAACAGAAAAAAAGGCCTGTGCCAAGAACAGGTAGAAGAATCATAAATAGCTCTCTCAGGAGTTGGTTATACAAGTGAAACATTTCCAGAACACGTTTTTCCTACTATTTTAAAGTTTTAAATGCACAGAGACAGTCCAATGAGCATCTGGCCATCTCTTTAATGTGTCACCAGCCAACACACATTAATTTCACTGCTATGTATGAAACATGCAGCCAGTTGCTGGTGCAAGCAGGACAAGTCACAAACATTTGGCTTCACAGATGAGGAAGGTACAATGTCCACCACTAACTGTACATTCAAGCACCTGGCTAATCAGCCTTTTCAATCTATGGTGTGGGTTTTTTAAACTCATCTTTGGATCCTGCCTGTGCTGGTTTCACACCAAAAATACTTGTGTTTGTTTCAGCACAGGTGCTTTCACTGGAGTGGGTGCTTTGAAGGGGGAACTGAGGCAGGTCCAAGGCTCTGCAGGAGTGAGGGGGGGAGATGGGGAGCACAGAGCCTCCCTCAGCCTCTGCACCCACCACAGCCCCCATTTCACCTTGTTAAGCCCCAAAAGGGTGAAGAAAAACATCTGTTTTGTCAAGCCATTCCCCTGCTTACACCCACTCTCATGGGAGATGGCAAGTGCTTTGTTTACACTGAAACTGGCTCTCTGAAGGAAAACCTCAAATCTCCACAATGGATTCATCCCACTGACTGCATGGATCAGTAAGATCTATAAATGTCCCCACTACCACCCCAGTAGCACACTTAGTAAGGATTTCAAACACTACCAGGGACACGGCACTTGAGCACCTACTTAAGTATTTGCCTGAATTAAGGCTCAGGCTGCCACAAAATCTCAGAATAACAGAAAACTGTTTGAGAGGAGGGACATGAAAACAAAGAGGCCATTTTTCTAAATATGGACTGACTGGTTGGAAGACAAAGTCCCATTTCACCCCAACACACCCGCACGAGAGCAGCTGCAAAGCCCAGAGATCTCCAATCCTGCTCACCCACACGCAACGACACATCTTTCACGTTGTGTGAAGAACACCAGAAACCCTGAACACTAAATACAGTGATACACAGGATGCAGTTCTAAGGCTGGAGTTGAGAAAATCATATGTGAATACAGAGTTTATCTGTGCAAATTTAAAAGCACTAATTTCACAAGAATGTCACCTCTGACTTTCAAATACTCCCACATACAAGGACAGGGCTCAAGTCCTGCACTGAAGCATAACTCCACTGTAGGTGAGGGACATGATGCTTTCAACACCCCTCTGAGTCAGAAAGGAAAGTCTAATGTCATTAACATTATGCTACCAAGACTGTCTCAAGCTTTCTGAAGATCTAAAGAAACGCTTGTACTTCCCGTATTCTCCTGCATGAATATTTAGGGTGGAATAACCATGTCCTGCCACAACCCACATCATCACTAAAATAAGTTTTGTCAGTTTATACACACACAGACAAACTGCAGTCACGACAAAACACCAGAATGGAGTAACACTGAGCTGTGAGTCAGTAAATCTGGAGGTATTCAGTACCTTATCATGTAAAAAAAAAAAATACACACAGCCTCAGCAAAACAACTATCAAGAAAACCTGGGAGTTCTTTAGGTTTATGACATTTAGTCTAGAATACACCTTATTACCTTGGGAGTCATAAAGGTGTAACTGCAGTGGCAACTGGAACAGCTAGATAAGCTCCAGGAGAAAAAGCAGCCTCTTGCTCAGATTGTAATTTCATAAGCAGAAGCACCATCATTCAGTTACTACAGAAATATTTTAGTTATCTTTCTAGACTTTTTAGCTCACTGTAGGGTTCCTGAACAGACACCCCTTGGAAAGGCAGTGGATGCAGCAGAACAACCTGGGAAGCAGATGGGACTTAGCACTGCCCCTCCAAGACCAAGGACCGACAGGACTCAACTCACTTTGTCTCCTTACACACGGCTGCAATTGAGTGAAGTCAGGGGATGTGCTTCCCTGTGGACACCCAAAGATTTGCTCAGTTATCCCTGAACCAAACAGGCAGGTGACAAGGTGAATCTGAGTTCCTGTCTTCATTTGGGATACCTCCTTTGCTGTGGGTGAATCTCCAGTGCAGTAAAAACACGAGTAGAAATTACTGCAGCAAACAATATTTTGTTCTTTCATTTGCGCTTTGAAAGAAGAAAAACTGACCCTTCTGGGAGATGGGCAGCTCCATATGCTTCCTTGGGGGCAGAAAAGGGCAGGGCATGGCTTTCTCCATGAATTTTGACAAAATTGAGTCCATTGTTCATCAAATGAAATCTGCTGAATGCCACTACAGGGCAATTGCAGACTAGCAGACCAGGTTAAAGAAAACCTCTTTGCTCTGCTGAAGCTTTGTACACAGATTAGCCTTGAAATAACTTACAAGCATGGTCCTAATTTTTTTCTATCATTCCATGTAGCATTCCTGGTGATGTCTTCAGCATATCATGGAATGGTTTACCCCAATGAGAGAGGAGAACAGTCAGCAGCACATGAGAAGGTGCTTGCCCCTTGGAGCTACATGTTGTGCAGAGTCAGAGTAAATACTGCCTTTGATTTTATTATCAGTCCACATGACAAAACTCAATGCAAGACACTGAGCAGACAGTCAATGACCCCTCCATCACTTAAAATATGCCCTATTTTAATATTTCCTCTTTTTTGTTGCTTTTGTTTGGTTTCACTGTCTATAGCTGAGACAGATTTTTGTATTTCAGGAAAGCCAAGTTGCTAGAACATCATATCCACTAATAAACACAATAAAAATAGAAGCGTTGGCCCAGAAAAACAAAGGCTGACAGGGATATAGGATCTTTAAATAAATCAGGAGAGTAAACACCAGAGAAACAACTAAAGATCTGTTTGGTACAGAAATAACAGGTGTAAGTTTGCCATAAAGGATCTAGAGTTGTGAGTGAGCTTCTTGAGCCTCCCTGCAGGGGTAGCAGGGCAAAGCTTGACCAGTGTCTTTCAAAAGTCATACACGATCTGCAGAAAAGAACTGCACTGAGCATATACAGAACTATCCATACACCCCCTTGTTCAGACACCAGAAAACAGTCCAATTCATACACTTATTAATATGCAATTTCCAACACTGCACTCAATAAGGTTGTTATCCAAATTAATAAGTATAACAACTAGCAATAATGCTTGTCATATTTAACTCAAAGCTGATTTAAATAAAATATGGAAGATAATGCTCATTAAATCTGAGCCTTGTTTTGTTGAAACTATTATAAATGTCTGCAAACACTGTCATGTCCACCTGGCAATTTAAGACACCAACAAACCAAAAGCTTTAAATGTCAGAAATTTTTGGACAAAATAATTTTCCATTAGCAATTCTGGTATGATCTTAGCAGGGTTTTTCATAACCCACTAGTGGAAAACACCTACAGTGGAAGCACAAATGTTCTTGGCCAAACCATATTTCCTGTAGTACAAACTACAGGCAGAAACAGGAATGAAGACAGGGCTGAAAAAAAAGACCTTTATAAAGGTTATTCTGCTGACCATATGCTAGCTGGAAGTTCTAGCACATTCTGAAATCTCCAGCTTTACAAACCCCCTTGTGTTGCTTGAGTAGCACCAGGCAGCTGCAGCTGCACCAACTGGGGAGGATTTGGCCCGTGGCAGGCAAAAGGTAAGGCTGCCAGTGAACAAGTGGGCATGGGATTATTGCACAGGCACTTAGTGCTGGAGCACAGTGACCATTCTGCAATTATGATTTAAAATAGTACTTATGTTACTTCAGTTTGCTGTGTTACCTAAGTCTATTTAAGGGAGAAAGGGCAATAGCTATTGGTCTAATTTAAACAGTTGTATTCCATCCAGCTGAAATGTGTTACTTGTAGTCAAACTGAAATCAGGCCACTGTATTTAGCGAAATAACGCAAGCAAACCTTAGTGGCACCAAGCAATGTCATCCAGAAAACAATTTCTGCTGCCTTGCAGTGCCCCACAGCCCTGGCAACATGGAATATGACCAACAAGGAAGGCTGTCTGTCCCTCTCTGTCCCAGCAGCCCATCTCCTGTGGCTTTGGGGCTTTTTTGGTAGGTCTTCAAGCCAAAAATGAAGCCTCACCGGACATAGTTCGTGAGATCCAAAAAAGCCGTTAAGATGGCATTTCCTGCTTGTGTTCAGCGTTGCTGCTTCTGAATTCAAAACACTTAACAGAAAAAGGTACTGAACAAGGGGGTTTGAGCTACCTAAGAGCACAGCATGACCCCAGCACGGACAAGCGTTGGTGATGCTGCCTAAGTGGATGCATGAAGAAGTAGCAAGATTTGCTTCTCAAATTTATTTCCTGAAACAAGGCTTTGTCCCCCAGTTTGCTTTAAGTAAGGCTGGCTCCAATGGGAAACTAGTGGCCACCTCTGAGAGATGCCAAACTAGAATAAGGAGTCACAACATATAAAACAGGACAGTCAATTTGAGGCAGCCAGCTTAGCTCCTGCTCTTGCATACTTACATCATTTCTTAATTCAAAACATTTTAGACAACAGGGAGGTTGTTGTACTAAAAGCCACAGACACCGGCAGTCCCCACATACATATGCACAAAGGTAATCAAACTCCTAACAGCAGCGACAAAGCTTGCCAAGTTATGTTCAGACTTTGGAAACTGTCCACGAAGTCATAACTGGGAGGTTTGTGTGAGAAAAGAGGCAGAGTGGCACCCACAAAGCAGATCAATGATGTTACTGTGGTCAGCTGTGTCCCAAGGGACATCACAGCCTGCTGTGCAATATGAACAGGCTGTGAAAGTCTCCATCCATTCCTGCACTTACCAAGTCTATTCATGAACTGTTAGGTAACACTACTGAAGCTTCTTTAAAAAAGAAAATGGTGAGCATCTTTAAGGGGGTTGTGGTAGACAGATCTATATTCCTTCATTATGTTTAGTTTTGTTTGTTATCTTTTTTTTTTAAACCAGAAAGATCACATTTAAGAAACAGAGAATTAAGGTTTTGTCTACAAAAGAGATTTGTCCTGAAGCAGCAAAGTCCCTCCAACCAAAATTACCACTCTGACCAAGTTAGAAATGGTACCTTTAGACTGCTTTTCATGCATAAGACTATTCCCAAATGCACCCAAGCCAATGTCAGATACTCATTCTGAGCATGCTCTGATACACAGTTAAGTAGCCTTAATTTCAACATGGAAAAGCCAAAACTTCTCTAAAACTTGGTGGTAACAGCACACATCTAACACCTGACACCTCCAGACCTTTCCAGAGTTGTCACCAAGTAACATGCACTCTATAGACAGCAAAAAGTGCAGATAAATCCAAGCTCCGCCAGGAAGTCAGTTGGGTTTACTAGGCTGATGGGAGGAAAAATAATAAAAGAACCCATTTCAGACACTTGAATGGCATGAGCTGACTCACCAAGGGGCGAGATAAGCACCAAAGCCACCATGAAGTGACTGGGGAGCACACGGCTGCAAGTGGAAAACGGGTGGGAAAAGCAAAGCAATCCCTTTTGGCTGCAGTGGATGGTTAGATCAGACCCTCTTGCCCCAGCAACATGGACACACAGAGTGCTGATCATGAGGCACACCACATTTCTGCCTGGTTTCAGGCAGTGGTCTGCTCAAGAGAGACAGTCCCCAGCACCTCTTTTGGCCTTGGCTCTGTTCACTCCTGAGCAGTGCCTGCAGAAGCCACTATTCCGAGGTGCAGGAGCACGATCCTGCCATGAAATCAAACACACGCAGATGCTGCTTTCCCCAGGTGCCAGAGGTGTACACAGCCCACCACAGGAGCACTGATGGCTTCCAATGGCACCATCCCTGCAGTGGTGAAGGCCCCCAGGAGAAGAGTATGTGGTGGTGTTAGGCAGAGGCACTTTCTTTAGGGACTTGGAAAGTACCTTTCACTCCCAAGAAAGGCTGCAGACACCCCAAAAGCTCAGGTTGCTGATGGACTCAGATAAATTCTCCTGTATCCTGTCATTTCCCTCAGTCCACAGTACACTTCACTGTTTGACTCATTACCCTGAGGTGGAAACATTTGCCTGATCCCTCAACACCAACACACTGCTTGGTAGCATCTCTTAGGTAGTTGTTACTACCATTTTCCCAGTTTTTGCTTTCCAATAAACACCACTGTGCCAGCAGCGTTGCTTGGACGTATCTCCATCTGCATGATCTGACCACACCAAAGAACACACTGACCCCAGGGTATCACAATCTGCAGAAACTCCTGCTGGCACAAAGGCAGGATCCAATTCACTCGTTAACCCAGAGGTAACTGGTTGTTATTCAGCTGCAACACATTGAGGAGACAAGGAGACATTAAGTTCTGTATGTTACAGGTGGGAGCTGGGAAGTCAGGCCTTCACTAGGCTGGAATCCAGCTAGTGGCATGTACATAAGATACACAAGAAGTGCAGAAAGACCCCCCAAAAAAGAGGAAGGATAAAACACCCTCCTTTCCTACCTCAGCCTAAAACTACATCTCTTTTCTCCTCAATTCATCAGCTCAGAGTAGGTGACAGCTACACAAAGACACTCAGAAGAAGCTATATATAGGGTGAAGTGAACTTTTTCCCAGGAAGCTCTGGATCTAGGTTATCTTGCTTCTTCTGGGAGGTAGAAAAAACCAGGTTACTCAGTGAACAAGATTACACTTTCTAGAGGGGAAAAAAAGATTACTTGGAGCATGTAATTTTGTGTAGATGGTACTTTTTCTTTCCTAAAGGATTTTTAAAAACAAAGCTAGTCATTAAACGCTGCCTCTGAAAACCTGACTCTGTTTACTGTAAACTGAGAAACCCGTTATATTTACAGAAGGAATGGGCATTCTTTGGAATGCTTACTTTCAGTAGCTTAGCCACACAGTAAAATAAATACAGCTTCAGGTCTTAGAAATTTCAGAGAGCTTGTCTAAATTCAGGCATAATGTAAAATCGTTCCTTGTATCTCATTTGTGCTTCTTACAGATGACTGACTGGAAGGATTACAAACAACCCAGCACAGCTCCAGCCAAGTTACCCTATGAATCCACTCTGATGGATTAAGCACCACATTACCACTTCCAATCAAGGACAGTGTGGGAGAGCAGCAGATCATCTCACTCAGGTTTGGGCCAAAGGCCATTATCCAACTCAGCCCAGCCACTGCAGCATCACAGATGCCATTTGCTGAAGAGATGTGCCTTGGAGAGCAGGGCAGAAACTTTCTCTGCTCAGGGCAGACCTCAGAGTGACACCACCCACCCAGTGCTCCTCACTAGTTTCTGATCAGCAGATCTCTAAAAATTGTCAAGGAGAGGTGTGGGCCTGTATTTCAGTGGAGTGACTACACATGGAATTTCATAGCTCTTGTGAGCACTGTCAAAACAGCTCACAGAGCCTCAGAGAGAGCCAGGAACTAGGAGGTGAAAAAGCACTAACCTAGAAAAGATTTAACAGTTAATTTAAAGTAAGTATTTTTGCTTGAAGTTCCCTTCCAAGAAGGATAATACATGTTCAAGGACGCCATTCTCCACGGGACAACCCACAACTGCCTCAAGGTCTCCAAATATATAGTTACAACATTACAGAACTCTGTGAAGCAAACACTAAAGCAATGACATAGTCATATTTCATAAGCTAAACTAAAGATGTGTGGATGCAACTGAAATACAAATCATAATACTTAACCAGAAAATGCCAAAACATCAGAATGGCAATGGCAATTAAGCAAATACTCTTATAGAACATAAAATAAAATCTACAACTGTTAAAATACTAGTTTCAGTGTTCTAACTAAATCTGAATTTAGAGCATTAGTTTGCTGTGCCTTTTATGTATTTTCCCACTGAGTGCAGCAGTTCACTGCTTTCTGTTAAGCAACAGTACAGACCAAACCGGTTTAGCAGTTTGGTATGTCTGTAATCAAGCAATGTTTGCACTTGTTTCTTCAAAACCTGAGAGCAATCACTTCTCTTTCTGAACTTTAAATAAAAGTTATGTATTCAGGCAAAATAAATACTGGTCTTAATCTATATTGCAAAATTATACTGTGTCTGAATTAAAGATTTTGACAACCGTGTTAATAAAACACTGTGATTAATGTTCAGTGCACAGAACAAGCTCTGTATCTGGCTTTAATTACAGTGATGAATAAAAGTCAGACACAGGCATCGTCCCAGAGCATTCATGCATTATACTGTCCCATAGATACTGAAATAATGGAATCTGATGCACTTTGATCTCTTAGATAAGCCTCCCACAGCTCTGAAACAGAAAGGGCAAGAGCACCCAACCTCATCCTATTCTGCAATGTTCGCACACTGAGTCATAAGAGATTTGTATCCCCACTACCAAGATGCATCTTATGGGAATAAATACAGATAAACATTGCTCCATTTCCTTCTGGCTAGAGCTCTTGTATACAAATCATCTGGAGAGCCACACAGAGCGATAGTGGTGAGGACTACAGGGAAACCTTACAGTCTCTACAGAGCTATATATTCTTGGACAGTAGTTACAGATGTATCTCTGGGGTATATTCTAGTCTGTCCTTTTTTTTTTTAAAAGCAGTTTTGCCATGACAAAGATTAGAAGTTGGCAGCATCTGTTAAATGTAATGGTTTGGATCATGGCTCCAGGATAGCCAATTCCTTGCTTTTGTCCAAACCAGCACTGACCGACTGATTTTTTACGCACAAGTGGATAGTCACACAGCTTCATTAAATTTTATTATTCATAAACCAGGAGTTTCCTTGATGCCTCTGGCACTCCTCTTAGCAGTCCAAACTCTACTGACATATGGGCAAGCTACAATCCCAAGCTCTGGAAAACTAGAGCATTGTCAGCCAGCTGACACTTGTCTTTGACTGAGGACGAGGATGTCCCTACATGGGCATTTGGCCTTGTAGTACAGGGCACTACATCCAAGGACTGGTCCTGAGCCGTGCCTCTAGAAATACAAACTGCTCCATCTGAGCAAAGGGCAGATGAGAGGACACGGAGGCCGCTCCAGTGACCAAAAAATACAATTGAGGGAAACAGGTTTGAGCACTGCAAGGATAGTAGCCTGCACATTCATCACTGCATGCTGGGGCTAAGGGAGGACCTGAATTTCCTGAGTCACAGTTTCTCTCATTCTTCCACCAGTTTCAGTCCTCCCCCAGGCACCTCAGGACTACATCATCCCTCAACTAAACCAGTGGCTAAAACCAGAGGCAGGATGAGAAGGCTCAGACCTGAGGCCGGCCTTTGACAGAGGGCTATGTGTGGGTGCTCCTGTGCAGGGCGGGGAGCATGCGTGAGCATTCCGGTGGATCAGCAGAAATGCCCAGTGCAATAAACCAGCTGGTTGTGATTTGGCTGACACAACTGCGGTCGAAAGGATGGTTCTTTTATCTCCTCCTCCAGTTGCTGCACGCATCTGCTGTTTGTCCGTGTCACTGTGTGTGGATCGTGGCCCAACAGCTTTTATGCCACCAGCATTCTGACTTTCTTCTTCACTGATGAGAAACAGAGCAGTTGGCAGATTCCTATGGAGGGGCTGGTAAATAAAATAATCGCTCTCTGTAACGGGTCTCTTGGAAATTGTTTCATTAGTTCATAGGAAAGTCACGGCTGATTTGCTTTAGTCCATTCCACAGATCCTTATCTCTTCAAAACATCAAATGAGTTTATTTTCCATGGTTCAGAAACTGACTCCAGATGTACAGCCAGCAACAGCTGATCCCAGAAATGAACCGGTGGTACATACGAGAAACAGAAGAGCTTCCTAAATGCATGGTGGTCCCAGATTTTGGGGAGGGCAGTATTGCATGTTTGGGTTGGCCTGCCCAAGAGAATGCACAGTCTCCCAGCAGAGCAAAGATTCATCATCCTGATTAGGCAACATTTCTTATTATCATCTCCACAGCCTCTTCACTCCTACTAATCGAGCATCTGGAACGCAGGCTGCCAAATAAATGCTGAACTATCAGATTCCAAAACAGATTTTAGGAGACTTATCTACTGCCTTAAACAGATCTTCTGATAAAGCTCCCTCTCTACAGCAGCAGGTTTGTCATAAACTTCTGCAGAGGTTCATTTTATAATGGAGGAATATTATTTTATTAAAATCAAATTACCATGGAACACTTTACAAACATGAATCAAATTACTAAGCATGCCTGCACTAAAGATAAACTTTATTACTCCTTTACTCCTCATTTTACAGTAAAGAAACTAAAGCACAGACCAGTTAAGTGATCTGCTAAGGTTACAAACAGAGCAGAAGACATTAAATAAGGCTGATGATGGCTTATGCTAG
The DNA here is from genome assembly GCA_026770055.1 of Myrmophylax atrothorax. NCBI lineage: Eukaryota > Metazoa > Chordata > Aves > Passeriformes > Thamnophilidae > Myrmophylax > Myrmophylax atrothorax. The sequence goes on from JAOXXN010000120.1 coordinate 8,363,532, forward strand.
AGCTGCTACAGTGGGGGTTTTAGGTGGATTTTGTTTGGTTTGGTTTAGGAGCTGGGGGTTTTCTTTGGTTGAAGGGCAGTTTTACTCAGCGAGAAGTTACACAACTGTAGCTCTGCTGGGACAGGTCAATGCTATGGCTGCCTCCCAAGGGGCTGGCAGAACAAGAGAGCATCTTCTACAAATACACATTCTACCTTCAGGAAACAAGACACATTTTCACCTCTGAGACCATCACAGTGCCAAGGCAAATTCTTCTTGTAGTCTGAATCAAGATCGAAGCTTGCTTTGCCTTTTAGAGTCAGACAATGGTGACATTTCAGCTTTTTCCCCTGAAAAGGTTTTATTCCAACTCAGCCATGACAACCCTACAAAACCTGCTCATTTTGTAATTGTTTGGTCTCTTAGGGAACTGTTTCATTAGATCACAGAAAAGTCATGGCTGATTTGCTTTAGTCTATTCCACAGACCATTACTTCTTCAAAATACAAATACGATTCTCTTTGTGCTTATATGGGAAGGCAAAAACAAGGATGAGCACAAAGACTGGAAGACACAAGTCTGTCACAAGCAAGTGGTGTTATTTTTAGTTTCTTGACAGCAACCAGGTTGACTACAATCACTACCAGGGTCTGCAGAAGGGCTCGTTAAGCTGAGCTTCCTTCCTTTGTTGAAGTGATCAACAGGGCCACGGGAAGACAGACCTGTATAGCATCTTAATCCAACTTAAGACACTTCTTGCAGAAATCCAGGTAAAGCAGAAAGCAATGCTTTGTCAAAGTGATTATATACTCTTCTTTTCAAAACTCCTCTTGGAAAACCTTCTAGTCAGACTAGTTAGGAGTAGATTTTTACTGATTGCAAACTCAACTGTGAGTCTAGAAACTGACGCTAATTTTACAAGAAATACCATAACACAGAGAACTCAAACTTCAGCATACTCTTCCCATTTCATCTAGCCATATCTAACATGTATTTTTAATCAAATGTAGTTTAAATTCTATTTTAAGCAGGTAAACAATTACAATATTCAACCAATATTCATTAAAACAGCTTATGAATGGGTATTTTCGAGATGAAAGTTATCTAAGTCTGGGATACCATCTGGTATCTTTTATTTTCAGGTTGCCTTCCTTCCTCTCTTCTCTCTCTGCCCCATCAGCTTTTTTCACCAGCAAAATGGCAGACGGCACCAACCATCCGGTCTGGCAGGCTGTGCTGAAACCAGCATGCACTGAGACAGGAAGGAAACAGAGGTGCACAGTTTTGGGGGTTTCTGTTGTCTAAAAGGAAGTTTAAACTTAGCACCCTCAAGAAACTTTCCATCTGGCACTGATTACCAGTAATACAGTTCTCTAGACAGTTTGCTAAGTTCTTCAGCCCTTGAAGGAGTAGGAGGAGTCCTGGCATATTGTTCACTAACCAAATAATCCTCAATGTTATTACAATGACATTCATAATACATTTATTTCATTACTATATGGAAAAGGAACAGTATAACCCTATAAC
>JAOXXN010000120.1:8371601-8399303 GCA_026770055.1 Myrmophylax atrothorax
AGCTGCGGGGCCCCCGCTCCGCTCCGCGCCCCTCGCCCGGCCCCGCCGTGGGGACAGCCCTGCCCGCCCCCAGCGGGACGCGGCGGGACGGGACGGGCTGGGGGGACCGGGCAGCCCCCTAGGCTCCCCCGGCCCCAAAATGGTGGGAGCCGCTTCGCTCCGCCCCCCAGCGCGGTGTTTGTTTGTGTTCCGGGCATGGCGGAGCGAGCGGCGCTCGGGCCCGGCCCGACGGGGCGGGGCGGGACAGGACAGGGAGGCTCCTCCGTGGGGGCTCCTCCGTGGGGGCTCCTCCGTGGTGCCTGCGGGGACCCCTCGTCCCGTCTGGGATGGTCTGTCTGTGCATGGCCAGGGACCTTTCCAAGGGCTCCCCTGCGGGTGTTTCCCCGGGCAGGGAGGGGTTTCCCTGAGCTTGATCGCTGGAGTGACCCGAGTGGGCACGGAGCAGGGAAGGGACAGGGCACCGAACCCCAGCGTGGAGCAAAACCAGTAACTGGTACTTGCCTGGCTTTTAAGGGGTTTTTACATGATCAACAGATTCTAATACAAAACATTTCTTTCCTTTTCTTTCTTTTTAAAAAACGTATTCACATATGGATCTAAATGTAGGTGAGTATGGATAAATGCACATTTCAGGAGAGTGAATGCTCCCAAGTGTCATTGTGCCAGCACTGACCCGCATGGAGGGGAATGGGACTGCCTTACAGGATGGTCCTGTGTGTGTTCTTTCCAGCTTTGTTGTCTGTGATGGTTCCTCAAAATCCCTCTTTGACTTTCAGATCTGCACCGCGGAAAATATTTTAATATCCATTTTTTAAAGTGAAGTATTTTTAAAGGGTAGCAAATTTGGTGCAGGTGAGAACAGCTGAAAAGTTCTGTCTGTAAAGCTGTACAGCGGGGCTGCTTCTTATCAGCAATTCTCTGCTGATACAGGTCGGCCCTGCTTTGCACCAAGGCTCTGTCTGGGTCAGGCTATCGGCAGACCTGTTGCTCACAGTGACGTGTTTGGCTCCACAACCTTTGCTGGTGGACATCAGTCTGGGAACAGACTTTTTTTCTGATTATCCATGTGAGTTCTGTGTTGGAGCTTTCATTTTATTACTGTTTAGGGAGTTTTGTTTTGCTGCTTATCAATGGATAAGCTAAACAGCCCCAGTGTAAAATGTGTCATTGCTACCATTTATGGTGTTCAAATACAGTTTCAGCCTTTTCTAGGAAACTGAAACTGAAAACAGTGCAGGAATTGTGAGTATTGCTCAAGATAGAGAGGCTTTGCAATGGTGCATTATAAATAATGACTGTTTTACGTGACTTGCTCATTTGGGTGTTTATGCTATGACTCTGTTGGCTTGGTTTAATAGAATTAGGCAAGCAATTGTTGTAGAGGATTCAGCCTCACCCAGTCATGTTTTCAAGGTTAAGGCAATGTCAGAGCTGTCTGCTGTGAGAACCTGGTGGTGAAACTCCAGTGCTGTTACTGGTGTTTTCAGTTGTGCAGTGGCAACATTGGAAATGAGACTATGGGCAGCTAGAAAGACTTCTTTATTCGGCTGTCATTCCATGTTTTGTTCTCTCTGGGAGGCCTGTGTTGTTGGTGTAGCTCAGTGTAGACCACAGGCATGTGCCATGCTGTGCCTTGCAGTCCTGATCCTGTGCAGTCAGGAGGTCCATGCTGTGCCTTCCTGCTGGCTGGCATGCTGAGATTTCCTTTCTTTGGAAACCAGAGTGCAAACATGGGTGCCTGGCCTCATCCTGGTACACAGGCAGGACATAGTTGGGGTATGCTCTGTGTCCCACAGTATAGATGTTGCATCTGTTTACTTTGAGGCAGATCTCCAACAGTAGGAACAGGGTGCTTGCTCCAATTCTGGGCACATTCCAAAAATGCAGACTTGTTAAGTGCCAGAAGAGATCTGCTTTTCATGGTGGACTCACAGGGACCAAAGAGAAAGCAGCACTTCACATTTGGCTTTGCAACACCATAGACTGCACCTGTGAGAGCTCTGAACTAAGAAGAGCTTCTACCAGTCATGGATTCTTTGAAATAGTGATGGTTGAAGCCACTGGTTTTCTAGGCCATTCATTTCTGTTATGTCAGGCAGGTTGTTAAAAATGGCTTTGCACCACAAGCTTGAAAGTTGTACAACAGTTCATGAGATGGAAAATGGAAGAATTCTTGTGTTCACAAGGGCACAGATGTTTTTTAACACTCTTGCACGTGCTATGATGTGGATGTGAGCCTACTTCTTTTGCTACCACATTTTTTGCAGGTTGGGGATAAGAAAGCAGCTGAAGAGCTTTCCAAGGCTGGTTGTCCATATTGCTCCATAACCAGTTGATGGGAGTCTTTTGTCCAGAGAACACATGAGATGTTTTCACCATTTCTTAGTTGCAGGAAGTTGAACAGGCCTGGCAGACTTTACTGTACCTGCTCTCTGTAGATAATATTGGTAAACACAGAAGCTGTTTAGAAGGATCTGCTTCTGTGAAAACAGACTCAGATCCTTGCATGTGCAGAACAGTTCGTGTGACTGTGGACCAGACAGAGTATAGACTGAACCAAAACAGACCTCAGTTTATGAGCTGTCTGTGCTGCAAGAGATTCTTGTTCCATGTAGGTTTGGAGGCTCACTAGTAGTCTGTAATGGTCTCTTTTTTTTTGCCACAGGATAAGATTTATGAGCACAGTTTCTTTGTTCTGGCAGAACCATGGGGCAGTTTAACTGATTACTTCCCTTTTACTTCATCTGCTTAGTTTGGGGAACAAGTAGTTATCAGACTGGGTTTTCTAGAGCCTTAATATGATCCTGTAGAGGAAGAAAAATTCATGTAGTGGTTTAGGTAGAAAAGATGAAAGCAAATACAAAAAATTGTGTCAAACTAATATGGATACAGAACTGGCAGCCTAAGTCAATCAAAGTTTTTCTCACCTGTAAACATTTAAACAGTTGGCTGGAACCTGTTGTCAGAATGGAAATGGGGATAGTCTGAAATTTGCCAGTGTACAGGATTGATGTTCTGGTACATCTCGATACGACAAATGTCATGCACAAGTCTGTTCCAACCACTTTTTGGCAGCTAGTATCTTCTAAGTGAAAGCTATTTTCCAAAACAAAATGGAAATTCAAGAAAAAATGTTTTTAAAGTATGCAGACAAAGTTTGCTTTACTTTACGGGTTTTTGATATAAGGGGAGACAAGTTATATAATGGTGTATTCCTAATGAGATGACGAACTATGTTACAAAAAAATGAGTTTCCTGTTGAGTTAAAAATCTAAAATCCACTGAGGACATAAAAAGTCTTTCTTGTTAATAGTTTCTCTTTAAAATTGACATGATAAATTGCCTAATTTATAGATAAAAGACCTTTTGATGACATCATTTTACATGTTTCATGGTCATGTTATTGTTGGACTGCATTTCAGATATATTTAATGTGTCATGCTCAACACAAGTTTTTGAAAGACCTTTTTTGTCCTCAACATGGAAAAGTTTTTTCACTTCCTTTTTTTCCATCAAGCTGATTTCCCTGGCACTTATCATCTCCTATTATGTCTTATCTCTGTTCTGGATAAGATTGTTTTCCCAATTCGTATCCAGAAGCCCAGTTAACTTCTGAGTGATCTTTCCATGCCATGGTACCCAGTGTTCAGAGATAGGGCTGTTTGCTCGGGTAATGTTGGCCAATGGGACACATTACAATTTTAAAACCTTTTTCTGGGGGAGAAAAAAAGATTTTTATGGCTCTGAAGAGTGGAATTAAATTACATTCTTCTATTATATATGTGAATCTGATTATGGGAATGACAGAATTAATTTATCTGGTTATAAAGAACATTACATCCTCTAAAATGCTCATGATTATTTTTAGTTTTGTTGATTTTAGCTGAACCATAGACATTTCTCAATATGTATTACAGCTGTGTATTGTTTTCTGAGGGAGAGTGAATGCAGCACTAGAAAGCAATTATGGAACTAATATATTTCCCTGAAATGCACTTTATGATGCAGGATTTTGCTCATGTTTCCAAAAATTACTTAAACTTCTGCTTAAATTATCATGTATCACAAATATCACTTATATTAATTTATCCTGAAGATACCACCTTGGTAAGGATGAGTTTTCCATTACTGGCAAAAATAACTTGCCTTCCCTAATATCTATTTTCCCCAGATCCAGAATGTTTTTTAAGCAAGGAGTGTAATGCCTACCTATTTTGTGCACTGGGGCGCCTTATACTGTATGTCATGAAGAAGAAAAAGGACATGAATTTTGGCAGTAAAAACTCTCAACAAAGCAACAAAGCAAACAGTCATCATAAAAAAGTAACCTCTTCAAACAAACCCTCTGTCATCCAGCTTCCTGGTGAATTCTGTGTAGGAGTTCATTTTCCTTTTGCTCTGTGTACCATGTGTTACCACAGGCTCAACTTCAAAAATGATCAGAGACCTATAAAACATGATCTAAGAGGAAAAACTGAAAGAATTGGGGTTGTTTAGTCTTAAAAAAAAGGAAAATGTTGGGTAAAACAGTACTAATTTTCCAAAATGTAAAATATTTTTTTGCCAAGAGAAGGAATAAATTTTTCTTTATGTTCAGTGGGTCTAGGCCAAGAGGTGATGGACTTGGAGTAGGAGATTTAAGGTAGCCATTAGGAAAATGTTCCAAACTGCAAAAGTAGTTTGGCACTGAAAATGATTATCTGGGAATCTCCTTTTCTGAAGGCTTTGAAAGGCAGATTAGGTCACGTGTCTCAGGAATGGTTTTAGTTGCAATAGATTATATGGAGATAACCCCAAAAGGTTCCTGGCTGGTTTATAGTGTTTGGTTTCTCTCAGGTGATTTACAACAGATGCTTTACTGCTGTGGTATTTTGATTCTCACTCTTTCTTAGACCCTTAGAAAATGCCAGTAAGAAAACATGAAAGTAGAATGGGTGGTGAAGTTCCCAACAGCAGAATATTAAAAAATCCCAGGCTCTGCAGGATAACTGTTGTGTTTGAGCCTGAGTGTGACTTGTGTCCTCCTGACCAGCTTTGGGGCACGAGCATTGGGTGGGTATTCAACAAGTAGTGGATAGTCAATACACAGAAATCTATGTTTTAACTAATCTTTTAAATTTCACTTTAAATTTTATTTGAAGTGTTGGTTGATCACTCTTCAGTTTTTGCTGTGTGTAAGTACTTCCTGAGCCTGCAAGGAGCGAGCTCTGTCCAGAGTTCACCAGTGGCCAGTTTGTTAGTCATCAGGTGCTGTCCCTGCAGGTTCAGGGATATTCAGGTGTGAGGAAGAGAGAGATATTTGAAAAAGCAGGTCTAGAAGCCAAAATTACCTCAGCTACTGAGGGGTATGAAGTTGAAAATTATATTGTTTCATCTGAATTTGACATTTATCTTTTTATTCCTCACAAGGCCCTCAGTTCTCTGCAACAGTGAGGTAGTACCCAAACCACTTGTCTGTCTTTGAAACAGAACTGGAGAATTCACCCTTAGTCCAAGTTGAATATACATTCTGTTGCACAACTTAAAAGACCTCTTGTTCACCTTTCTCATACGTCTTCCTGTTTTTCTGATTTTTACCATTTTTCCTGTAGCCTAAAATCTTTGTTTTCTACCCACAGGTATCTCTAAGTCTTCTACAATAACAGAGTGATCAAACGATGCATGAGAACCCCTGGAGTGTGACCCTCTGGCAGACAACTCTGTCTAGTCCAAGATCATCTATGTCTTTGTCATTCTTTGACAGAAAACTGTTGAAACTGTTTGGATGCTGAATGATGGATGTAGGTACTGTGTTCTAATCCCTTCCAGTTTCAGGTTTTTTCCTAGTATGTAAGCTTGCTACAGGTCAAACTCTACATTACCTGTCCTGTCAGTACTGTTACAGCCATTGTAGATACCTGAAGACTGTTACAGTGTTTGGTTTCAGTCTTTCCTTATGGGTCATGATTTGTAAATCTCCCATATTTTGCACTGGCCTGCAGACTCTTTCTTTGGTCCACTTTTCCAGTAAGTGTGGCATCCCACAAGGTGGACAGAATATTCCAATTAAAACCTCAGCACTGAGTAAAGAGAGTATTATTTAGTGTGTGCAAAAATGCCATTTATCAAACTCTGTGTCCTTCCTTTTTCATAATACATCATTTGTAACACCTGTCACTCCATATCCTTCTCTGTGTAATTCCTGCCTACGCAGATTTTCTTATTTTATGCTTCTCCAGATGATTATTCTGAACGGTTCTGGTTTGCACTTCCTGTGGTAACTCTGGTGTGTGACAGCTTGGCCAGCTGAATGGCAGCAGACAAGTTACTGGAGACTGAACAGAAGGGATGTGAGAAGGAACCACTGAAGATTTTGTACTAAAAGTATTAGGTGATTGTGACTGACTCCCTCCGGGAAATCAACCTTACCCGGAAATGTTGCTTCTTCTTAACATTTTGTGTGTGTACAGTCTCCTCCTGGAGGGACAGGCTGGAAATTTGTACCCGGATTTGCTTTTGGCTGCCCAATCACTTCTGTGGTTTGATGGAATACTGTGTTTCCTGCAAAAAGTTTGAGAAAACAGCTACATCATGCAGAACACAGGAATGATCATAAATAAGTCTTCCTGATGTCTCTAGTACTATGAGAAGGAATACAAGAAAGTAATTGTACAACCCCTTAGTCTGTCCTGGGTTTGGTTGGGAGATTCCTACAAGACATGAAAATTTTGATTGTTTACTTATATGACAAAAGAGAAAAGAGGGCTTTTTTTATTTCAGCAGAAGAAATGACATACTGTTTAAACAAACACTTCCCACACAGTGAAACAAGACAGCTGAAGGTACTGTAAGTCTATTCCTATTTTTTTAACGTTTCAAAATTTTTGTATCTAAGAATAAATTACTTTGCTTTTAATTTATTTTGAAGTGCATGCTTACAGTTAGTTTTTTTAACAGCAAACTGTTCCCTCTTTCAGTCAAGTTTATAGAAATTATACACTCTGTGGTGCAACTTTCTCTTTTATTTGGAGGTGTTAACATCTTAACAGTGGACTTGCACACAGTTTTAGAAATTCAACTGTAAGGCTGTATATAGACTTAAAAAATGTCTCAAACCCACATACACTTCATTTGGTGTTTTGGTCTGTGTACAGTCCCACAAAACCTCGTGTAGACAGAGGTGACAACACAGGAGACTGTGAGACACAGGATGATTGTAATGTCCATGTTGCCTCTGACTTACAAGCTGTACAGTAACACAGTGCAAGGGTAAAGGACAAGATAAAATCACTTGCTGCTGTTTTGATTTCTTGAGGGATTACTGGTTTTACACAAGAAGTCAGGAATGCAGTTCCTTTTGTGAGGACCATTCCTGTGCCAAAATTTGAAAGTATGTTCCTGTCAACTGTGATGCCATTCCTAGGTTTTACATCAGAATCTTAAATTTGGATGCAAAGATCGCTGTTGTAGAAGCCCCATCTTGTGGACAACCGATCAATGACTACTTCAGCACAATGAAGATTTGAAATACTTGGAAACTCTGAAGATATTTTGGTGGTCTTTACAATGAACTGGAGAGTCTTCATATTTCTGGACAATATGGAAACTTCATTCATGTGTAAAAATCAGCATATGCTTTTTGAAGGCTATTTCCACAGAAACAAACAGTGAATTACAGAAAGGTGATAAATAGAGGTGAAAACAAAGATGTTGTCCCCAGAGCTCAGTTTTAGATATGAATCAGCTAAAACACTGAAGCCTGAATCCTTGAATTCACAGAGTTGTGTCCTACACTATTTGTATAACATAAATGAGTCTTTGGGTGGCAAAGTCGTATAAGGGCACAAAGACATTCCCTGAAAAAAATCTGGAAATCTTGGAAATATCCTTGAGGAGCGTTTGTTTCAGCACAAAGTAGTGGAAAAGGTGAAGCAAGACCAGACTCAATGACTCAATGTATTTGATAGGGAGAGTGTTAGGGAGGCAAAAAGAGTGTGAAAACAAGGCTGTGATAGGAGCTATTTTCAAGTTTTAGTATGACATTAATAAGATATATTTTATATATTCTATTATATAGAATAATGTATACATAGAATATCTTTTTGTCACTCTGAAGGTACGATAGTTTTCTGTTCCTTCTATATGGAGAAAGAAGAAACCTCTGTGATAGTTTTGTATTTAGTAATTAGGGCTATAATGAAGTAGCCACAAAGCGTGGCGACATCTAGGGAAGGGTTGGGGGAAGTGCCTCCCTGCTGAACATCTGCAGCCACTTCTTTTTCTGGGAAGGTAACGTGCCCAGGGGAGGTTTGGTTGGAGTGGCTTCCTTGGAAGGGATGACAAGAGTAAAAAGGATTCAGGCATGTGGACAGGGTGCCACACCAGCCCCTTTGGTGGGAGGAGAACAGAGGTTGCTGTCTCTACAAGTGGATGTCTGACTAAGGATGGGGATTAAAAGAGAGACAGAAGTTTGGTAACTGGACATCATAAAGCCAGGAAATAATTTCCTAGTTCTTGCCAATAATAGTCTGAATTTTACTACTTAAAATAACCTGTAAAAGTGAACACACATCTGCCACTTTACAGTTTAAAATAACTGTTTACTTCATATTGAATCAAAATACTTAGATTTTTATCCTTCAGTAGACTGACAATTTCAGAAATACAACTAATTTGTAGCATATATAGGTCTAAAAAAGTCATTGTTCTTAATAAATTGACAGGTAAAATTATAAATGCACATTACCGGGGTATTGTTAAAAATCTACAGAAATGTCTGGATGCTGAGAAGTTTCTGACTGACTCCTTTTGTTTCTCATAGCAATCCAAAGCCTCTTTTGGAATAGAATTCTACATTTTTGGTGAAGGGCATCCTTGAGGAATTGTGTGAGCCAGAGCAAAACCTTTGAGGAACATACATACTCCCAATTTTTACCTCAGTCTGCTCCTTAGGGAAGAGAATATTAGAACTTCAGCAATATATAGGGCTAAAATTTTTACCTGAGAGCAAATTTTGCTGGGACAAGCATGTGCAGTCAAAATCAAAATCTTTCTTGGTGTGAAATGAAGCCATGAAAGGACCTTTGTGGCTCCTTTCAGTCGAAGTTTCCTCAAAGACAGGGAACAGCAGAGGGTGGTTCACCCCTCAAGGGAAGAGCATATGAAGTGGGAACAGCTACTTAGAATTCCCTGCACTTAAATAATGAAGCATGAAAAATTCAGCAAGAGGAGTACAGACAGATATTAGTGTGGTGTGAAATCCAGAGGAGAAGCTGTAGCTTAGGAAAAGAAAATGAATATGTAAAGCTTGTAATAAGATGGTGTTGGAAAGCAAGAATTTATTCCAGGGAGGAAATAATGCTTGCTCAGAATCCCTGCTCCACCAAGTGAGTTCACTGTAGTACAGAGAAAGGACAAACCTTGGTATAAAGGACAAACTATTGCCTTATTCTGAGCAGAAGGCTCTAGAAGGAGCCAGTGTTGGAAAAAGCAGATGTCTCTGGAGAGTATAAGACAAGGGCAAACATTCAGTGACACTTTTTATAGGGGTTTCTATATAGAAATTATAGCTGTTTGTAGATGCCCATATGAGAGAGAAACTGATTACATCACGAAGAGTAACCTTCCCCTGCTAATATGTACAATAAGATGTTTAATTGCTGGGTATCATAAACAGGGGGTTAATTGCTAAAATGTTGCAGACTAATATGGATCTCTTGGACTAATAGATTTTATCAAGAAAATACAGCAGGACTGGAAACTCAAACTTTAAGTGTAAACCTGCAGTAATCCACTGTCAGAAGGATTGTGTAGGTGTATCAAATTGACTTGAAAGGGAATGAAGAGGTGTGATTTGTGAATTGCTGCTTTTTAAAGGTAAAAAATTAGTGCACATGTAGGTCATGTTATAAAAAGAAAGTAACTTTCATCCTTATCTCTTTATTATGCACATTTTTATCAGTGTTTTCTTTGGTTGCCTCTAGCCTTTCTGCTATTTTAAATGTTCTCACATTAAATTTTTATTGATATAAAAATGTTAAAAGATGTAATAGTAATACTGATATATCAAGTGATTTAGCATTGTAAAAGATGAATTTTCGGTGGCCTTTTGAAAGCAAGGTTTGATATGTTATTACCAAATGCATGTGGTTGAACCTTGAGCACCTGTGTAATGTATGGAAGTGTTCTTTTAAAGCTGTGTCTGCCTTGGGTCCCTTCCTCTTCCAGCCCATCCCTTCCTCTGGAGCTGTGGTGGTGCCACATTGCTGGAGCCCCACCGGTCACCAGCACAGGATCCACTTCCCCAGGGCTGGATCCTGGTCCTTGAGCCTACACAGATCAGTGAGGTAAGAAGGAAAGGCTCTGCCACCACCAAAGACAATCCCAAACTCCTCCAAGCCTTGTCCAAAAGCTTCAGTAATTTACAGTTCCTTATGGTAAGACACTTTTTCTGGTACTAATATCACAAACATTTAAAATGTAATCAGACAATAATTGCTATCACAACTTTTAATTCTTTGTTTCTGCTTCAAGTTTTCCTCAGTTCAATCAGAACCAAAAGTTAATGCCCATTGGCTAATTTCCAGTGCATGCCTCCACAGAACAACTGCTGCCTTTAACTGGTGGAGAGATCAAGGCTTGAACTGACAAGAGACATCTGTATTTTGGAAAACAAATTAATGTTTATGTTTTAATTTATAAGTTCCTGGCTCTTTTATGGTTCCTGTTTTTCAAGTAATGTCTCTTTGGATCCCTAGCTGATGGAGAGTCAAAATGGAAAAGGCCCATGAGAGAATTATCACAATAGAACATCTGGTCTGCATTGGAAAAATCTGAGAAAGATATTCAACTTCTCTGAGACTGAGAGGCAGCTTTGAGGCAGTTTGAAAGTCAGTCTATGAAAAATCGTGCAGGTTGTGGCCACCTGGGCCAATCTAGTGTTTTGGAAAGAGCTTCTCTGCTTCCTAGAACCTGAATTTTAATCTTGCTTCAGCATGGATATGTGAGAGCTGGGAGTGGTATGAAAGGTGTTTGCTTTTCATAATGTTAATCTGAGTGCCTGCATTGTCCTAATTACATTCTGGGGTTTTGCTGGTCTCTGTTTTCTTTTGAGCATGTAGGCTGGAATCAAAAGGATTTCCCAGGGCTTTTGGCATAGCTTTATAGGAAAATGGATGGAAATGACTTTGTATATTTTTGGAAGAATATTTTGCATCCTGCTTTAAACTGTTCCAGAAGGCAGAAGGACATTGGCTAGACTGTGTATTGGCTCAGGTACTAGTATGTCACTAATGGCAAGGACTTTTGCTTTACCTAAATTGTTCCTCTTTTCTGCAGTCACAGACAATGAAAAATGCAAAGAAACCGTGGACCAACCAGGGCAGTAAGGGTACCACTGCATTCTGGGGGAACAAACTCCTTCCACCACATGAAACTTTGGTCTTTTATGTCATCATAGCTCATGCAGAACAGAAACAATTTGACATGTATAACAAGAAACACTGCAAATTGTTTGCCAAACAAAAACTTATACTGCAGATGGAAGAACTGATGAAAATTGTTTATAGATGGGGATCTAAATGTAGATTTTTCAAGAACAAGGTTGCTCTCTTCCTTGCCAAGACAAACAACACATCTAATAGACATCTCATTGCTTTAGGCTGCCTGAGGACCCACTGGAAAGTCTATGGGCCTTTCTCCACAGCAAATTTGTTTATTGTCAATACATAAGTGTATTGTCCACAGTTATACTGTGGCAGCTGCAGAGGAAGTGGAAGGTTCTCAGGAATACATTAGGGAGAACTGGATTTTTGGCTTCTGATATAGTGTGGAGTGCTTTTGGAAACTGGAAGTTTATGAGCTGGATGTTACTGCTACAAAAGGTTATCTACGAGTTAAACATAATAGTAATTAATCTGCTATCTTTAGATCCTAACACTAACAACGTGATGAAATTGAGAATTCCTCTGCTTTAGAATTGCAGTTTTCCAAGATGCCTTCATTCCTACAAAGATGCCCTGATCAGCACTTAGTTTTCAGTGTTACCTTTAGAAATCTGTGCACAGATGTTTTTACAAGGCACTGTGTAGTCATCCCAAACAACTGGTTTTAATGGGCCAGTTATTTAGGAAAAGCATGCAATGAGAACATAAATACAATCCCTGATACTGACATAAAACTATTAGCAGAATAATAGAGTTTGTATTGCCCTGATAGATAGCAGACCATGGAAATACAAAACTCATTATGTCCTTAAAATTCTGTTATATCTGTAAACATGTATGCATTGGAAAAGAGGACCTGCAGCAGCCTGGGCTGCATTAGGAAAAGTATTCCCAGGAGGTCAAAGAAGGTGATTATTCTCCTTTACTCAGCACCGGTGAGACTTCAGTGGAAGTGCTGTGCCCAGTTCTGGGCTCCCCACAACAGGAAGGACATGGACACACTGGAGCGAGGGCAGGAAGGGGCCATGAGGATGATTAAGAAGACCGAAGAGGTTTTGAAGTTGATGTCCTTGAAGATACTCAAACCCCAACTGGGCGAGCTCCTGAGCAGCCTGCTCTGGGTGACTCTGCTTTATGCTGGGGTTTAGACTGCATGATCTCCAGAGGAGCTTCCACACTGTGAGTATTTGAAGCAGTTTGCTTATGTCTTGTCAGCCTTTTAGCTGGAACTCAACTATGTAGGAATCCTGAAGAGTGCAAAGGCTGTGACCCCAGAAATCCATCCAGATGGCTGAGGCCCAGAAAAAGCTAATGGGAGTTGCTTAGAATTTCGAATGTCTCATCAGAGTGATATTTCACTTAAAAATACAAATATAGACATGACTTGGGTCTTAATGACACTGAATACCCATAACGTCTCACTTCAGCTGGACTGCAGATGGTAACAACCTCTCTCTATCTGAGCACATATTTTAGTTTAATCTTGCTCGGTAAAATCTTACCAGATACTTTAATGTAGAAATTAATGTTTGGTGCTTTATGGTGCAGAATTTATTTGTTGATTTGTTCCACAATTTCTTTCTAGGACTGGTATTAACAAATCAAAATGTATTTTGACATATTACTTCAGTAATAAGCACATACTGTCTCAAGGAGTTGAGAATATCCTAATTTGAGCAAGGTAAGATCAAAATATGTAACCACATTGCATATTCTGTGGCACTTAGTTTGTAACTATTCTTGCAGCACCTTCAGAATAAGAACAAAGATGAAATTCAAAAAGGGCATTCATAGTTTAAAAGACACAAGATTTATGTGGAAAGGCAAAGACAATGTATTTTTTTTAGATAGGCTGAATCGAGTAGGGAGATTCACCTGTGGTTTTTCATCATGAAAATTCCAAGGAACAAACTTGCTGTATTGAGAATTTCCAGGTCCTCCTTCTTTTGAAAACTCCTTGTCTTTCATATTGCCCTGAGGAAAAAAGGCAAGCACACTGGAAAACAAGAAAATGAGGAATGTTGCACAAGAAAGTAGGAGATAAATAGATTACAAGCATTTGATTTGGTTTTGGTTTTGCACTTCAGCAAGTGAAACGGTAAGTAAATAACCTGTTTCCTTATCAATACATGAAGTCACATTGGGTCTCACAGACATAAATGTATAAACAACACCTCTGATAATTATTAGAAGGTGTCAAGTTTTGCTATGGATGAGCCCATCCTGAAACCACAAAATTAAGACTTCAGACAAAAATACCACATGAAGGTCAAATACACTTAGTCATAAGTTGCTGTTGTCTGCTACCACTTTTCCCTGATTTAATACTTTTACAGCATTTCTCTTCTGCTTCAGTCTCCTCTAGTCTGCATGGGACAGGGGGGTTGGTGGGGAGACTATTACTTTAAATTGACACCTCTAGCAGCAGTTCCTACTTGTACTGGTTTCCTTTTATAAATATATAACCTGTAATATCTATCAAAGCCTGGCTCAGCTCCAAGTCACCCATTTCTCAGTAATACAGGAAATGAAATCTAATGTCTAATAAGCATAGAAGCTTATGCAACTTTCCTTCTCTGAAAAAAAATAGTAGATAACATAATAATATTACCTTGTCTTTTGATAGTTAGAGAATTGTGCACTTAGTTTTTCTGTGGACCAGTTCTGCATTTGGGCTCGAGGAGGCCAGGTTTATCCACTCCTTTTTTCAGACTTTCTGAATGTCACCTCAAAATTCTCCTCTTGTTAAAGGTCCCGCTGAAACTTTCATGTGTAGGGTTTGGTTCCTTTCTCCAGTTCTCCCTCTGGAGGAACACCCTTTGTTCCCCCACACAAGGGCTCTGCACCCCATGCTGTTACCCTTTGGCTCTGGCTGCTTTCTCATTCCTTCTCTCCCTCACAGGATTTTCTCCAGCCTGACCAAATTTCTGCCTGTTCCATCCCATTTTCCATTAATACCCTCCACGGTTCTGTGTCAGTGAGTGAAACATTTAAAAATGCAGAAATCTGCCTTTAAACCACACAGATTAGCACCATAATTTCAGGGGTTTGCCTCCTGCATGTCTCGGTTCAGTAAGTGGGTTTATACTGAATAATTTTAAACTGTTGCAGCCCTCTGAAACCATTTCTCTCACTTCTGTAATATATAAAATGACAGAAGGTCGCTGATGCTGTGGAAATTGGTTTCCCAGTTGATATGCTAATTCAGCAAGAAATCAGTTCTTGCAGAAACGCAAAGACAATAATTTTAATTTAGTGCCATGCTACTTCGTTGACTTTTAGGAAAGAGATAATTAAAACATTCAAGGGAGTTCCAAGTCTCTGGAGAAAGTACCATTATGGAGATATAAGGTTATTTTTGCCTCACAGCTTATTAGCTTCTTTTCTAAAAGCAAATCAGCTGAATGTGATGGGCACAAAAATAACATTTTCATGCGCTCAAAGAAATAAGATATTTTTATAAACTGAGTTCAATATAAAGAATAGACTTGGTTCAGTCTCTTCTGTGTCACTCACCCCATGTTTACAGTAACTGCTCCTGCAATTCTCTGGCTGAAAACTGCCATCCAGATACATCCAAGGCCATTAATAAGCCTGCACTGTGCAACTAATTGCTTCAGGGAGTAGGATTACATTGATGGTGCCTAAGATGAAAGAGAATTTCTGCACTCAGTGTGAATAAGAAGCAGCCAATGCCTTGGTTTTTTCTGAAATAAATAATTAAAAGATCCAGCAGTTTATCTTTGTCAGAGATTATTTTTCTTCTGACTTGGCTTGGACACCAATCTCACTGTTGAGTTTGCATTTATGGCGTAGGACCCAAGGTTTTCTCCATGTGTTCAGTATTATGGTTCTGACTTTGCAAGTCTTGCTGCCTGGGATAGTTGCAGAAGTCATGTCTGCTTGTACAGCAACAACAAACCCGGGGTTCAGATGCTGCCGGTTAGTGAATTGAGAAGGAACAAAATTAGTTTTGAAGGCTGCCACCCTTCTTGGCTGAGGTGCAGAGGAGTTGGTAAAAGCTGCAAAGACAACTGAGTACCCTGATGACAGTATTTATTATACATTTCATTTCGAAAGTGGATTTTTAGGAATAGTTTTTTCATTTAGTTTTTTTACTCTGCTTTAGCAAATCATGTGTGACTGTGGTTGTTTTTCCAAAACGCCTGTTTTAGTTGCTTTTGTTGCCGTTAGTCAGCTCCTCACTCCGTGCAGTAACGTCCACAAGGTGGTGCCACAGCTAAGAAGTTTGCAATAAGTAAGACAATTATTTGCTAATTCTATCTGCTTTTTACAACTGACTAAAGTATCTGCACCATTAAAGAATTAATAATTATTTTATAAGCATAATCTCACAGGTTTACAAGCTTTTGTTTTAAACCACTTGTGTGAGCAGAGATGGATTTGTCTGCAGAGTGGGAGCAGCACCCACACACCTGTGACCATCCCAAATAACAACCTAAATAAAAACCTAAGAGACAGCTCAGGGTCAAGCAGAGAGGCTGACAAATTGCTGTGTGTGTGCTAGCAGGGTTATCCATGCAAACACTGTGCCCCATGGATGGCTCCTATGTATGTCCCTTCAGCAATCCCCCAGGAGTCAGCCAAATCCTGACAAACAGAAGTTCACTACAACTTCAGCTAAGTCAGTTTGCATGTATGACCCTAGTGTGGCATGTCAGACCCTAATCTTCTGAGTTTCTTCTACAGCCAGGGATAGCCAAGCTCGCTGGGTTATGATAACACACAGTTGACTTAATTCCAAAGGAGTGTGAAGTGCATCCAGAGGGACCTGCAGTGAGAGGGTGAGTGTATACAGGAAAATTCAGTCATAGTCGTTTTTCTTCAATCATAGTTAAAAATGCAGCCATGCCAAGCTGTGTTTAGCACAGGTGATCAATTTGAGGAGCATCTTTCTATACAAGATCAGACTAGAGAAAGTAACAGGGAATGTAAGATGTCAAATGTACCACCCAGCACAGAAAAGACAATAAAAGTTGTAGGAAAAAGCTGTTTGGATGGATCTGAATGACTGCACTGTTTTATAGCAGACTTGTGTGTCCCAGGAGAGCTGGACTGCAGAAGGACTTGGTAATGTCTCTCAGAACGTGTTAGTTCTTCAGCTACCCTTGGCCACATGGCCCTGGTTGCTTCTTGCACCCCTGCCCTGCTCCCCTCAGTGACCTCTGCCACACAGGTATGCATGCTAACACAAGGAATACTTTCCATGAGCTTCTGCAGTGGATAAATTAAGTTTACATTGTTTATTCATCACATTATTTTGTACCAAAAGCAGCAAGAAAAAAGGATAATTTAAAATACCTTTCAGACAAGCACTGCTGATGGTTTCTTCCTGCTAGAATAACTCTTTGGTATGGTAGAACTGTACCAGAAAGAGAAAAATAATAATTTTTGCATAATATGTTTCTGTATATTGCTACATTATTTTTTAAAAACATACTAAAATTCTGGTGGCTTGTAAGAGACTCGGTGGAAATTATAAATACCCAGGAAAGATGGCCTGTCCCTCAGTTAGAAAGCAGAATGGGTGTTAGAGGCTTATTGAACCCAGTTCTAAAAGTTGTCAAATAACACAACTGCCACCTCTTTTTTTTTTTTAGCTCTATATATTTTAAAGTGCTTTACAGTAATTTAAAACTTTGTTTTGGTTTTAACATCTGTTTGGAAAAGTCTGAATTGGAGAACCAACTAAAAATACAAAGTCACTGAACAGGTCAACTAGATTTAATTTCTGAGTCAGTCTGTCCAGTTAGTTTGGACTAACTGAATCATGACAGCAATTTTTAGAGTATTCCTGTAAGATTCTTCTGAGTCTATGGCTGCAATGTGTCTTGCAATGAAAATGATGTATTTCTGGTTTAGTTTGGTCTTAATTTTTTCTTTTGCTTTCAAAAATGTTTATCTTTCAGGTATTTTACATAGAGAAGAAACGATGCTCTATTCTAAAGAAAATGAGAGAGCATCTGAGATCATACATTTAAGTCTCCACTGTATGTAAACCCCAGGTATGCATTATTTCAGTAATTTAACAACCAGATTGAAATCTAAACCACTTTCCCTTGCAATATTTGTAAGGATTTTTTCACCTTTTGGAAATCCCATAAGTATTTTTAAACTATCAAAACTTTTGTTCGTCTAAGTCTGGGTTTCTGGTTTCTCATTTAGGCAATCATGACCAAAACATACTTCAGCTCTATGTGTATACCTAGATCTTACTAGAAGGAGGTACCTTGCAGTGCTGTGAGTCAGGAGTCAGTGTGAGCAGGGCCCAGCAATCATCCTGCAGATGCACAGCGCTAACCGGAAACAATCGAGCATGGCAGTGGTATCCTGCAGGATGTGTGCAACGCCTTCGGTGGGGGGGATTTACACAGGGCTGCAGTATAGATTATACATGCTGGTAATTGTGGTATTGTTATTGCTGGGCTATATCTAAGCACAGGAAACACATATAAGCACATTTGAAGTGATAACATCCACTCCTGTTTAAAAAGCAATATTTTATTCTTGTACATAATACAGCGTTGGCAAGACAATATAGACAATTCCCTAACTAGTACTTAGCAAGACTTTCAGGAGAAAAACCTGATTCATTGTGGGAGGCCCATTTACAAATAAATCCATATAAACTTTTATTCTTATTCACTTTATTTTTTTCAGTATGGACTCTAATCCAAGATCAAGAAAGAGACAATACGGTGCCATATGAAAACACAAGAAATATCAAAGTAAGTTTTCAGTGTGTCACCAAAACCACAGTGCTAGGTTTCTGTTCAGGAGAATGAGTAATACCATTCTAGCTGTGCAGAATTCTGTGCGTGGGTAATAATTCCATCTAACTGATAGGACAGATTTTCTGCAAGAAAATTAATTATCCCAACTGAGATCCTGCCCTCTCTCTTCAGCTCAGTAAGAAAGCACACCCACCCTACCCATTTAGCTGAAGTCCCTCTATGCTTGCTTGTCTAACATTAGGATTCAGGAACCTGTTTGTTCTCCATCTGGCATTCCCAACCCAGTCTTGCAATTCAGGAAGAGATTGGCTCCAACCTTGGCCTGGAAAGAGGCATCTCTTCCTGCTGCTGCTCCCAGGATGTGGGGTGTGGGTTCATCCTCAGCTCTGCAGCTGGAGGGAGTGTGTGTTCAGACACCTCTCAGAGCTTCTCACCATTTCTCTTTCAGACCTATGTAGTGCACCTAGGGAAATTACTGACCAAGTTCCCTCCTGGAAAGGGACATGGATCTGTCCAGAAGAGGGATGGAATAGCCATTTCAGGTTTTGTGTGCCAACCTCTTCTCCACAGACAACACACTGACAAAAGGTAACATTGTGCATGCTGTGCCTCTTTCTTGCTTTGTTTAGCCAGGAAAAATAGATTAAAATTGGTATCAAGTTTCCCTGTTGTTCCTTCAACAATAGACAATTACCAGGGAAGACAAAATAAGGCAAAGATTTAAGTTTATGGAATAATTAATTAGAGGAGAGCATATGATTTTTCTGGAAAGGCCTTCCAGCTAAATAGGGTGGGGGGGTTTAATACTCTGAAACATTCAAACACAACAAACCACAGCTAAATCTATGTCCATATTTGTAATACTGTTGCAGATCAATAATTCAATGTTGTATAAATTGTTTTTTTGAAATGGTAGTTATGAGTGAGGTTCTAAATAGATCCTGCACAATATAATAAAGGACTGACCTACTAACATATCTAATGGTGATTAATAAACACATACACAAAATAGCCCAAAGCCTAATGAGTTGCTTCATGATTTCATGAAAAACATTTTATTGTTTTCTGTCTATATTATTTAACATTAAGAATACGTTTGCCTTTATAAATTTATAAATGCTATGAATCTGAAATTTTTGTGCTGACAGTTTAGCACTGAATAAAAGTATAGTTTTGTCTGATCTCATATTAACAAAATTTCAAAATAATGATGTTGCTGATGCCTCTTAATATGCCTTTGCATTGTGGCAGCCTCATTACAATATTCTTTTGGATGTGTCACCTGCTTAGGTATGCTTTGATTTCAAGATAATATTAAGATATGTTTAATTATGATTTTCACTATTTTCTTGAATAGGAATCTCCTTCCTTGGTTTAAACTTGTTTAACAAAGGAGCAGCTTCAGTCATAGTAAGAGCACTTAATATTATGCAAGTTTTCACAGTTGGTTGCTAGGATCAGGGCTTTAAAAACTTTAAAAATCAGGGCTTTGAAATACACCAGGATATGAACCTCTATTTTTATTTGTTGTTCCTAAGTCCAAGTGTCAAACAGACTGATAATAACTTTAAGGTAATTAAATATATTTGTATTTGTGTGAGTGACTGGAGTTGAGCAGCACATCTCTCGGGCTGCAGCGTGTGTGAATCTTCCTGAAGTACATTCTGGTGTTGGCTTTCATTTGGCTGTATGGAGCCTGCAAAAATATCCCACAGCTTGAAAAGGAGACCAATGTCTGTCTGTGTTACATGGGAAATGTATTTCATCACTCCCTCCCATGACATCAAAATCATTGTGCCCTTGATCACAGAAATGAAAATACCGGGCTCTACATGCCATAGGATTTGTAATTAGCTGGAGATACCCAGAGAAAACTCTGTAAGTTGCTTTAGTCTCTTTATTTTGCCTTGTCTCAAAAATGTCTGATTTTGTTTGAGTTTGTAAGAGTGATTTTTAGTGGAAATGTCTGTGTTGGGATTGAAATGCTCCAACAAGTCCTCATCATTAAAATGCACTGAGTTCTGTCACCTGTGGAGCCCTGGAGTCTTTGTGCCTTTGGGGAACTCAGATGCTTCCTGGTCCCACTTGAGCCACTTGACAGAACTCCAGAAACACCTAGGATGTCTTTAGGTGTTTAATATTTGGTTTAAATATCTAAAAGGTAAGAGTTTCCTAAGCATCAGAAGACTCGAGAGTTTAAAGATCAGACTGAGCCATGCCCCTTGCATTTGCTGCCTCAATAAAGCTGTCAGGATGCTGCCCAGCTGTGCTGCCAGATGTGCTCCTCCCCGTTTGGGGTAAGTAAGCACTTGGGCCTGGGATCACCTGTACAAGCTATGCCTGAACCCATTTGCAGTATTTTAGGTGACACACTAAAGTGGTCAGCATAAACTGAGAAGACTTTGTCCAGCACTTTGTCAGCATGCCAGAAGAAATTCCTGGGGATTCAGAGTCTAAGATTTCATTTCAATTAATTGTCAGGATGATGAATATTATTTATTCCACACTAAGGCTCATTTTAATCCAAAACACAGACAGATAGCGTCAATGCAGGCAAGACGATACTTCTTCCTGCATAGAAGCCCATCTAGATATAATCCAGTTTGCTCTCCTGTCTCTAAATTTGAAGGACAGCAGGAATGGAGACTGCAGCTGGCCTGGGATTCCCTTGCACTTAAACCTGATCTAATTAGGCAAGTCTGTTTTTTCACAAAATAAAATTATTATAGACAACAGTATGATGAACTGAAAACTCAAAGTTGTTAAATTCTGTCTAGTTTGGAAGAGGAGGGGTATCAGGCAGATGCTCAGTGAGGCAGTGGAGCCCAGTGGGCAGAGTGCTGGACAGGGATTGAGAAATCTGGGTTCTTTTCCAAACTCTCCTGGCTTTTAAAAGACCTTGAGCTGTCACTTCTCTGTGCTTTGGATTCACTGCCAGTGTGAGGAGGATAATAATCCTCATAGTGGTGTGAGAGTTGCTGAAGGAAGGATCTGCATGAACACAGCACTTCTTGCACTAGCCTGAGCTTGATGCAGCTGTGGTTAAAGGTGGCCACGATTTGGTCAATACCTCATGTACTCCAGAAAATCTGAGAAACTTTGGTTGTTAGGCAGCTTGCTTTCAGTTGTCTGTCAAAACACATTTTCATGTTAAAGGTCTTTCTTATCTTTCAGACCATTACAAAATATATCCAGAAAATTTCATATTATTTAGTTACACATTAATACTCACAGTTCATACTCCTGTTACTCAAAGTGACTCTCAGGATCATAGAAATGATAATTTAACATAGATAGTGTATTTTTGACCTAAAAAAGAGAAGAGTTTTGCAGTATTCTACTTAACATATCTGGAGGAAAAAAATACCAATCAGTTTATGTTATAAGATAATTCAAATGGACTTTTAGTTTGAAATATTCTCTTTGAAACTAAAAAAAATTGGGGGTTTTTTAATTGTCATTTTAAATCAAGGTCTTAATTTCACACGTTTTGTATTAATGTACAACTACAAGCTCTGTGGACAAAAAAAGAACAGTCTACTTTCAAAACTGCTGAATGCTTTGACCTCAAGGGCATAGAAACTGTTGACTCATTGTTTTTACTGCATATAATATTAGTCCTTTGTCACATCCAGGGAATGACATCATCTTCTTCATTGTTAGCAGCAGGTTTGAATAACAGCAACAGTGCAGCATTAGTTGTCTGCTGTGTTTGTTCTTAATAAATGAATGGATATCTGGTACCAAGACTCAGATTAGGATTTTTGAGTAACATTTAGAACAAGTTTGTGCCCAAACCCTGCAAAGAGCTTCACTCCTGGCCACCATCTGCAGGGCAGTCGAGCTGGCAGGAGCACGGAGCCCGCAGAGGGAACGCTGCTGATGGTTCTGGCTTCTTGCAAGTGATAAGAGGAGTCAGGAAAGGAAGAGATTAAGCACAGAATGAAACAGATCTGTTCTTCAAGGTCAGTTTAGTAAAAGGAGTCCCTTCACTTCTGTGAATCATACTTCTCTGGAATCTAACATTATGAAATTATCTGAAAAGAAGTCATCTCTAGGACATGCAAACAAAATGGGAACTAATTGTCTTGAAAATGCACCAGAATAAGTATTTCATCTCAGTCTTCTCCCTATAACTAAAATATCTGTGTCCTGGTCTCAGAGAGTAATTCCCTGTCAGAAGTATTTGGTTACTCCTGCCTGCTTCATGGAAGGATATATGCTTACATGTAGTAACCAGGCTGGTGGAAGTCTTCTCTGAAGTGATACACCACCTTCTATAAGGTTCTTCATAATTGTTTCATGGCAAAGAAAAATTTAAGTGTTGCTTCCTGAACAATAAATATTCCTAGTGAAACACAGTTTACTCAGGGAGAGATGCCTTGAGAGTCTGGTCAAGTGCCAAATCCTAATCTGTCTCCATTACCAACAGCCTTTAAGTTTTCCCAGAAAAATCTGATGTCTTTAACTATAAAATTATGCCTTTGTGATTCCAAAATTATTTATACTGCAGATAAATTCCTGTGTTGAGAGAATGAATCAAACTGGAGTTTGAAAAGCTGAAATCCATACAGCTGTGAGAGAAGCAGCGAGGCAGCAGGCTGGGAAAGCTGGAGGCAATAGGTTAAGGATCCAGGATTGCTTAATCACAGAGGTCCACATAGCAAGAGTGGACTCAGACAAGGGCTACACACATGGAAATACTTTCTAGAATGCCAGAGCTAAAAAAGAATAAACAAGCCATGCTGTAAAAGATCAAATTCAGACCCGTTGACTTGGAAGCAACAGAGATCTGATGTATTGGCCTCTTCACAGGAGACACACCTGTACTCATGCAGGTGCAGAGAGCTGCCTTGCATGGAGATGGCTCAGGTTTGAGCAGGTGCATCCATCTCAATTCCTATCCAACTTATATTCCAAATTTCAGACTTAGCTGTTATGAGAAGTAAGAAATGTTACGCTTTTTTCTTTATCTTTCCTATGCTTTTGCCATATGAAGTCTTTTCTTGGTCTTCTGTTCCAGTCCATAGTTTGCCTTCAATCAACACTTCCAAAAAGTCTCAAGTAGCATGAGTTTTGGTGAGGCCAAATCACTTGATTTTCCCTTACCCTGTTTAGAAGAGGCTTTACTTGGACAAAAGCAATAATGCCAGCCATTTCCCTTCATCCTTTAAAATTACTGGCCACCTCTAAAGAACTTGGCCTCTCTTTTATGTCACTTTCTGACAACTCATTTGAGTTCAACAGGTTGCTGTGGCCAAATTAAATGCTTGGGAAATAGACCATACAATTAATTTGCAATAGTAAGTTGTCTCAGCATCATTTCTCTTCCTCTCAAGGGGAATGCTGGCTCAAGCAAAAGAAAAGATTAACGTAATAAAAATATTCTAAAGACATCCTGTTAATTGTCCCAAGCTCGGATGGTATTGTCTATTCTTCTGTTGTGCATAGCCAGCAAACAGTGTAAAATCCAGAATTCCTTCCCACCATGAAAGCAGAGCCTTCAGTGCTACAGGATAATCCCTGCCTTTCTGGAAAGCAGATGAAAATGTGGTGTGGCAGAGCTTTGCTTTGGGTTTCAGAGGTGAGCTCAAATTTGCTCCTTTTATGAACATAATGATAGGACTTGTTAATTTAGATACATCAGCAACTTTAACTGAGAGATTAAAGATTTGTGAACAAAAGGAAAATCGCAACAAAGGAAGAGCAAGTTTTGGGAAAAGAGGCAAATATTTTTCCCCTGAATATGCAAATGAGGTTTCCCATGTTTGTTTGGGGACAGAAAACACTTGAGGCTTTAAATTCAGCCAAAATGGAAGCTTTCATTTACGACATTTGCAGTGTTGACCTTAAACATCACATTCAATAACAGCAAATCTCATAGGAAAAACAAGTTAATGTATCAAATAAAACTCAGAAATATTCACAAGTGACTGGTTGAAGCAAAGCCAGCAGAAGAGTTAAAAGAAACAGGAGTCTGTAATTCTCTCTTTGCTCTAAAATGTCCTTTCCTCAAAAGGGACAAAGTCTGACTCTTGCTTATATAAAAATAGTCATAAAATATGTAAGAAAACACAGAATGTTGTTTGCTTCAGTTCCTGTAAACTAATCAGGGTGAATGATGAGTCTTCCTGTAACTCGGAGCACTACTGAATACTATGCATGAAGCTGTTCCTCCCCTCACAAACAGCCCGAGCTTTGCCTATGTATCAGTGTAGAAAAATAAGTATTGACTTATTCACAAATTACTTTTTAGGCACTGGATTCCCAGAAATGTGTTTGTATAACAGCATCTAGAAGCAAATGAATGTGTTAATAACCAGTTTTTCTTTCATTTTATGGCCTTAAAGACCCTTTGATCTTATAAAATTATGTTTGCTATTTTGCAAAGCAGAACTCTTATCTCAGCTCTGGTGCTCATTTCCTTACCTCCTCTTCTAAAATAAATTTTTGACATGAATTCAGTAAGTCCCAATACATTTTATTTCAGGCTGCCACTTAAGATCTTTCTGAATGTTTTATCACACAAACAGATTCCCTTCAAGATGCTAACTTGTTCTCCTGGTCTTTGGTTTTTTTAATGCATCTTTCTAAACTGAAGTATTTTGAATTTGGTACAGTTTGTTCACATGTCAAATATGGATTTTTTAATTCTGTCTTTCTACAGAACAGAAAATAAATCAGATGTGTTATCTGATTGTACTTTGATCAGGTTTTTCTGTGTTCTCAAAAAGAACAGCGTGGAGCTTCACTTGCTGCACAAAAAACATTTTTAGCTTTGAAAATATTTTCAAACATCTCAGGAAAGCCAGACCCAACACTTAGGTTAGAGTTCTACTCATCTTAAAAAAATACTCTCATTGCTTTACCGTGGTCATATCTTGACCATTTAGGATTTTCTGGTATTTAATCTCCACTACACGAATTGAGAAAACCTTCTTAGTAGGAGCCAAAATGCAGCCAGAATTTCACCCACCCTAATACTTGCTATCACTCTCCATCACTGACATGAGTGGGTGATAAAAAATGTCTGTAACTGCTTCTGGTGCACCTTGATACATGGCAACCTAGGAAATACTGCCACTGTGTGTGACACAGGTGGGGAGGGGTGTCAGCCTGCACATCAGAGGGTTCTGCTGTCTTTGAAATAAAAATTGAAATTCAAACTGTTAGTGATCAAGTTCATGGTGGCCACGGGACTCTAAAGGTCGTGGGAGGGCTTATGGGTTTTAATAGACAAGGCTGAAAATGTTCTGGTCAAACAACAAAGGAATCTGCCCTCCTTGTGTGCTACACTTGCTGTAGGCAGAGGATGTTGCAGATGTGTTCTAAAGATTAAGTAATCCAAGAAAACAACAGGACTGTGAAAATCCAAAGTTATAGTGCAATTATATTCCAACTCCTTTATTGCCTTCTCAAATTATACTGCAAAGATCCAGGGTCCAGACCTCTGGGAAACCTCTGAGGAAAAGTCTGAGGAAGACATTCTTCAAAATAATTTACCATTTAGTTTCCTTGGTATGATGGAAACAAGATGTAGCTGTCCTGGCTGCCCTCAGTCCTTCCATTTCTAAAAGATACCCCAGTATGTATAAACCTTTTTGAAACACTGGGAGACTTCTCAGTGCTCCAAGGGAGATGCTGTTCTCAATATTTATGGTGTGTTCCCAAACTGATTTCTCTCTTTTAGTGTCTCCAATGCAAAATCATTACATTGTCGGAAATAAACCAAGTCTAACTTGTGGGCAAAAAAAATTGGATTCCATCGTGTGTTTCATATTGTACCATTATGAAAATGGTATATTAAATTCAAATACTTCAATTGTACCATTAGATGTTGTCATTATGTGGCTTGCTAATTGATAGGTTATTCAAATGAACATTATAATTTTAGACTTCTTAGAAGCATCCATGTGAGGAATTTCCAAACTTCAGAAAAGTAAACTGGGTGTTAGGAAGGAAAAACATGTACTGAGAATATTTCCTAATGCATGTCTCTGAAAAATCATTACATAACTGCCGTGTGCATTCCAGGACTTGGGGCAGTCTATTTTTAATACCCGGTATGAAAGAACTTCCTGCTACTTTTTCTCTTTGAAAGCTGCTTTGTGGTTCATTAGATCATGTTGTCAGGACAATTTTTCTGCTATCCTTAAACTTAATTTTTTCCTGTTTAAACTAAAAAAAAAAAGGTGAAACTGTATCAGGTGGAAGAAGGTGCTGAGGATAAAATACCTGCAAGAGTAAGGTACGTTGTGTAAGTGTTGCAGTGGTCCCAGAACTAAGCACTGCCAGCTCAGGCTTAATATCAAATCCCAAAAGAAATCTGGACATATTAAACACATACACATTTGAGAAAAACAGAGAACTTGTATGCCAAGCAACAGCAGCTAGCAAGAATTTTCAACTGTCTGTGAAAACAGACTTTTTTTTAATTACAGCAGTTTTAATTTCATACTGTTCTCCAGTGTTATCACAGGTCAGCATTTTGACCATAATTCATATAATCATCATCATTAACATGAAGCATTTTGCTTAAATGCCACCAAACTTCTTCAAACATGGGCTGTGCAAGATATTTCAGAACATTTTAACTGCACAGAAAGTTTAGAGCAATAGTGTAGGTTTGCTGTTAAAATCCTGGACAAACAGACTGATAGAGATGAGATGGTCAGAGGGACCACCATTTTCACCTCCTCTGACTTCCTGCATAACAAAGGCCACGGGACTTCCTGAAATAATCTCTTCAGTCTAGAACATATCTCTTAGGCAAACATACAGTGAAGTGACAGACAGTGCTTTAAATCTGCTGAAAGTATTTTAAAGTAGTAATCTTATAGACAAAAGAAAATGTTTGTACTTGCAAATTAACAGACAGTTCATTGTATGTTATAAAAGGCTTCTGTGACTCGCTTACTTCCATCCATAGCAGAGAAATGGGATGGCAATTTTCATTGCCAAGTAGCACTGGGTGGTAATTGCTGTAACTCTTGCTGTGAACCTGCTCTGGAAGGCTCTGGCAGGGAGGCAGCAGAGCGTGGCAGTCAGATGACTGACACAGGTAATGCCCTCAGCTGCCCTGTCTGCCGCGCCAACATCCAGCACCAGTGCCATGAAACAGCTTTCAACACGGGGAGCAGCTCCCAAGCTGCCTTGGTTCTCAGTTTGGTGTTAAGAAGGCAAACAGTCAACTGTGAGAGACGTGGAGCACTTTTGGGGGCTGTTTGGTTGTGCTCTCCCTGGGGCTTGTGATAGAGAACTGCACTAATGAGGATGTTGGAACGAGGGCACCTGCTCAGATCCTCGGGTTTAATCCATCGGCATGTGCAGAGCAGAGTCAGGGCATTTAAGAACCCCAAAGCTAATGAAATGTTTGCACCTCCCTTTCTGTAGCTTTGATATTCTCCCACCAGAAGCACTTCTTTTCCCCCTTCCCTCTGCTGACTCTGAAAAATTTCATCTTCACAGAATACTTTGGGATAATTTATTTCTGTAGGTCTTTCAGGTTTTTATTGCCAAAGAAA
>JAOXXN010000120.1:8422175-8437050 GCA_026770055.1 Myrmophylax atrothorax
GGCGCCGCCGCACAGCCGTGGCCTCTCGCTGCTTCTCTTTCTCCTCGCTGCTGCGCTGCTTGTTCTTTGTGGGGAGGGCCGGGGGTGGTGGGTGTGCAGCCCACCCTCCGGAGCTCCTGCTCTCGCCCGCCTTCCCTTTTTATTTGTCAGAAATGGGGAACGTGTGCCCTCTTCTTTCAAGGTGCGTGAACAAAATGTCTTCTTTAACTTAGAGAGTTTCAGTTTTTAATTAATAAAAAGGAAAGCTTTTTCATCCCCTTTGCTTGTTCTACTCTGTGTAACCACCCAGGCCCCGGGACAGCTGCGAGGCAGCTCACTTGGAAGAGGTGAATGCCAGGGAGGACACAAAACTCATCACTGCTCATGATTTGTCACAGTGTTTATGTGAATCACTTGCTGGTGCTACAGATTAGCGCTGAGCAGAGGTGTTTCCATTCCAGCATCAACACTCACTTCATGGTTGCCTCAGCCTATGACTGTTGGGATGACAGGAAAACTCCTCACACCCCAGTCCAAACAACAACATGTTTGTGTAGAAAGGAGGAATGTGCCCCTAGTAGTTGTTTGCTACTTTTCCTCCTCCCTACAAAAAGGGGTTGTAATTTAACTTCAGACTCTTAAATTTTATTTCCAGAGCAAAGTTTTTCTGTAAGTAAAAGTGATGTGTTCAGGAGCCTGGTTAATCTGTTCAGTGTATTGCTTTTTAATATTGCTTGTTTTTATGTTGTTTTTTGAAGACCAGGTAAACAAAAAATAGAGGGTACCTGCATTTGGAAGAAACAAAAGCAGCTTGGAAGGATATCAGACAACATTTGAATACATCTTTTTAATATTTGCTTTTCAGTCCATGGGGTTTTTTTATGCTTTATCCATTTGCAGTTGTTCTTCTTACATGGATAAGCTCTTGGGTCTTCTTGGATTGAGTTATAAAACTGCCATCTATATGTTCAGCATCTTAAAAGAATGTTTCCCAGCTTTTAGCTGCAAAACTATTTAATTTAGGTTTGGGGGGTTTTTTAAATAGGAGTCCCTTCATTTACTGTGTGTGTATTTCTTTTGAGCTACAGGTAGGGTGACCAGAGTGTGCATTATGTAATTCCTCTTTTGCAAAAGGTATCTGGTATCTCACTGATGTAACATGTGGAGTTCCCAGCTGATAACAGGGAGGTGCTGGCACTTTCTGGCCCTGAATATCTTACACCATGTTTATTAAAATGCTTAACAACTGTTACTATATTGATACTTCTGTGTACATAAGGAATGACATCTCCATTTTAAGGCTGCAGTTTCTTAAAGGAATTCTTCCAGTAAAAACACACCGTGTAGAAGGAAACTGGGACCCCAATGCTGCACTCACACCAGTGGGACAGACTTATGGAATCCCACATTATTACCTGAAGTACTGGTACTATATTTAGGAATCCCAAATGGTGGAGTTACTGACTGGTGAATGTAAGATTATTTTTTAATAGACTTTTCAATGCAGATTTACACTTTATACGTTTTTCGTGTCCATGCTATTTTGCAGTATTTTTGTGCTTGGATTTTGAAAGTATAAAAGCAACTGCGGTGTTTGTTACCATGAAGACAAGTAAGTATCATTGCAAACTTGCAGGTGGGCAGTGGAGTCACAGAAACCAGTTTTAGGTGAAGGGTGGGTGATATAATGTGTCTGAACTTAGGACACAGGAAATATTTTATCATATACCAATGCTTATTTAAAAAGAACCCAAACTTTTTCCTCTTGTGTGTCAGCAGACAGCTCTGGTTTTCTGTTTCATCCTATTTTTTATAGAATAATATCAAGAGTCTACCTGATTCTGAAGCACTGAACTGTTAATTGTCATGCTGTTAAAGCTTCAGAATAGTAAAGGGCAGTGTCAGTCGTTATTAGGCCTTGTATCTTTAGACTGTTACAAAACAGTAGAGGATGTTGAGTTTTTAAACACTTAATGGAATTTCCAACTCATTCACTAAGAATTTAAAATGGAAAATAAAACATCATGTGCCCAGTAATTCTGCTTGATTTTCCCTTCTATATTTTCTGTACCTTTTAATTAATAAATGTGTTTCTCAGAGATCTGTCATCTTCTATATTTGTGTGAGGCATCTTGTTGAAGAATGTTGCACACAGTGAAAATTTCCAAAGCAGTTCTTTGTAGTTTTGTTCAGCTAATCTTTGCTGAATTAAACTGGGAGGGAAACTTCCATCACCATTTCACCCTCACCCTTCCCAAGTTATGTTTAAGAGGGATAGAGCAGTGGTCTTTGAACTTCTAAAGCTTGAAAGGGTTTTCTCTCCCCATAGAAAAAGTTCAGTGAAATCATAATTATGCTAATGCCTGATGCTTTTGTGAAGTTTCCAGGGGTTTATTTTGTATCTTTCGAAGTCATTATGGATTCTGTCATTGACTTCAGCTGGGGCAGGAATTTGTATTGCATTTGTTTTTTTTCTTTTTAGCTCTGATTGTTGTAACAGGTTATTTCTGCATTCTGAGGTACTAAAGAGAAATACTTAAAAAAGTATTTTTTATATATATACATACATATGCATACAAACTTTGGATTTGATGAAATACTTTAACTATAGGGTAAAACGCAGTGGTCTGCCAGAATATTTTTGCTTAATGTCTCAAAACAATTAAAGCCTGTTCTGTGTGGTTTATAATTATTTTCTTTTCCTCTCCTTTTTAATGAGGCTACTGTATGCTGCCCAGTGAGCACAAAGTATGTATTCATGCATGTGGGCTGTATGAGCAACCTGTCTAACTTTGCCTTCTTAGGCCCTCACTTAGGAAAGATTATGCAGGAGCTTTGCTTTGTGCATGAGTAGTCTGATTGTTTTCAGTGGAAGTAGCTGGTGTGGAGCTGAGTGCCCAAACAAGTTTTACTTTTTTATTAAATGCAATTCAGAATTTCTCCACAAAGTGTCATTGGCATAAAGGAAAAACTGCAAAGGAAGAAATCCAGCGGCTTGTGTTTGTAGCATAAATCCTTCAAAAAGGGGAGCTGCATGTGAATTGGGAAAAGAGTGATGCTGCAATATACTTCACATACTGGGGTGGAGAATAGAGTGTATCATTTCTACTAATTTTTTAACAGCACTGTTCTTTTTGGTTTGTTGTATTTAAGTGCACAGTGTGCTTCCATCTCCAATGCAATACCCAGGTACTCATGTAATACAAACATATTCATGATCTCTGCAGTTTGGGGTCCACTTTTCATTATAAAGAAAATATTTTTTTTCTTTTTTTAAGTTGCAAACTTTACTTGCACCAAACTTCATTAAATTGACATAGTTAAACTTCAGGAATGAAAACCAGTTTTGAGTGTTGGCAGAAGTGTCAGGTGTTGATGTTTTTGCATGTTAACACCTTTACTTTTGTTTTTACAGCTTCTCTTAGGATGGAGACTTAAATTAACAAGAATGTTGCTTAGTCATTATAAATTATGTCTACTTATAGGACCACATCATTCATGCTCTGTGGTTGTGCTCACTACAATTCTAAAGGTAGAGTGGTCCTAACGGTTGCGGTATTGTGGGACTTGCTGCCTCCTGTGTGTCCACATATTGTGAGAATATCTGGCACATTGAGCTTCAGAAGGAAATTTTTCATATAATTCACATTTTTTCATTGACCAAATAAATAAGTGGCTCAGGATTTGTCAGTTGGGAAGACTTTGGACTGGAATGGCAAAACTCACAAATGGTTGCTTTCATTGAGACAACAGATGTCTCATGGTTTTCTTCTTCCCTCTGTCTTTCATCCATGTTCATTGTGAAACCAAGTTATGTCATTTTT
Organism: Myrmophylax atrothorax; assembly: GCA_026770055.1. NCBI lineage: Eukaryota > Metazoa > Chordata > Aves > Passeriformes > Thamnophilidae > Myrmophylax > Myrmophylax atrothorax. The sequence continues at coordinate 8,425,979 of JAOXXN010000120.1, forward strand.
TTTCTCTCCAATTTTTTTTAACTGGATAACAGACTACTTTGGTGTGATTCACAGACGTGTATAAAAATGCCTTTTAAATTTTTTTTTGAAGTTCAACTCTGTCAATCTTTTTCATAAAAACAGAGATTTGTGGGAGGAGCAAGGGGGAATTGGGGAGGAAGACCCTTGTTGCCATTGATACAATAAAGTGAGACAGCATGCTAAATGATCACTTTTTAAATTGTAAAATTGACCATGACAATGATACATCAGCTTTTTTTGTTTGTTTGTTTATTTAAGATTTAACCATAATTCAAACTACTTTTTTCCTTCTGGAATGGCTAAAATTAAAGGAACTGGAGAATCTTTTTCACACTGCCATTAAATAAATTACAAGATATATTTTTAAAGTTTGGTATTTTGGTTTTTTTTTTTTTGGTGGTGGTGTGTGCTTCAGCCCTGTAGAAGATTATCTCTGCTGTGCACACAGTTTTCGCTGTCTAGCAGTCTGTGTGCAGAATTTACATGTGTATTCACCTTTCTGGAGGTGCTAAGGGGGCTTTGCTTTCTTCTGTGTGTGTTGGCATGCTGGCTCAGGTTCTCTGTCATTTTAAATTGGTGCCAGTATGAAAATTTGATGGGTGAGAAAGGGGGAGGCAGATACAGGAATAGCTTTAAACCAGTACCCTTGATTCTTGCCCTGGACTATGACTTATGCTGGAGGCTGGAAAGAGTGTTTTAACTATTTTCTTTAAGGGTAAACCACCCACTATGGTGTTTGAACAAATAGCAAAGTTGATGTCCTTAATATTGATTTCTGAACAAAAAGGGCATGTTCTGTCATTAAGACACTGGAGCAGAAAGGACCGTTCTTCATTTCTTTGCAGACTTTCAATGGAGTGTCTGGCAATTCACTTGGAGCAAGATCCTCAACAAAAGATAGGTGCTGAAGAGAGTTCCAGTCAAAGCTGAAGCATAAGCTGGATGACACTTTCCAGAGATTTAAAATTTTTGGAGGCTTACATTTTCATCAGAAAGTCTCCCTAAATATATGGATTTATTTGTGTTCAGATCTGTCTGAGCTTAAAACCTGACTCTTGCTCATACCAAACCATTCTTCTGTGTGGCCTCTCTGTGGAATAGAACACAGTGGGTGCTGAACTGAGCTCTGCAGCTCTCCCCCTATCAGCTGGAAGGAAATCCAGTTCTCTAGAGATCAGAAATCAGGGTTTGAGATAGACAGGTTTGTTTATTCATACCCCCAAACTGGGTATCTTCAGTTAACAGTGGGCTCTGCTGGGTTTCCAACGGTCACGTGCCCAGGTGCTCAGCACTGCTCCACCTCACCTGTTCTGGTGGATATAGCTTATTGTATCTTTAGCTAAATTTTAACATAGTAAACAGGGCTGTTTTTCAATGTTAAAAAGAGGACTTCAGGACACTGTAGGATATTGAAGTTCCTACCTTTGAGGCCTGTTAATTTTTATTAGAATTCCTTTTGATCCTTGTTGCTTTTTATCACCTTACAGTTTTGTGCATTACACAGCATTTGTTTGGAACACAATTGGTTTTGTTTGCCGTTAATGGCCTTAGGGCCAAGAGACAAGATAAAAGCTTACTGCATGCTTAGTGAGTTTTAGTTTGCTTACTGTCATTTTTACTGACTGCTACCAAGGCCATCACTTCTATTAATTTATTGTTTGTGGGTTTCTGAAGTTTCATCTCATTAGGTACGTTCAGGCTCAGTTGTAATCCCGAAGATCTCGTTCATCAGAACGAGGTTGATTTGATTTACTAGTCTGGCTTTTACTGCTCTGGCCTTTAAACTGAAGGTGAAGTGGATTCCACAGTCACAAATAAGAAGATGGAGTAAGAGTGGTGTCCTTTTAAAAATGTCACAACTCGACTATTTCCACTGATTGCTGTTAATGGAAAAGGCAGCTAATTTCTCCTGTATAAGGAGAGACAGTTAATTAGAAATACTGACATTTATAGAGAAGAAAGAGGATACTCTGATTTGTGTGCATTACAGCTCAGCTGTAGCAACCTAAATAATTTACCAGTGGAGGACCAGTTTGTCTTTAGAAAGAAAGACTGTTCTTTTCATTCAATTACCTTGAAAAGACTCTTCACATCATAGTAATCATGTCACCATTTCCATCAGCCCATTCATATAGGTATTTGGGTTAGTAGGTCACTGAAACAGATTGAGAGGTGGGAGCTATAGGATCCTTTTTCAAATGCTGTGACAACCAATGCTAATGATAATATAGAAATTATTAATTATAGGTACTCCTAAAGGCTAGGAATGGGCTTTCATTGAAAGGTAATGTGAAAATTATTTGTCACATTGAAAATACCCTGTGGCCAATATTTCTTGGTAAACAAGGATCATTTACAGTAAACACACAGAGTTCATATTTTTGTATGGAAGCAGCTGTGAAAGAGGATGAGAATTTGAGTCATTTGCTATGTCTTAAGGGGTCCTGAGAACCTGCCACCTTGAACATGTTGCATTGGAGCTGGAAAGCCTGAAAGGGTAGAGTTTTCCTCTTTATTTGGTTGGGCTGTTCTTATGGTTCAGTTACCATTGCAAGCCTAGTTTTCATACACTTCCATACTAGAAGTAAGAGGTAGTAGCTTATTAAGGAGCTACATAGCATATTTTTCTATTCAGTGAATAAGGTTGTGCCTATGTGGGGCAGCCATTAGATGAGTCCTTTCTTTTAACTACTGTAGGAACTAGAATAAAAAGCTTGGGGAAGTACCTAACATTTTACTTGCCCCTCATTATTTGGAGGAAAGGAAATTACGTGCTTACTGGCTGGATTGATACCTACTAATTAAGCCCATTTTTTAGAGTTGACTAGATAATGTGCAATTGTAAAAAGAAACTGCTTAAGGACGAAATCAGAGCCCCAATGTATGCATTACATGTTGTTTGTTCTATCGAAATCTACTGGTCCTCTGTGTCTAACTGGTTAAACAGGTCTTTGTTCCACAGGAGTAACTTTGCTTTCAGAAGATAATTCATTAAACCTGAAGTTCTTAAGAGACATTTTGAAACTAGAAGAGAGTACATCAGCCCTTGGGTTATTTCATACAGGTTTCATGTTTTACCTATTGCAGGAAACAGTTTGTAAAGACAGGAACACTGAAACTGAGTCACATCTATTATTTTTTTTTTAAAGGTCAGGTTGTTTGTGTGAGCAAATATCAAAGGTGCCGTATCAGCTCAGAGCGAAGACCCAGCTGGCCTAATGTCTCATCTGCAGCAGTGGCTGGTCCTTAGCAAAGAGCTGAAAGGAACAGAATGTGAATGGATTTGCCTCATCCTAGTTTCTGGAAGTCAGCATTTTAAAAGCTTGCTTATGGGGTTTGTTGTAAAACTTTGGAAATAAACTGTCAGCTTGAGTTAGTCTTGTGTTTTTCAGAGACATCTGAGTAGTTTTGTGATACGTGAGTTTGCTCTATAGAAGCTGTGTTCACTTTTCCTCAGTATGTTGTATACATGTACATACCAAATCTATTCTATATACTTTATTGGAATTTCTATTTCTTATGGTACAGAAGTCAAATTCATTTGAATTGTAGAAAACCCCTTCTGGTTTGTACCTCAATAAAATCCACCAAAAATTAGTACTGTGAGAGTGTGATGTTGATTTGATCATAAATTAAGGTTGATTGTAAGAAAAATCTGCTGTGAAAAATTTGTATTTAAGTTCCTTTAAAATTCTGGGGACTATCATCAGATCCTAGTGGTTTGTTCTATATGTCTGTACTGAGCTTTTAGGATGAGAGTGTTTTCTGTAAAGAGCAGCTGTTGGATAGGATGGTCCCTGAATTCTTCTAGTGAATATGAGTGCATAGAATTCATGTAGCTTTTCTGATAGGCCCTTGCCTTCTTTGAATATTTCTCTACTGCCTTCTTCCTTTGATCCCACTGACAGGTTTTCTTGTCCTGATGCTTTTAAAAGCTTATTTAATTTTTATGTCTTCAGAGAAATGTTTGGGTTTTTTTCCAGAGCTTGTTGACCTGCATTAATGGTATGACCTGTGCTTCATTGGGATTTGAGTGTTCTCTCTTTCCCTGTTTTGGGTGCCTGTGCTGATTTGGACTGGGGTACACTTACTTTTTTTCACAGTGGCTGCTATGGGGCTGTGTTTTGGATTTGTGCTGAACACAATGTTGACAATATTGAGATGTTTTTGTTATTGCTGAGCAGGGTTTACACAGAGCCAAGGCCTTTTCTGCTTTTCCTACTGCCACGCTGGCAAGGAGGCTGGGGGTACCTCGCAGACTGGGAGGGGACACAGTGGGACAGGTGACCCCAACTGACCAAAGGGATGTTCCAGACCATATGGCATCATGCTCAGTGTTTAAAGGGGAGGAAAGAAGGAGGGGGAGGAGGATGTTTAGAGTGATGACATTTGTCTTCCCAAAACTGGTGCGTGTGATGGGGCCCTTTTTTCCTGGTGATGGCTGAGCATGTGGGAAGCAGTGAATTAATTCCTTGTTTTGCTTTGCTTGTATGTGCTGCTTTTTCTTTCCCTATTAGATTATCTAACTGTATGTAGTTGCAGTTTTCTACCTTTTACCCCTGTGATTCTCTCCCTGGTCCCTCTGGTGGGTGAGTGAATGAGTGGCTGTGAGGGGCTTGGCTGCTGGTTGAGGTTAAACCATGACAATGCCTTTTCCAGGTTTTGAAGGACGTGTCTGTTCCTTGTGCTCCTGTTCTTCACAAAAAACAAGAGTGTTTGTGGAATGTTGAGTAATATATTTTTTGTATGGATCAGTACTCTTCCTTTGTGTGTTTATCTATAAAGTGGCTTTTATATATTCTTTAGTTGTTTTTAAAGTTCTGCTGCTTTTGAGACAATGAGGAGAAAGGAGATGACTGCAAATGCCCAGTAAGAAAAAGTGGTTTTTTGACCCATGCAGTTCTTTTCTGTTTTCCATCAGTTTTTCTTCTTATGTGATAATGTATAAAGTACTTTAAGAGCAACATGACCATGATTCAGGCAATCTTGGGGTTTTACCTTTGCTGAGATACTTTAATAAAAGTATTAAACACAGAAACTTTGGGATAATCCTAACTAAAACCTTTTTGTAGCTTGTTGGGTAAGGGCTGTCTTCAGTCTTCAGGAAAGACAAATGGGTCTGGTAGTCCAGAGTACTAATTAATGGTACTGACTTTCATTTTGGTTTGGTTTTTAATTCAGTTTCACCACTGCTCTTTGTATGTAGTGCATGTGGCTTAAATACTAGAGTGTTAGCATGGGGCTTGGGAGGCTTGAGTTCATGTCTTGGCTCAGCTTGCGGACTTCCTAGGGATGTGCCTTCGTGGTATTGTGGAAGCAGAGTGTTGAGAGTGTTCACAGTCTGCTGGAAACCATTTGAAAGTGGTTAGTGTGGTGCCGAGTTAGCTGGTTCTGCTGAGAAGTGGTTAGAGCTTCATGCTACCAGTTCAGACTTTGTCCCCTGCCTGCTTTGTTCGCAAGGCTTGCAGTCATCTCGGAGCGTGGGCAAAGTTCACTCCTGGCTGCTTGGGAGCTGTAGCTTGAAATGTCTTCTGTGACCTTCAGAAATACAATTTTTTCTTCTCCCTCCCCTTCCTTCTGTAGAAAGAGACTAATGCTTCTTTACTGCAGAGTTTTGCTTAAGGGAGTGCTCAGATAGTAGAACGATGAAACTTGTAAATAGTGGGGGGTGGGAGTTGAAATGCACTGGGCAAACTTTATCCTGGCATATTTGCCTAAAACCCTTTCTTGATTTCTGGTACTGGTAAGTGTATTAGCTTGTTTTTGCTAAACAAACAGCTGGTGAATCTGCTTAATTTTTACCAGATGGTCTGCTGAGTTATGTAAAAACAGAGAAGCATTCTTATCTCTCCATTTAGAAGCTTGCAGTAGGTGACCTTTCAGTCTGTGTCTCAGTCGATATGCCTGGATGTTGTTTTTAAGTGTTTGTCTGAAACAAAAAGAAGTAAAAGTTAATTTAATAACTGTGGATGACTCATAATAAGAACAGTCTTCATACATCAGTAGGGTTGTTGAAAGGTTAGAATGAGCAGGGATGCTACACAGGCACGTGTGTGTAGCTGGTGTTGCAGTCTATGGAGGAGGTCCTGAAACAGGTGGGACTCTGGGATGAGAAGAGCTGAGGTGCCAAAAAATCTCCTTTGTGAGTGTCTGAATATGCTGCATCTCTTGATAGCCCACAAGGGAGTTACACATAGATCCTAAATTTGGTATTAGGGTACTAAAACCTTTACTAGGTTGGCTAAGCATATTGGCTTAATTTCACCTGTTTGGGGGGAGCAAGTGTTGTGCTTTGTTTCAGTTGCTTTGAATCAATTGCCATTGCAACAGTGTATGTGTGAATTTAAAGAAATTTTTTTGACTTACTAATATGTCCTAGGTGAATTAGTGTCCTAAATATTTCTGGGTTTGAGTGGACTTCTGGCAGATACAATCTGTAGATGCCCTTGGTGCTTTGTAGCCTTTTAATTATTATCTTTGGTTATTGAGCCATTCTCCTCATAGTAGATGGGAAAAGAAAGTAAGTTACTGTGTTTGACTCTAGAAGCAGAAAACTCAGGGCTGGGTTGTTTAAAAATCCTACATCCAGAAACCTGATTTATGTTAGGAATGCTTAGAAAGGGCATTAAGGACTCTTCTTGCAGAAGTAGTGGTCACATAGTGGGCTGTGCTGCTATTCTGGGGGATGGAGGGAGGCCGTTCTTTCACCTTGTGCTGGTGAGGCCACTCTTACCAATAGTACTGAGTTCAGTATCAGTGCCTCCATTGACAAAGTAGAGCAAGTCCAGTGAAGGGTTACCTAGGAGAGGAAGAGGCTGGAACGTATTCTGTGTGAAAGGTGAGGTTAAGGGAGCTGTGTTTGTGTAGCCTGGAAGAGAAGGCTAAGGGAGGATCTAGTTGCTATGGATCAGCTATGCAGTGGGTGATAGCAGACAATACAGAATCAAATTTCTCTTGGAATTGCATAGTCAGAGTGAGAGGCAGTGGATATAGGTTACAGCATGCAAAATTATAATTAAATACAAGGAAAAAAGTTCCTAGTGAAGGTGGTAAAGCACTGGAACAAACTGCCTAGAGAGGCTGTGAACTCTGGAGATACAGAAAATCTGGCAGGGAGCTGAAGTGTGTCTGTGAACTGATCTGGCTCACTGTAACTGAAGAGGTAAATAAAACAGCAAGGTGCATTTTGCTTATAGTGCAGGGGAAGTATTCAAAAAGATAAGTAATATCTTTTGCAATATCTCATATGCAGAGAACGGCTCTGAGTGGTTTGTTTTACTGACCGGGGAAACCGAGCCGTCTGTCTGTCTGGTTTGTGGCCTGGACTCAGGAAGGGTTTTCCGTGCTCATAGCTTCTCTTATCTTTTGAGAGCAAGTTATTGAAGGGATAGTGAAATGATTTTTAACAATATGTGTTCTTTGGCAGCATTTCTGATTTCTTTTTAAACCTCATATATCCTTATGGAATAGAGTTAACTCTAGTTGAGTTGCCTTATCTAGTGATAAAAATGTATTTGGTGCTTTCAAAAGTAAGCACTTCCTAGGGTGCTGTCTGCAGTGGCAGTGGATGGGGGTGTATTAATACTGACTTCCTGGGCTTTTGTAGGAGACCTCAAAGAGTGAAAGCTTTTTTTCTTAGGTAATCTGACCTGTTGAATCTTTTGGTGCCTTAATGTAACTGCTTCTTTGGGCATTGTAGCTTTATGTAAATATTGAAGTGATGGACCGAGCCGCAGTTGCAACAAAGTGCTGATGACAGAAAGCTCTTTTCTCCTGTTTCATCTGGCACTGGACAGTCTGTATTAGCTGTTTTGCTGTCTGAGGACTAGGCAGCAGATTGAATCACGGTAGCTTGATGTGATATTAGTGAGAGGGGGAAAAAGTCTGTAGTTTATATGTGGTGTGACTACACTGGAGATCAATTGTCTAAATTTGTCATTCTTCTGGGTTCCCAGAGTTGAGTCTTTGATTTTATCCTTTTGATTTTGTGGACTGAGCGTGGTACCTGTATTTGAATCTGCTCTAAATTGCTGCAGGACGTTGACTGCAGAGTTCATGGGGAGGTTAGTTAGGCACAAAGCGAGATATTTTTTTTTTAATCTGACTGTTACAGGAGAGAGTGATGCACCTTGTAATTCACAGCCATCTATCTGCCTGATTTTAATGTGCCTGAACCTGTTGCGTGAAACGTTTTAGGCTTAGTTTGGATTAGCTTAGAGATGGTCCCTTTTTGGAGAAAACATAGCTACTGTTGGTAGCCAAAGGAAATAGGGAATTGTTCAACAAGGAATGTTGAGGGAGACAGGCATCTTAAGTCCTCCATATCCAGCTACTGGCCAAATGTGGCCTTATGGATACTTTTGACTGCTGTGTTTTGCCTTGGCAAGAAGAGCAATGGTGCCACAGGTGAGGTGGAGTCTGCCTTGCTGCCAAATACCATTTGCTCGCAGCTTCTGTGCAGCAACTGCCACCCACTGTCTGACAGGAGCCTGGCTCTGTATTTGAGTCAGCAACAACTGCCTGGGGCTGCCCCGGCTCCTGCAGCAGGAACAGCCCAGCTCTCTGTGTTGGGGCAGCAGTTGGCCCTTCCAGCTCTGCTGTGGAGCAACTGCCTGGATCCCTGCAGCAGGTGCAGGAGGAGCAGCTGCTGCCAGATGGGGCAGACAGCTGCTTCCCTGGAATGTGGAGGTGGGCTAAAGCCTGTGCTGCTGAGCTGGGGGGTCACAGAGGGTCTCAAAGCCCAGATCCAGCTGTTAGAGCTGCTGGGGTCAGACCACCCTGCAAGGGAGTTAGAAGAGCAAGTCTGTCATCCTGCGTTACAGCTTTCTGGAAGCAGCTCCTGGGTTTGTCTCGAATGCCTTGAAGTCTGTCTGCCCTCCAACTTTTCTCCTACTGAATTGTTTCCTCAGTGGCTGCTTTGCTTCTTTTAGGTAACACTGAATAACGTTACTGGGCCAGTTAACTGGGACCCCTAATGGTGAGCTGTGAAACTTTCCAAGAGTAGGGTCTCCATCACTAAGGTGATGTGAAGCTACCTAGCAAGAAATCTTGGGAAGCACTCAGAGGTTTTATTATGTACAAATCTGAATCTGCCTAGTGGAAACACTTACCTGGCCTGGAAAAGCAGGATGCTAAGGAAGTTGTTTTAACATTCAATAGTTTTGTCTTCAGAACCTGATTTTATGTATTCAGTACCAAAGAATAGTTTTCTCATCTTCACATTTGTTTTCCTCTTATGTGGTCAGGAAAAGCACAGAAGTGACTGCAGAGTCATTGGAGTTGTGAAGGATGAAAATGCTGTTCTAGATTTAGAGGAAATGCAGAGAGAAGGAGGAGAAGGAACTTCTACCTTATCCTTTGTCCTCAAAAAAAATTCTTTAGTTTCTTTCTGATGTGTAAAAGTTTACAAATCAGGGACCCTTAAAGATTTTACCCTTTCTCTGGTGGTTTGTTTCTTTCAGTTTGATGACAATGAGGATGTGCTGGTTGTTGATTGAATCAAGAGTTAGTAGTATTCAAGTAGGTTTTTTCTTTTAAAATGGTGAACACCTTTTATTAAGTATGTCTCATGAAAAGAAAGCTGAATAAAATACGTGAATCCAAAAAAAAGGTTGTCCTCAGCTTGTATCACTTTACTTGCTTAATAACAAAGCCACGTTTTTGTCTCTGTAGGGCTCATCTACTTTGCTCTGTTTTAAAGGGTTTTTTCCCTTCTGTCTGCACATTTTAGCTTTTCTTTTCCCTGTTAAATTTTTGTTTGTTTCTTGCTTTGATAGAATGAAAGACATGAACATTAGGAAAAAAGTCTTTGGTACATAATTAAACCCTGTCTTTGTCTGCCTTCCTTCCTAGGTAAGGAGGGCATATAGCTTTAAGATTCCAGGTGTCCCCTGGACATGTACCAATGAAATGATTCCAAATTTAATGAAAATATAGCCAGGTAACATGGAAAGAAGTCCATTAAAAGAAGCTCTTATAAATATTCCAGCCACAGGAAAAGCTTAAATCAGCCTTTGCAATTAGGGATGAGAGACAAACCCATGTGGAACCAGACTTGGTTAATTCTGTTGCTCCCAGAACCTGTTGGTTTCCTGTGTGCATTTCCCTAAAGAAAACAAAGGCAGAAGGAGGCCAGGCTGCTCTGGGACTGATCTGTCACTACAGAGTCTTTGGCATCATGTCACGCTTGCCAGTGAGGGACTGCCTGTCTGGTGTGCTGAAGTTCTTTGGGAAATCAAAGACATGCAAACCAAATGGCTTTCTTTAATTTATCTTGCGTGACATGATGCAGTTAAAAGGAAGCAACTTCAGTTTGTGGTTGGTGGGGATTTGTGGTCTTACTAATGGCTTATGACTTGATACAGGGATTTGTATTTTGTGTGTAGTGTCTGAACATTGACATATTGTAATAATAAGATTCTAAAGAATCTTATTTTGCTGCAACTGTGGCTTTAACAGGGTGTTGAGGAAGATCTTGGAATGTCTGTTTTGTGGGTACCTTGATGAGTAGCACTGATTTCTCACTGTTGTAATTCAGAAATGTTTGTTTTCGGTTTTATTGACAACTAGCAAAAATGGTCCATCTGTAAAGTGAAATTTTAGTTTAAGAACCCCTCAAAATCAAACGTTAAAAGGGATTGTAGAAATGGTGCCAAGGTTTTAACCAAAACTGCTTGTCTTAGGTGTTAAGAATTCTGATGATTTTTGTTTTCAGTCGGTGTTTATGCCTGTCTGTTCTTGTTACCCAGTGACTCTGCATTGCTAAAAGAACAAGAGTGGGCTTCTATTTGAGCCTGTAAATCACCAACAGGATGATTCAGGAGGGATGCAGACACACAAGTGAAATTAGTTGTTCAATTACTCTGCCTTCATTGTGATGAGTTAACTCCTTTCACTGTGCGCTCTGGCAGAAGGGTAAGCTAATTTCATTTAGTTTATCTCAAAATAAAAGTGTACTAAAGTGAGCTGAGTTGATTTGCAGTTGGTATGGGCTGAGAGGGGGCCTATGGACAGTTGCAAGTCAGCTGAGCTGCAGGGCTGATGTGAAGAGC
>JAOXXN010000120.1:8451177-8463251 GCA_026770055.1 Myrmophylax atrothorax
AAAATAAATCTAAGATTAAATGATAAAAGGGTCAGTCAAAGATAAAAATGGGTTTTCCTTTGTTTTGTAATGTGAAACATCAAAATGATCCTTTTTTGATTATATTTTAAAACACAGCCCTACAAGCTGCTGGCACCTCTTCCTCTTAAGACAGTGAGCTGCCTTTCCTTCTGCCAGGGTAAAAAGCACCATGGGAGAAACTTCCTGAATCTGTGGTTTGAGAGAAACTGTTTTTATATCAAGGAGATGTTAAATAGTAATAGGAAGAAGAGGCAAAATAAACAGGCAAGACACAAAATGCAGAACTTCGTTTCTTTATCTTACCAAACATCTTAAACTGGAAGTAAAATCTGAGTTTGTAGCATTTGGGGAAGAATAAAGGTTTTTAAAAGTCATAGTAAATGAATCCTCTCATCAAAGAAGGCTCTCACTGGGTTTCATAGAAGTAATTAAAGATGTAGTTTAAGAGATTATTGCATTGAGTGCAAAAAATAATTATAAATACTATAAACTTTAATGTGTCAGACCTACCGAAAATCAGGGGATTGGAAGAAAATGCCCCATGAACAAGTCACTCCACTGCATTTCCCTGTGACTTTCTGAAGCAATTGATGGTGTTTGGTTGGACATTTTTGGATTTTGGATTATGTCATCTGCCGTGGCAGTTCTATTGCCCTGTGTCTAAGTCTCGTTGGTGTATTGTGTTTGTTCAGTGTAAACCTTCTCAATTTTTAGCTAAACAAATGTAAAGCTCTGCGTGGGCTTTGTTAAAGTAGCCTCAAGTGTCTTACTTACAGAATCCAGTCAAACTTAAATAAGGCTTTGGGAATTCTGTGCAAGCAGCTTGTGCTGGTTGTGTGAAGCTGAAATGGTTATTTATCTCAGTGAAGCTCATGCAGCTCTCATGAGCACAATATTTACATCTCCACAGCCTCTTCCTCTGAAGAACAAGGGTTGTTCTTTAGCATCGTGCTGCTTGAACTGGCTCCTTTTGCTTAGGGATGTGTTTCCTAGCACTGATTTGGAAAGTTGATCTTGCATTCTGCCTTCTAAAAGCTCTTGCTGTACATTGGGGTGGAGGTTTGAATTTGAAGAGGAAAATTTTAAAGGGTCTCTATCTAGGGTAGGGTCTGTATCTGTCAGGAAAATCATTCTGTGGTAGGGAGGTTGGAAACGAGAGGGAAGGAACAAGAGGTGGCCACTGAGGGATTTCTCTCCTCACCCATTGCAGAAGCCTTTCACTGTACTTTTGCCTGGGCCTGCTTTTAACTTTTAAGAAAATTAATCTAAACATCACTTTTAAATTCTGAAGGTTTAAAACCTATCACCCCCTGCAGTTCAGGAAGAGGAAGGAATCCCCTTCCTCCTGTGAATATTCAGTCAGTATATGTAGAGCTCAGCTTGGCATATCCATATCAGATAACCACTGAGTATTACCTACTCATGAGTTTAATGTTTGTTCTGTCTAAAATAGCACAATTTATTGATAATTATTCATAGGACCCTCATTGCCCTGGGATGAGAGTCACTGTAATAAGCTGTTCCAGTTCCTGGATATGTGATTGATATCCCTAAACAAAATGTCTGAATCAAGAATAGCTAAATTTGTCTTACAGTCTCCTAAAATAAATTGTGTGTCTGGTAGTTGTGTCATCGAAACAGAAATTATCCTCTGTTTCGAGTTTGAACACTGTTATGGTAGAATTTGCATGTGGACAGTACAGAGGCACACCTGAGGTTCTTGGCTTTGGGAAAAAATCTTCTGAACCCCTTGTAATTTTCCATTTAAGGTGAACTTCACCTGTTAAATAGTGATAGCATTAGAACAGGCAAATACCTGTGGACCCTGTGGTACCTCATACCCAGCAGGGACCCCACTTCTACTCTCTGCAACAGGTTATTTGGAACTGAAGATTCAGACATTGTATCTTTCTATTTAATAACCCATGAATGGATTTAATGTGTTGTTTATTAACATTGTTTCAGGTGTAATAATTTTTAATTACTATACATTAGTCACATAGGCTGTTTCTGGGGATCAAAGATCCCTGTTTGAAAAGACAAAAAAAGATGTAATATCTTTGAATGTTTGCATAACCATAGAGATGTGATCCTCTCTCAAAGGGGACTGACACTGGGGAAGAACAGACTGGAACATATCCTGCCTTAGTAATGTGTTCTTGTTTCAATTTTGTTTTTATAGTCACAACCTTCTCCCAATGAAATTCTAAAGCAGATGGTTGTTCCTTTTTCTTTTTTTCTTTGCAGGGTCTACTTATAGCTATCTTGCAAGAACATGGATATTTAATGTTTATGCAGTATGTACATGGGCACTGCTACCATTTGCTGTCTACATCATTTTAGTCTTCCATCTTGCTTAACAAACAGTGTCCAGACTCTTCATTTTTACAGTGTGGTTAATAGAGGTCTTCCCATCAAAAAAGTACATAATACTGCTGCTGATTTTTCTTACTGCTGTGCCCCTTAAATGTCATCAAGTTTACAAAACTGGGGATGTGAATGAGTGAGTTACTCAGTTTTAAAGAAAATAGCTTGGATCCTCTATTGTATTTAACCCCTCTGAGTAGGTTCAGAAGAAGTTTGAGTTGATTTAATCCTCTGAGACAAGAGCTTTGACAGAAGTGTGGAAATGCCACACTGCTGTATTTCTTCATAGCTGAAGCAGCTTCTTTTCCCTTAGTAAAGAGAATTCTCTTGTGCCAGCAGGTCATTATTAGTGTAGGTTTTGTGGTACAAAACTTGTATTTGCGCTCTGTTTCTTACAGATGCAAAATAAAGCATAATTTTGTCTTTCAACCAACATTGTCTGTTGGTTGACAGGAATTAAATGTATGTTGCTGAAGAGTATGGGAGGAGGAAGCCAATCCAGAAAAACCCAAATAAACCAAAACCTCCTACTCTTTCCTGGAGGTTTATTAAATGAACATGATCAAGAGCTGTGTATGACTGCAAAAACCACAATGATGATAAATGAGACACGTTGTTAAAAAGAAACCACTGATTATTGCCATGCACAGTGGATAAACTGATTTAAAAACTGATCTGGTGGGGAACTTTGTTTTCCCTGTAATTTGATACAGCCTCTTGGGTTGTTGCTGGAGCTTATAGATACCTCTGACCTTTTCCTTCTCTGCTTTTTTATTATTAATTATGCAATATTTTTTTCTAAATGCATGGTAAATCTTATTGCAATATCACAGTAACTTAGCTGAGTTCAGCAATAAAGCTTTTTGAGTTTATGTAGCCTTAATGGAAATAGTAAAAACCCCCACGTTTATGTATTTGGAGAAAAAGAAACCATAGCATTTAAATCTTGATTACATGTAGTTTTGTGTTTATTAAGCATTTACTTAAACTACATTTTTTAATGTCAGTTTGTAAAAATTACGCTGATAGATGATGACTGGTGACTGTTAAGTTCAGTTGTAGTACATGAGTTTGTTCTCCTGGAAGACCAGGGAACCTGAAAGCTTCTAAACATTGGGTTCTCTCCTTCACTGGGGACTGGGCACTCATTCCCCAGGCATTCTGGCCAACAGGACAGGTATGTCTGACATAGGAGGATGGATATGAGAAGCTGGAATAGTAGAAGTGCACGAATTGCTGCTGATACAGAAGAAAATGGGGATCCGTGGGATGCCACAAGCTCTCTTTGATCTCACTGTTAAGCCTAACAAATACATATTGGTGAACTCTGCAGTGACTATAAAGATCATCACAGAGACAAATAGAATTAGTCTTTTGAGATCTGTTTTTTTCTTCTCTCTAGATTTTTTTTTTTAAATTTCTCATTCCCTGTCAAATTCCCTCCCGTGCTATTCCACCTTATCTGCCCACTGCTAGGATTGGAAGTCTGAAGTTAGGTGGGGTTCTGGCATCTTTGCTCCTGTATCTTGTAGCAATAGTCAGAGCGAAGTTTAATCAGCTGAGGAGCTGATATGTAAGTCACTTTCACCAGCTCACATGGTGTCACTCTCCTTGCTCCTCAAATCTCAAAAATCCTAGCAAGGAAATGATTTTAAACACTGTTTTTGGTAGTATAAAGCAGTCTGAAATAAGTTGGCTTCAAAATACTGTTGAAAGATTCTTACTTATTTTTAAGGCTTTTCCCTCATCCTGACTTAGTCTATAATTTCAAAGTTCATACAAATTTCTATGGCATCAGATGTGCTGGAAATGCATTTTTAAAACTTTCTGCAACATAGAATGGAGCAATGCTGGAAGAGACTAAGCAGAAATTTTGTCAGAAGAAGGGTTTTGAACTTGGAACTGTGGTATGTTGTGACTACTTAAAATCATAATATATCTTAATATAAGATGGAATTCATTAGGATATTTTCATAGGTAATAACTCTGTAATTTCACATAAGACCAAACATGAATGCAGATGGCCAGGCTTGTACTTATTGTGTACATATATACATATATATATATTTACACACACACATATATACATATACATACACATATGTATACATATATACATGTATATGTATGTATATGTGTGTGTATATATATATATGGATATATATATGTAATATTTTGTTCATTCTGGTGATCTGGACAGCATGGCATGGTATTTAACTGCATAAACCTTACTTAAAAAATACTTTCTCTTCTATCTGAACATTGTTTGAATTTTTAGAGTGGTCATTTCTGTGATTCCCTGGCCCAGGAGTGTTCTGGGGAGGCTGGGTGGTGTTTGTGTGTGAGCTGGGAACACGCTGCGGGGGAGGCATAGGTGGGATGGAGGCACAACCTCCGCAGCCTGTGAGCACAGGGGGCTGCAGCACTCGGGGGCTGTGCAGCTGGCCAGGGGTGTGCAGCTGACCAGGGGTGTGCCGTGGCCAGGCCTGGTGCTGCAGGGAAACATCACTGATATTTTCGGGGTCCGTGCTGTCTGCCTGCCCTGGCTGTGCACTGGGAGCTCGGTGTGTCTGAGAGCAGCGCGCTCAAGGTGTGTGAATACCAAGAGTGTTGGACTGGCTGAGCGTGGGCCAGACAGTTCATTCCCATGGATTCCACCTGGCAAACACATCACACACATACAGGAGTCTGAGGGTCAGTTCCTGTTTGCTTTCACTTAGGTGTGGGGTTTATTTGATGCAGATACTGTAATGACTATTATTGTTTACGAAGAATATTCATTGCATGGAGGGCATTTTAGGGCATACTTTGAAGCAAGTTGATCACTCTTTAAAACACATAAGTCCTGGTGTATTTTTGTTGTTCTGTGTGCTTGACTCAAAATCTACTTTCTCTTTTCAGGCAGCTATAAATGGTGTTATACCACAAGAAAATGGCATTCTACAAAGGTGAGTGCACACAGGACTGGAGTTGTACACACAGAGAATGATGCTGGGTAACAGTTACATTTTTTGTTTCCTGAATCCCAAGAAGATGATGTAATTCTCTTTTTAAAGCTGTTTCTGGAGCCACAAATTCTATTCCTGGCAAAGCTGATTTAACATTCAGTTTTTCCCATACTGGTGGAGAACCAGCTCAAACATCTATTCAGACTAGTTAATTTTTGTTTTGAATTCATTGGTTGTTGGATCACTCTTTGCAAGGTTGTCTCTACTGAGTCTGGGTGTTGGCATGCTTCTGGCTAAGTATTTTCTTTTGCCTTACATTTTTAAAGCCATCCATATTCCATGCTTCCCTGTCCCTGGCCAAAAATGTTTGTACTTTCATAGGAGTTTTTTTAAAATTTTTCTTAAATTGAATTACAGGCAGAAGAAACTGTGATAGATAAAGTTGTTCCATTCTAAAAGTAGTTTTACTGATTTTTTTTTCAGCTTCTGAATTAAATTTAGGCCTGCATACTCATGCTTGGATATCTTGAAGTCACTGAAGCTTGATGAGGCAATTGAAAACAACAGAACAGGCACTGAGCTACCTGAGACAGTAAAATAGTGTTTAAGATTTTGTTCAGAGAAGTACTTAATGTACTATTTAAAAAAAAAATGATGACAAAAGGTACATAATGTAGGTAAAGTGGTGGTTTGACATCTATGTCAATACTTTCTGCTAAAGTTATCATTCAATAGAGTCAGTTTTTGATTGAGAATAAAACTTTATTTGCTCAGTAAAGTTACTAAATATATATTTACTGTAAGGTCAACTTAATGAAATTGAGATGAACTCTTGGTTGTATTGAGCACTTTTAGTAAGTCCTGACCTCAAAGCATTTATATCTGAAATACCAGAATGTTTGATTGCGTGAAAGAAGCTGGGGAGTAGTTATAGTAGTACTGCCTGATGTGGATAAAAGGCTGATCCAGTGTCCACTTACAGCTTTCTTCCACAATAATTTATACATTTTTAGAAATTATTAGATAGTCAAATGTGTTTCAAATGTTTGAGGTTTTTTTTTTCCAGTGGAAGTGGTTTAAAGGGACGCTTGGAAGACTTAGAAGCCTCATTTCTGGTGGTTTTCATTTGAGGCTGATTTTACTGATGTGAGGCTTTTTATGTTTCGTTAGAGGTTGCCAGTCAGATATGTAGGATGCCTTTTGTGGTGGAATCAAATAGGACTAATAACTGGACTTGAAATTAATTAATTTATTGAATATAAAATATATATATTTTGTATTATAATTCAGTTGTTTGTTTTATAATCCAGTCCTGAGAATTGGGATATTCATTGCTTTACTGCTGTACTTCTAGATATTTTTTGCAGTATATCCCTTATTATCTTATTTACCTCAAGTATATAGCTGTTTTTATATTTGACTTGTTTTTCACTGATTTGGTGTTGCAAAATACCAATCTATGTGCAGAATTTTAAGCTTTATTTCTTATTCTCATTTCCATCAAATGTTGGCCCAGTGATGTGGAGAGCTGGTCATTGCCAAGGTGCAGTTTTTGTGTGGTCATAATCCTTCTTCTCAAGATAATTCTGGTATTAAATACAGAATGAATTTTAGACTGAAAACTTGCATAAATGCTTGTTTGCCTTTTATGCTGATTTTCTATAGCACTTCTGAGGCCTGAAATGTTAATATTGCTGATCTGAAAGTTATGTTCTAATTATTAATAAAGAGGATATTCAGATATGACAGTAGTTATTCAACAGGTATGTGCTGTGGACCGTAAGAAGTGAATAATTTCACTTTGCCAACTTTTATTTGAGTTTATCAAGCTGTTCTGTTTAAATGCTCTTACCTGCATGTCTTTCAGTGAGTTTGGTGGAGAGACTTTACATGGACCAGCCTATGGCCCCACAAGTCATTCTACAGCAACTTCTTCAGCTCCTTCCTCATCCTCAGCATTTCGCCATGTAGTGCCATCTAGACAAATAGTGGAAAGACAACCTCGAATGCTCGACTTCAGGGTTGAGTACAGAGACAGAAATGTGGATGTAGTACTTGAAGACAGCTCCACAGTTGGTAAGGATTGTAAAAGTGACAGGAAAACTGCTATTGTAAAAAAACAAAAACAAACTAAAAAGATTCAACCCTAAAAATCCAAATCTTAAAAGCAAAGTGAAAGAGAACCCCTCAAAACGAAAAAAAATACCCCCCAAAATGCAGCCACCACTGCTACTAACCATTTTCAAATCTCTTTGCAGCTTTAAAAAAGCAAAATTTCACTAATCCATTGTAAAGGTTAGTGATCTATCAAATATTTATTTTGAAATGTAGTTTTCTTATGAACTTGCTTCAGAAACCAAATGGAGATTAATGATTAAGTTGAGGCATGAAAATGTAATTTGGGGCAGGATTAGTATAGGTGCAGTCTATTAATAAGCAGATGATCTTGGCATTTCCTCTTCAAATCTGTATGGCATCTCTTTCTGCATAGGATCAGTGACAAGGTTAAAGGAATTCTTCCTGCTGTGAAGAATGTCATTACATTCTTCTTTGCTCAATTTTTATTTGACTCTCTTGTTCAAATTAAAGTTTCTTTTGTCAGTTCTATTGTCTTTATCCTAAAACTGTTTTTGTAACAGTATGTTAGAAGTATGCCATTGTTAGTGTTACTTTTGACATTCCCCAAACTGTGAGATAATTTACTTTTGCTAAGGAAGAAGGAAGATTTTTGGGGTTTTTTTTTGCTTTTAGTGAGGAGCTTATGCAGATCCATGTAAGGAACTACAGGAAGAAATAGTTGATCAAAACAATTTTCCATGCTGCAGCCTTTTGTCTGGGGTGAAATTTTGAAACTGAAGCTTTTGATCCTTATTTGTCTTTTTAGCAATCGATTTTGTGTTGGCTGGTGCCACCTAGTGATGATTGGGTTGAATTCTTGATGAGTGTTCCATTTTTTCCATTGCACTGCTGCATCTGTGGAAATTAGACATAAAAATCTGATCAAATCAGGATTTTGCAGCCATACTATTATGCTTTTTCTTTTCTTATTAACTTCTTAATGACTTTCACCTGAAAGCTGTATGGCAGGAGGCAGTTCATGTAGAACTTTTATCTCTATCTTGGGATATAGAGATTGAGGGCAGCCTTGTGTTTCAAACCTTTTAGTTCAAAGTCCTGAGAGAAATGAGCAGGACAAATAGTGTAATTTCAACTGTGGACTTGAGGAAAGAATATTTTTTGCTTTTTTGGTGATCTGCTTGTCAGGATCTATGGAGGGCAAAGGGGCCTAGGGGAGCTGGTTGATCTTCAAGCCTCTTCAAAGCACAGGAACAGTTCCTTCCAACATCCAGAAGGAACAGGCATGGCAGAAAGCCAGCACAGAAGAACAAAGAATTTCCAGCTGAGCTAAATGCAAAAAGAAAATACACCAAAGGTGGAAAGTAGTGATGGGCTACCCAGGAGTAACAGGGATAACAGAGGTGTTGCCTGTGTGTGCAGGTTTGCAGTTAGGAAGCTGAGGTGAAGCTGAAATCACTGAGGGATTAGAAGGGTTTCTGTAAGTCTATCAGCATGAAAAGGAAGGCTAAATGTGAACCTACTGTGAACCTGCTGTGATTGTTGAACTTGGTCTGTGGGAAAATTATGATCTTTCTGGAAGCACTTTTTGAGCATGGGAGAGAAAAGAAGGTGATTTGAAACAGCCAGCATGGATTTGCTGAAGGCTGATTGTGCCTAATCAGTCAGCATTATTTGCCTTTTGTGATTTGATGACTGGCTCTGTGGCTGAGGGGACAACGGTGGATGTCACTGTGGCTTCAGTAAGGCCTTTGAGGGACAACTGTGGATGTCACTGTGGCTTCAGTAAGGCCTTTGAGGTACTCTGCTGCTGTATTCATATTGTTATGGACTGGATAAAAAAACTGATCAAAGTCAATCTTAATCTGATCAGAGAAAGGGGCTGATATTCTGGAGGACAAGGCTTCTATTTAGGGGGTCCTGGACAGCCTGGAGAAATGGGCTGACAGGAGCCTTGTGGAGTTCCAAGAAAACAAGAGTTGAAGTCCTGCATCTGGGGTAGCATAACTCCATGTGTCCCCATCTGATTCCTGGCTGTGGGCTGATGGACTAGGAAGCAACTGAATAATGAATGGGGGATCTAAGGTGCATCAGCAGTGAACTCTGGCAGTGAGGAAGGCCAGCCATGTCCCAGGCTCTGTTGGCAAGAGTGTAGCCAGTGGATCCAGGGAAATAATTACTACCCTCTATTCAGCACTTGCAAAGCTGCATCTGGAGCACTGCATGAGGTTTTGAGGTCCCCAGTACAAGAAAGATCTTGCTAATCTGTAGTAAGTACAGTCAGGGCTTTGGAGCACTGGCTAATAGGAGGAGAGGCACAGAGAAGTGGGTTTGTTCAGCCTGGGCAGAAGCTGAGAGGTCCAAACCTGACTTCTGTCTCCAGCTGCCTGCTGGAGGACACAGAGGGGATGGAGCCAGACTCCTCTTGGAGGCTCATGTTAATGAGAGGCAACAGACACAATTTGTGCCATCAAAAATTTTTGTTAGATAAAAGAATTTCTGTTGTGGTGAGGGTGGTGAAGTACTGGAACAGGTTGGCCAGAAAAGTTGTCCAGCTTCCATCCTTAGATGTGTTCGAGAGTCAGCTGGACAAATCTGTGCCTGAACTGGTTTAATTAGACCTTTGAGTTGGCCTTGGACCAGATGAACTCCTGAGGTAGCTTCCAGCCTGAATTGTTTGATGATTGTAATAGAACTACAGGGAGAGGAGAGCCTAGAAATGTACAAAACACTGAAAAAGCTCTCAGGGCAGTCTGTGTTAATGTTTCAGTCCTTTAGGTCAGGACTATTGGTGATGGAATTTGGTATAAAAAATATGCATTCTTTGTTGCTGGCAAAGTCTGGTGCTCCAGATAACATACAGCTGCAAATGTGTGTCTAACATATGCAGAATTATCCAAATATGTGTCCAAATCACCAAATTCTCATGTGATTCTCCAATCATTCATGCTTTGTGATTTTTTTCTTTTAATTTAAACTTCACTTGCCCTTTACTGTTAGCAGTGGGTGTTACAAGAGTAACTAGGCTAAAAATGATTTTCATAGTAAATTTTTCCTTGGTCTTGTTTTTTAGTTATAACTCAGTACTATTTTAAATGAAGCAGTAAGTGTGTGTATTTTATATATTTTCTTTATTTTTCTCTTTAGGAGATATCAAACATATTTTAGAAAATGAACTTCAGATTCCTGCATCTAAAATGCTGTTAAAAGGGTGGAAGACTGGAGATGTAGATGATAGTGTAAGTTTTCAATTGTGTTTTCAGTTAACTGAATTCAGAGTTTCAAACTGAGCATCTGTGGGTGGGGATTACAATGCAAGAATTGTGAGTTTCCAACAGTGTCAGATGTCTTGGGTGGCACAAAGAACTCTTAATCTAAAACATTACAAAAAAAAAATCAGGGCAAATCACTTCAGTTTGTGTTGTTTTTATGTATAATGTGGCCCACCTACAAAAAGGATGATTTGAAGTAAGTTATCTTGAAACAAAATATTTCGTGATGTTGTAAATAGGTATCAACAATTAAAAAAAAATAAAATAGTATGTCAGAATTGGTGAATGTTTTGTGTTTATAATGGTTTTTCTCCCCTCAGACTGTTTTAAAAAGTCTACACTTGCCAAAAAATAATAGTCTTTACGTTCTAACACCTGACCTGCCTCCTCCTTCTTCGAGTCATTCTGGGTAAGTCTTTTGGCCATAAATTCTATTTGTATGATTTGGTTTTTGTGGTTTTTATGAAGCCATGTGTGTTTTCAGGAATCTGCAGTCAGTAAATACAGAGTGTTTTCACTGGTCAAGTGAGTGTTGGGATGAACTACATCAGCACCTTGTTGTTGAAAAGAAGGTTGTTGGGGTTTTTAAAACCGTGGTGTGGTACATGAACCTCTTGGGAACATAGAGAATTTTACACCTCCCAGATATGATGACTTTAATTTAACAGAAGTCAAGTCCCTGTGGAAACAAGAGCTTGCCTTGCATAAGTTGCTGCATTATGGTGGTTTGTTTAATATCTCTTACAAGTCTTACAAGTCTGTGTAAATCATTCCCAGCAGATCAGAATTTTTTTTCTGGAATGTCTGTTACATTATTTTATCTTATCTTCTTGGTCTTTTCAAATGTATGTAGATAGGCTAAGTAATTAATTTCCTTTACCTGAGCAGGGTATCTTTTATTACTGTTGGAACACTCAAGAAGTACAAAGTGAGTGTTCATATGTCACAGAATCATCAAGATTGGAAGAGACCTTCAAGTTTATCTAATCTGACCATCTAACCCTGCACCACCATAATGAGCCTTGAAACATAACCCCAAGTGCCACATCGAGATGGCTCTTGAACATTTCCAGACATGGAGACTCCACCAAACTCCGTGGGCAATTTATTCCAATGCGCAGCCATTCTGAAAAAAAGAATTTCTAATACCTAATCTGAAGCTCCGCTGGTGCAAGTTAAGGCCATTTCCTCTCCTGCTTTCACCTGAGACATGGCAGAGGAGACAGACACCCACATCACTACACCTTCCTTTCAGGTAGTTGTAGAGAGCAGTAAGCTCCCCCCTGAGCCTCTTTTTCTCCAGACTCTCACCTCCCTCATCTGCTCCTCATCAGACTTGTGCTCCACACCCTTCCCCAGCTCCACTGCCCTTCTCTGGACACGTTCCAGC
>JAOXXN010000120.1:8467905-8485912 GCA_026770055.1 Myrmophylax atrothorax
TTAAATGCAGATATTTGATCTAATTGTAGTCAACTAATAACATTTGTAGGCAAATTAAACATCTGTAAACATGAAGCCAAAGTTTTAGAAATGGACATTGTATTCAAAATCAGTCTTCTTAATACACTTATGTGGACCTAAAAAGAAAATAAGCTTCAGCTTACTGTCAGTGAGAAGTTTCCTTTAGATACTGTTATATTGTACATTCTATCATAGTCTTAATGGCTGAAAACACGATACTAGGGCGTGGTATATTTTGGCACAAATAATTTGGGGTGATCTACACCCCAGATTGGGGTGATTTGGAGGAAATGAGTCTGGGAGGGACTGACACCTCTGGCTGTGCAGCTGAGGGTTCAAATCAACCCCATCCCCAGAGGAGTCTTGGTACCAACACTGGCACCAACCCCAGCGGATGTGCCATCCATTCCTCCCCTCCTTTCCTTTCTAGTGACATGGTCCAAGTCTCACAACTGTCAGACCATGTGAGATTTTGATGTAGGAGCTCAAAGGACTAGATCAATAGACCACTAAATTCCTGTGTAAGCAGAAGTAATATTCCTTATTATGTTATTTTTCTATAAGAAGAAAGAAGAAGAAAACGTGAACAATTAACCATGCACTTTATTTGATAACATTTTCAAACCCAATTTTTCTTCAGTTTTTTGCAGTTTTATTTTTTTTTTGCCAGCTTAATTTTCAGCCTCTTCTTTCACTCTGCTTGTCTATGAATATGTACTGAGAAATTGCTTGTTAACAACATTCAGCTTGTGTTGCTTAGAAATCCCAAAAGCAGAGGTGTCAAAATTGTTAGTTACTTCAAAAATTAAGGCTTTTAACTTTTAGGCACATCATTTAAATTAACTTTGTTTGAAGAGTATTTTTTTTCCTTTCCTAAATGCTTCCTGCTGTCACAAGTGGAAAACCTGTCCTATGAGCTTTTTATTAGCCTGCTGTATTTTGGGTAGCACTGAGGTGTCTGTCTCATGCATAACTGGAGAGACTGAGGGTTTGACTGGACTGAGCTCTTTCCTTCTATGTTTCCATCAATTACAGAATGAAAACATGAGTCATGTTATCAGTTGGCATCGACAGATTTTTCAGAGTCAAAATTAGCTATAACAGAGCCTTGTGTGAGTCTGTGTGGAATCCAGAGTCATTCACATATGCTGTGATTAATGTTTTCAGAGCAATTAAATATGTCATTTGCCTCCAGTATTTGCTGAAAACAAATAAAAAATCAGAATCTGAAAAAGCACAGCAGGATGTTTTAGTAGCTACTGAACATTTGCCAAAAGAAAATATGGTTATGGAGATGTGAAACTTAAATCAGAATTACCTTTGAAAACAGGCATACAACTTTTCAGAACCCCTTTTTTTTCTTTCTTTTGAAGGACAACTAAGTATTTAAATATTTTTTAGGCCTTTTCTTAAAAGATTTTGTGATGAGTGCAGAAAACTTCACGTTCAGCATAGATGACTTCAATTACATTTGTAATATCTCTTGTGCACGGGATCATACTTAGCATTGACAATGAGTTATATGTATTTTTCATATTACAAAACCACAAAAGACAAGAAATGGAACTTGTAGTTTGTGGTTATTAAGCTGTCACAGAAGCCAAACTAAGTGAAGATATTTTAGTAAGGTAAAGTTCCTTGAGATGTTCAAGCTAATGGTGCATTTCTTCCTAAAGCATCCAGTGGGTGTTGTATGAGTTCCTTGCATCAGAGCAGAAAAAATGCAGATCAGAAATTGGAGTAGGAGTTAAAACTACCAAATTAAGCCTCAAATAATTTAGGGGTCTTCTTGTATTGTAAGATACAGCTGTGCTGACCTGCATTCAGAATTTCTACTGTATTGCTAAGAGGAATGGCCTGCTGGAGTGTCATGGAATTGGGAAGATGTCGAGAAAAATGTCACTGTCTGTCATTCTTTTAAGTGTGTGTGATAACAAAAAAAAAGAATAAGACCAATTTAATTTCATATGCCATTGAACAGGTCCAGTCTGCATAAAATATTGTTTAGTATCAATAGCTCTGGTACAACGTTGCTGCAGTTTTGTAGCCTGTGGAAGAGTGTACACAGCCATGATTGCTGTGGCTGTGACTTAAGACCTGCTTGCTATTTTGAAAAGTAGATAGCTGCATAATTTTGTACCTAATTAAATAAACAGGATGCCTTTTTTAACATCCACATGTTTTATTCCCAGGAAAATCACCAAAACTCCCAAGTCTGTGACAGGATAAACATGTAGTTGGTCTGTTTAAACTGTATCTTAAGATTTTTTATTATTATTTCTTATGATTGAAACCTCTGTAATGTACATTTATAGCAATATGAGCAGAACTAACTTTTCTAAATGTTCAATACCCACACAAGAATTTTGGTGGGGTTACTTTTCAAGTTCTAATTAGCTGGATTTATGTGCTTTGAATGAAACTAGGTGAAAGAATTTCCATTTGGTTTCTGCTTCAGGTAACCCTGGGGAAGCGAGAGTGTGGTTTGCCTTGTTCTACTTACCATCAGTTCTTCATGTGCATCATAGCTTGGTATTTTGTCTGGTTATCAATATGCTGACAAGCCTGGTATTAATGGCATTACGAGTGCTAAATACACCCGATGTTTGTGGAGATAATGTGACTCTCTTGAATTTGAGAATACTTAACATTAGAAGAGCTTTAAGGGCTTATTAAGGAAGGAGTTCAGGAATGGCCTTTGGTCATTCTCAGCATGCTTCCTTGCATTTAAGAGTGAAAAGAGAGATGATAATGTTGTGCCTGGGCTTGTCTGTGTAGAGTTTAGGGTACCCTGGGGTTTTTGCATCTAACTGTAAAACAAGCTATAACATGCTTATCCCTGATTTTCTTGTTTTTCTTTCAACCATTTCAGGGCCCTGCAGGAGTCATTAAATCAAAACTTCATGCTGATTGTCACCCATCGAGAAGTCCAGCGGGAGTACAACCTCAACTTCTCAGGAAGCAGTACCATTCAGGAGGTGAGTGCTGTTTCACAGCTGAAGAATAAATGTAGCTCATTACAGCTAATGCCAGCTCTGTTAAAAGAGCTTTGCATGGTCTTGATGGATATTCCTTCATTTTATTAGTCTCTCTCTCTTTTTTTTTTAACCAACTGGATCATCAAGATTGCTGTAATTTGGTCAGAAGAAAGGTTTTCTTTTAAGTTACACAGAAAGGATGTTTCTTTTTGCATCGTAGTAGCAAAATACACAAACAGTGTTTATTGAGTTATTCAAATTGCTTTTTATCTTTAAGCCCTTTGAAGCTCCCTCTGCCTTCCCTTGGTTTAACCAGCTGCATCTCCATTTTTTAGGCACCTCAACCATTACTGGTTGCAGTTGGAGAGCTGTAAGTCTTGCTGGCTTGGGAGCCAAGTGGTTTTGTGTATGATGGACCTTGCTGCCATTCTGTGGAATGGCCAGCAAGGGGTGATATTGGAGAGAACTTCGTCAGAATTAAGTCCTGTAGGAACAAATATCTCTAATATAACTCTGGACTCTGAATTTAGAACAAGCAGTGCCTTGCATTTTTTTAAAACTCCTTTCTAAAACAAAGATTGTTGTCAAGTGCTCCATGGTATGTCTGCTGTCAGATGTTTTGGATGTTATTTTCCATATAACCCACTGCCTTCTGGAAACATGACAAACAACCTAGAAATGTGAATCTTCAAAATTCACATTACAAAACATTAAGATTAAATGTTTGCTTTTTCATATTAAATGTATGTTTGCTATTATTGGTCTGACACTTCTCTCAGTCTTCGGGGGTTGAACAGATTTTATTGAAGTTTTTCGTGTCACATGCTGACATTGTAGATAGAACTAATTTAAGTTCTGTAATGTTAGCTATAGGAGCAATGCCACAATGAAAAATGATCATTAACTGTTTTCTTTGTGAATATTGTTATTCTTAAGATTTAAATTCTGATCTTTCACCTGCGTGAAAGCCTGTTTTATCCTTTTTATTTTTAAACGTACTATAGTAATTTCTGTTTTGTTTTTTTGGGGTAATATAAATAAGAAAAATTACATCAGTTTGATTTTTGAGGGGCCGAGCTCTGACTCTTTACAGCTAAAAAGAATTTGAGTGTTTATAGGAATAAATGATCAAAATATGTGGCTTTAATTTTAAAATGGTGAGATTCTAAAAGGAAACACATATATACATATTGTCTGTCTGTTTTTTATCTATGCTCTATTAATTACTTCTTTTCTGGTGTGTCTTAAGTGGCTTAAAGGAGACAGAAAGGTGTGACAGGAGAATCTCAGCTGCCTTTACATGCACTGAAGTTTTCTTGTTTGTTGTTAATGGCAGGTTCCAGTCAGCGTGTTAACAATATGAAGTCAACATAATTTAAAAGTCAGTTATGATTTTCCCCACTAAACAACTGAAATAAAAACCCTTATCACCCCATAACCAGCACCAGCAGCAAAGCTTTCCTTGCCTTTCTTGTATCTAAGTATTACCTCCAGGAGAGTGTGTAAAGTTATGAAGACCATTTCAGAGGCTGAAACGAAAAGAGCTCTCTGGCCCTTCTTGTGCAGCTGATGCTGAACAGGTGAATATTTGTGTCTGTGCAAAGTCCTGGAGATCCCTGGGGATTTGCTGAGGTAAAAGGGTTGCTGAACATTCGTCTAATTATACAAAACAAGCACTGTTTTGTATGTTACCTCCCTAATGGCTTCTTAATTTAATTTTTCTTTCCTTTTAGCATAGAGTGATCATTGTAACAAATGATTGATGAATCAGTCTGGTTAGTCCTGGTGATTTGGAGGAATCAGTGGTCTCTTTCCTTCTCTCCTTTGTCTCCATCATCTCCAGGGACTGTTAGATTTTTTTTTTCCTTCGCTCTTGTTCGCACTTCAACAAATTAATAGTTTACTTTCCTTCTGGTGTATTTTTGTAATGGTAGAGGAGCTCGGTGTCAGATGCAGTTGCCAACCACAAGAGGGCAGGAAGGACTATTCAATTATTCTCTAAAAATGCTGCTCAGTGTTTTCAAATTAGCTTCTGGTATATTAACAAAAAGGAGTATAATGGCCAAGTTATTGTTTGATTTACAGATAATTGGCATATTGCAGGGAGGAGACTTAATTTCACCCTTTTAAATTAAACAGGGAGATTTAAAAAGACATAAAATATTCATTAATGTTCAGTGATTATAAAGCAGTGGCATATATTTATTCTACCTTTATTACTGTTTCGATGGGAAAATACTGCAAATATTTCAGAAATCGACTTGGCCATACTGACAAGTTGAAATGTTTAAGCAGTGTTAATGCAATCTACTCACACGCTATATCCTATGCAGAAAGATTCAAAATGACTACATCAATTATTAAAAGAAATATTTAAAATTCTAGAGATGTTCTGCTTCTTGCCACAGTTGGGTGCAACTGTCTCTCCAGGGTTAGTTGTTCAGTTTGTTGTTATTGTTAGGACTGCCAGTTTTAAGGAATAGATATTTTTTTGAAGTGTCTCAAAAAAACCCCAAACTCACACCAAAAACTCAACCCCAGCACCCTTTCAAAACTCATAAATATTTTGCAATGGATTAAATGCAAAATCCAGCAAGCTCTCAGCTGTGCTTTTCTAAACTACTGTTTCTTCAGTTCTCTGTTGTCTTTTTTATTGTTTAGAATGCATGTTTAGTAGTAAATGATTTTTTGATGAGTTTTTTTTCAAAGAAATCATGGGGTTTTATGGGGAAACAATGTGACAAAAAATTCTCTGAAAGAAGCCTGAAGCTGTAGTGCTCATGTCTGCATCCACAATTGTGTGCATAATAATTTAATAGTTGGGTTTTGGATGGTACTTGACAATGCCTTTGGTTTTTTTTACCATGCCTTTTCTAAATTTGTAACCGTTTACATATTAATTTTTAATTTTTCAGCTTAATATAATTTACATTCAGTTACATTGTTGTGGGATTATGAGCTTATACTGAATCTTTGGAAATGAAATCAAAAATGAAACAGAACTTGTAAAAAATTCTGGATATTCGATTTTTAAAGTTTTTTTTTTTGAGTTGAGCAGGGTAGTAGTTAACTTGGAAAGTTAATGATAACATGGTGGTCTAAATTGCAAATTAATCTGTGTCACAGGTTTCTGACATCTGTTCTTTCTTGTAAAATTGCAGTATTAAATTAATTCTGGGCAGATACTGTTCTGGGAAATATCATGGTTACTTTTTTCCATGATCTGCATTTTAAAGTGGATTTTAGTGCATTTTGTGCCAGTTTGGAGTCTGTAAGTGAATACATTTCTCATGTATTAGATGGTTAAATAAGGACAATTCTAACAAATTGAACTCCTAATTGAGGACTGAAAGGAGTTTTCTGTCAAAAACTTGCTCTTTATTCTGCTAAGATAATTTGTAGCTGCTGTCTGTAATTGGAGAGAGTTTTTAACTTTAGATTTGAGAAGCTGTGTGCTAAATTATTACAAGGCATTGCCACATTCAAGACTACTTATGTTCTATCTATTCTTCCCAACTTGTTCTCATTTAGAATTGAATATTTCTACTACTTTTCATTTTTGCAAGTTGTAGTTACATTATCTGACAGAAATGGAGGACAGCCCTTTTCAGAGAGGGCAATATTTAAATGTTTCAGGGAAAGCAAGTTTATATTCTGATCCTGGAGCAGACAAACTAATTTGTGGAAAACTTGAAGGGTTTGAGTTCTCGTCACAATAGTGTGCTCCACACTTCTTGTTTTAGTCAGTGCCAAGGGAAAAAAAATCAAACATTGTTAACAAACTGGATGGCTCCCTTAAAAACAAGGAGTTTACATTTGTCTATTTTACTTTTGATGTAGACTTTGAAGCCTTTTTGTAATTCCTGTGTGCAGGATTACAGAAATGTCCAGTGTACACAAGTTAAATATGCAGAACCCTCAGTCCTCTCCGAGATCGGTGATTTTATTTTGTAACTGCTGGAGATTCCAGTTGAGAATACTGTGTAGAGCATGTACTGGGCATTATAATTCTCAGTAAAACATAAAATCTGTGCAAACAATGCAAAGAAGGTGGGTCCTTCAGTACTGGCTGTCTCTGCAGAGCTGCCTCTGCTCTTTATTCTGCTCCTTCAGCCAATACCCAAACAGGGGCTGCCTGCTCAGCATCCCTGTCACCTGTGCTAGGTAATAGATTTGTTCTCTGTTCCCTACAGACTTACTGACTGAGGTGGAATATGGAAAGCAATGTATCCAATAGCACTCCAGGCAGGAGGAGGAACGATTTGTGCACACAACTGCCTGGGCTGAGATAAACTGTAAATTCTGTGTTGACAGACTCTATTGACAGTTTGAGATCCTTTGTGACGAATTTTTTTAAAACTTTTTTGATAAGTGGATAAATGTTAAACAAGATGCAATCCCACCATTTATGAACATGCAGGCAAAAGCCTTATTTAAAAGGCTGAAATAAATGCAATATAAAAATGCAGGTGAGCAGATGAATTACCTACAGCATGCAGAAAAATAATCCAGCTAAAGGTCTTGTACCTCTTTCAGATTTGGTATCTGAACAAAATATTTTCAAGCTAATTGTTGTTGAATGAGATCATTCAAAGTAAAGGTCAGACACTGACATAGGGACGTGAAATGTATATATAAATAATGTTACTCCTTTTAATGTTGTAGCAAAGTAATTACAGTAAAATACATTTGTCACAATATGGACAGATCCAAATATGATACATACATTAATAATTTCAGAAACAGTTGTTTTATATTATGATACTTTTTACTTGCTTTAAAATTGTTGAAAACTATTCTTATTGTAATATAAATCAGTAACTATCACTTTTTGGTATTTAATAAGGGGTGCACAATTGTTCTATTGTTCAAATATTCTTGGTATCACAGAAACTGGTAGAATACATTGCATTACTGATTGTCTTCAAGAGCAGTATAATGATTTTGTGAAATTTGAACATTTTCTTTGTTTTTTAAAGAAATCTGTCATGTTAAAATTATATTCAATTTATAACGAGTCATAACAACAGTATACATAATTTAAACATCTATCACTGTGACAGCCTCAGTGTTCTGCAGAGCACCAGCCTGCAAGCCAGGCTTTGACTTTCTGAACAAGGAGAGAAAAATCTATTTTTAAAAAGCTAAATCAACTTCTTGATTTGCTTTTTGCCTTTCTATTATAGAAAACCAGCACACTGCTGAAGTAAAATGTGTTTGCTGAAAGAAATCCTTGATAAACTTTTTGTAAGTGGTCATGTGTTGGGAACTATATGAAAAGGAAGTTCCTTGGGAAATAAAGAGAAAATACCTTTTATGTACCTGTTCAAAAGTGATAGCTTTATTAGGCACTTAAAATATCTTAATACCTGACTGTAGAGCTGTGTTTCGAAGATAACGTATTGAAAATGGTATATAACTATTATTCTTTTCATGCAACAGAAACAGCAAGAAGAGATAAAGAAAGGGCACCTACTTCTCACTTAATTATGCAACTTAATATATTCCTGACAGAATATGTTTCATAACCTGTAATTTGGTTTTGGTGCGTTTGGACGTGCATATCATTAAAGAAACGATCTTCAGTTATCAAAAACCAGTAAACATGGACATTTTTATATGCAAGAAAAGGCAGAGAGTAAATAATTGCACTGGTGACCAATACTGTAATAATCCTGTTTTACAATATGCACTTGACAGGTTGTAATAGTGCTAATTGAAGAGACTAATTCACACTTGCTTCATTCTATTCAAAGGCAAAATCAGCAGCTTGTTTTGCTTTTGACCAGATGGTCCTGATGAACACCTACTGTGCACTTTAAGTGCTTTACTAGAATTACAAAGGCTGGGGGCTGCATCCGACTCAAAATGATTTGAGAAGAGAAAAAAACCTCACTGCTCAATGGATTTGGTGCAACTAAATTAATTCTAGTGGACCCATTACACATTGAGCCCCCTTTTCAAAGTGCTGAGCCTCCTCGTTTGTTCTGTAGCAATGAGAAAGTGAAAGGCAGATTACTGCAAACAGAAATAAAAAAAAAGTGCTGTGAAAAGGAGAAAAGAGGCCTTGAAGCCTTTTCATATCATTTGGGTTTTTCAAGTGCGTTATTTTTGGGGAGGGTGGATGTATGAAAAGCCAATTGGAGGTTTTTTTGTTTTAAAGTGCGCTATTTAAGTACTATGAATATAAAAGCAAGAGCAACAGTTGACTGAGTTTACTGTGGTAAAGCTTTGTGTCCAAGGATGAATCAACTTCATTATAGTCAATGCTTTGTATTTTCATGTGAATGTAGGGTTAGTTTCACAAGACTGTGTCTGTTTAGGATAATTATAATTTAATATTTTCCTTTCATAAAGTTATCACTGTAGTTTATCTAAAATTTGCTGAAAGCAAGGTTTGTTCCTTGAATAAATTTAGAAGCACCCAGAGTTTAAAACTGCAAAGGAAGCTGTTTGATTTGCAAGGGAAGGCGAGGCAGGTTCCAATAGCGTCGAAGCACAGATTATTATGACTAATTAGAAGTCACACATCTGTTAGCTTCCAGTTTGTCAGCTTGGAGTTTAGTGTGTATGTTTTTATCTTTCTTCCTTTCCCTCCTTCTCTGTCTCTTTACGCTCTGTCCGTAGGTGTAGTTGGATTGGAGAGAAACTCTCAAAGGATGAGGATCAATTTATTTGGATTTGAAAATAATGAGGAGTCATTGTTATAATTTTGGTTATGGCTTCAGCTCTGTAAATGCTCAGTCATGTGAGTTGTCCTTATTTTAGAAGTAATCACGTTGAATTGAATGGCTTTGCTCATGTAATTTAAGGATGCTAAGGATTTTGGGGATCAAGACCTAATTTAAAATCCTGAATTTTTAAAAAACTGCAATTAAAACCGTCGCTTGCTATTCTGATTTTGAATATTTGCTCTGTTTTACTTTTCAGGTGGTGAATTTTCATGCAAGGCTTCTATCATAATGCTAGCTATTAAAAAGGTGTTAGCATGAAATGACAAGAAAACCTAAGCAGCTTTATGAACATATTAAACAGCTCTGTCCCTAGTTCCTGTGCTATTTAAAGTGGGAAAGCAGTACTCTGTAGCTAAATCATAGCACAGTTATCTGTGTAAATTATACTTAGTTGAATAACAAACGAAAAATTAAAGTTAGCATTTTTTGCAATTAAAAAAAATTAATTTACAGCTTGTAAATTAAAGTGGTTTAGAACATGGTTTAACCTTTCTATCCTGTGTTAACTATAATATGATCACTTCTATTATTGCATGATATACACTTATATTAAAAAAACCAATCGTTGAATTGCTGATTTGTTTTCAAACAATGAAATTTGTATTTGTGCAAATTATAGTAGGCACAGTGTTCTCTCATGTTTTCTCATCAAACAACCCAATTATACTTATAAATAGTGAGGTGCTAATGAACTGTTGTTCTGGAAAAGTTGATTTTTTTTTTTTAACTTGAGTAAGAAAGGAAACACTTCACAATTTTAGTGTTTGCTTGGTGAGAAAATATTTGAAAATATTGTACTTATGTAAATCATGTTGGTGCTATCACTTCTAAATACACAACAGAAGCTAATCTAAAATCCCCACCAGTTCATAGGGAGTGTAACTAGATTCTTGACATTGTAAATTGCTCACTTAATTGGGAACTGAGGGTTTACTTACATTCAGTGAGTTACACAAGTTGTTTCCCAAGAGTTTATATTTCAGCTCGAAGTTTATCACTGCATTCACTTATTAGGAAGAGGTGATTTTTTGCACAGTTGTAGTGATTAGGATATTTAAGGTATTAGTTGTGGAGTTACAGCCCCCAAATGCTCAGCAGTGTCTTGGAACAGCAGTGTAAGGATAGTGCTGCTCTGCCTTGCTGTGAAATTACTGTGCAAACAAAACACTCACTTGCTGTTTCTGCTGTGAATTAATAATGCTGGTTTCTGTCCCATCCACAACATCTCAGTGCCTGCAGTAAACCTGTTTCTGGGGTTTTCCAGTTACGTTCCTCTGTCTGTGTAAAGCATGAACTTGGAAAGTTATTCTTTTGTTTTTGTACCAAGAATTGCGGGCATAAATTAAAGAGCCTTGCACTCATTTAAAGGATAAAATGGCCTCATAATCACCCTGAAGAAATCCCTGTTACTGTTTTTAAAAAGGGTTATAGCAGCTCTCAGCAAATATTTGCAATAAGTGGCAAAATTTATGCCTTGCTTTGTGGTAGTTGCGTGACCAGACAGTGGGGTGTAGGATTGTTTTAAGGTTTTTACAGCTGCAGGGAAAAAGCATCTGTTCCTAGAAAAGCCTTCATTGTTTAATTTTGACACTGACTTTTCCATGCTGCTTGTACCAGTCTCTGGATTAGGTGCCACTAAGATAAAATTTGTTTTAAGTTGCTCCCGAATGCAGCTGTCACTATACACAGCCTTGCAGCTTAGGCAAAGGAGACATAATCAAAACAAGCATTTTTGTACAGGGTCATTTGTTAGACTGAGAAACCCAGAGCAGGAATTTTGACAATATTGTATCTTGTGAGTAGCTCAGCTATTAGATTTTGTGTTTGTTTAATAATTCTGGTGATCACTAACATATATGGCTGCCTCAGAAACAATGGGATTTTTTTAACTGCACTGCTTTTCTTTACATATACTTTATATTAAATTTATTTTGATTGAGCAGTTACTGTGATATTCAATTACATACACTCCATATATGTGTATTTGTATCTGTATATCTCTCTACAGAGAAATGGAATGATTTACAAAAATCAGGGAAAATTGACATTTTTGAAAGGGCTTCCACTTCTTTCCTTCAAAGTTTCCAGTGAATTAAAAATGAAAGAGCACTTCATTTTATGTATCCCAGTGTTGTGTTAATTTCTACCCAGCTGGTCTAAACTGATTGATACAAAGCCAAATTTGTGACCGCCTGCATTACAAAGTCTGCAATTTGCTAATGAATTATGATAATAATCTTTCATCACACATGAAAGATTTAGACAAACAATTTACTAACTATATAGTTTGATCACAATTTTTGGGTTTGTACCAAGCCTCAAATCTACTTTATTTTTCCCTGCCTAGACTAGCAGACCAAAGTGAACCTACTCTTACCTTGTTCTGAAAGCAGCAGTGCTGGAAGTTCCATGGGGATGGTGGTGGACAGCAGGAACCATACAGGCTTGCAGTGTAAATATCCATATTTAATGTATATACAAATAAAATCGCCCAGTGTCCAACTGGAGGAGCATCACAGTAGGCTTTACACAGGAAGCTGATAAAGACTTCATTCTAATGTTGTGGGGGCATGGAAGTAAATGAAAACAGGGTATGGATGTTTCTCAAGTTAGACCTTCTCCAGGAATGGTGGAGGAAAACTAATTAAACATATCTAGACAAAGCCGTAGGAGCAAACTGTGTTTAAAAGGAATGGAAAGGAAAATCAAATCCTGCAGAAGGGGAGCAGCTGCCACAAGATCCTGTGAAGTTTGTGGTTACCTGCGTGTCATGTCAGCAAAAAGCTGATCTTGGTCACTCAAAGGACCTCCTGAGGACAATGTTCACAGTAGGACATGAGCACAGTATAAGCAAATGTCTTCCTATATGAAATCTGCTCATTTTTGGTCATCTCAAACAGCAGATCATCCACTTCTAACTAAAGGTTACTTGCCAGTTCTGCAGCACTTGCTTCAGTACAGAGCCAAAAGGTGAGGAGAGTGCCCTCTGACTTTTCCTCTGTTTTCCATATAGCCTTGAACATTTTTCTGCTCCTCTTGAGCTCAGTAGAGTGGATTTAAGTAGACAACATTTTGATGTCCACCCTAGAAAAATGATCAGCCAACCAGGAAAACACACAAGACCTAACACATATGTTTAGTGTTGCCATTGTTCCTTGGCTGAAACTGTTGACTTCAGTGGTTTTGGCTTTATGTGCTTTTTTTCAGACCATGTGGTACCAAAACAGCTGGTTTCTGACCCCAAAACCACACATGTAACACGGCCCCATACAAAACCACACTGAGATTCCTGTGGCTGCTGTTACGTAAAATACCGTTTGGCTGGTAAAAAGATAAAAAAATTATAAAAACTATGAGTAAAGGCAAGAAAGTAGGACAACCAGCAGCATCAAGGAAATGCCATCCAGAGCAGGGAATGGTAATGTAGCCCTGTGAAAAGATTAGGGAAGCAGCTTTGGGTAGGTGCTGACTGGAAAGGGGGTTGAACTATGAACAAAGACTTTTTTGGAGGGTGGGGGTGGGTTATGATGATGTTTGTTTTTATCATGTTTTGGGAATGAGAACTTCATGAATAAGCAGGACTGTATTCATTAATTCAGGTTAAAAAGTCCTAAGTTTGGTTAGAAGGGGGTATTTTTTCCATCAGTCTTCCTGGATAATAGAAAGTCCAGAACAGTGCTGTAAAGATTTAATCTATTTTAATTCATTGAGTTTTGGGAGAAAAAGACATTATTAGAAAACCTGAGGGTTTGTTTCCTGGATCTACAGAATCTCTCATACACTGTGCCATACACAGCATAGAATGGTGCTAATACTGATTCTTTGGGGATGATACTTTTGCAATTAGGAGAATTTAATACAACAGTGAAAATTTTTGAGACATCATTCTTTTAGTATTTATTACTTTGGAATGGCGAAGGGGTGTGAACAGCAAAGATTTGGTGTACCAAACACCCTTAACTCTCACCACTCTTCTTTGCCCCTAGGAAGGTGATTCTACCTGGTATATCTGATACCTGGTAGCTCTCTTGGAAATTTTGATGTTACTGTAATTTGGAAGTCTAGAATAGCTGAAAGCCTTCACAATATTGGAAACAAATAACCAATAAAAGAAAAAATGGAAAGAGGGATACAAAGAACAAGGATTTTTTTACTGTTTTTCTACAATTTGTATGTAAGGAAGAGAGATCTTCCTACAAATATGCACTTTTAAAATGGCAGGAATTCTGTCTGTTGTATCACATGGCAGAGCCGTACATACCTTATTCCAAGCCCAGCAACATAAGAACTGACTTAATTTCAGTCATTTAATTCGCAGCATCAGGGAAAAAAATACAGCACCCTAAATATCTCTGCAATTTCTTCCAGGAGAAACAGAAAAGCTTTATATTGTTCTCAAATTTTATTTCACTCATTTCTGCTGGCAGGCCACAAATTTCAGTTCAACACCTCCCCTCTGTCTCTTGCATAAACTTCTGTTTGCACTTAGCCACAAAAAGTTCCTCTTTTAAGACAAGGAGGACTTATTCCTGAATAATTCAAAAGTGGGGATGTAAGAAGTGCTTGGATTAATCTGGGGAGGGTTTTGTGTGCTGACAGTTTCACCTATAACTAACAGTCTCTGTCACCCACTCTGCTTAAAAGGTCTTGGCTCTTGTTTATTCTCTGCATTGACATTGGGCTGGCAGAGAAAAGACCAGACTGCAGCTGAGAACTCTGACCATGGGGCAGCCCAGGCCAGGACTAAGGCAAACAAAATGGAGAGGCTCCGACGTTCACAAAAAGCAGCACCAGAACAGTGGAAGAGGACAGGTTTTTTGTAGTACAAAACATTAAACAGAAACCTCTCACTCTGATCCAAGTCAGGCAGGTGAATGTCAGTTTTCCAAGGATGGGTCGGAGGAGGCCAGTGAAAAATATGGAAGTTCTCTAGAGCATTCTGTGAGGTCTGTGTGAGATGGAAGTTGCTTTTGTGATTGAACTAAGCATTGTAGGCTGAGATGAAACTTGAACTGCCACGGAGATGTCTCTACTCTCCTCCTTAAATCTTCCCACAAACCACTGAGCTGTAATTCACAGCTGTGGCTA
The DNA here is from genome assembly GCA_026770055.1 of Myrmophylax atrothorax. Taxonomy (NCBI): domain Eukaryota; kingdom Metazoa; phylum Chordata; class Aves; order Passeriformes; family Thamnophilidae; genus Myrmophylax; species Myrmophylax atrothorax. Next base: position 8,482,727 of record JAOXXN010000120.1, read on the forward strand.
CATCAGCAAACAGGTCAGTGCAGTGAGAGGTCTGCAGAGAAAACCAGCTGGTGACAAGGGTGTAACATTGATGCTGTTTGTCTTTCTGGCATTCTAACAGTGACCATTTCTAGCTGGTCCTGTGGACCGAATGTTTCTTATAAATTGAAATTTCAAGATTGTGCGTTTTCTATTTTAGTTTGGTCATTGTGGTGTTTGGCTTGTGTGCTCTGAGGCTGCTCCATCCTGCAAGCTGAAGTGCAGTAAGTCAGACAAGTGGGAGACTTAAGGTCAGGAGCTTGTGTTTGAAGTGGGACCCTAATGCTGGTCCATTTTCCAAGGACTGGAGCTGCATCAGTACTTTGTGCCAACCGGTATTTTCAAATATTGCACCATTGGGAAACCTCCATTGTAACAGAAACACTGTAATTTTTTTTTAATAGTTCTGTAAACAGAAGTGGTAAAATTCTTCTTGAATTGGAACAAATAAATTAAAGATGAAAAGTGCACCTCCTGTGTGTTTTCAACTCACTGCAGAATATTCATGCAAAGAATCACTAAGAGCAGTAAAACAAGCTTTTTGAATCCCCAAAAAGGAACAACTTTCCCTCAGAGCAGTATGTGAGCATGGTGTTTCTTTCAATTTCTTTTTTTTTTATTAAGATCAATATAAAGTGAGGAACAGTAAAACTTGGAGCTGAAATGTTTTTTCTGAAACATGAGTGCAAACTGAAGTAGAGGATAATTTTAGCACAGAGTCTGAAATAAGCCTCTGTCATCTCGAGACATTGGTATCAGAAGAGAACTGAAAATCCAATTTCAGTTCTCATTTTGTGTCTTTTGCCTTGTGTCGGTTTATAGGTCAGATCTCTGATCACTCAGATTTGACTTAAAAAATCCGATGGTCACCTGTCTGTATTTTTAACTCTGTAGGTCATTTTGTTTGCTTAGTAAATAGTGTCTTTTTCTTTGTTTTAATCTTCTTTTTAAGATTTGTTTTCTTCTGTTTCTTTAATTTTCTGTTAGTCCACACACATGTCTTCCTTGGCACTGCTTTCTCATTTCTGCTTTTTATCTTCTGGTTTATTGACTCTGGCAGGTTTTAATGAAAAAAATTTAAGAATGTCTTCATTGCTGCTTGTTTAAATGAAATATTAATATCTGGCCTAACTTTCCTAAATGCCATTTTCTCCTTATAGTACCATACAGAAAAATACTGTAAATCAGAAACTTTTGAATTGTTGTGCTTTTTACACTTATTTTCTGCAATGCAGAGTGCTTAAATCTGTTGAATTATATTTGAAAACTGTTCAAGTGTGTCAATACAATCCTTGCACATTAACATTTCAAAAACTGAGTTTTCACTGATGATTATATGAATGTCAAATGGAAATTTTTTCTATCAACTGAATCATTATTGTTGATGTTAACTTTCACAGTTAAAAAGTATCACACCTTCCTAGAAAGGAAGTATTTTTACATTTTTGGTGTCCTTTTGTTGCTGTGTGTTTTATACACTGAATTTGCATAACTATGAGTATCCTTGTGGTTCAGAGGAGGAGCTGTTACTATGGCTCTCTAAAACAGTTGTTTTATTAATTTATTCTCAAGGAAAAACCAGACAGAACAGCTGAATATGTAAATGAGCAGTTTGTGATGCTACAACTTGTCAAATAACCACTGATGCAGTATAGCTGAGCAAACTGTTTCAGTGTGTGCATATACAGTAGGTATTTCTCTCCAAATTAATATTTGCATTTGAAATATGTGTGTAGTGCAAATACATGAGAAGTATATAACAATTAAGAATATTTTGTGTTTGATGTTTACATATTATGTGCTCTGCATTTTAATTCTGAATGTTATCTGCTTCTTTAATAATTTTGAGTTAGTGCCCCAAATATATTGATTTAAAGGGGATTTATTACTTAATTATTAATGTTTGATAGACATTAATATTCTTGAACCTACTTGGGTTTGGGCAGTAGTTAGCTGGCATTTTTTGAGGTTGCCATTTTGTTCTTCAGACTCAGACTGTTTTAAAACTTCTCTGTCACCTTTATTAATGTTTTTGAGTTGTTGTGATGAGAAGCATAGAATAGGACACCACTTTAGTACAAGTTTACAGCTTGGAACTACTCTGTCCAAAACCACTATGTAGCTTTAAAATAAATGTGTACTTTTAATCTGATTTAGATAAGCCAACAGGGGCTGTCAGTGTTCCTGCCATCACACTGTAGTGGACTGTTTTCCACCTGAAGTGGCATGTGCTCAAGTGCATAAATAAGGACTTTGATTTGAGGACCTTTCACAGTCTCTCTTAATTTCATATGGCAAGTTATTACCTTTATTATAATAATGAGTAAATTTTTTTAGAAGTGCCACATTCTTCAAGGTTTTAGTGTCCCCTCCTAGATTTCTTTCCATGAGGACTTTCTTCTTCAGCCAAAAGGAGTCTTTTGGCTTTGGGTAGTTCCACAGACAAAAAAATTGCTTCTCAGACTTTGAAAGCTCTTTCTCAATTCCTTGCATTCTTTTACTCTCTCCCATTTGTGAATCATGGCTAACTTACTGTAGTGCAGTTGGAATAAGGAAAAAAAGTCAGTTTTGCACTCCGTTCTTTGACTGTTTGGCAATTCAAGTGTAGTATTAGAAATTGCTAGAAAGTAATACATTACTACATTAGAAATTACTTGAAAGTTTACTGTTCATATCCATCATAAATAAAAACATGCTTACACTGGTAATTTCTGTAAATGTACTCCCCATCTTCTACCAATGATGACTTGCTGGGGATTTTTTTCAGTTCTTTTCCCAGTTTAGTGATACTGTTATAGAATAGATGTGAAAAATACTCTACCCTGTCATGAGGTTCATGGTATTTTGGAGTTCAGTGTGGCAGCAGTCCTGTACTCTTAGGGAATGCAGTGAGAGACTTGGAGCAGTGTGTATGCAAAACAAACTTAGCTGTATCCTCAAAATGCACCTTTTCTGATTCGTTTATAAAAAATAAAGACCTTGTAGCAGCATAAATGTAGGGCCAATTCTGCCTTCCTGTCTTTTTGCCCAGATACTGTTGTGTTTGAGGGTTGTGCCCTCTTGCCCTCTCCATAGATGTATTCTCAGAGCTTGAATCATAGAATCATAGAATCGATTGGGTTGGAAAAGACCTCTGAGATCATCAAGTCCAACCCTTGGTCCAACTCC
>JAOXXN010000120.1:8502294-8507294 GCA_026770055.1 Myrmophylax atrothorax
GGTTTTTAAGGCAAGAAAACTAAACCGGCAAGAACCCAGATATTATGTCTAGTGAAGGGTCATGCAAAATATTAGTGAAAAAGCATCAAACCTTACTTTTGTCCCTTTGAGACTGTTTTTTCTGGGTGATTGCTTGTATCTGTCTAGACCTGTGAAGAGGGCCTTGTATTCCCATGTAGCAGTTTTATGGAAAACATACCAAAACAAACCTGGATGGGTCTTTGAGCAACCTGGTCTATGGAAGGTGTCCCTGCCCCTGGCAGGGGGTGGGAATGAAATGATTTTTAAGGTCACTTCTAACCCAAACCATTCTGTAATTCTATGAAAAGCTGACATTGCTCCCTGTGAGCATTTTACTGTTCACAGTTCTGGTCCAGCTGGGCAATATTCACATGTGTAATAATCACATTTATGTCCATGTGTAAGACATCAGTCAGAACTCACAATGCCACTCTCTATCCTAAGTACTGAAGTACATGCTTTTGTGTTTTAAATAATTGTTTATCACGAAACCTCTGATAAAACTTGCCTGATATTTCTATCCATGTTAATGTTTTTGTGGGATGAATTTTGCTGTATTCTTTCTGTATATGAAATTTTCAACTTCTCCCCCCACCCCCCTTCCTTCTGGCAACCATCATGTGAGATGGTTAATGGTAGAGACTTGTGTTTTAATAGCTTGAGAAAAGAGTTGTTGTAAACTTAGTTTATTTGCATTTTGTTGATAAATGTTTTAAATGTGTTGTCTTAATTGAAAATGTGCATGTTTCATATTTCTATGTTTAATATACTCATTTTTATTTTTGGATCCTATTTAAGAAACTTACGCAAAACTGATTGTATTTCTTATTGGATTAGATTTTTCTGTAATATTTTCAGGTGAAACTGAATGCATTAACTAGCAAAATATGTACCAGAAATTTTTTTATTGCCTTCTGCTTCCCTTAACTTCTTGTGATTATGTTCAAATACTTTTTACTTTGAGAATTTGTATTATGAATTATTTTGTACATTTATAATGCTGAAGTAATAATGAATCTTTATGAATGGTAATTTATGGATTTTAAGGGTTTTTTTTCCTTTAGCACAGTTTGTTCAATTGCTTTTGGCAGTGTTGTGCGTAAACCCATGGACCATACCTGAATCTTAAGAGTGTTGAAGGAACCAGTTTTACAATAACTAGAAAAAATAAAAACCTTGGAGCTATGCTGAAAACAATGCAGTTTGCCTGTATTCCTCTTGTTACAGCAAATTCTCATTTTTTTTATTTTTAATTTTTATTTTTTTGCCAGGTCAAGCGGAATGTGTATGACCTGACCAGCATCCCTGTGCGTCACCAGGTGTGGGAGGGTTGGCCACCTTCTGCCACAGATGACTCTGTAAGTGCCTTTGGGTCTCATTTCAGTCCTTCCTGCAAACAGGTGATTTGACTTGCATTTTTAGTGGGAATCACTCAGTACCTTTTCCTGTCTCCCATGCAGTAACCTGGCATTACACACACTTCAGAACTTTGCCCTGAAAGGTACAGACACTGAAGATTTGGGTTACTGAAGCACGTGGAAATGATTCATGTGTGTCAGATTCAGTGCATGTTTTAGGCAAGGAGACTTGTTCTAGATTAAAGCAAAGATGCACAGCATTTTGGAAGTGGGAGAAGTCCATTGCAGTGACTGAACCGGGAAAAAAGTCCTGGGTTTTATGTATGCTGTGGCAGCACATCTAGATAATTTACCAAGTATATGTTAGTTCTCCAAGTTCATGTTTAAGCCTGTGCCTGGCTTCAAAGCAGGAGGTGTTCCTGCTGAAGTCAGGGAAGGTTCACTGTTGGTGACAGAAACCACAGTGAATTCCCTACAAATCTGTGAAACTGGGACTTAACTACAGAATTCTGTGAATATTAGACTTGCTTCCTTGCCCACCTGTCCTTGCAGTGTGTTTTACAGCACGTCTTTCAGTTTGGCTCAGATAATTTTCTTATGGTAGTATGTTCCCAATGCCAGCTGGTGAGGTCTGCCTTTATTTAGGAAAAAAAACAAAACAAACTAATTCACTTAAAAAATGCCAAAGAGGCTGAAATTTTACGTAGTTATGTTGTATGTAGATTTTGTGACCTGAGAAAAATGTAAAAAAATCAGGTTTTTATAATTTTATAAAATAATTAATTTAAATTACCTGAATGTTCTACAAAGTGAAAATGGAATTGTGGTTTACTTTCTCTAAATACTGGCATTATCTTGGGTTTATTGCTTTCCTTCCCATTTCTACTGTCTTTTTGTAAAGCAAGAATTGCTGTTTAAATATGGCTACTGGTTCTTTTTTGCTTTGGGTAAAGGATTTAAGCCAATTAAAAAAAAAAAAAGCAAAGGCTGTCTGAATTTCTAATATAACTGTAAAATATATCTGTGGTAGCGTTTGCAGAACCAGTAGTTGGGAAAGTGGGTAAATCTCTGTCCACGTATTCAAGAGCATAACTGAGTGGATAGATGCAAGATCTGAACTAACAGCATGGTGTCATGTGGTAATTACAGTCTTTGAAATGTGGATCCATTTTAACGTTTTATTAGTTTACATTAGCCCAAAAAGAATTGGAAACTCAACACTTCTAATCTGTTTTCCCACAGCTGTTAGGTTTTCACTTATTTTCCCCCCCTCCGTCTCTTTTGGATAGGATACCTCACGTATGTAAAACTCAGAGATCTGTCTTAAGACTGTTTTTACAAGTGACATTGTTGCAGGTGATTTTTTCCCCTTTTCATCCTTAATGAAATTGGTGGATGTTGAGTCATCTGCTCTGGAGCAAGGGAGCCCCCAAAGCTCCCTGCGAGTCTGGTGGAGCTGGAACTTGTCAGCTGTGTAAACAGATTTGAATGTGTTGCCAACAAAAATATAATTAATTTCTCTCCAAAATTGGAGGCTATAGCTTACTATTTATAAAGATTTAATGTTAGCAATGCCTGTCTATGGTTCTGTGATCTGCACATTTTTTTCCTTTGCAAATTAGAATATTGGGTAATAATTACTCTAGTAATTAGCGATGATCTCTTGAGTTCAGTGGCAAATTTTTAAAATCAGTTTTTCCTTCATGAGTTTCTAATTTGCTGTATTGTAGTAAAGTGCCCCATTGCAATTAAGGAGTTAAGGAAAGACTTGATTAAAATACTTTTTCATTTGCATGTTATGCAGCATAAGAAATACTTTGTAATACCACGGGAGGTTTTTTCAGTGCAGTTCTCGTTAACCTTTGGCTTAGCAAACAGGACAACTAAATAGACTTCACATAATTGGATTCCTGTATCATCTTGAGTCTCTTATGAACCTGACAGACCACAGTCTTCTGACATTATCAGGAAATTTAGTGGAGTCGATAGTAATTTAAAACATTGTTGCTTTGTCTCCCTTCAGAGTTAAGAGATGTTCTCTGCCTGTGCTGTCTAATGGAATTGGGACACTGTATGAATTGGCAATAACTCTTTCACATCCTTTTGCACACTTTCACCAGGGAAATGGGTCTCAAAACCTCCCCATGCAGGAGAATGTTTTCATGCTGTGACAGTTTGATTGTGGGAAACAAGGCATACAGGGGCCGTGGAAATCTTGTTTCACCGTTCGGCAAGGACAGGTTTTTAGCTTTTATTGTGCCTGAATAATTTTAACGCCACAAATTAAGCCTGTTCTGCTTATTAAAGTGCAAACAGAGTAAATGTATGAGTTTTAAATAATTATTAATGAGTTTACATATGTAAAACTATAAACAATCAAAGGCTTAATTTATCTATTTTTGTGTATATATCATCAACTGATACAGGGAAGTCTTGAAAATTATCCTAGAAAATAAAAAGAATTATAATTTTATTTGAATTAATTTACAGCTTGTTCTCAATTTTTATTTTGAATTTTGTAGCAACCTTAACATGGCAGAGCTTGTAAAATGAGAACCTTGCCAGAATAATATGCTAAAATTTCTGAAATGTATTCAATTTCATTTTGTTGTGTTGACTGACTGTCTAGACTTTCACTGGTAAATTACCTAATATGTGTGCATTGGAAAAAAAAAAATCTGGGATCAGTTGTAGCTGGTGTTTTAGTTACAGCTTTTACATGGAAACATTGGGATTTTATTTATATAAGTACAGGTGACTTCTTGGATATTTGCTTTACACATGTATGTTTTAGGTAAAACCTTTTTGCCCCATGAGGTCACTGGGGTTTTTTTGATTCATTTCAGTAAAATGAGTTGTTGTCTGTGATGTTTCTGTTGGTTTTTTGGTTGCACAGAACAACACCCAATATGAGAAGGAGAAAGGTTGCTTTTGTGCTGGTTTTGTTCTTGGATTTTAAGCTAAAGATTTTTTCTTAATTGGTTCACTGGTTTAAGTCATTTTGGCACAGCAATGAGAAATTCTGCTTCCTTGTAAGAAATGACAATGAGCTTGTCAAAATGGAATATATTTCTGCGTTAAAAAGATGTGAAAGTTTTAGGCTGAGGTTTGAGGGTGGGAAAGGGGAGAGAGACAAAGGCAGAAGATGGAGTGCCCAGTGCTGGAGCTGTGCCCTTGCACACAGATCCTGTACAGGGAACATCCCTCGTCCCACCTGCAGCTGCTAAAGCTTTGTTTCCCAAACAGTGCAGTTGACCAAGACCTTGTGTCCTCGGTTCGAGACAAGTAACTCTACTTCTTCTTGTATGAATAAGCCATTGGGTACTTGTTTAGGCAGCAGTAGGTCTGTACTGACAAGTTATTCAGCTCTGCTTCTGAACAGTCACGTTTCAGGTGGGACACGGATGTTTCCTCTGGCATGTTGAGGTTCTGCATCATCCCTTGTGCACATGAGCACCTTCCATTCTGTGACAGCTGTAGCAGATGTGGTTGGTGTTCCTTAGCTGAATTTAATAGGGAATTCTGGGCTATAATAAAAAGTCCCAAATGCTTATGAATGATCTAATTAGCACTGCTGTTATATTCAGCTATTTCATTGCTAAGTACTAAGCACAGTGTCTG
>JAOXXN010000120.1:8512294-8513449 GCA_026770055.1 Myrmophylax atrothorax
TGATAGGAATGATCATATGAGAAGAGAAACATCTTCAGGGGAGGTCAAGGCGATCAAGGTCTCTGCAGTAAACCATGCGACAAGGTAGTGGTGGGGTGTACTGTGTCTACATCAGCATTTCTTCTCTCCATCTACATGCACACAAACTGCATTGGAGCTCTTTGTGTCCCAGCAGAGACCGCAGCAGGAAACACTCTTCTTCCTATGAGTTTATACCAAAGCAGTGGTAACCTTCACTGGACGGGGTTTTTACAGGGCCACCAGTGTCCTGCTTTCTCTGCAGCACCTGGCTGTGCTCAGCTGCTGGCCCTTAGGCCCTGCACAGCAGTAGCTCACTGCTGTAGACTCCTGTCCTTCTGTAGGTGTGTAGGTTGTTTACCCTCTTAGCCCCTCCTCTGTGCTTGATGCTCAGCTGGGCTTGTTTCCAATCCACTTACATATTTTGCTATGTAGTAATAGCACCTTGTGTGCATAAAGCTGTATCCCAAATTTTGTAGGAGAGTGCTTTTGCTCTTGTTTTTAGAGATCCACTCCTGAGAGAACTCCTACTCAACAAGCTGGTTTGAAAACACGCTAAAGCATTGCCTTTGCTGATCAAATTACACTCAGACGTGTTTTAACTTACAAATGTATCCTGGTAAAAGTTTGCATTCTCTATGCTTGTGGGGCTCCATCTTAGAGATCCCTTTCTACCTTCATGAAGCACTGTATTGCCACAGAACCATCTCTGAATGGTGATGTGTTCTGTGGGGCAGCCCTGCAGCCTGTTTCTGCTGGAGCAGACAGAGTTCCTCTTCAGGACTACTCACAAAAGGCACGGTTTGGCATAAAGCAGGTGGTGCTGAGATTCTTGGAGTATTCAATGAAGAAAGATAGAGAGATGCTTCAGATTGAGGTAACAGGAGTGGTCTTATTTGGGTACTTCAGCTCACCTTGCAGTAACCAAAATACTCATTTCAGTGCCGAGATGTTATGGAAGGACTACATTTACTTCATGCCCTGCTGAGGGATGCTGGCAAGAGCTATTATCAAAGACTCCTTTTCTCAGTCATTTAATAGTAGCAGCTTCTCTTTTATTCTGTGCTCTCTGACAGCAGAATAGAAAGTGATAATCTCCTTGGAATACAGCAGACACCTGTTTGATAAGTGGTAATT
>JAOXXN010000120.1:8513461-8535205 GCA_026770055.1 Myrmophylax atrothorax
CCTGGAGGATTATCACAGTAGTGATTGTTTCTCTGCAATGAAACTCCACTATGTAAAGCAGAGAAGAACTTCACTAGAAGATGTACATTCCAGGTAAAGGAAACAGAAAATAGAAAACAAACATCCTTTCTAGAAGTTCCTTTTGAGAAGTCAGTAACAGCATATTTTCAGGAGCTAACATTGCAAAAATCCAATCCCTGGAAAAGTGACATCCAAGAAGAAGCAGCATAAAAAGCCTCTCAGTGTTTGAACTGTTTGCTGGCAGCAGTGCTGCCAGCACAACTGCCTGAACTCTGCCAAGGAATTATATAGTGCTGGAAACATATCCAGGCACTTTTCTGTTTGCCATCCCAAACGTTGTACAATGTTGTGAAGTAAATGGCATCCCACCATAGACCAGAAACGTGCCAAGTATTTGGATGATACTCTTTGTGAATGCAAAGCAGTTCCCAAGGTGTATCTGTGAATATCTATGGGCAATACATGGTCTGGAGGAATCATTTATTAATTTATACTGTTGTTTATTATTTTACTTGTTTCTGACATTAAAAATTTGTAAATAGTTCTGTGTCTCTGCTGAATAGCAAAAAAATTATTTGGGATCAGGCTTATTAAAATAATTATTATGCCCTAGTCTGTGGCAATTACATAGTTAGGTAAAGAAAATACCAGGAACCTAACAGATCCTGTATTTCAACATAGAAGACAGCAAATGAAACAGGACAATTTTGAGGAAAGGAAATATAGGAAGACAGGTTAACTCTGTTCAGTGTTTTTGCTGTTGATATGAGTCTTAAGTTGTTAAGTGTAGCTGAATTTTTCGTGTTAGAGTGTCAAAAGTAAGAACAAGTGGTACTGCAAAATACCATAACCAGACCACAGAGCATGTGGTGCTCCACAGAGGACTGCTGGATGAGTGGACACTGGTTCTTTACGATGTTTTCAGGTGCTAGAGGGATTCTTGTCCTTTTTTTTTTTTCACCTTTTCTTCACTTTGATCCTCCTCTCATTTGGCAAAATAAAATGCATGAATGCTTTGACTCCTGGTATTTGTTGTTACCCAAAGGCAGTCCCTCTTTAGCTTAGGAAAGGTTTAGAATCCAGTTTATCTATGAATAACACTCTATTAGTTGCAATAGATCTTTTTTTAGTGAGAGAATATTTCTTTTTTGTTCTTGAGACCTTCAGGAATGTACAGTGAGTTATGACCTGTTCCCAGGCATGTATGTTTTATAGATCAATTCACACAGGTGTACCTATTAATAAACTCACTGAACTAATTTACATGCGTAAGTTTTAACCACTGAGTAATTAGTGAAAGCATTGCTGAGGAACTGGAAATTTGGGAAATGTGTCATTATTTGCATATCAGTATAAAGCAATTACTAAATTAAAGAGTGCACGTTGTGACAAACATGAAGCTCCTTTACTGTTGCTTTGTCAGTGCACATTAACATCAACTTGATGTGAAAGCCTGGCTTTCTCTGCATGAACTAAAAATCCTAAGGCAGAAGTACACAATGAATCACCCAGAGTTTGGAGGCTAGCACACTGAATTGCCTTGGGGTTCAGACTGAGGAAAGAAAAAACTCATGTAAAAGACCATTGAGAAAACGTATCAGTGGAAAGTAATTAACTCAAGATCCACAATTAGCCTCATAGTCTATACTTAACTGTGTTCCAGGTCTTTCAGCGTTTATTTAATTCTGTTACCCTGTGTTTCAAATAGCTGCAAATGGCTTGGCAGATTTTTCATCCTTTTTAATATTTACAGTTTTTGTCTAAGAAGAAGAATGAGCTCTGTAAGTGATCATGGGTATTTATTTCAGTCTCTTAATTATATATCTTTTTTAGCAGAATCTGTTGTATGAGGAAATATTATTTTCTTTTTGTTTCCTTTTAATATATTTGTGGTTTGAAGCAACATTAAGCACTACAGTAGCTGTCTTTCTGCTTTAATTCCTAATTTGCCTAACTAGGTTCAGTCAAATGAGAAATACTCCAAACCAGGGATAATTTTCATTCAGCCAGCAAATGAGAGTGGTAGATGCACAGAAATACGGCTGCTGATTAACAGCGACCACAGCAAAGCTTGGCATGTGTGTTCAGCCAGCGTGGCAGAGCTGGGTGTTCCCAGAGCAATGGAATGGGCACCACTTTTTCTCAAGCTCATACAGAAACTTGTGCACTCGGAGTGTTTTTGTGAAGCTGCCTTTATAGTGGTTGTTGCTGGAGCTCCAGCATCCCTCATCTGGTGTCTGAAAGGCACGAGTGGCATTCTCACTGTGCCGTGGACTCTACTCCAGCCTCCCTCCTCCCACCCCATGTGCTGTTATCCCCAAGATGATTCCAGAGCATCTTCACCCAGCACACAAAGATCTCCCAGGGTTGTGCCTTTAAACTGCAGCAGAATAACATACGTATCTTTAACATGCTGCCTTATGGAATTTTTGGGAATTAACCACAGCAATCTCTTAATCCTAATCTAAAGAGTTTATCAATGTTTAAAAACTTATGAATGATAGTTAAAACACTTTTTTTTTGTTCAGAGCTTTTCAAACTCTTGGGTTCTGTGTTTTAACTCTATAGCATTCCTTTGTGATTTTAAGCTTCATTATAGTTCAAAGATCTACCATGGGAACATGCCTGAAATCCTTGGAATGAATTTCCTGCAACCTGTGTTGACAGGTTTAAATTACGTACTCTGACACTGTTCTTGTGGCTGGATTAGAAACTTTTTTCCAAGTGAAACCTGCGATAAGTAATTGTCACAGCGCGCTGGCACAACGCTAATTGGAAGTGACATGTCCAAACTGGCCTCAGTAACATGAAGAACCCCAACAGGTGTGAGGGGTGGATCTTCCCATGGGCCCTGCTGAACTTCTAACAGGGGAAAAATGGTAGAAAAAGTGAAATGAACCTTGAATAAAGCTGTCAGCAGTAATTATCTCAACAACACTTTGTGAGGAGTTAAAATAAGCATTACTGATTTATAACCTGAACACACTCCACCCTAGAGATGTTTTTTTCATCCAGTTAGTGTTTAAAATGAAACGTTGAATACCTGTCAAGATTTTTTTTTTTTTAAATAGAGATGCATAATGAAAATGAAGTTATTTTCCAGAGGAAGTTAATTTCAAGGGCTGTCAAATTTTTTAAACTCCTCTGTTCATTTTAATATTTGTGCAATAGTTTAATAAAACAAACAAACCTCAAGCATACTTGACTGTTTTTTTCCAGCTAATGCTATTTGATGTCAAAAGACAAAGTGGCTAATGTGGAATTACATCCACTTATTATTATTGTTCAAGGAGGGATAAAGGCTTACGTGGTAGTAGATGAGCTTTGGTTGATTGATTTTTATTTTTCTTTTTTAATATTATGTCCTAAACTTGAATAGCAATGTCTGGTTGTCCAGTATAGACTGAAGAGACTCCTCAGTACCATGTAGTAAATCCTTCTGAATCTCATCATTAATTCCATAGTACAAAAAGCCCTTGTTTCAGTCAATGAAAAAAAATGCATTGAATAGATTTGGGTTTGGAATTGCAGTGTACCTTCATTTTACAGTGGGATACTTGCTTTTCTTGGCATGATAACACTTGTTTTATGTATACAATGTATTTCAGTATGGATAGAAATAATTTTACAGTCTGTTACCATTGAAAGAATACTTGCTAACTTTGGAGAAAAGAGTAAACCAAAGCATAAACATTAATTCACAGAAAACCTTTAATCTCTTTAAGCTTTAAACGCTACTTTTGAACATGAACATGAGGGAATTCTTAAGTCATGTATCACTTTGACTTTGGGAGATTGTACAGTGAAAAGAAGATAGATTATTTAATGAATACAGTGACAAGTGATGTGTTTGAAAATGTTGATCACCTGTTTGTTCCCAAGGAATTCAGTGAGGGTTTGTCTCAGCACAACAGGCTGCCCACGCACTGTTAATAATGCCTGGTTAAACACTGGCAACTGCAGCCATGGCAAGAACAAGCTCTTATGAAGGCTGTCTCATGTCATAGCATCATCTTTCTTGAAATGATGAGACTCCCCAGGACCCTCAGAAATAGCATGAGTTCCTTGGGAGTCCCTGCATGGATTGTTTTCTTGGTGTTTGGGTCTCCAGCCAGGAAAGAGCATGGAGCCATCTGATATTCTCTGAAGAACTGCAGAAAATTGTCCCTGCTTCAATATGCAAGGGCTATGATGAAACCAGTCCTTTATTCAACTGTTTGTATAATGAAAAACTTCCTCTTCTTTCATTTCAAGTGTGGAAGCCAAACTTCATTCACTTGCTCTAGCTCTCCCCCCTGACTTTTACACTTCAGTTTTTCCTATATGCCTCATTAACTACTATATCCATTTCACCACACAAATATTCCTTGCTTTATGTTTTGCTCACTTCTATAATGTCAAAAAGGATAGCTTGCAAAAGAGAAATGAAATGTGCCTGAGCTGGGAGCAGCAGCAGCCTCAGCTGTGGAGCAGCCTGACCAGTCTTGCTCCAATGGTAAGCAACAAGAAGAATAACTTACTTTCTAGGTGTTACAAGTAGACTGGTTTATAATTTATTCCTGTTCCCCTCTGGGGGGGGGTTAAGTTGAACTGCCCTGAGATTCTGACTTAAAGACCTGAGGTCTGAGGCATTGGTCTGTGCCTTCATCTAACTCTGCTGCAAGTATTTGTCTCTTATTTGCCATTCTGCACAGTCAATGTGGTAATCTTCTTGAACAGGAAACTTAATTTCTCCAGTGAGGAGAGATAGATGACATGTTGGTAGGCTGGGAGAAATGAACTTGTTTGAATTCTCCAGAGATCTGCACCTCCAGAAGAAGGAATTAGCCATGATGAATATGCCTTGCAGACATCTAAACTGGAGTCTGTCTGCACTAAGAAGGGAGAGAATTTTTCACTTATCTCAGTGGGCTGAAATGATAGAGAATGGACTGAACCTGGAGACTGGGGAAGGCTCCCTTGCAGGAGCTGTGCTATTCAGCCAAGATGTAAGAAAACTGATGAGTTGGTTTGTCTTGTTTATCACCTTACCTACTGTTGGTGCACTTGGGCTATGAAAGAGCTTCATCCAACATGCCTCGTATCCAAACCCAGCTAGTAGTACTGTATAGATGCAGAGTATAATAGAAAAACTGGGACAGAAGTGTTCCTTCTCAAACTTCATGTAGTTGGGTTCAAAATACTACTTTTCCCCCCTAACTTCAAGATGCATACCTGCAGACATCCATAGTGTCATTGCTATTTATCATACTCAGGGAATTAGCTTATGCTATAATTAAAGGTCAGATAACAGAATAGAAGATTTAAATCCTTGATAATTCTCCTTCCTGACCCTTCTATCCTTACCCTTTCTCTTACCTGATGAGGGGAGAAAAATGTCATAGTAATTACTCCACCAAGGAAAAGGATCAAGTTATATAGAGGTGAAATTTTTACAGAGGAGACACCTACCAGTCATTGAGTGCTTTGCTGTGGGCAGCTCTCCAGGGTTATTTTGAATAACTGAGCATGGTGTTATGAAACGTACTCAGTCATGTTTGTTTCTTTATACATTAGCCATGTATCAGTGAGTTAACCAGTAAATGAAAAAGCTAAGCAACTCTCATTTTGAGCACATAAGAAGAGCTGTCACATGAAGTATTTGAACCAGGGTTAGGTTTCAGGCTGTGTAGGTAGCAGGGCATTAATTTCTGATTTAAGAATTTTTTGTGCAGTGTATGTGTATTAAAAATCTCCATGTGTGTACTGGAGCCTGCTAAGCAACCTCTAGACAGAGCTCTTGTTCAACTGATGATCTCCTGATTTATAAATGTTGTTTTGGGGTGTAATTTCTATGTTTGTTAATACATTTGTTTCTAACTTGAAGCCACAGTTAGCTAATATTGACACACTAGTTATGGCCTAAGTACTGAACAGCAGTATGGCTTGATATATGCATGGCAGTCAAGTTATACATAAATTACATTTTTTTATGGTTGTTTTCCTTGTTATTAAAAATCCACGTTTGTCCACTGCAAGGTTTTTGGTTTTGTTTAGGTTTGCCATTGCCAAATAATGCCTGTGGCATTTGCTGTGTGTGAACAAGTGAAATCTGCTGTCATTGATAGAATCATCTCCTTTTCATATGGCTCAAATGTTCTATGAATTTCTGTCTGATGCTTTGTAAGTTTTATAGTTTGACCTTTGAATTTCGGAGAGAAAATGGTTGAGAATCTCTAGTTTATGTCCAGTAAATGGTATTAGAAAGCATTTTGCCATGGAAAGCTCTCTCTCCAGTGTGTTGGAAAGGATTCTTCCTTTGAGTAGCTCAAACAATAAAGTTACCCTGTAAAAGTTACCTTTAAGTGGTCTTGTAAAGGGCCAAAAGCTGGTTTTTAAAACTGACAAGTAGTGGGTGATACATCTGAAGGGCTCCATTTAAGTGTCTGTATGTTCAGATAGATGCATTAATGTACATTAAAGCAGATCAGAGCTCCCATATACTCCAAAACCTCAAAACTGTTATTGTGCTTGTAGCAATCAAAAACATAACCAAGAGCACAAAATAAATCGATATTCCTACTGTCCTTAAAGTTAGTATCACTTATACTTGCTTGGTTTTAATGGTTCTTGTTTAAAAAAGCTTCATCTTTTTAGAGAGAAGGGATCCCTTTGATGACAAGTATCCTGTGAACAGCACAGCGTCCCAGTAACTGAGGATGAAGAGGAAGGCCCAGTTCTTTACAGGTTCTTGCCTTAAGCTGGCCACTTGGGGTGTCCAGCTACGTTCTGTAAGGCATTAGAAAGCTCTTCAAGCTTGCCTTCACTTTCCTCATTAGATATGGTTGCCATTCAAATCTCTTTTGAGATGCTGTTTTTCTCCATCAATGTGTGGCTGAACATGAGGAAGGCCAATTTGTCACATCCAATTACTACTTTGCTGATGCAGTACACTGAGCTTATAATTTTGTATCAGCATTTTTCAGTGGAGTGGGTTCTGCAGCTGGAGTTCTGCTGGTATCATTCTTTCATGTTCCTTCTGCTGTTTGTCTTTCTCAGATCCTCAGTATCTTGATTGGCTGTCTCTAGGCTGGTGCAAGAGACTGAGTTTGTTCCTTCATTTGTAATTTCAAGAGTCTGCAATAGTGGGAATTAAACTGTGCCAACAAGCTCGTTCTAGCAGTTACAAGCTTTGGAGATTATGGATTTGACATTTTTCCTATTATTCTGAGCATGAGTGGCAACAATCTGGAATTACAAGGTTTCTTTCTATCCTGCAGACATACGTGTATCATGAAATATTGGGGGAAAAGGAGTATTTTTAGATTGTTCTGAATGATATTTCTAAAAGCTGCAACATAAAAACAGTACTTTCTAACAGGAAGAGTAATTTATTGTTTAAAGCACCTGGTCTGACTCCAGAGTTGGCAAATATTTTTAGCTTAATCTGAAAGGTTGATAGAGAATCCTGCATGTTTGGATCAGAAAAGCTGTTGCTTAACTTTATCCCCCAATTACTAATGCAGGGAATTGAAAGACAAATGATCTTACAAAAAGTATTTACAAGTAATATAAGTGTCTTAGTGTTGGAAAGCACAAGTGAGACTAATTTTTTCCTCTCTGAATTGTAAGGTTTGATAGTCGTCTTTCTTTTAGTAGTTAAACTCTATTTCAAGTAACCTTTGTGCACTTCTGGCCCAGGTTGTACCATTACCTTTTTGAATTCCAGTAGCAATCCATTCAATATCTCTGTCGTCTCCTAAAAAGGCTCTTCCTTCTGCTGCTCTCCCTGCAATGTTTGAAGTCTTCAGTTGTATTGTCCTTCTCCTTAAAGAGCTGTAGGAAGCCAAATAGCAGTGATGGACAAGAGATGTGGCTTTTCAGTAATCATCTGGAGTTCCTTTTTGCAAGTCATTTTGCCTATTTCTGATTCTGTTTCACTTTCCACCTCGTGTACCTTTCAGCTCTGAGGTCATTTGATTTGCACATGTGTACATTTCCCACCTAGAAAAATAGACTAACCTTATTTATTTTTGCTTCAATGTTTTATTTATTTCATAACCTATATCTACCTTGTCATTGGTGCACGAGTCCTGCATATGCATCTTTCAATGTCTTTTCTTGTGCCAGTGAAAGGCAGCCCATTCAAGCTGTAGTACCCACATAAGGTTGATTTTCTTGGAAAACTTATTCTGGAAAGTTAGTGACTACTACTGCGCTTTTGCACAACCAGATGGGTTCAAAAGGTAGAGAATATGGGTAGGAGGGGGTCAGGCTACAAACCGGCATTTTCAGTTATGGGGTTGGTATAAAGACTTCGTCCATTGCCATGGGAGGTGGCTGTGACACAGTGATTTATGTGTCTAACATACTGCAACCCTGTTTGGAAGGAGGCAGGTGCAGTACTTAGGAAGAAAAAACTCCAAGAGCAGCCTGAGCTCTGCAGTTCTTGCCACTGAGACCCTTCAGCTGGTGCTCCCATCAGTAAACTGGCCTGTATTTGAAATACTAGGAAAAGTTGAGGTTTACTATCCCTGACACCAGGCTGAGCTGCCTGAAAAGTAATCTTTTGCTTAGTGGTGGTGTTTTTCTGATTTCCAAGACAAAGCTTAAGCTTTCTGGGGCAAGAGTCATTTTTGCAAGAGGACTCTTCTTAGCATGAAGATACCTTTGTTTTAGAAGAACGTGGATGCCACTAGTTTATTTTGAAATGAAGGCAGAGCTGTTGCTCGTTGCCTTTCCTTTGCAGAAAAACTTCTCAAAAATGCTGTAAGGGAGGGCAGTTTCTCACACAAATGTGCACAAAACCCCAACATTCCAGCAACTGTCTGGAGAGAGGGATGAAACAAGCTCTGATGTCGAACCCCTTCTGCTGTAAGCTCGTATTTGAGAGACGCTTTGACACTATAATATAGGGTTGCAAATTGGAATTGCAACACCCTGCAATTGGGCCAAGTGATGAAGCAGCACAATAACTGCTTGCTTGATCTTACCACTCTCTCTTTAATGTGCACGTAAAAGGCACCGGGAGCCTTTCCAGGCATCTGTCAGGGGGTTTGATGCTGTGAGATAGGGAACTGTAGTCTGTGTGTGGTTGAGGGTGGTGGTGTGTGATTTACCAGTATTTGGTGTGGTGTGGTAACTACAGGGCAAAGTTTCAGGTTTTAAAACAGTTGGTTTTGTTTATTTTTAGAGCTTATAAAAATACTAATTGAACTGGTGGATTATTACAGAGAATGCAGTTCTTAGGCTCTTGTCACAGGAGTTTCATAGGTAATTGGTCTTGACCTGTATGTCGTCTTTAATATTTCATTTGCTCCAGAGTATTGTAACTCACTTCCTTTAAGGCTGGGCTTTTTACACAGCTAAACTTCTGTTTAACCCTGCTATGAGAATGTGACAGTAGGCTAGTTCAGGCAGGTTAACATTCATTTGGTAACCAGCCTGCTTAATCAGCCTGCTTCAACCTGCAGCAAATTAAATCTTTGTGAATTCTAGCAGACAAGTGATAAAGTCATTCTGAATTATGTATAAAAAATAAATGGGGTATTTTCTGTGCTCGTGGCGGTAAATGAAATTTAGGGCTTATGATTTATTCTTGGATTTTTATTGAGGATGAATGAAATGTATTTTACCTTAATGTCTTTACAGTCTAATTAGGAGGATGCTGTATTTCTGAAATACATAATGTAAGTCTTTCATTCTGTGTCCTGCAAAAATACTACTAAGCTTTATAGGATCTAGAAAATCTTTTTCTGTTCTCTCTGTGTTTCTTCTGAAGGAACCAATAGAAACAATGTTTTAAACATACAGTCAGAACTATCTTTCTCCACTTTTCTAAGAATTGTACAGCATCAAATATGTTGTTATTGCCAAAAATGAATTAACTACCTTTATTTAAAAGCTGTTCACATTGTAGAAGTGTGGTCAAGGGAGGGCTTTTAGGGGCTTCTGAGCCAGTGTTCTTTCTGCTGGCACTGGTTACTCAGCATCCCTCCTGTCTGTGCTGGCTGCAGTTTCACCAGCACTGTTTGGTTTGTGTGTGCCCATATTCATATGAGAGACATGGCATGAGCCCTGACATTTGAAAT
The DNA here is from genome assembly GCA_026770055.1 of Myrmophylax atrothorax. Classification (NCBI taxonomy): domain Eukaryota; kingdom Metazoa; phylum Chordata; class Aves; order Passeriformes; family Thamnophilidae; genus Myrmophylax; species Myrmophylax atrothorax. The sequence continues at coordinate 8,523,553 of JAOXXN010000120.1, forward strand.
GACCAGAAAGGAGATGAAATGTATTTTTTAAGTTGCCAGTGGTGGTGTCTATTGCAGTGTCTGCTGGTAAACTATTGTTTGAAATAATTTTTTTCATGATGACTTCACTGTTTTTAATTAGTTGTATCATCTTCACTTTAACATTTACTTATTGATTAGCAAGAAAAAAATTACATTTACGTCATGAGAGTGTAGCACTGTCAGAGTTACCACATACAAGTAGTATTTCAAACTTCAGTACTGATTCAGGAGAAAATAACAATTCAAGACAGTTTTGACTTTGCAGTTCCAGGTAGTTTTGATACTCTGTGTGTACACACCAATAAACTCACTTGATGTTTCCTTGAATATTTTTACAGATGGAATCCTTTTAGTTTTCCAGGCTTCTTTCTTTATGTTTGTTTAAATAATTAAGTCTTCTGCAGTGCAGCCTTTAGTTTGACTCTCACAAAAATCTTTTGAAAACCCCCCCCCAACCTTCAGCTGACACCATGGCTGTAACAAAGGATCATTGCTTGCTTTGTAGATGACTCTTGCTGTGTCGGGACTGACTTTCCCTTGCCATCGACTGACAGTTGGAAGAAGATCTTCTCCTGTACAAACGAGGGAACAGTCAGAGGAGGTAAGAACAGCATCCTTATTTTACCAGCATGCTCCAGGAAGTGGCAGGGAAGCCTCATTTGGCAGTGGCCACCATCCCTTCTGTTGTCAGGCATGGCAATAAAATTGCATCTTTAAGCAGGCAATTTACAGTTCCTGTAACAAGTAATTGTGGCAGAGTAAGAAACTGGGTAAATGGCTCGTTGAAGAAAAAGAGGGAAAACAAAGTAAGCAAATCACAGCAAGAGTGAAAATGCTCCAAATTTAATAGAAGGTTGAAACATCTATTTTTAGTGTTAGCAGAAAGAGATGTTTTCTGACTGTATAAACTCCTGCTTCATTGTTTCTAACTACTAGTAGTTTGGGTTAAAATTTCCAATTCCTTTGTCCTTCCTCAAAATTAATTTAATATAAGCAGTTTTCCATTTCCACACGCTTTTCTTACCCTTTTTTTGAGAAAACTGTAGCACATAGAGTTTATCTTGCTGCACAAAAAGGGTTTGTTTTGATCTGTTCAGTTCTTTTGAGTTGGCAAGAGATAGCTGTGAGGGATGGTCAGGATGCAAGACTGGATATATGCTGTTGGATAGTTGTTAGAAGTTCGAGGATGGTCAGACAATGCTGTAGTAGCTATACCTGAACCACTTAGCAGGTTAAAAAAAATGGTTATTTTTTATTCCCAAGACCTACCAGCATAACTGTGTGTCATTGCTGCTTTACTCTTTCAAAATGTTCTGACTGAGTTTGTTCACCTTGTTGTTTTTGTTGTTGTTGTTGACTAGTTAATTCAGTAAATGTTTAGCTGTTGCAGTGAGACATCCTGCATGTTTGGAGCTCTTTGCTCCTCTTGTGATCACTTGCATGCTAGAGCTGAAATCCCATGTTCCATAACACCCTTTGCTGCACCTTCAGGGGTTCATGCAGATTTTCTGTGGTGAGTTATCACTGTGAGGCCTAGAACCAGGCAAGCTGGAGTAGTTCTTCATGGAAAGAAGTCAATTTAGAGACAAGTTAATGTTGAAACCAAGGTTCTTCTGAGCTGTTCCATGTTTTAGAGGGCATGAGATCCAAAAGATCTGATGGTGGGAGATGAGACGAAACCTCAACTCCTTGCACAAAAATGTTGATTTTTCTCCTTTACATTGGTATGCCAAATACCAATATAAAAGCCACCATTGTGTGGCTTTTCTCACTCTTTCTTCTGCTCTTTCACCAGCTGTTAGTACCATTAGATGGAAAACCATTAACTTAGGATAAAATTTTCTCAATTGTGTGCATGCAGAGAAAGTTCCATCATCCTTTAATAATGCATTTTGTCACAAAATATTGCTGTCACCCAGACTTCTGTTAAAAATTAAGTCTTGTTTATAAGAAAGTTTGATAATGCTGTATAAAACAGTAAAATAAAATATAGTAGATTGTGCTTTTGTCGAAATGTGTAAGTATTTTTCACTGTGCATGTGCTGTGTATTTCACTGAACATGATGTCTGTAATAGAAGCTTACAGTGGATTTTGGTTTTTGTTTTTATATAGCAATGCACTGATGTTCACATGGTTAGTGACAGTGATGGAGATGACTTTGAAGATGCCACGGAGTTTGGAGTTGATGATGGTGAAATGTTTGGAGTAGCATCATCTGCCCTGAGGAAATCGCCAATGAGTAAGAGTTGACAGTTAATTTATAATTAACTGGTGATTGTACAAGAGCAGTGAAGGCAGAGAGGTGTGATGAGTCTGCAGAACAAGAAACAGGAAAGGATCTTTTGATAGGAATGTTAAATTGTTTGAATGTCATGTCTGATGGATGTATCAAATGACATAATTGGCAACTATGAAAGCATAAGTTTTTGGCTTACGATTGAAGAATAATAAGTAAACTCAGAAATTATGATCTCTGTCCAAATGTGCCTATAGGTAACTGGATTTCCACTGTCCTCCTACAGATTCTGGCTTCAGCATCCTGTGGTGATTAGTGTTTCAGTCATTTACATTAAACAAGTTTCTCAGTGATTATTTGTCCTTGAATTATGAAAAGGATTGAGCAGGAACACTCAGTTACCTCCTACAGGCAATTCTTGTATACTATTCATTTACTTTGCCTTACATTAGTGTTATTACCTTAGAAGTTTTTTGACAGCAAATATATGTAATAATATGGAAAACTTCTCAGCATTTTATATAGTAAGTTTAAAAAAACAAAAGAAAAAGGAAGAGTAACTCGCAGTGTGGTGGGTGAAGCCTTTCAAGCCAGTTCTCTTGTTTTAATGTATTAAAGTAAGTCCAGAGTGTTAGTTCTGAACAAGTGATATATGACATGACACTGGACCTGAGGATTTTACTGTTTAGAAAACCTGAATATTTCCATGAGACCCTCTGGAAATTTCATATCTTTCCAAAGGTTCATAGCTGATAGTCTTCAATGAAATTTATGTGGTCTCTTGGTAACCAGATCAGTAAGGTGGCAACATGAAATACCTGTGAAGCAAATGAGTTTGCGTATTACCACCTGCTTCCATAAGGATGCAGTTAGTTTATATTTTTCTTTTTTTTTTCAAGTGCCAGAAAATGCTGAAAATGAAGGAGATGCCTTATTACAATTTACAGCAGAGTTTTCTTCTAGGTAAGCTTAGCCTATTAACTATGCAATTCTTTTTACAAACTAATTTAAATTCAGTAAATAATTAAAATATAAGTAAACCAAATGTACCTATTTCTTGTGGGATTATAACATATTTAGATACCCTAATCTAATTTATTTTAGTTTTAACTTTGTTAGAGCTGCTTCTGAAATAAAATCATTTCTCACTCCAAGTTATAGTGGCAGATTTTTGTCTCATTTCTTTTGCCACTAATTAGTACTATTACTTAATTAAATAAAGGTCCAGAAAGATGATGAGAACTCTGATAATGTGTAATAATTTTATTATGATATACTGGAACACAAAAGCTGAAAATTATTGATATTGAAAACACAAAGTTGCAGTAAGAGTTTTCACAGTAATGATGTGGTTATGTAGATATCTATTTTTTAAAGTAATAGAAATGCTGTTTTTTTACAGATTTATAGTACCAACTCATACATTGTTAAACAGTTGCCATGTTTCATGGAACAGGCAGAAGCTGCAAAGTAATACAAAGTTTATGTGCCTTCTGTTTTCACTCCCCTTGATGAAATGTTCCTTTATGTATATGAGATGCATTAATGGGAAATTCAAGAATAGCCATCAATTAACCTTTAAGAATATAATAAAGAGGAAATAAGCTATGATTGGAAAATTGTATAAAACTTAAGATGTCTGTGTGTTTAAACTGAAACCTTTTATGAGACAATTTGTAAGGTGGTAATTTGTTTCTTTGAGCTTTAAATGTTGGCTTCTAAATATTTCCCTTCTGTCCTGTAGAATTGTAATACTTCATCTTTCTAAAGGTTTAGCCACTGCATTATATTTACAGAATACATGAAGAGGTAGAATATTGAAATAACTTATTTTCATAATTTTTTATTAATTGAAATTTTATCTCAAACAGATATGGTGACTGCCATCCTGTTTATTTTATTGGATCATTAGAGGCTGCTTTTCAAGAAGCCTTCTATGGGAAAGCTAGAGATGTAAGTGTGTATTGAAACTATTTAATATCGTGGAGAAATGCAAATCACCTTCAGTGTTTCATCTTTAGTTTAAAAAAGCTAAGCTACATTTTGGAGTTATCTTGGTTTTATTGTTTAGGAAGAGTTGTGCTCCTTCAGTTGACTGACTAAAACACTTACCTTGGTGATTGTTTTAACTACAGTGAATAACTCATTGTTCTTAATCATTCAGGCTGTATTTTTATTGGAGTCCTGTAGTTGTCAAAGCTACTCTTTTTCTTTCCCCCCTCCCTTTTCTTCCTGAAATAATGGTATCCTAGCACCAGATAACACTGCCTGTGAGTCTTGTGGTTGACAAGTTCAGTGTTGCACGTTGGTAACTCCTTTGAAGAATGGCTAATGGAATTGTAAACTGAAATGGAAAGCTCTCTGAAATTCAGTGTGCTTTTTTTTTTGTTTGTACAGCCTTTATCTGCCAAGTAGGTTCCAGTACCTAAGGTTTGGTTATTTAGTTTTTCTGTACATCCAACCAGGCATCTCAAATTTCTGTTATTCCATGCACAGTTTTAAAATCAGTATTTTAATAAAATTAGAACAGGGATAGTTTATTTAAGTTTTGGTGACTTTACTAGGAGAGAAACCCAAAACCCAGCATAATTAAGCACAGATAAAGTTGAAACACAAACAAGAAGATCATGCTGTTTAAATTTACTTTTGTTTTCTAGATAGATGTTTAATTTTAAAATGAAGACTATTTTGCCTTCCTGTAGTTATTCCTATTGGAAGGAGCATCTACATTGTTAGAGGCTGTTCTGATAAGTGTGCAGTGTTATGGGTCCACACCATATAGCTGAAGTTAACACATACTTAACACTATAAGTTAATATTTTCATGTCTTTGCACAGATTTAAGAGCATAAATGTATACCTAGTAATTCAGTGGCAAAGTATTAATTTATAATAACTTGTTAAAGTGGGCCTTAATGCATATTTTAAAAAAAATCATATGAATTCAACATGAAAAGAGTTTGAGTTGGGAAGTTCCCTTTGTGTTGTTTTGTCAGCAATGGTTGACAGTGTATCAGTGCAATCATGGACAAAAGCACATCAAGAATTTCCATAAGTAGTTTTATTCCTGTAAATCTGATATTAATGCAGTGCAGTTGCTTAGTTTTTTAGTACCCAAAGTACTTCTTATACCACTCTTACATAGCACATCTGTAGTTCATGTCACCTCACATTTCTAGTATTTTGCAATGTATTCAGATCAGATCCTCACCACAATAGAGGTGAATACTTGTCTATTTAGGGAAGTATTTTTGTGTGTGTGTGTGTGTTGTTTGGATTGAGCTTTTATTTTCTGAATATTGCCTTATTTTCAAAAGCTCTTTCTCCTACCTACCCAGTGGAATGGCATTATTGTAACATTCTGACTTTAAACAAAGGTATGAGAATGTGTAAATACCATTTATTTTCACTGCTTTTTCTTGTTACAAGGTCATTTTTTCAGTACTGCCTCCTGGAATGCACAATTGAGGAAAGGGATACATTATTTTATATTTTTATAATTGCGCTTCATAAAATAATTAAATATGTATATCAGTATTAAAAAAAGCTTAGGAGAAATTGCAACGTGTATGTCTTGTCTTCTAATTTATACTATGGAGGGCACTTAATTTTACCAGGGCAACAGATGAGCTTCAGGCACCAGCATTCTTCACTTGAAGTGAGAAATTGAGTTCCAAGAGTAAATAAAAACAAGATTGAAGGTTTAAATCCTCTACTAGGCTTTTTGAACTTATATACTCATTAAATGTTTATTGGAGTGGTGGGATTACGAAGGATTTGGGCAGCTTCATCAACTGGTATATACTTAATCACTAAGTAAAACACTACATTTGATAGAGTGTTTCTCACGATGCCACACTCAATCCATCTTAATGAAAACCGCTTCAAACTGATTTAATTTGAGAGCACTTGGCAGCTTGAGTGCTCTGAGATCTCAACCTTTTCTTCAACAATTCTCAACGCTGGCCAGAGCAGAAGGTGCTCTCTGCAGTGCAGGTCTAGGGAGACAGCCACCAGCTCTGTTCTAAATCTGTGTTGTGGATACTTTCCCCTTCAAAACCAGATGTCACTGTGTATAAACTTGAAGCTTTTTTTTCAGAAATATTTTTGTTTGGGTTGTTTTAAGAAAATTAACTGATGTCAGAATGTGTGTTTTGAATGCAGAATGTGAGTTAAAATTTTTCTTAAGAAAACTGATGTTCTGTTAAATCTCAGTGTCTTTTTGTGTGTAGGAAAGGATGATAATTAATAGTTCTTTAAGAAAATGTTATTTGAAAAAAATACTTTGCTAAAGAAGTTTAGGTGTTTGTCTGTTACCTGTGTGTTTGAGTCACCAGTGAAAATTAACATGTATCATGGGTGTATTTTTTCCTTTAGAACAACTGCTACCACACCAGTGCTTTGGTAGGAGAGATGGAATTAGGTGAAATGTAGCTGTGCTTTAAAACCTGTATATCTCTTTAGCAAAAAACCACAATACCCAAGACATAGAGCTTTGCCTTTAAAAACCAGTGTCCTTAGCAATGAAATCCCAGGTACCTCCTGCAGTCTGGTAGGTGAGGGTGTTGTGTGTTCATTTCCAAGGCTTACTGTACTTGTAAGACAAGAGAATGTTTTCATTTTTTTTTTTGTTAATTGGGTCAGGAAGAGGAACAGGCAGAGGCTTATTAAATTAACAAGCTGGTTTTTGTGGAAGTCTTCTCTATCTATTGTGCCTATTGGAAACAAGCATTTCCCTGTTACATCACTTTTTGAAAAATGAGCTTACTCTTGCTCAAGTAGCTACAATGCCATAGGTATTCCTATACTGATGCCATGGAACAAATTTTATAATGGAGATTTTTAAAAAGATGTTTGGGAGAGTTTTCCTTGTGCCTGAAAGCAGTTTGTGGGTGTCTTGTGTTTTGAGACATCAGAGGGTTTATCCTTACTTAGGGTATTTTTATTAATACTGGATCTTAATGGCTGTATTGAATCTCACTGAGCTATGTATATGAATAATACTGCAGTATTTTCTTCTATTGGAGATTGTTTGCCTTTTCATTTTTATAGGTGGTTGCTACTCTTTTATTATGAGAAAGAATAAAAACATTGCCTTTGCCTTTTCAGGAGCTCTTATCTTTATATACCTCTGTCAGCTCACCTCCTGCTCCTCTCTCAACCTTTCTGTCCACTGACTTTTAATAAATATGTGAAACATCTCTCTTAGCACAGATTGGTATTGTCACCTCAATATATATTCCTGCATGGCTGAAAATGAACCGTGTTTTTCTTCTCCTTGAATTCTGTCTTTTAGGTTCAATTTAGTGGCAGCACCATCCCTCTCACATATGGGTTCTTTATTTCCTGAATACCTAAAAGAATGTATGCTCCTTCCATGATTTGGCAAGTTCAAATAAAAGCAGGTTTTTTGCCTCTTTTCTTCCTTGGTAATAGCAGAGTATTCCTGCATACGGGGCTTTCTGTAGTATCATTTTTATCTGTGTAACACAGAAAAGTGTCCCTCATTATTTCAGCTAATTAAGATTATACTCAACTTATTACAGATGGAGATATTTTACCAATTCTGATTAAACATAAATAACCTGAACACTAATCTCTGTGCTCTGGTTTGAAACTGGAGGACAGACACAGAAGTATAACTCCAGGTTTTCAGGAGGGAAGCAGCTACATGGGAGATGTCACCACATATGCTCCAATTAAGTCCCATGTTAGTCACCTGCATTTTCTTTCAGTCTTGCCTGATGTGTGTTAGCAGCTCTGTCCTTTAATTTCACAGTTTATTTCTGAACTTGTGGATAATTATTGTTCAGCAATCTTTGCTACAACATACCAGCCTAGTAGTCTCACTGTTTGCCTACACACCCTTTATTCTTCATATCTGAAGAATTGCTCCATCTTCCATATCTGAAGGGGTTACTCTTGGGTATGGGTCTTTCTTCAGCATTCTCAGTATTTGATATTAAATAATGAAAGTTTTTGAAAATTGTCTGCCACACTCTACATTTCCTCTTTTCTATCCTTGTGGTTTATAGATCTTATTTGAGTTTGGTTTCATTACTGGATTCTATTTGCATTATGTAAGTATCACTGCAAGTGCAATTCATTGAAATAGAGATACAACAGTATAATAGGATCAAATAGCTGGAAGATGAAAGTAGACTAAATCAAGCTTTAAAACACACCTTTACCTGGGAGAGTGGTTTGCTGTTTGAACACCTTACCATGGTTTATATGGATTGTCCAACACCGATGGATTTTTGAGATTAGATGTTTTACTGAAAGGTAAAATTACAGAAAGATTAAATTAGGAAATACTTTAGGGATGTTTTATGCCATGTATAATAGAAAATATGGGATCAGAAGGTTACAGAGATCATCCCACTCCCACTTTAGGAACCTGTGGGGTACAGTTTTTTTCAGATCTATAAGGCTAGAAGCTGGTTAGTGCCCCTTTTCTCTCTGATGTCTGCCTCCTTTCCTTTGACTTGTGCAGGGGAATTTAATAATGCTTCTCTTCAGCAGGTTTTGTTCTGTTCTGTGTAATACACAGACAAGGCTTCCTATGACTCTTCATTGACCCTATTCCTACTTTGATCGTTTTTCAAAGTGGGGCAAATTCAGGGGTGTATCACTTCAGTGTTAGAGAAGGTTTGCATTCTGCTTAGGGAAGAAAGGATTGTGTGTGATAGAGTAGCTGTGTCCAAGAAGGCTGATCCTATGATCTCCAAGATCCCCTTAACAGGTGGATCAGACTGTACACTTCAAAGGCTTAAAGATGTGCAAATGTGTCCCTTTGTTCATTTGAATTAGCTCTCACTGCATAAAACTCAGAGGAAAACATTAAGGTCTTGATTTGTTAGCCCACCAGCTTGAAAGAACATTCATGCCTCTGGCAGTTGTTACATCATGAACATTTTTGTCTCAGTCATTACTTGAACTTAGAAACCTGAGATTCAAAAATAACCATTTGGGTCTGGTTTTGCTGACCCTTGTGACCATATTGCTATTCTCATCCAAGTTCATGTTCTTCTGAGGTCTCTAAATTACTCACAGTATTAGGAGCTGGCTGAGAAGCTTGGAAATCCCATTACCCAGTGATACCAATTTATTGACCTCATGAAAATCTGTTTCTTTTATGCCTCAGTGACAACTTTTCTTTCCTTTCTTTTAAGTCTGTACGAAGTGCATTCACTTTTCTGAAGTTCCCAAAGGCAAAAATGGCCAAGTGGATGCCTGAGCCATTTTGGTGCCCAGGGTGGATCTTTGGTGTGTCTGTCTCCTGTGTGGGAGTGTACATTGTGCCTGATCTCTCAGTCAGGTGCACCGGTTTCTGTGGCAGAGTCTGCTGTGCTGTGGGTGACATGGCAGAGAGGTTCCATGGTGCCAGGCTACAGCTGGCAACACTGTGCCTGTCAGGGCACTGCCCTGCTGCTGTACAGCATCTGTCTACAACCCACACTTCCTTCCAAGGTACCAGGAATATTCCACAGACAGATCCAAATCAGCAGGAGAGCTGCAGTGCAAACACGGTGGTGGTGGGAGCAAAGAGCAGCAGCACAGCTGACTATCTCATTCAGTCTGAAGGCAACAGAGGTTGCAGAAAAACTGCTTGAGGTCTGGATTTTTTAAGGTCTTTAGATAACCAAGATGCTGAAAACAGTTAGCACCTCTTTTGTGTGGCCTTTCCCTTTGAACAAAAATGAAACCTGGAGCTTGGAGTTCAAGCTTTTAGGACCTGAAGTCTTACTGACATTGATGAGTCTGACACTTCTGAGCATGTTTGTAAGTCCAGGCCCCTTCTGAAAATTCCAGTGTGTGACTGTCTGGTCTCCAGCATGCACATGCTCTGAAAAACATGTCTCTTGGTAGCTGAAGTTCCTGAAGTCCTAAGGCCTTTGGAAGTCCATCAAGTGTTAAGTAGTTATAACCTTTTTGGTATCCCATACCTTCATAGAGACTGTTAAAAGTTCTTCCCTCTCAGATTTTTTTTCCTTGGTCAAAATTTCATGCTAAGTATACAACCTGTGACTCATATTTTTGAGAAATCCAACACAGAACAGTCTAATGCTCCATTAGTAGGCTTTTTTCTATGGAGTTCAAGACTGTTCAACAGTTTTATAAACCTATTTTAATAGTATTGACTGAAAAATCCCCAGTAGTATTCATCATAGAACCCTAGAATTTACTCTGAATTTTCAAAAGCTTGAAATAAACACAAGCAAAACTTGCTTATAAATATATGCTACCATGGTTTAGTAAAATAAACAAACACAAACACAAACCCACACAGAGCAGCAACAACAACAACAACAAACTCCAAGCTGTGAGCCTTTTGTAATAAACCATTTTTCCAAGGAAGAAATACCTCTGGCTTCCACTAAGATTTTTCAAAATCAAGTTTCATCACTTCAATCCCTTCTGCTACTTCTGTGCATTAGTGTGCCTGTGCCTGCCCTTAATATTTTGGAAGAATTATCAGAGACAAGTACAGTCTTTTATACGTGATGGAGTTTAGTCTTTACACAGTGAGATTTGTTGATGCAACACAAATTACATTCCCTTGGGAAGAAGCTCAGTGTGAACCTCCATTGTGTTTGTGCCTGTTCTGTTTACTAAAATTTGTCCCTAAATCTTTAAGCCTAAAACTGTACATATTTTGAAACATTCTGTTGTAGGGAATCTCATATTTAACAGTTTCATGGGGTTGTTTCTTTGGAAGTAAAAGTGTTTCTCAAGAGCCTTTTTTTCTGTCTGCTCCCAGTGAAAAGAGGAGAGCAAAGCCATCCGCTTACCACAAAGCAGTGCCACCACAAAGGAAAGATTAAGGGTTTAGAGAGAGGTCAATGTGGGTTTTTCTCTAACTAAACACTTTCCTAAAGTTTCCTTGTGGAAAAAATAATGAAGTCATCTCAGAGTTTTTAAAGAATTTTTATTTCTTTTTCACCGTCTGCATTCGCTTGTCTTCTCAGCATGGATGTTTAATCTTTCTAGGCTTTGTGAATTGGTCCAAATGAATAAGTGGTGAGCTGTCTCTCTAGGAGCTGGAGGCTTATTCTAAGGCCCTAATCACTGAGTAAACACATCTTTGCCCTCCCTCTCTTACAACTGCTATATAATAGTCGAGATTCTAGCACAGTAACCTGGATATTGCAGGGATCGACGCTTTGAAATGCAGAACGGCTGATCCTCAAAAACAGACAGTGCCTGATCTTCCCCTGCCTCTTTCTTCTTTTTAAATTAAATATCAGCACAGAAATGCTGTTTTATTGCATGATATTGTGCATCAGTGCCCTGGATTTTCAAGTTTAGTTTCAGTCAACATTGTTGGCTGCACTTATATGGATCTCTGCATGTTGGGCTTATTAATGGCCCTTCCTGGCACATGTGTACGTG
>JAOXXN010000120.1:8535305-8584313 GCA_026770055.1 Myrmophylax atrothorax
GAGGATACTAATACAAAACATCAAGGATTGCTCTTGACACACGTTGCCAAATTTTTCATTAGTGACTTTTACATAAAAAGGAAGAACATTTAAATTAAATTAGGCAAACATTAATGCAAATTACTAATCCCTTTCCCAAAGTCTAATGTTCAATGTATTCTTCCTTTTAGAAGGAGTCATCAAATTTTATCCAAAGCCAGTATATGAGGAAAAAGTCATACAGGTTTTATTACTAAGGCAGCTTGTCTCAAAATCGCATTGCATGTTTTGCTGTATCAATACACATCAATATCTAGGGTTCAGTGTTACTTCTGATGAAGAGATTTGAAATCACTTTAAATAAAAGTCTGAAAATAGCATTTACCATATCATCTCAGCAAATATGTTCAAATAGTATTTTAAAATAAAATAAGTAATATATATGGGTATGGGGGAATGGAAAGTTTTCTGAATTATAGTTCATTGAATACCAGATACAGGATCATGGTCCCTAACCAGATCATAGTTTCCCTGTATTTTTGCAGACTGCTTTCTGTATTTGCATACACACAAACTTGTTTTCTAAAAGGTGGTCTGAGATAATCATGGGGACACAGCACAGCCTTAAATTGCTGGTAGTGAAGCTCAAATATTACTTGATAGCATTCCAGAAGAACATAGAACAGACTATTCTGTTTCAAGATGCCATCTCAACATCTAATCATAGAATGATTTCGGTTGGAAAAGACCTCTAAGATCACTGAGCCCCAACATTACCTCAGTACCACCATGTTCACCACTAAACCATATCCCCAGATGCCACATCCACAGCCTTTGGAACACTTCCAGGGATGGTTATTCCACTGCTGCCCTGGGCAGCCTGTTCCAGTGCCCTTCCAGTGCAGCAGGGGAGAGGCTGATGTGCTGTGGGCCTCCCCCCATCATGGCTGGATGGAGAGCTGCCAGAACATCCAGCGTATCACTGTGCAAGTCTGGGGTCTGTGGGCAGCTGTGCTGTTACTCATTGCCCTCTTTATTTGGCTACAGAGGTGATGATAACAATACCCTGTGATTTTTTTCAGGTTGTTTATACTTGTTTTGTGTCATAGATGCTGTTCTATCAAGAGGCATATTCCTTGCTCAAGGAATTGTTCCAAGTGTTATCTTTATTGAGCAGCAAGCCAAAAAATTTGACTCCTTTCTTAGATAAGTCTGTTCATAAGGTTTTTGTTTTTCTTCAAACATTGTCATTTTCATGTTCTAAGCATGTAATATATTATGTTTTGGTAGCTGAACTAAAATACTAGGAAGCATTGAGAATGTTTAAAGATTTGGAGAGATGTATCATTTCTCTGGAAGTCTGCTGGGGTTTTTCCCCTGTATGTGCATGTTGAGGTACTTGTCACCCTCCATGAACCCCCCTGGGTGTACTAACACAGGGCTCTGCAGCTGCAATTTTAAATTGCTAACTAGCCTGAGGAGTTTTTCACTACTCTCTGCTCATGTCTTTTGCAGAGAAAGCTTCTTGCTATCTACCTCCACCATGATGAAAGTGTACTGACCAACGTCTTCTGCTCACAAATGCTCTGTGCTGAATCCATTGTCTCCTACCTGAGTCAGAACTTCATAACCTGGGCATGGGACATGACAAAAGAAGCAAACAGAGCAAGGTAAGATTCTTTGGCCTGAGAGTGGAGCAGCTTTTCTCTGAAGGAAGACCCTGATCTCCAGCTATCAAATCTTTTGTTGCTTGATATCTGTTTGAACTAAAAACTTCATTCTCATTCTCAGCTGATCAATGAAGCTACGGTGAGTGATGGTCACTGAGAATTGGACTGGCCTTGTTTGCATTACAGAGTGACTTCTTATTCCTGTGCAGGAAAAAAATAATAGAAGAAATTATGTCCTTTTGGTTTTGGGTTTATTTTCAAACATAGTTCTAGGACTGTGCCTTCACAGTTTTGCATTGCAGTGCCATAATATTGTATGACACTAATTGTGTGTATGTTGCTGTAACTGCATGAGAGCTGTCTGGGGTAATAATCATTGTTGTTAATGAAAACCCTGTTTTAAAAATAACATTCAATGTGATAAATTAGTATTAAAAACAGATTATGCAAAGAATTAAAAGCTTGCAATTCATATAAATGTTTTTGAGCTACAGTTTTCTTACAGAACATTCCTTTGGTTATGTTTAGATTTTTTGGGTTTAATATAATAAAAGCTGTCCTGTGTCTTAGAGAGGCCATCATTTACTGAGGACTGAGGAAATGAAAACTGTAGATTCTACCTCCTTCTACATCTTCTGTGTGTTACCAGCAAATTTTCTTACTGTTACACTAAGACCTCTCTCTTCTTTAGTTGTTTACCAGTTGATCACAATCTACTGAAAATAATGATTTTATTATTATTCTTATTATATTTAGAAATCAGTCTTGTTTGGTTTTTCAAATTGGACCTTATTTCATCACTTCTATTTACCCAGAAGATGACTGGATAATGTCTTGCCAGGATAATATCTTGTGTATATTATCATAATTAGAGTTATTCTAACTTTTGACCAAAAGATGCAACAATCATTTGGAATAAGGTTACCACTTCACTACACAATTCCAGTGATTAAATAACAATTGAAATTATACATTTATGTTTCTTTCTCATTGGATTACTAGAATAGAGCATTTATGCATTCCTGTTCTTAACTATCTAAATTATAGTTAATATTTCTCTGCTGAAAGTGAGCTTGGAGAATGGAACAGTCTCTTTTTCTAATGCACTTTTTAAATGACACTTGTGTTTCTCAGGAATTCCTCACTTGACGTTCTGCATTGTGTCTTTGGGGGGATCAGCAGCAATGATTCTATTTTAAATTGTTCTAGAGAGGAGTAAAAGATTATGGAAAAAAGCAGTTGCAAAAACAGACGAAAACTTTCTGAAAAAGAAGAGAGAGGAAAAAGAAACATCTAGATTCTTTCATGGGACCAAATACATAGACTGGGAAGTTGCTTAAGTCTTTTGGTATTGCCATTCATGGGCAGTAAGGAGCCTCCTCCTTTTCTTTTATCCAACAAGTTGGTGTAGAAGGAAACACTATTTCTAAACCATCTGTAGTGGCTAAGTTCAGTTGACTACCTGCTGTTCTATTGTCTGCTTTTCTATTTAATTCTCTAGTTTCTTTTATTTTACAATGACAAAAAATTGCAGTGTAGTTTCTTTTGAAAAACTGTGTTTGAGGGCTTTTTTATGACTGACGATCAACAGCCATGTAATTGCTTTGTTGTGTTTTACTAAAGAAATCTATTAAGTAGCACAACTTTGATACACTAGTAATAAGAGTTTGCAGGTTACACAGACACCTGTGGTGACCAAAGCGACAGAAGCTGCTTGTTAGAAAGAGCCTGTACAGCTGTGTCCTATTAACTCCTTATGACACTTCTTAAAACACAAAATAAAGGGCTTGTTTAAGGCTTTATAGCTATTCTCAGTGAACCTGGTCACTGATTGTGCTGGACGATAGGGGTTTTAAGCCTTCATTTTTTTGCTTTCTATTAACAACAACAAAGAAACTGTCATATTAACAGTGAGGTCAAAAAATAGTGAGGGATAAACAAGGCATGTTGGCTCGAATTAGAATAATTTCTTAGTTGTGTTTAGTGTCACATTCTGCTCCTTAGATTGTGATTTCTTCAGAGGGGGCATGATGCTTCCTTCTCCCTTTGGAAAGTGCCAATGCTCTGTGGGCATTCCCATAAGTAAATACCGAGTCCTTCTGTTTAATTACTGCCTCTCATCATGTGACACAGTGACAGTGGCCTTGGAGCCCTTCCTGTTCTGTATCCCTATGAATACAGTTAATTGTAGCTTTTTATTTGAGTGGTGAGAAGACAACAGCAACTGCAGAAGGAACTGCATTTTGTGTGCTGGTGTAGACCAAGAGCAGCTCATTTGTGTTGTTAAAATTGCATTGTTAAAATGCTGGAGAAGCCAGGGTGGGACAGCAGAGGAATCAGGCCCCTTTGATTTACAGCAGCCATTAGGGATGCCTCAATGTCAGTAGCAAAAGGCATGTTTTCAGTACTGTAGCGTGGCACGGATAAGTTCAAACAGATACAAAGACTTTCCTTGTATAAGGAAAAAAAAATCTTCTGAATATTCTGATCTATAGATGTCATTATATTCCCAAACTAGTCCTAATAGTTGTTTGCATTTTTCTCATTAATGAAATGGGTGTCCATCCTGAACACTGTAGAACAAAACCAGCTCCAAAATCTTGTTGTTTTCCCATTTTTAATGTGTTTCTTGGCTGATACTGATACAGGAATGTGCTTTGAATGCTGCATTACTGGACACTAACACTTGTCATCTGGAATCTCTCAATCTTCAGCCCCCATTCCAACAGAGTGAAGAGAGTTCTGTAGGTAGGACTAGGAGTCAAACACTGTGTGCAAGCACCAGGTACCTGTTAGCAGCAGTGCAAGAGCATAAGCATTATGACTTTGGGAGTCAGATTTTGAGAAATTTCAGACTGCAGCCACCCAGGACTGTTGCTTTGTCAAAATGAAGGCAAACTCTAGTTAATACAGGTAAGAGGAGGTTTTGTTTTGGCTTCCACAAGTTTTAATTGCCTCTGGCATAAGGTTTGCAGGAAAGGGATCAATTACCTTGAGTAACTCCTGTGATTATTAATATTTTCATTAATCATAATAAAGGGGACAAATTAATATAATAAAATAATTAGCCTTTATTTAGGAAACTAATGTGGTGTTTTTTATAATACTGTTAAGGAACCTCTACATGAAGGTTTTATCTCCTATAGCTTAGACTTTAGTTTAGACTTTATGTTTTGTAATATACTTGTAATTTGTTGTTCACGATCAAAGGAGGAAAAAAGTGACAAAAGCTGGGTTGCATATCTTCTACTTGAGATCTTGTTATATTCCTCTGGATATTTGTATCCAGAAAAGATATATAGTAATATATATGCATATATACCTATACATGCACACATACCTTACATTTGTACACACAACATTTACAAACATAGGTAATGCATAACATTAAGAGGTTTCCAGCATACACAGTGTTTGCCAAGCAAAGCAAAGCCAAAACTATAAGACAGTGACTTGAATGTCTGCAGCAGCTTTTTAGCTTTTGATATCATTGCCCTTGGGCTCTGGATTTCAAGGTGTTGCCAACTTTTCTCAGCTCTGATGACAGGTGCTTGTTAGTTTTAATGTTCAAATGATAGTTTTTCACTTTGCTTAAGCTTAGGAAAGAGTTAATTCGCTAAAGCTCTTCTCAGCAGCAGGTTGTCTTCACCTGCAATTTCCGTCATCAAGTAATTAGCCATATTCACAGTTGCTGACCCTTAATACTAACCTACTGAATGATGCATGCCTGGATGAAGACCAGTTGACCATATTACTCCAGCTCCCCAATCCCATTTGATCCTTCAGCAAATACATTGCAGGTGTGGGGTCTGTGAGAGCTGGAAGTGGGGAGTTAATTTCTCACTGCCTCTTTGGGAGTGACCGCAGATTATTCTGTATATGTTGCTTGCAAAACTGTTGGACGTGTTCTTTAGGCACTAAATCCTTAACAGGTTTCACAGAACAGTGTGAAAACCTTTACTATTGTATTCTGCAATATTTTATTTAATTTACTTTAATAGCAATACAGTGCCAGTCAATAAAAACAGGTCAAAAGTCTAATTAATGTTTTAAAAATAAAGGTTCTCAAACACCAGGCGAGTTTGTCACTTTCTCTATGGTTTGTTTTGAGGAGGAAGAGGAAAGAAGGTGAGGAGGGAACCCTTCTGTTCCATGATTACACCCCACCCGCTCATTTTCTCCTTTTCTCCTTTGCTTTTGATTTTAGTGGCGGTCTTAACAGAATGTCAAGATCAATTTGCAGCATGGTTTAACTCAAGGTTTGCATTCTGCCAGCAGCAATTGTCCTAACCAACAATGCCATGTGTTCTTGTAACTTCAGAAGCTTTTAGAAGGCTCATGGCAAGGGCAGCATCTAATGACTTTATTAGTGTAGGGTTTCAAAATGGGCTCAGTAATTGTTCGCATCTCTTTGTCATTTAGTCATAATTACTGCATAGTATTGTTCGGGGCTGCACTTGTGAATAGTTTCCTAATAGCACTGAAATGAAATAAAAAAGGAAAAGGAGAAAAGGTGATTGTCTCTTTAGATGGAGAACAAAACAGCCTGTATATAGATGGTGGTTAAACTGTTTATTATACACCCACCAGAAAAGGTAAACTATCCCTTCTTAAATATTGATGTGCTTCAAGGTAATTTCGTGTTGGTAATCTGAAAATGTCCAAATTTGGAAAATTAAATATCAGCAGAGAATGCATTTCAGTCTGGTTGTGATTAGTAAGATATGGATGTCTGTAATATTCAATTATAAATAGAAAGCAGCCTCCCTGATGTTATCAAGGTTTTCAGTGCATCAGTTTATATACCTATAGCAATGTTTTAAGGTCATCTAAAAAACACCAACTATTAAACCACAGGAATTAAACTGATACATTTGTAAGCATGTTTTAAGTCCCACCTGTAAAGCCAATTCCCAGAGAAAGTTCAGTCCCACTGTTCTCAAAGCACAGCCTAGTTGATTAAGCTTCTTGAACAGAAAAGATGAAATAAAACTCCATAGTGTCCTGTGCAGACATGAAGGCAGAAGAACAGATATCAAGACAGACTTGATGGACTGTTTTGAGGAAGAGTCTGGTCATATCCTCCTACTGCTTGTTTTTTGTGGTGTATATGTGCAATTGTTCCTCCAATTTGGAGACTTTCGTTGACCTTATGGAATTGCATTTTGCCTGTCAGGATGCTTCTTTGATTGGTGAAGATTAATCTGAATTCTCTGACTGAATTCTAATGTGCTTGTAGTTTCTCTCACTTTACTAACACCTGTAAAGTAACTAAACACTCTCTGTTCTTATCTAGGCAAGCCTTGGATATCCCTTAGCAAATCATGTTTTACAGGCCTTTCTAATATGACAGGCAGTGATCAAAATTGCCACTGATATGTGAGTGCATCTTGTGTTTTCCATTTTTCATGCAGCCTTTTAGCAAGGGGTCGAGGTATATTTTATTTATATTTTTACCAATGATTTTGTCTGGTGTCCAGTAGTATCTGAAAGGATGGATTCATGGGTTTGTAGACAGCTGTGTTTTAAACAGGGTTATGAAGTATTTACCTAACCTGTTTGAACCTTGCAAGATGGAAATTAGATCTTACAGTTTTAGGAAGAGGTAGATAGCCCACTTATGTAGACTTTACTCTGACATAAAGAATAAGTGGATAAAATCATGCTTTTTAACATCTGAATCTGATATTTAGCATATGGATATTGAAGAAGATATCCACATAGTGTGATTTAGCCTGCTTTACCCATCTTTAAAACATGCCCTGTGTCTGCTGCTCATTCCCCCTGTGTTTGAGTCAACAGTTACCACCCTACCAATGTGGGTAAGGCAAGAACTCTGTAGTATGAAGACCATGGAGACCAAACTTCTTTTAATATGCCAATTCAGGACTTCAGCTTTTATTCTTTTAGAAATGTAAATACCCAATACAAAGATGTTATTTTTACATTAACATTTTAATGAGTCTTATGTTGACTTTGCACATTATATAATTATTATTAAAAATAATCAGAAATCTTGCATATTTAATACTCATAATTGTTTTCTTCATGTTCAACAAAGAAGTTACATTTTTTCAAACCCCTTGCTGAAGTGTTAAAGTTTTTTAAAGTAAAGTTAGCTTTGGGAATTACCTGGCCATAAATAAAGCACACTTTTTTGGCCCGAAATCTTCCAAGTTGTGTACTAAATGCCAGTTCTTAGTGAATGGGAGTAGAACTTTCAGAAGAGGTGGTCGGATTTCCACTGTTGCTGCTGCTTTTTGAGGAGGAATTCAGGCCAAAATGATAG
Source organism: Myrmophylax atrothorax (assembly GCA_026770055.1). Taxonomy (NCBI): domain Eukaryota; kingdom Metazoa; phylum Chordata; class Aves; order Passeriformes; family Thamnophilidae; genus Myrmophylax; species Myrmophylax atrothorax. The sequence goes on from JAOXXN010000120.1 coordinate 8,543,244, forward strand.
AGCATTTTATGATAAAATTTCCCAGAGAGTTAAGTCAGGAGTGTGTTTTAATAATAAAATGTCTCACATATTGGCTGGAAGGAATGATAACGTTCTTCTTTGAAAAACTGATGTGCTGCAAACATGGTAACTTCTCACACAAGTTCTCTTGAAGTGCATGTGGAGGGGTAACTGCTGAGCAGGGATCAGCAGCTCCCCAGATTAACATCTTCATGGCACCAGAGTAGTTCTTCTGTGTGCCACTGTTAACTGCAGAGTGAACTCTGTCTAAGAATTAATACCTGTTCAGTCTACATTTAAAAAATAAGTTGGTAATTTTTGTTAGGGTTTGATTCTGTGTTTGTCAAGCTGTGATCAGTGTCCAGGTTTATTCTGTAGGTTTAGCTGCTGGTTTCTTTGATTGTGAGTCAGGAAAGAAGTAATGCTGTCTGCCAGAACTGTTTGTTTTCTTCATCAACTTTATTCTTGTAGCTTTTGAGAAGATTTTTAAAATTTTCCTTCATGGAATGCTTTTTTTGCCTTTCTCATACTTCTCCCTCCTTGACTATTTTTGTAATTTAAAATAAGGGGACTAGTAGGGTGCCATATGCCCTGCCTGTCTGGCAGCATTCCTCTATTTCCACTGTTGGTTGGAGATCACAGTAATCCAGCATGTTGTGGAAAACAGTTTTCCCTGGAGGGACATCTGGCTCTTTGATGGACTCTACAGGCAGTTCTCTTGGCAGCTCTGGAGATGCCACTGAAAGATCTGGCACACTTCTGTTAAGATGAAAGTAAGAAAATCCCTTGTTAGTGAGGTACAGAGTAATATACTGGTTATTGCACCAAATCGTTCTGGTCCTACTCGTGCACTTCTAATAGTAAATATTAGCCAGAGGAGATTTTGTTCCTTAGTTATGAATGTGGAATACAGTAAAAAGGTCTGTAAATACAGAATCAGTAAAGGCAGAAAAGGAAAAAACCTATGATGTTAGTTAAGTAGCTGCAAAATCTCTTAAAAGGCATAGGAAAAACTGAGTGGGAATCATGAGTAAAAATTCAATTCCTACCCATCTAGTAAAAAAAAGGGATATGTTAAGAGTAATTGCCACTGCCCTGGCAAGGAGCAGGTCTGTGAGTGATTGCTGGTGCACAGGAGTTGTACCTCCACATTTTTGTTGCCTTTACTACCTTTTACTTCAACAGACAAGTGATGTCTTACTTAGTTCCAGAGGGCAGGATCTGTTTGGGTGTTGGTGAGCACATGTTCTCATGTGCACTCGATGTGCTCTGAAGATACATGTTGATAACACCAGGTGGTCATTCATCCCCACAAACAGCCTCATCTCAGCTCCTGTGCTGTGGTCTGGACATTCATTACTCTGTGCTGCAAGTGCTGGGAAGATGAGTTGTTTCTCATTCCTCCCCCAAGAAAGACAAAGACTGCCTGATTGCAGTGATGGCAAATCCGTGGCATTCACACCAGATTTGGCACGAGCTGCCCTTGTCACTGGTGTGTGAGTGAGCTGAGCAGATTGTGGCAGCAGCAGAGGAAGGGAGGTGATTGGTAAGGTAAGAGCAGGGTGAGTGGCACCAGTGGCTGTAGGAAGTGACACTAAACTAAAAAACCCCCACTATGAGGAGAGAAGTTGGTGTCTGGCCTCTGTTCTGCTGTTACTCAGCCAGGAGCGGAAGTTTGCCCTTACAGCAACCTGGCACGACATGTCATCTTCTGAATTGAAACCTGTTCCCAGCCTGGATTGTAAAGGACCCCAAGGTGTCATAACCTTTTAGGTTCTATGTAGTCAGCCAGAAGTTCTGCATATAAAAATTCATCTCCTGGAAAAAAGTTGATTTGGAAAATATTTTAACATACCAAAATACCTACTTCATTCAGAACTCTCTGGGTACAAACCCCATACCTATAAAAACAAAATTTTGGGACTGAGTTATGGGTTGACTAAATACAGAATTGATTTTAAAAAAATTAACAAACCAACTCCTTTGACTAGTACAACTAGTATTGTAACAGTCTCTTTAGTTTTATTCCTTCTAGCATTATTCTCACAGCAGTTTTTCACCTCCACTTATTTTTTTTCCATGAAACCTGAGTGCTTTTCTTCTGTGGTGTGTTGAAGACTGTTAAACAGTTTTAATACACAAGTTTCAGGAATTCAGTTCAACTGTCCACTGTCTTTATTTCTTCCACGAGTGAAACCTTGAACTCACATAAGAAATTTTGTGACTTCTGTGAGGCCAAGATTTGACTGACTGTTCCCACCTGGAAAAGAAAACATTAAAAAACATTATTTAGCTTAAGAGTTAGTATGTCCAGACTTTTAGACACTTCATTTAACTCTTACCTGGTGGTGTGTCTTTGTGTAGTTGTTTCTGATACAGCAGAGTCTCTCTGGCTTTTTTGACATAGTCTTTGTGAGTGGTTGTTCTGAATTGCAAAAGACAGAGGATTAAGGAGAAACATTTATGGCTTTGAATACTCAGTTGCTCCCCTGCTCGTTGCCTTCCATCCAGCTACAGCCAGAGTTAACATAAAATTGTCTCTGATGAGAGTCTTTTTAGTACTTCAGGTGCCTCCAATAAGCCCAGTGCTGTACTTGTCTGCCTTACCCATTTTAGCCATCTTCTTAATTACAATATACATTGATTAAAAAAATTACAATTTTGAATCTTTTCAGTGTCTTTGAGAAGAAATTACTTGGAGTGCTTGACATTTTAATGCAGTTTGTCTTTTCAAATAGATTTGGCTTCTAATGCATGTGACAACAGGACTTTGCTCTGCAGTTAGAGCATACATTTCAGAGTAGTTGTTACCTAAAATATTATCATAAGGCATAAGAAAACACACGATTTAAGTTGCCTTTCATGAACATAATTAAGAATTAATAAGCCTGTACCAGTGGCTAGTCCTCAGAATTTCCACTGTTTTGCCTTTTGTGACCCGTGTTATTAAAAGTCCATTATTTTTACAGACTTTATTAAATTGGATCTTATTAAAGCATTCTATATTTGCATTTGGTCTTTCATAATTCATTATTATTATGACATTTACTTTTTACCATCAGATCTGAAAACATATCATAAGCTACCCTTTTCTCTTGAAAGAAATGCTAATTTCAAACAGTCCTTTAATGGAAGAGAAAAGCTTTATCAGTTTTTTCATTTATTCAAGATCGTGTTAAGAATACTAATGTTAGACTTCTGTATGCTAATATCCAAGAGCTTTTTTGGTCAAAAGCTTAGAATTATTGTTTTTTAGACCACACTGCTAAGTATGTCACTGGCAGGGCACTAGTACAAAAGAAAATACAATTCTGAAGTGCCATGTTTTAATTCTGTGACTGTTAAAACTGATTTCTTGATCTTTCGTTATTAAATTGTGCTTTTGTATGAAATTTGCTATTTTTATGCTTCAACATGTTTTTTTTTAGATTGTGGCTCTACTTAGTTTTTCTTTAGAAGTGTTAAACAATTGCTTTAGTGGGGGGGTAATTTTGAACTATAGCCTGCAGAGTAGTTTGATAGGAAATAGAGTTCTCCATAAAATAAATCACTGTCTCAAGCAGTTGTTAACTGTTTTCATTTGGACAATCTGGGCCTAAAATATTGTAATAATTTAATCTTGAAAAGAGATAAAGAGCTCTGGAATTGAATGCAGAAGGCTCAGTGTTAACCAGCAGGTAACCCTCAGTTAAACTGCTGAATTGAGTATAATTATTTTTTGAAACTTAACTTCAACAGCACCTCTCCAAGGGTAACTGTTTCCCCCCCAGGTTTCTGACGATGTGCACCAGACACTTCGGGAGCGTCGTGGCCCAAACCATTCGGACTCAGAAGACAGACCAGTTCCCACTTTTCCTTATTATTATGGGAAAACGATCATCTAATGAAGTATTGAATGTAATACAAGGTACAGTTCTCACTTTATATTAGAAGTATTCCTTACATGAGCACTGAAACTGTTACAAGGGATCTTTTCAAGTTGTTTCTCTTTTAAAATGTTCAGAATATGAATTTATTGCACAGAAGACACTTCCGGTTGCCAGGATATAAATATCTACTACTCATAAATGTATTAATTAACATGGTATTAGAGATTGGAATTGCTGTGGCTGTAGCAGAATGGAAGTTTTTGTCTTTTTAAAGTGGAAGCCAAATTTAATAAAGAAGTTTTCCAAATTTACATCCAGATACATCCCTGATTTTTGAAGGATTTTGGCTGTGCTTTTTGCTTAGTGCCAGAATGCATTTGGTGCTTTGTGAGTAGTTCCTTGTTAATGTGTGCGCTCCTGTTGCATGTAGTGGGCTAATATTTGGACATGAGTTGCTTATTCAGACCTACCTGCATTGCTGAGACCCCAAATCAGATCAGGATTGAAGCTGCCAATATAATCTCACAGAAATGAAGCTGTCAGGCTTACATGAGCAGTTCTTCCTCTGATTCTGCTGACAGCAAGATGACTTAGATGGGGAGTGCTGCCCTTTGCCTGCTGTTCTCAGTAACTCTTCAAATTAGAACACATCAAAGAATGGCTGCCTCTCGTTTCTTCTGCTTTCTCCACAAGTTTGCCTTCATGACCATGTCCTCATATATTCATTGCTTATATCTGGTAATCTTTATTATAATCTTATTTTCCTGAGGAAATTCAGCCTCAGGAAATGCTGCCTTTTGCAGACAGCATGACTTTATTACATTTCTTTCTGTATCTGGGATTAATAATTTTCTTGAGGAATCTGCAACATTCCTTCCTGTGGACAAAATGGTTAATTTTTACAGGGATTTTGTCTCCCCAGTGCAAGGTGCACACTACTTAATGGTACACCTGTCACTTATAAAACTTCCTTCATACAAATAATCTTATAAATACATTCTCTTGGTTTTCTGATTCTGCAGTACAGTTCAGCACCTTTGTCATCCCACTGAAGTCAGTGCCGCTACTGATTTACATTATTTAAATGTTTTAGCATTTGGTGACTCAAAGTCCTTATAAAATGCATCTTTATATCATAAAATAATCCTGATTATTTCATTACATTCATTAAATTTTAATGATTAGTCAGATTTTCAGTGATCTTTTATATTGAACTAAAGCAGTCACCTATTGTAGCCTTACATAAATTTATCCTTGAACCAGAATCAAACAAGCTGTGCTTGTGATTTTTCCCATGAATCGGGGCACTGCTGTCTTTGAACAATACACCCCCAGCTGAATGGTGGTCTCTGAAGTCCTGCATGTTGTAGCATGTGGGATAACATTTTCTGCTAAGGTAGCAAATGTTAGAAGTGGGAACAATGAGGGCCTTTCAGGGCTGGGCCAGAAGTCGTGTTTACAGAAGAGATACAACAATATAGAAACTTAAGTCTCAGTGGTGTTTGTTGAAATGCAGACTGTCTAAGTTTGCTTTGGATTTTTATTTTTTTTACTGTGGTTGGAAACTGTGGGGACAGTTTTGTTTTCTTCAGTGGTACTGTGTCTTCTGCTTAGTTTATTCCCTTTAAAATTTTGACCAGCATGACCAGTATAAATCCAGCTCTTGTTGGTATTGTTCTGCCACAGTCCAACAGCTGTTTAGGCTGGCAGATGTTAAGACTTCATAGTTTCAGACAATTTCTCATGGTTTAAGACCTTTTAACTACTATGACAAGTGGCTCTAATGGGTAGTCTGTTCACTTTAGAAAGAGAAACCAAAGAGGCATCTTGGTAGGAAATGAAATTAATCTTTCAGTCTTACTGAAGACTGGAGGTACACTGGGAGAAAAACGTGAGGAGGTGTCTGTTTTCCTGTATATGTGTTCTATTTCTGATATATAGATACAGATATATTACTTAACTTCTCTGCTTTATTAGCTTTACAGGTTTTATCAGAAGTAAATACACTGAAGAGAATATATTAGAGTATTTGAATTTGACTACTATTTATACCTGAACGAAATGTATGCACACACATCCATTCCATCATTGTATTGCAGTTTTTTCCTTTTTTTAAACCAATCTACTTGGGTGCTGCTGCCAACATCCTACCTCTTGTTACCTGATTAAGCAACTGCTTCAGTTGCCCTGATTATACCTGGGAATTCTTAAACTGTAAAATCAATTTCACATCAGGGAATCACAGATCTATTACTTTCCTTTAACATCAGTGATTAAAAGGAAAAATAGTTACTTCATGCAAGCACAAAGGCAGTTATTCAGATTTGCACCACTTGAAATTTTTGCCTATGATCAACATGTCTTTGGAAAAACAATTCTGAATTTTCAGTAAAGAGGCAAACTGGAATTGTTCTACTGAGATATTTGCTTTTTCTACTATTTTTTTTTAAGTCTGGCTGTTTCTTCTGGATTAATTGTAAAATGACTTCTTTTTTGTTTAATAACTTTAATGAAATGAAGTTCAGCTCCCTGCCTTTGTTGCTAGGTAACACAACAGTGGATGAGCTGATGATGAGGCTGATGGCTGCGATGGAGATCTTCAGTGCCCAGCAGCAGGAGGACATAAAGGATGAGGTGAGTGTTCAAAGTTCCTGCAGATACCTCCTGGCTTCCAATACTCACTGGGGATATAAATTAAACAGATACTTCTTTAGCCAGTGAAGTTGGGTTTGATGTGTTTTAGTGTGTCTTCAGTCATAAGAAATTAAAAAGGTTAAATCTCCTTTGTATATTTACTTGGATCTCTCAAAACAACTCCTCCCCTTTGGTTTTGTCATTTTTCAGTTCCTTTCCTCTTTCTGAACATTAGTCATGAGTAACTGTTTACATTATAGTGGTGTTACAGAGCTTGGTATGTTCATACAAGGAAACAGCAATCAGATTTTTCCCCAATGACCAACTCCAAGTCCCAGGTAGAACATAAAAATAGATTAATGTATCTTAAATGTATATGTTTAAAAGGGAGCTGAAACCAACTTTAACCAGCACACCAGGACTGAACCACCATTCAGAACAATGCAGAATGTATAAGTGGTGACAAGACTTCTCAAAACCAGTGTTTCAGTTACACAGAAGTAGTCACAATGAGAAATACAGCTGAAAGATCTTTATCTGTTACTCTATAAATTGAGAGTGACATTTTGAAGTAATGAAGTACTTAGGAATTTATAATAATAGGTGTGTTGCCATTCAAGATTATTCTTATCCTGTTGTATAGACATTGATTGACAATAATTCACTAAACACATTCTTCACATTTAAATCTTGTATCTCATTAGTACAAGATTTACTGATTATATTATGAAGGCATGGTATCTGCACAATATCTGTCATTCACTTTCTCTTCTTTATTTATGCTACCTGTAATTCATTGGTAAAGAAATTGACTTTAATTTTGTTAATACTGAACACAGATTTAAATATGAGGATTACAACAAAAATCCAAGGCACAATATAATTGAATTTTTTATTGCATTTTGGCAAGAATATGTTGAGTACAGGAGTTTTTTTAACAGCTTTAAATAAGAAGGTAAAATTTGCATCACAGATGAGTTCCAAACCATAAAAGTTGATTAAAAGGAAGAAAACTGAGGGAAAGAAAAGCATATAAAGGCAAAGAGATAAGAGCAAATAAGGGGCAAGAAAAGAAACTAGGAGTGGTAAGATTGCAACAGAGGGAGGAACAGGACACCAGAAGAGCTGGCTGGAGCTGGGGACACCAGTGTTTAGGAGAGAAGGTGAGGGCAGGAGAGGTAGAGATAGACCTGCCCTAAGAGGCTAAAGCCAAGTGGGTTTGCAACTGGGTGTAAGGGGAGTAAAGCTTAAAGCACAAGGAGACTTGTGGCTGCAATTGCAGAACAGGGAATTGGCTCCTGGCTTGAGCTGCTCTCAGTCCTTCACTGGGCAGCCAAGAGCAGTGACAGTCCAGACCCCACAGTGGGATTGTTGCCTCTTGGCTTCTTATCCCCAGTGCTCTACCCATGTAGGAGAATGGAAGACTAATTTTTACACATTTCTCAAAAATCTACCTTTGCCCAGGTCTTCGGTAGTCTTCTCCTTCTGTTTTTCTGTTGAGAGCACCAGTGACATTTCTTCTCCAACAGGAGCTTTTTCTGACATGCTGTGGGTTCAGAAAAATAAAGGAAAGTTTCATAAACTTTGAGGGCAGATTTCCAGACACTATTGGTTCTATACTCAAATAGGGTATTTACTTACACCATGGCTCCACTTGTTACAAGCAAACTGAAAAGGTGGTCTCAGACACTTTTGCCTTTGAAGCAGGAAGTTTAAAAATAAAACCCCCTCTCTTTATGAAATTACCATTTCAGAGAGGGAGTATTTGACAAGCAGTCTGTACTCAATAGAGGACTTTATCCTGAAAACAAAATATTGTCTTTTTGTGGTTTGCTACACAACATGTAGCTTTCTTGTAAGCCTTGTACTTGACAACTTCAAGTGTTCAAACATCAACACCTTTTCTTTTTTAAGATCTTATTGCAGTTGGTGCAATTTTTTCCCAAATATTACAATAGCAAACAGGATACAGAGTCCGGTTTCTGTTACTGTTTTCTTAATAGCAACAATAAGTCATTGTAAAACCACAAGAAGATAAGCAAGAAATTCTTTTGTGCTTTAAAAAGAGAAGTCATCTAGATACAGCGTTGCTGTAAACAGAAGTGTGTGTGAAAGAGAAACAGGACTGGAAACATTTGTAAATAACAGCATGAAGTCATTAATGAGTGAGCTTATGCAGCTGAACTTCTCCAGTTTGTATTTTTAACTTGCATGTACATGAGAGGTCCCAACAGAGCTATTGCATAATCCTGTTTGGCACAGCGTGTTTTGCAGTGCCCTCTGATGGTTATTTTGGTACAGGATGACTATTCCCACTGCCAGCTGATGTTACAGGTGTTCCCCGTGGCGTTGGCTGTAGCCACAGTCAGCTCCCTGTCACTGGCCATCGACTGATGGTGTGGGCAGGATGCTCAGAACCGCATCACCAGCTCACCTCACGTGAGCAAAGTGAGTCACCTCAGCTCATGGTAGGAATATGTTTAGCTCAATCCTGTGCTTTTGTATCCATGTATTGGTAAAATGTACCACTTTACCCTCATAAAATTTTAATGGCGCAAATCTGGTCCATATTTCTGTAAGACCAAGTGCTGAAATACCATCATTTAACTAGCAATTGGATTTAACTTTTAGGTTTGTGTGTTGCATTTTATTAAGCCTTTTCTTACACAATCTCCAAAGAAGTATCTTAAAAACATTGAGATGCATATGTGTGTTCCTAGTAATCCAACATGCCTGTCCTGAGGTACAAGGGTATGTAATTTCAGGACCCATTTGCTTTCCCAGGCTTTCTTAAAGGGAGATCAGTCTGCTGTTCCATTCTTTTCCATGCCCCCCCAGGGGTCTGGGTTAATCATGAGCTTGTGCTGTGTTGACCAGATGACATTATGGAAACCTCCTGCCTCTTTTAGACCACACTGTTGATGTGCCATTGTAGGTACATGGTCTACAGACTCCGCTGTCTGTTTTTATAAGTTTACGCCTTAAATTGCCATGCTAATAAGCTACAAATAGCAAAATCTGATGGGCAGCACACTGATGTGCTCATGTGGCTCTTCTGATAAGAAGTGGCCAGTGGCTAATTCAATGGTGCGTTCAGTGGCATCAGCAGCAGTGAGGATATAAATGTCACTAAGGAGTTTCTCCTTAGGCAGGAGAGGGTATCACAGAGCTGGGACAAGCAGCCTCTGCCACTGTTGATCAAGGTGTGAGCTGAGATTTTTCGGGGAGTGACTTTGAAAAGAGCGTGTAGTATCAGTTCCTCTTGAGTATCAGTTCCTCTTAAGTGTCAGTGCCTGGTGCTGAGATTAGGAGAACAAATAATAGTGGTAAAATATTGCACACCCTGGAATGTCCATTTTTAAACACCCTGGTTGCTTGCTTATTTCAATTGGATAGTTATAGAATCATCTCAGCGTGGCGTGATGGGCCCAAATAGATCCAAGGTAGTTCCTTTGTGAGATTAATGTGAAGAGATCTGTGATTAAATCCTGGTGTTACAGGACAGCACACCTGTTCTGGGCCCATCCTGGGCATTTTTTCTCCATTGCCTGAGGAGGAGGCTTCTCAAAGGATTACAGTAACACTTTTTGACAAGCTTATACAGGGTGGAGTTTCCATGTAATGACAGGGCTCATTTGATGATGCCTCAGTAATGCATTCTTTTTATTTTTGCTGTCAACATTTATTACTGTAGAAGCATTGACTGTTACACAGCTGGTCCAACTTGTCCACATTTAAGTAACAGTAGGTCTCTGGTCGTGTTTATTTTTGTCGTTACGCAACACTTGCACTCCTGCTCTTGGATTAGACTTCAAGGTGGAATTGTAATACCCACAGTTACTTCAGAGACCTTCTTATTTTTACAAATACCAATTAAAACCTTCAGCTCACTTTTGAACTATTATCTGCTGACACACTGACCTTTAGTGTAAAAGGGAGACACTTAAGAATTTTTAAACTGGAAAAACTGTTATAAGCAGACTCTGACTGAAGATAAACTGTAGAAAAATGTAGATCTGCAGAGTCACCATCTTGCTCTCTGTTCTTAGGTGACATCTCATCTTCCTAGATAGTGCTACAGCATGAGGAAAAGAGAGTTCCTTCCTGACCAGTATCTGGGTGGAGATTTGTAAAACGTGAAAGAAAACCAAAACTCCAAAACAGCAACATAAATTCACCCTCCTTTCTCTACCACAGTATGCTGAGGCTTTACTGACCAAGTGTTATTTTCATAACTGTGCAGTAAGAAGCTTGGTATCACCATGCCTTTTCCTTCTTTTCTGCCTCACTTCTGTCAAATACAAAGAATTTCTTTCTTCTCTTTTTTTTAATATATGATATTCTAACAGTTCTAGCTTCCAACACCTTTTCTCTTCTTCGAAAGATGTATCTCACAGCCACAAAGGAAACTCAAGAAGATCAGTCCTATGTGTTTTCTCCTAATCTGTGGTCAATGCATCTTTTGCCCCTTCAAATCAGTTGCTTTTCTCCACTCCTTAGCCATAGTTTTGTTCTCCAGTTAAAGGATGGCCCAAGTGCTTCTCCCTGCAGGAGACACTTGCAATTTCTGTCTGGGGACTGAAGCTCACATTGAAGTCAGTAGAAATCAGGCATCTGTATACTTTGGATAATCTGTGTTCCATCTAACACTGTCGTGTGTATCATGGTGTACAGTATTTGCACAAGAGGTTACGAGACTAAACACATGAAATTCATTAAATTCCAAAGCACAGAAGCATTACGGTGGTGACAACCATCTAACAAAGATTGGGATTCAACCCCTCAAAAATCCAATTAGCACATTTACTAATTATTACTTATAACTAATTAAACTACAGTAATAAAAATTTATTTGATTGAATTTTCCAATTCTATGTTTGTGATAAGATAGCAGCCCAAGTGATGGGCTTCCCATTGAGCACTTCACCACAGTGACACACCAGTGCCGCCTTCAAGAGTTTAGAGCATAGTTACAACTTTGGCAAAATGCAAAGTCATGACAGAGGAAAGAAAGAAAGAAAGAAAGAAGGAAGATAAAATATCTTTAGTTCCTGTGGCTTTTAGGCTATACATGTTGATGACTCCAGTCACTGAATAATGAGCCCAGTTGGGCAGATGTTGTGGTGGAACTGGCTGGCTCTTTTCCCACAGAAAGGCACTGCAGGACTTCTTGAAGGTTTTGGGTTTGGATTTTTCCTTGTCACTTGAGTCGATTCCCAGAAATCAGTATCTGGAACAGGGCTTTCAGCCTTGGATATGGACAGGCAGGACCCTCTGGTGGTTCTGGTCTCTTCTGCCCCTTTGCCCTGCCCCATCCTGCCTCCTCTCGTGGCTTTGCCATCACTGAAATGTCCATTTGCTTTGTCTTCACTGTTCTCATACAGCTGACACACTCTTGTGTACACTTTTCCCTTCCATATATTCCTGATCATGTATGTTTAAGTTATACAATGTGCAAGTCTGTCATCTTAGTGAGTCAAATTAATGCCTTTCTTGCACTGGTTTGTTTGGACAAAGGGGTGTTTCTCTTTAACGCTCCCATGAATAGCCTTAAGCATTTGCAGATTTTAATTTCAGGAGTGGTTCAGTGAAATGAACTGTCCTTCAGATAAGCATTCAGCATTTGTAAATACACCTTTCTTTTTTTTCTTTCTTGTAATAGCCCTTTACTCACTGGTGCTCTGAGAGATGTCTTCTGTTCATGGTTGTCTTCTCAAGTTCTGTTGTGTCTGGTTTTACTTCACAGTAAAACTGGTCCCAAAGGGCAATGGGGAATAATGTGTAACACAATATTGAGACAAATCAGGTACAAAGCTGATTCCTGGGGTTAAATCATTAAATCTTACCTTCAGTGACAATAATAATAGAAAATAATAATAGAAATATTTCTATTCTATTATTTCTAAAGAAATATTTAGTAGGGAAAAAAAGGCCAGAAGGGTCAATGCTGACTTCTCCACCAAAACATCCCATCCAAAAAGCCAACATATTGTATATTTTTTCCGTGTAGAGTCTGCAGGAAAAAAGGGCATTGCTGTCCTAAATTCAATCAGGAATCCCTTTTTTGCCATCATTCTGCATCTGAAGATGCCTGTTATTAGGTGCTTCAGGAGTAACTTCTTCAAATGGTTTAGGGAATAATTTTTGGAGAGAGTTATCCTAAATTTCTTCTTAGCCTTAGCTGTAAGTTTTTCTAAGGCTTGATTCACACTGGATATTACTCAGGAGAAGGTTTTCTCTGGTCCATTGTCACTATCTCATAAGTGTTTGCTCTTCTTGTTGAAGAATATATTGTGTGGATAAAAGCAATTTTTAAAGTATCAACCTTCCACTGAATGAATGTCCCCCTGTTGTCTGATTGTCAAAGTGGGAAAGCAGAGATCTGTGACTCTTTCCCTTTTAAGGGGCAAAGGAAAGTTGTCTCCTCCTCTCATGCCCAAACCCCTGGGATGTGGATGGTTTACATTCACACCAACCTTCAGTCACTGCTGTGGAACTCACAGTTGCTGTGTAACCCCCGTTTCTGATGAAGGCTTTTTAAGTGACCTGGGATAAACTGTGTCTCTTCACACTTTGATTTCTTGAAAAAGGAAGATGGCAATTTTACCTTCATTGCAAAACCATTGTGGAGATGTAGTGATGCTCAGTCAACACTGCAGTTTGTGTAGGGTCTAACAGGGAAGTTGTCAGTTTTAGGACATTTTTTATATTAATTATTAGTGGCATGACTATTCTTCACATATTCTTTGTTAGTTCGGTGAAAGATTCTCTGTAAAGTATTTTTTTCTGCTTTTCCTGTTTTTCACTATTACGGATTTCCTTTGTTGCTTTCTGATGAACTTGAGTCATCCTCATACTTCATGTGGTTTCTCTAGAGGAAGAGATTACTAAATCAAGAAACTGCTTACAAAAGGGAGAACTGCATCACAAAAAGAAGAACTGCCTTATCTAATGTTTAAAACTTGTCCCATGTGTAGCTGAACCAAAGAGTACTTTTTTGTCATAAAGTCTGTGGAGGAGATGGTTCCTGGTGAGTGTGAGCATATTAACAAAACATAGAAGTAGGTACAAAGAGGCATTTCCTGATTACATCTGCTGCTTACCTGAAGAAATGAGGTTTCCATGTTTGTTTTTAAGGTCTGTTTCAGTAAGAACAGTATTGTTTCAGTGTGGTGTCAAACTCTCTGGCACAGTCATTTACTTTTAGACGTGACTCACATATTTCTATGAGGACCAGGCAGTCATGCATGGTAATTCTTCACATGCCTGACATCTTTTTCATAATCCACTTTTAGGATGATGATAACTGCAATGAATAGGGAGAAAAGAATTTTTTTTTAATGCCTGGAATTCGTATTTCAATTCTATAGGATCAGTATGTTTTACAATTATCATCCAGATTATGTGATTTAAACCTATTTCAAATATTCTTCAGTGAAGCTCTCTGTAGGTAAATGAATCCAGTGCTCATCACAAGTGACTGCTAATAACTTCCTGGAGTTTTCTAGGCAGTGTGTAAATCTAAAATAAAAGCCAGTAGTCAGTTTCTTGTAACTCTGATTAGTATATGTATTTCGAATGAGTCATAGTAGTTTTTATGAAATTTAAATTTTACTTCTTGAAGGTTCATTTTGGGTTCTGTCAGGGGAGGGGTTGTGGTTTTTTTTTTTAGTTTGTGGTTGGGGCTTTTTTGGTAAACTACAGTAACTCTCTCTTAATTGCTAGCAATACTTGGTGAAGGAAAGAGCCTGTAGTTGCAGTAGTTGTATCTGATCTTTCAGTGCTCTTTTGGGCATTACTTGGACTGGTGTGATCTCTGAAATTCAGTGTGTGAAGTTAGGTGTGATGCGTGGAGTTGCAAAACATGAAAGTCCAATAGGTTCTTTCTGAAATAATTCTAAATATTTTTTAAAGGCTTGTCCTCTCACAGATCACTTGAAGTCATCTTCCTTTAGTGAACTGATTTGGGAAGGTAGTTTTAGTTCTCACTATTTAAAGGTAAATTTTTGGTGTGCGTATGGAAGGTCTGGGTATAGATAGCACAAAGCTTTTTCCTTTGCTGTTACATTCTCTCTGTGTAAAGAATTGGGAAAACCTCTGAGTATTCAAGAAACTTTCCTCATTTTTGGATAACATAAAATTTAGTTATTTTAACAGCCCCTCTTCTCAGAAATTGAATATTTGTATAGAGTAGCTTTTGCTATCATGTTCAAGTTAATTTTTTTAAATATTCCATGAGCATAGCACATAAAACTTACCAATGTCCAGAGTAGCCAGGAAGGGGAAATGGGTTAGTTGGTGGTTATTATCCTTTTTACATTTTAGAAGAATTACTTCTACTCATGTTTTAGCTCTGCTGAACAAAGTGATGGTTTCTACATCTTCTGTGAATGAAATTCAGGACACACTAATTGTAGAATAATTTTGGGTCCTATTTCTGCAAGGAAGAAGAGTTTCCTCTGGAAAGATCTTGCTGCTTTCCAACTGGAGGTTGTATAGCTTTCCCTGCAATTTGTCCTTTCCTCTTGTGGTTGCATGCTACTTTGAGAGATTTAACCACTAATATGCTCGAGTTTTCCTAGAGGAGCATCTTGGCATGTTTGTGTGTCATGATAATTACAATTAGCCTGAGCCCCTCCCAGTTAGAACTGAGTTTTTGCCAAATAGTGACATTTTGGGGAAAAAGTTGATCACTTTGCAAAATGATTCTTTTATGTGGAATAAATGTTGCAGCTGAATGGGAAAATTAGCATAATTCTTCAAGAAGCAGTGGGTAGTAGACTTCAATTTCTATGAAGCACAGGGGACAAACTGCCCCAGTGCAAGTGCTGTGTTAGTGGGCACAGTGCTGAGCCCACCAGCAGTCTCCCAGCTAAATCCTATTGATTTTTGTGGGGACCAGTGCAGCCTCTGCAGGGCTCTGGGAGGATTATGGGATGTAAGAGGAGTAAGCACAGGGGAGCAGCCGCTGCCTCTGCTCCAGAGGCAGAGTATGAAACTATTGATTGTACACTTTGCTTTATTTGACATCATCCCATTGCAGTTATTCTGGGGATATCCACTTCTTGATCCTCCACTGTGTGGATGGTGCCTTGCCTTGTCATTCCTCTGGTTTTAGTAAACCTTTATTTCTTTGTGCTGTGATTGTTGTTAAGACACTTTGCTAGGTTTGCTGGCATGCCAACCTCCCATTACTTGCTTTGCCTGCATCTGTCCATTTGAGACACTTCAGAACAGAACTTGCTACTTTCCTATCTCTGTATCACATTCAACACTCTGAATTGAGGCTTCTGGATGATGTTTAATTGTCATGACCATGGATGGATCTTGCTGAGGGCATTTTGAGCAAGGAAGGACCTGGGAGCAGGGCTTTCTCTGGCGGGACAAGCCATTACCCACTGTCAGTCTGAGTGGAGAGCAAACCAAAATCCATCCTCAGCCTCTAAGCCATGGGGTCTAGCCTTCCCTGTTACGAGACCATCCAGATTTTTGGCTGCAGAAGTGATATCCCCCAGCAGCAGCCCACACCCCCCCCTTCAGTGACCACCTCCCCAGGAAGCTGCTCCAATCCCAGGCTCTGCCCCTGCCCCAACCCACTACAGACAGCAGGGTGAGAGCCTGGCTACCAGATCCAGCCCTCAGGCCAGGGCTTGGGCACACCAGTTGAATTGTAGCTTCAGGTAAGTCATGATTTTTAAAGCCAAGGTCGCCCTAGAGGCATCTCTGAACTTACTTCTCCTAGCAGCTGTTAGATGGGGAAGATTTTGAAGTCACTGGGGTTAAAGGGTGCTTGTGAACAGAGTTATCCATCATACTGTCCACTGTTTGCTGATGTTCTTTTTGTTCCCTTTTTTGTTTGGTTGGTTATTTTTGTTTAGGATGAACGTGAAGCCAGAGAAAATGTGAAAAGAGAGCAGGATGAAGCGTATCGCATCTCGCTGGAGGCTGACAGAGCCAAGGTGGGTGTGGGGAGAAGGGACCACGTGAGTGTTGGGATGGGAACCCTTCCACAGGTTGGGAAAGGTCTCTGGTGCAGAGGCACCAGGTAACACCACGAGGACCAGACTTGACTACATCTTTTAGCTACAGCAGTCCTGGCCCCACCTAATAGTAGAAGCTGGGAAAGGAATGGCAGGAGATGATCATGTAATAAATCTGCTATTTCTTATATTAATTTCTGCAGAAATGCTGAGAAATTTCCTTGCATTTATATTTGTCATGTTTTTATGTGTGATTGCCATTTATGTTTGTCAGAGGGAAGCACAAGAGAGAGAAATGGCAGAGCAGTTTCGCTTGGAACAGATCCGGAAAGAACAGGAGGAAGAACGTGAGGTGAGATGTTTTACCTTCTCTCACAAATTTGGATTCATGAAGCTTATGAACATTGCAACTGTCATTTAACACACATTGCAACTTGAATTCAAAGTGTACTTCTTGAATGACTGTTTTTATTACTGTTACTGATTTCTCACCATATATTTGTGTAACAGTGAGCTAAATCATTTTCAGCCATTGAGTATCTTTTCTGTTCTATCATCTGGATCTCAATTTCAGCCAGATATAATACAGGTCTGCTCACAAGAGTTCCATGAAATGAGCTCCATAAATGGTGGAATCTTTGGAAACCTCTAACCTTTTTCTTCAACCACTCCTTTTAAAAACATAATACCATGGAGGCCTTTCATTTCTTCCAGGAAGCAGCAAGAAGTCTACCTGCAATACTGATCAAACAAGTTGCCGAATTTAATTTGGGAGACAAAACACTTAAAATTTAAGAAAATGAAATCTAAAATCTAGAAAATTGGATTTATGGTACTTAAAAAATTTCTAAAGTCTTCTACAGAATCTTCCTTAGAATGAAAATTGTGTCTCCTGGCCTGTATAAGAAAATAGAAACCCTGTGCTGTGAAGAGCACTGTTCCTCAAACTGTTGTTTTGTAGATTCTCTAAATTTTGTGGGTTCTGAGGGTCCCAGTGCCTGTCAGAGACAGCTCCTGCAGCGTCTTGCAGGGTCTGGGTGAGCTGTCCTGGCTGTGTGGGTATGTAGGTATATACAAAAAGCATCACCTATGCAAATTCACTGACATTAGTGATTTCCTCTTTTTCACATCCTGGCAACTACAAAATGAGCTGAAAATGTTGGAGTACAGCCTGTTTCTTCCTCTGAAGTCCCACTGTGTAAAATGGACTAGTCTTTAAAATATTTTCATCTGCTCAGTGAAGTTCTTGATATATAAATCCTTACAGAACTGCTGTGAAAGACACCTGCTACAACAAAATTAATTTGAAACCTTGGAATAAATTTTTCAAAATAAAAGTGAAATTAATATATAAATGACTTGACTGAAATCAGAGTTGTTTGGGCATTGTCCTTTGAATTCCAGACATATAAGATTCTCTGAGCAAGTTGCTAATGAATGCAAAGCGATATCAGCATCCCTATTGAATATGTATTTCCTGAGTATGTTTACAGTATTATATCAAATACAAATAAAATATAAATATTCTTTAATATTTATTCATTTGTATAAAATATCAGCATTCCAATAGTTTTGGAGGGCTTAATATAACTTCTTTGACTCTTGAGGATTTTGGACATTTGAAATTATGTTCTCATGTAATTCTCCACTTAGTTAAAGTCCTTGCAGCACATGGAATCCTGATAAATCACAGCCTTGCTTATCCCTCTCTAAATGTGACTTAGTGTATACTTGACATTTCAGTCTTGTGTACTTTGCTGATGTATGAAAAAATTGGATTATACAACTGCAAAGTTGGCTATGAACACATTTATTATTCCCCGAGATAGACCAATGAACAAACTGTACGAGCAATGCATTTCCATATATATTTTTGATCAAGTAATTGCATTAAAAAACCTGACCCATTTAAGCATTCAAGAGCCTTTCAAACAGTCCTGTGGTGTAAATACTAAATTCAGTCTGAACAGTATTCCATGGCTGGGAAAGATGCAGTCCACTTCCCTCTTACCCTACAGGTTCTGGTGTCTTATATAGCTCCTGTTGTCAGCATAAGCCAAGATGGAAGCTGAAACACAACTGAAGGAGCCATGTACAAAGCTGGACTGTGAGAATTGTGTCAAGAATAATTTTAGGACAGCAATTCTGTGAGGTTAATAGCGATGGAACATAAGTCAGTACTGTAGCAGTAACAGGCTGTTGAGCAATCAGCTCACACTCAGGCTCAAGTAAAAGATATGTTTTTCTTTTCTAAGTAATTTTACATGCCTAGAAACAATAATTACTTCTCCTTTGTTATATCTGCTCCTGAACCTTTTCTAGTACCTTGGCCTTTTGGAAATGGTTTTCGTATGCAAAGGCTGCAAAACTGGTCCATGTTATCAAAGTATACCTGGGCTTCCCTGTTTTAATGCAGAATGCAGTAATGAAAATAATAGGATCTGTTTGCTTAGTAGAACAAAAGGGATTTTAACAATAATGTTTACTAACACTCCCCATTTTCAAGTATACAGATTACTTGTACTGAATTGTTCTGCAACAGTGTTTACTTACAGAAGTGGCTTTATGTTCAGTTCATATTTTAAAATCTGACTGTTGAGCTCTTCACATACTGAACATCTTTTTATCAACAAACTGAAATTGCTTGTTCAGCTCCAAGAGTTTTTAATGTGATCCATCACATCATTGTTTTCTGCCTTGCTTTGCTGGTACAGAATATCCGTTGTAAATTGCCATTTTATGTTGGAGCCTTGGAGACTGGTTACTTGGGGGAGCGACGCTCTCTTTGCACAAAGAAAAGAGCTCTAATGAGCTACTGTTGTTTATTTTTCTATAATATAATTGATTGGGTTCAGTAAATAATGTAGCATCTGTTGTTATACTGTGTGGGGAAATGTCAAAACAGCAAGATAGTAAGCAGGTGGTTGAGAATGGAGAGAGAGAGAAAATTAAAATAGAATCTATTTAAAATATAATCTCATAGTAGATGAGCAAAAATGAACTCAAGTTCTATGTATAAATATTTATACTGAGATATAATTTGCTCAGAGGTGTGTGTGTAAGAAGTAGACTATTTAAAAGCCATTGTCATTTTGCTTCTGCCCAGTCCTTTCTCTGCAGTGTAATCACCCTCCATCAGTTTCTGTTGCTAAATGACCTTGGGGAGGTTTTCAAAGGCACAAATAGCAACTGTGTATCTTAAAAGTTCCTTGCAAATCTGGGTAAATCTCTGCCTGTCTGCTTTTTTAGTTTGAAAAATTGTCTTTTAGGCACATTTTGGGGGAGGCAGTGTGATTGTGCTGCTTCTTCCATTCCTTTACCTTCTCATTCAGTGCTGCCTTAAGAAGGTGATACTGTAACAGGGCTGCTTTCTGAGCGTGATCTCATTTTTAACACATGGCAGTGCCTGCCCACCAGTACTGACAGCACTGAGTACCCTCGAAAATCAAGGCCACCTCATTCAGCAGTCTAATATTAAGCACTGATTTAAAAAAAAAAAATCCTGGGCAAAGTATTAATGCTGCAGCAGGTTGCAGAGGCAGAGGACAGAGAACACAGACCTGGGTCCTGCCCTTAGAATCTTGACATCAGCAGTACATGCAATGTTAGCAGGAAGACAGTCATACACATTTTTAGACATGTAATTTTATTGCAATTTGGGGCTGGTTTCATGCAAATTGTTGCAGAAAATGTGCCCACCTGTACTTGGAACCATCTTAATAAATAACAATAACATATTTTATATCTTCAAAAATCACATTTCTGTTCTCCTAGTTTTCTTCTATGGCCAGTCCTATTTTTATATGTATTATGTGTATCTAATGTACCATCACAGCTTTTTTAATTGTGTCTTTTAACAGTATTTTAGTTTATTTATAGTAAATTTCTTGCATATATTTCTTTTCACTCTGAACTGCCATTAAGTGTCCAGTCTACTGCAAGTGGTCAATTACTCTCTGCAAAAGGAAGGCAATTTGACAAGTGCATTTAAAGAAATACTTTTACTGCCTTTTAATGTGTACCCTTTAAGGAAGCAATTGGCCACTTGACAATTATTCTCTCATTCAATTTTTTTCCAAGGCTTTCTGCCAAATGATTAAATTACATATCCCATCGTGCATTAACTGTAGACCTAATAATATGTGTTATAAAGAAGGATTTATTTTAATTAGTTGTCTGGTGGGCTGTTATTAAGAAATGAATAAAAATTATTTTGTCATTGAGATAAAAAGCACAGCTATGGATCTGGAGCACTGTGACACGTCTTGAAGTTCTAGAAGAAATAAAAGGAAAAGCTTTCTGTCCTTTTCTTCTGTGGCTGGCATTGCACCCAAAATGGTTATTTTTCTTTCCCCAGGCTATCAGGCTCTCTCTTGAGCAGTCTTTGCCTCCTGAACCAAAGGAGGAGAGCACAGAGTCTGTCAGCAAACTGCGTATTCGGACGCCCAGCGGAGAGTTCTTTGAGCGGCGTTTCCTGGCCAGCAGCAAGCTGCAGGTTGTCTTTGATTTTGTAGCTTCCAAGGGATATCCCTGGGAGGAGTACAAGCTGCTGGGCACCTTTCCGAGGAGAGATGTGAGTAAATACCCTGTTCAGGAATAAATACCACTGCTTCTTAGTCCTGCATGTTAGATGGCCAGTATGTTATGGCACAGAAGGTAAGAGATATGCCTGAATACGTGAGATGCTGCCAAGCCATGAGTGAGCCTGGTGCTGTCAGGTGTTACATACACAGTTGTGCTGTGAAATCTGCCACCACTGACATTGTAGAAGGTCCTCCATTTCTGAAACAAGCTCTGGACTGTATTTGATGAAAACTGCTTGAACATGCCGAGCCAGCTTCGCTCACATCCTGTTCTGGAGGAAGCTCCATCAATACTGGCACACTGGTACTTCTGAGCTTTCTGGTTTTGCCATTTTGATGCAACTTTATGTTATGAATAAGACTCAGTGTCAGATAGTATCCAGTTATGAACTAATCAGTACATTCCAATAAATTTTTCATCCACCTGCTACATAATCACAATAGATAATAATTTTTATCTTCTAACTTAAAATTCCAATGATGTACCTGCTGTGACTGATTTTCAGAATCAACACTTCTCACTGCTTACAAAAGCCAGTTAAATTCTGTTGATAAATCAACAGATATTTTTGTGCTGGCTACCAAGTTTCTTTGAAAATATACGTGTGTTTTCTGCTCTATTACAAATTAGCTTTCATTTCTTATTTAGCCACTCTTAAGCAAAGGCAAAAATCAGTAGGTCCAACTGTGCAGCAATCACCTGGGGCCCTGCATAAAAGGCAGAGGGAAAGGGCACTGTGGAGATGGGTGCATTCAGCAGCTTTTTGGCCGTAATGCCTCAGCACTGCAAAGGAGAGGAGGCAGCTCTGGACCAGCTGGGGTTTTGTTTGCTGGAGGCATCTCCAGGTCACTGGTTAAGCCATTTTTCACCAAAGGAGTTCTGTAATTTGGGTTGCTCTTCCATTTTGTTTCCCATCACTGCCCCTGGAGGAAGTTCAGTAGGAATAAGGCACTAACTAACATGTTTGCAATAGTCTGTTAAAGATACCTCTTGGTTTATCATCTTGTTTGTACTTCAAAGGGGAAGAAACTAATGTCCTTAGCAAGCTTGGAACCTTGAGAATGGATGTGATTTCTGACCAGTTTTGGGCATAACTCTGAACAGGTTTGCAGTGCTTGCAGCTCTTCTGTCTTGCCCTATATTGAGAATCTCAATCAGTCAGACTGAAAAGTAGCATTTAAGGAATCTCATTAATTACTAATTAACTTTACTCCTTAAGCATGTAGTATCATTTCCAGTGGAACCAAAGAGTAAAAGCCATCTATGTTTCCAGGATTATTGTTCGTTCAATTCATTTGATGGAAGAAAAACATAGTTTTACAGTCTAGACAATGAGTTTGTGTGTTTTAAATATTCTGCAAGTAATTTCTTCCTACCTGTAACTGATTTCTATTGTTGTACATACGTAATATAAAAACTCTACAGATATATTGCTCTAACTTACCATATTTTTTAACTTTACACTGGCTTTTTCTGACTTAATCACATCATCATCATTATTAATTTTAGTCCTCTGTAACAAACTCAAAAATTGATCAGCTGAATCACATAAGAACCATTTGAAAAAGGAGTAGAAAAGAAAACTTGCCTCTAAATTAGAACAGACTGGTATTGTCAACAGATTTGTGAAACTAGCAGGGACAAAATGCTGAGGCAGAAGAAAGAAGAATTTAATGGCAGGGTGCAGAGCTGTCAGTGTGTTGCGTGGGAAGCAGATCCTGCCGTCATTTTTCAATGATTCCAACCTAATAATGCCATGTATGAGGAGTGCCATAAATGATTCATGCTGATTGACTCCGTGGCCATGTATGAATCTGGTTGCCATTGTGACCACCAGAGCTACAACAGACAAAAAATATTCCCCAGGGGTTTGCTAACCACTGAGAAATATAAATGACATCTGTCATTCCCCAGGTTTGGAAAGTTGGAAGTGTGCCACTCCATAGACAGATTTAAAAAATAAATATATGTCATTGCTAAATGCCTTGGAAGTACAGTAACTGTATATTCATTGCCTCAGACTTCATGATATGTAGTCCCTTAAAAATACACTGTAAGTTGTCAAGACCCTTCTGCTATATTGTATGTATCACAAACATCAATTGGAATCTGTGCAACAAGAACAGAGTACTTGAGATGCTTGTGCTCCAGAAAACAATAGCATTTAAAATATTTGTTTCTGTTTAAACTATACATAATGGTTTTTTAAAAATGCATTTGAAAGCATCAGAATTACTTGCTGGAATTTTGGTGCAGTAAGATGAAAACATGTCTTCTAGAGTTAGGGTGGGGTTTTTTTTAGCCTAATCTGTTTTGCAATAACAAACACACCCCCAAAAGTGTTTCCATCTTACCAAAACAAGGGCATTATCTTCAACCAAATCAACATTTTCATGTAATAAACCGGTTAGAGCATTTTTACCTGCTTTTCAAAACCATCAGTCCTGATACAATCTTGTTGAAGTATTTTTACTTCTTTGGTAAATAAAAATTCATTAGTTCTTAGTCCTATGTTCCAGTTGCTTACACAGATATCCTTAGCTAACTTAAAGTTGGTATCATAACCCTACTGTAAATACAAACTTCTACACATGAGTAAATACACAGATTAACCTTTTCCAGACACTACTTGTAGATTTTAAAGCAGCAGTGACATTCCAAAGCAGTTAAGCACATGCAGTGACTTGTTATTGGGTCTTTGTCACTGACTGTGTTGTTCTTTCCACTGGCACAGAAATTAGATATTAACCACATCCTCTCTCAGTACCTCAAGCACAGCAGCACCACATGTTGTACCAACAGAGTGTGTCAGAGTGAACCTGGGCCAGCAGGTAACTTGTACCTCTAACTCTGAAAGCATTTGGCAAGCACACCTTTCACAGTGAAAAGCTGTCTTGTATGTTCTTTGCATTATTCTTAATACACCTACAAAGGCTTTGTGGTGGAAGCAAATGTGTGTGCTACTAAATATGTGTGCTGATTTCAGAATTATAGTTCCCTTTCTTCCAAAAATCCATTGAACTGTAACAAAAAGAGCTCACCCCGAGCATATTAGTGTGTCCAGTCAAGCTTCTAGTTCAGTATTTCTTCCAAGTCCCTTTCTCAAACTCTGGTTTTGGTGGTTTTCTCTGTATGCCAGCTGTGAGATCCACCTTCTCCCAGTTCCTCAGAGACTTCCAGATGATCAGTTCCTCATGTACCTCAGTGGGGGAGGTCTGCAGAAGTCTTCTTAAAACCCCTATCAAATATGCAGTGGGCATTTCATCACACTTAGGCAAGAAGCTGAAGTGTCCCAGGTCTAGCTGAAACTGTAAGAGGAATGTGCAGAAATTTCCCCAAACTGGGCTTCAGCCACCCTGCTAGGATTAGTATTGAATGCTTTATGGTATCTCTCAGAAAGGGAGGTCCTGACATGCCTTCTCCTTTTAAAAGCTATTTTTGAATGACTGAATGTATTAATTTCTTAAGAATTATAATTTCTTCTGCTCATTTCTCCTTAAGGTGGAGCATTAGTTATGTATTTGAGAGTATGCCTCCTGCAGACACGGTATTAGAGACTTAAGCTCTTTATTTACTGTATCTGGAAGCCTTGGTAAGCCAAGACTTCTACAGTATTTCACATTTTATTTTTCTGAGCCACAGCTTAGGATCAGGTGGCAGTTAAGTCACTTAAGGTTATTTAAATGCATCTAAAATGTTGCTTAATAATTCAGAACCAGTTTGCTCTGTTTAGAGTATTAAGATTTTTTAAATCCTTTTAATTAACTAATTTCAACAGCAGTTTAAATAAACAGAAACAAAAGATCTGTCTCCCTTGAAAGGGCAGAAAATAAATTTAACTCAAATTGCATGTCAATTTAAATTAGGTATGATCAGGATTTCAGTAAATTTAGGGCCAGAAAATTCTTAATAATTATATGGGAGTATAGAATTCCAGACCCCAATGGGATCATCCATTCCTGTGCTCTGGCAGGAGTAATTCCTCTTTGATGCTCACAGTGGTGAAAATAATGTCACTGGATAGTAAGTTTTCGGCACTTGGCATACAGAGTCCTCTGAGCAGGGAATTATCCTCTGATGTTCTCAGAAAGGTAATGTTAGATCATGATCCCTATATTGTGGTGCCAGATAGTTTGACAATTTTGTGTATCAGTTCTGGCAGCTGTTCTTGTAAGGATTATTCTGCATTTCACCCAGTGCAAACTAATTCCTTCAAATAACCTTGTTTTCAAATCATTAGGGCATGTTTAAACTCTCTAAATAGTTCATTAAAGAGTTATATGTCCAGGACCATCCCGGGCTCTTAAATTCTTCCCCCTAATCGTCATCTGGATAGAAAAAGGGAAGAGAGATCTTACTGTGAGAAAGGATTTGTGCAGTGTCGTGGTTGTACCAAATAGCACTTGTAGTAATTTTGTGTAAATCAAGAACATAGCTTGAATATCTGTCTTATAGCAGACAAGATTTTCAGATGAATGAAATGTCTTTCTGATACGTTCAAAACATTTTGACAGTTACATGTGATTCATGTGATTTTTCCAGGCATTTAAGTTACTGATATTTAACTTTCCTACTACATAAAGTAGTAGATACCTCTTTTAATTCACATAATTAAATCTTTTAGGTCAGTATAGATCTGATGTTGTCATGTGTTTACTCTGATCTAGTTTACACAAGGCCACAGCCACCTACAAAGGTAGATGTCCCTCCTCGTGTCATTTGCAATGTCCTTAAGTCAATACTACCTGCCTCGTCTTTCCTCTCTTTTCAAGATACATTGTTATTTTATTTATTCAAGCAGTTAAGTTTAGTGTAGTTAAGACACTGAGAAGTTGCCTAAGCAAATTGGCCATACCAGGCTGGCATATTCCCATGCCTCTCTTTGAAACGATTTCTGACAGTTCTTCCTGCTGACTTGTAACAGCAGAATGATTGGACCAATTAACCTTGAGTGCAAGAGGAATGGACCATGTATCATTGCAGCCAGAACACTGAAGCATTTGTAAATCCAAGGTTTTTTTGCTTTTAACAAATTTTAACTTTTGACAAGTTTGTTGCTTACAAAGAATAGTGTTGCAGTCTTTTGTTCAGCACCTACATAAAGGAGACGATGATACTCTTGCCCTGTTGAAGTCAAGGGCAGCCCTTTACAGAATATTGAGTATATTTTGCTTCTTGAAATGCCATGTTTGCTTTTGTGGAATCATAATTTCCGTATAGGTAGCCAAAAATTCTGTAAGTATTACAGAAAGATTTTTCACAATGTTTTCTTCCAAGACAGACAGACTTTTTAGACCCACTGTCTTTACATAAATAACTGTGATAGCCAAAAAGAAAGATTAAAAGCCTTTTCATGTATCAAGTCACTGAAAGGAGATCCCATCTCATAGATGCAAGTTTATTCTAAAAAAGAAATAGAATTACATTCTATAGATCCATATAGTTTCTGATCTCATGTAGCAACTCTATTTGAATACAGGGAATGTTTAACCAATTTGAGGAAGTAGGTGTGCATTTCAGAGGAGCTCTTTTACCCAAGGCTCACTGCAGTAAGCAGGCATTCACTGCAGCACTGAATGCTCAATGCACCCGCGAGCCCTCCGCTGAATCATCCTCATTAGTTACCCAGTGACTAATGCCAACCATGTGATTAATATATTCCACCCAACATCCCTTCAGTGCACATCCCTCGCACCCAAAGTGTTCTTTTATTCAGCACAGCCCCATTTTACAAAACATTTATTTCAGGAGAGACGCGTTTTTGTTTGCAGGAAGATGCCTTAGTTAAGCTGCAGAGCTTTGCTCTTGCATATGACATTATCCAGCAGGAACTGGGCCTACGAAGTTTTGTACTTTTTCCCCAGAATTTACGCTTAGTGTCAACTTTGTGGACTTTTTCTGACCCTTGTAGCAAGAAAATGTAATGATAAAATACGAGTAAAGAGCCTTCATAATAGTATGATACTAAGAATGCTGTGTCTGGTTACCAGAAAATTTAATGATCTCCTGCTGTTTTGGTAATTGCATAAGTAATGCATCAGACTAATTCACCAAAGCAGTCCTAGGCACTCTCTTTATTCCATTTACCTATCTACCAATCACAGTGTTATACTGTAGATATCATTGTGGTATCTGAACATCTTAATCCTTTGAACTTGTGATAAAAATCCTTTTGGATTGTTTTTTCATGCAATTATAATTAAGTGCACATGAATCCAATCCTGGGTCATTCTCCTGTGAGTGACTGTGTTCCCATCCACTCCCCTTTGGGATGTATGCAAAGCAAAGTTCTGCTGTTCATTTGGAGCACTAAATGTATTTTTATGTTTTCAAACTTCCAGAGGAGGTGGCTGTTTGGTTCATTTCAGCTCTTCATCAATCTCCACAGTGAAAGCTGTAGTATTTCTGGGAAGGTGGTCTTTTTTCTCTGTAGCTAGCACATTTTAAAATCATTAAATACATGGATAATTGTTAGTTCACTGTAAGCACACAGGCAGCAGTGCCCACAAGTAAGGGACTGGCTTGCTCCCTGGCACAGCAGAAAGAATGTTTAACATACAAATGCTCTCGTCTGCAAGGGCCAGCACTTAAACCTTTTCTCTGCTCAGCAAGAAAAATGAAGGTACATAGTGTGAAAAGGAGCAGGTGATGGAGCTCTTCTGCCTGCTGGTCCTGGGTCAGGAAAAGACCAGGTCCAGTGTGTTCTGTTGGCTTCTCTTTTTCCAAGAAACCACACAAAGAATTCCTAAATGAATCAAAGGTTTCAAACCAGAAGGAGTGAAGGGAGGAAGGCAGACAATCTATGGAGGTCTTTACAGCACCTTCCTCTTCCCTCAAAGTCGGAGTTGTTGGCACTGTGGAGACCAGTGTTGTCCTGGTCAGTACCTGCAGGTGACTCCTCTGACTGACTCCATCTTCCTGCTCTCAAGGCAACTTGTTTAATACTTTAATACCATCAGTGCCACGTAAAAAAAGGTCACATTACTAATTGAAATACTTTTGTGTTTTCATTTCTGCCAAAATCAAAAAAGTGTGTGGGTTATTATGTCATTGAAAATGAGCTGTTTGGAAGGCTAGAGGGAGATGCAGCCTTCTAGTAGTGATTTTTTTCAGTGGGATTAGTTCTTGGCAATAAATACAAAATATTCAGTGATGTTAGTAACTGCATGTATTTTGGCTGTATTTTAGGGGAATGCTGATCTCTAAACAAAATTTATGATTCTAAAAGGAAGTTCAGAGCTACCCAGGTGGAGCTGCTGTACACAGCACCACTAAGGTCTTATATTGGACACTAAATAAATTACAGTTATATATGTCTTTTATGACCCACTGTAAAAAACATAGGATTTGGGTAAAAATCTGGTATTTTTTTAAAACATCATTAACATTGGAAATTTATTTAGTTTTTACACAAGAACCATTAGTGTTTGTGGGGTTTTTAAGCTTTGGTTTACAAATATTAAGGTGTTTTTCCCAATTTAAAAACCAAATTTTCATGTGGAATCATGAATTCATAATGTTGAATTTTTAAAAATCACCAGATAGTTCACTATAGATTCACTATAGGTGTCACTATACAAATATAGCAACACTGGGCTTGGGCTTATCCTTGTTACTTACACTGCCCTGTTCTTATATATTAGAAAACAGAAGAGAACACAGTTACTGTCTTAATTTAATGTCAAAAACGGCAATTAATGCAGGAGAGGTTAATAAGCCTTCACTTATTAAAATCTACACAGCAAATTATTTTTTGATATGAATTATGTTAAGGCAATGAAACTTTATATAAAGGTTGGTGGCATCTTGGGTATCTCGGAGCACTGACCAGCTTTTCCAAAGGAAGTGTGGGAAGCTCAAAGTAGAGGATACAGCATCACAGTTTTCTGTTTTATCAGCAGCTGTTACTTTGCTTAGTAAATGTATTTTTAAATATGTGTAAAATATGTTTTAAGAAAACCTGTTCAAAGCAGTGAGGCAGCAGGAGTGTGATGTATCTGGATTAAAGCTTTGTATTTGGAACAAGACTACAAGTCTTTTACTATGACATATTTTTCCTTGTTTGTGACGGCTTTCTTCAATTCAGATGTAAATGATCTCCAAGTTTATTCAACTAAGCCCGATCTAATTGCATATATTTCTGTAAAGTAACCCTACTTTTGTTTGTTGCTCAAGTTGAGCGTATTATCTGTGTAACCCAGAGATACTTCAATAGGTAGAAAGGATTCACTGTATTTGTTTGTGTGTCACTCCGAAAATATAGTTTTTTAAACAGATCTGGTACTTTACCAGGTGTGCCTTTAAGTAATTTCTATTGCATTTATACTTTAGGAGGATTAGGAAAGAGAGTAAAAGAACTCTTTGTCTATTAGGTTCATTAAATGTATTCATGCGTGTGTAAGTGGTATAGAGGCTGTGCTGGTCGGGAATCAGATCCTTGTCCTAGGGTGGAGAGAAAGGTGAAGGGTGTGATATTTACTGCTTGTATAAGTGTCATAATAATTGTGTATTCCATTCTTTATTTTTAAATTACCTTCCTGGGCATTAAGCCATTTTTTTGTATTTATCTTTTCCCTGCAGAGTTAGGGAGGGTAAGGAACCACACCTTTGAAATGGTAAAAGTACAGCTGCTCAGGATGTGAATGTGTAATAGAACAGAGAGATCAGCAAAGGTGAAGACAGAAATAATACAGAAATTATTCTGGAGGAAGGAAGAGTTTGCTATAAAAAATGTATTAAAATGTTGTTTAAATTAGTATTAATATTTTATTATTTGGTTATTTTGAAACCCAATGAATTTATTCAGAATAAAGTCTTAAGTAGCTACTACATTTTTAGAGAAGTATAACTAACATTTCAACCCTTTGCATTTGTGCAAAATCACTTGAACTTCAAAGTGCCACAGAAGTACTTCAGCCAGCTAGTGCTTAGTTGAAATAATTACCACAGGATTCATTTAAAGAAATACTTATTTAAATAATAACTTCTCTTTGCACCAAAACAACATTGGTTATATAATGAAGCTCAAAGCTGTAGCTCCAGTGCACCAAAGCCAAAGGTCCTGTAAAGCTGTATCCATAGCTTGAAGAAAAGTGTTGTTTTACCAACTGAAACCTATTTCAGTGAAAGTGAAACCTTTCACAGCTCAGTGGCAAGATCTAACACTGACAGAAGTGTGGTCCTGGTAGCACCTCTGGTCATGGTGCTAGAAGGAGTCTTCCCTGAAGGGAGGGGAGTGTTGATGTTTGCATAGAAAGTCATTTGCCTGAAGATAAAATCTCCTGGGGTGCTATCTCTGTGTGCCTTGGGACAGCCCTGAGTGCTCCTGCCTGTTATTCTACAGAATTCTGTGAGCTGGAGTATCAGTAATTTTGCTGTCACTTGTGTTACACTCTCTCAGCTTCTGAGCATTGTGTCCCTCCTCTACCACCTTCCTCGCTATATGAGCTTGGAAAGGCTTACAGTCTCTTTTTGAGGGGTTTTAGTTTACATTTCATTATAATGTAAAATACTTGTCTTAGCAAACTTGCTGAAGATACTTTAAAAATACCTTCACCTCATCAGCTGGTATCACCAGCCATACAACTGGTAGAAAGTCAGTTATTGCAGGACTTGGAGATACAGATAAACACAAATGCTGAGTGCTTAACTTGATGAATTTTGCAACCTTAATCAAGAAAGCATTGATTTCACCACATAGATAAATCTCATTGAGTTCAACAGGATCAGATCAGATTCAGAATATAAATAAACACATGCTTAAATGCTTTCCTGTGTAGTTGCTAACAGCATAGAGGAAATTTTTAAATAATAAAGGTGTAAGGGTTTGGGATGCTGTAACTTACATAATGTGCAGGGCTGTTTGGAAAAGAGTGTCCTGCAATGGCATCAGAGCAAAGGGGTGCCAGCACTGAGGTGGACTCCAGAATTTATCCTGTGGTAATGAAAAAAGAACACAGATATAGCTTTGAAGGTATTTTATACTTCGCAGTATGAAACAATACACGTAAATGTAAGTGAATGAAATTCAGTAGAGCACTGCATTGAACACACCTTTGTGGGCCACAGTTCTTACAGGATCCTTGGATCTCTGTTATAGATCATTCTTTGGTTTCTAATTCTGCTTTAAAATACTCTAAGTTAAAATGCATCTTAGGTCTTCTATTCCATATATTTACAAGAGAAATAATTTCTTTTGTTAGGAGGTGTGTTCACTAATAAGGCTTCTATTCTTTGTAGTAAACAACATATTTACAAGCCACAAATAACAAAGTAGAAGCTGCAGAAGGGTTGTGGTGTGATAATTAAGTACAATGGCGACCCATATGAACAGAAAATGCCAAGGAGCTAAAACAAAGCAACAACAGCTTTGTTTGTTGACAGATGTAGGAGCCATATTGTTAGTTAATTGGGTAATGGTGTAAACATTTGCAAACTCTGCTGTCCCTTAGTGAATTAAGCAGCACACTGAAATTATGGTGCAAACTGCACAGTCCTTGTGCTGCAGGTACTCCAGGAGTTTTCTAGCTAACCTGAGTGTGGAGGCACCGAGGAAGGGACATCATGCATTGTTATTATCTAAGGCACTTGAAGTTTGCAAACCTTAAACTAGGACATGTATCATGAATAACGCTCAAGTAAGTAAGAGGTTTCCATATGGTTACAGTCTGGAAGGTTGTGTTCAGTGCCTGGGCTTGCTTTGCAGATTTGATTTGATTTTATCCAAATGTAGAAGAGACTTGTTATGTCTTTCCTGGATTTTCTTGGGACAAAAAAACAATCAACCAACCAAACAAACAAAACCTACGAAACACAACCAAACCAAACCAAAGGGTTGCAGGATTTGAAAACAGAGGGTCTAATTTAACCCAGGCTTGAACTGAAAAGAAGGAAAATTGCTTCTTTCAGGTGCCTGATACCTCAGCTACTGTGAATGGCCCAGATCCCTCTTTGTCTGTCTCCCTGTGTGCAATAACAGACTGTAGCAGAATGCCAAAACGTTAAAAATGCAACAAGATACTTAATTAGCATACTCCTGTAATCACAAACTTAAATGCACTACTTTGGCTGTTTTTTACATAACAGGTTTGCTTTCGAAGATAATAACCTTTCAATAATTCAAGCAGCATCTGTGCAGGAATGCATAATTGGACTGTAGATAATAGGAATCTAAAATTGAGTCTGGCTTTTATAAATTATTTTTCTCTTCAGATATTTAGCAATAGCTCACTGTGGTACATGAAGTTTAAGAAAATATGTGCGGAATGAAAATAACGCACGTGTTTGTTTTTTTGAGTTTGGTTTGGCTTTGTTAATTCTGTCATTTTTTAAAAATTCAGCTGCAGTCAGGTGAAATTACACTGATTTCGGTGGGCTTAGGAAGTGATAAGCTTTGAATGTTTGTTTAAATAATAAATTTCCTCTAATTATTCAATAAGACAATAGAAATGATAGAAATGCAAATATATTTTAAGTTTGCTTGATTCAGTTGGGGGGAGAGAAAGAGAAGCAATACTGGTTTTGTTAATAGATAACAGGATTAGCAAGTTATGCTTTTAAGAAAAATTACATTATTATTTCTTATTAATTCATAGTATTTGGATTGCTTGACCCTAATGTTTTCAAAAAACATTTTTAGAAAGCAGTGGCATGCTGTGATCATAGATGAAACAAATGTAACTGTGGGGAAAAAACCCCATTTATTGGCATGCATTTACATTTATACTTACAGAATAAGACTAACAATTATTCTCAAGCAAAGTTCTGATAACTGGTGTGCTCACACAGCAAAAGAAACTAAACCAGATTTACCAGGGAAGATAAGTTTGAAAATGGAAGGGAAATATTTGAGAAAATTATAAGATTAAAAGAAAAAATGTTCATCTTTCTACATGGAGTTTTGCAGTAGTCTTCTGCAGGATGTCACAGCGTTGGCCTGTGAACTTGAACATCTCAAGGACACTGGGAGCCTTGTCATTAATTTGTCTATATAAGTAATAATATTATGTAATATTTAAAATTCAACTTTATTTCCATAGAAAAGGCTTATCCTATAGGCAATAGTCTGGCTTCTAAAGAGAATTCTGAACACAAAAGTTTCTTGATGACTCTGAACTGAGAATTGCTTATGTGCCTCAGGTGAAAGTCAGAAATGGGATACTTAGGATGTTGAACAGCTTTCAGGGTCCAAATGTTGAAGAATTTTGGCTATAATGGTGCAGATAATGCCTGTATTGTTATTTTCCAAATGGCAGTATTTCCAAACTGCTCTCTCAGTGGAGCTCTCCTGTATGCCCACCTGCCCAAGTGATTGCCTAAATACCTTTACAACTCCAACAAGGAGTCAAAATTCTGGGAATCAATCCTGTAACACAAGTGTACACACCTAGAAGTCTACAGAAATTATGTATGGAGACATAGTAATGTGTGTGTGTGTGTGTGTATATATATATATATATATATACACACACACATATATATAGACCCACACACATGCACAGCAAGTGTTACCTCAGCAGCTGGCTGAGGTGCAGTCTCCCCATGCAGTGACCTGATTCAGCACCTCACTCCCAGTGAAAGGAGGAGGACCCTGCTTCCTCCTGCTTCTTGCTTGTGCTTTTGCTGCTCACCTTGCCCTGGATTTGGTACTGACTAGACCAGTGTGTTCACCAATTAGACTCACTGGCATGACAAGAAAATAACCAAAGAACTAAAAGTGGACATTTTTCTTCCAGCCTGGGGTCACTGAGGTGACTGATAAGTGTCAAAGTTCACCACGTGACTTGGAGCAAGAAAGGGAGTAGGAAAATTAAGGCAGAATAAGTTTCCCCTTTCAATGGAGAAATGATGTTGGATTGGCTATACTGCTTGCACCATCAGTTCCTTTTAAATTTTAGGATTCTTATCTAGGATTACAGTTTTAGTTTTCATCTTAACTCATGTGTCCTTCCAAAAGTTCTTCACTCATGACAAAAAATGATTCATGCATTGGTTTATGGTAGAGAACAAGACCTTCTTGGATTGTCAGAGACTCTGTTTATTATTATTCTATTACTGTTGTTACGAAATAGTACTAATAACAACAACAGAAAATACAATATGTATCTCTTAATCTGCATCCTGGAAAATCACACTCAAAATTTAAATTATCACTGATGAAGGG
Source organism: Myrmophylax atrothorax (assembly GCA_026770055.1). Classification (NCBI taxonomy): domain Eukaryota; kingdom Metazoa; phylum Chordata; class Aves; order Passeriformes; family Thamnophilidae; genus Myrmophylax; species Myrmophylax atrothorax. The sequence continues at coordinate 8,577,473 of JAOXXN010000120.1, forward strand.
ACTGAAGAATCTTCCCAGTGAAAACGTGTGCCGTGAAGATAAACAATTCAAAAAGTCTACTTACACATATCTTTTGTGTTTGTATCTTTACAGGTGACCCAGCTGGATCCAAATAAGTCATTACTGGAGGTAAAACTGTATCCTCAAGAAACCCTTTTCCTAGAGGCAAAAGAATAGCTCAGACCAGATTGTAGGACTAATCATCCTTTGATAAGCCAGAGGCACAGCATCGAGGGGACGACTCCTATCAACACCACCTTGTACTGTCATCCAGCTCAATTCCATGTCACAAGTTTGCCTCTCGCAAGAATCCTGAAAAATTGAAACAAACATAGCTACTTAAAGTTTCACATTCATGAGTATATGTTTCCAACCTCATTTAAATGAGCAGAGGATAAAGTTCTGCTATGAACACTGAACATTATGATTCTGTGGCTCACTTATCATCCAGCTTTTGTTATAATTAATGCACTGTTAAAATGTGAGTGATTGTTAAGTAGAATTTTTACTCCTCAAATGCCCCTTTTTCACCAAGAAATCTTGGACATTTCTGCCTGTACTTTTGACACTAGAATGCTGTATATTTGATATCTCACTGAGCCAGTGCTCTCATATATATGCATTTTATTTCTGTGTTTGAATTTCTACTTTGCCAACTAATTTAAAAAGGCAGAAAAAAAATAATGGGACATTCTCAGCCATGAAAATTTAACAGTATTATAGTAGAAAGCATATAATTTTTGTTAGTACTTTCTGACTTCTTTGATAAGATGTAAGGTTTTGTTTGGAGAATATAGTTTGACATATATGCAAGATATTTATTTACTGGTTCTGCTTTGGGTCTCAGTTCAGATTCAGTTTAGGAAGTATTTTCCAGTACATTGCAGTGTGAAACTGCTTATTGCATGATGTGAATATTTAAATAACATAAGAAATGGCCAGTACCAGAAACCTGGTATCTTGCCAACACTTCAGGAATCAGCTGATATTGAATATCAGCTGTTAAAAACCTTTCAAATACCAGAAACAAAAGTTCTTTATTTCTCATTGTGAAAGAAAGGGCAGTTCCCATTTTAGCAGTTTTCCTTCATTCTGGCTCTCGGTTGTCTCCCATTACTCTGCTGGTTTAAAGCACCTTGTTTGGTTCCTCAAACAATGGGTATTTTAAGGGGTGGTGTAATAAGAAATCTGCCTTATTGTTGCACACTTTAGACATTTTAACAATACATTATTGATCCCGTCTCAAATTAAAGAAATCCTAGTTCTCTTCTCTGAAATGTGCACACCAGCTACCTGCTCTCTGATGTGGAAAAATCTGGTACTTTAAATTTCTCAACCACAGAATGAGCATACTGAGTCTAAGATCATAACATGCAGTTGATACTAAACATGCATCAAAACTGGCTTAGGGATGGTTTTTTTTTCTTTTTTGTTTTTCCTTGTTTATTAGTTTAATCTCTGGGCTTACAGGATAGTGCACAATAGCACTACAGATTCATCTGCTAATCAAATTTCTTTTACTTTTAAAGCCTGGCACATTGTTTTCCACCTCTGTTTATATGTCATTCATTGTGTGTGTCGTAGCTAAATGAGTTCTGATTTGAAAATTTTGTACTACGCAAAAACCAGTTGCACACATCTTTTAGTCTTTCTTTTTTTCTCTGGAAGGGTGGTGATATGAAATTAAATGTATGCCTATTATTAGGGTGTTAGTGACGCTGATATATTGTTACCTTTACCAAAAATGCAAATTTCTGAGCGGGGAAAGCCTTATTCTACCTTTTATAATTCTGTAATTAGTGAGTGCTACACCAGATACTTTTGGAAGTGAAGTATCTATGACAAACAAAAGGTTTGGAAGTGTAAGCAAATCCTAATAATTTGCAGTTCACAAATAAAAGAATTCGTAGCCAATAGAATGATAAATGTATGTGTAATGGAAAGCTGAATGCAGACGCTTCATTCTGAGCTTTTGTTTTCTTTAAAAAAAATCCACTGTGTTTATTAAATAAGAAATTAACATGGGTTGCAAATTGGGGTGATGCTGTTTCTACAAACAATCACAGTAACACATACAGCAGGATTTTAAAGTGATGCATATCTTTTTTTTCCTTCTAAGCTGGCTATTGAGGAAATGAATACTGCTACACGAAGCAAAGCGACCTTTCAGCTGACTTGTTTATATTAATCTGTTCTGTTTCATTTCTGTTTGATCTCATCAGGCTGTTTTCTCTCACTCAACTTTATTTCTGTATTTTGACTATATATTCTTTACTTTGATACTAGTTTTATAAAGTTATTAAATGTGGCTTGAATATTTGTTGAACTTGTTGAAGTCAGTATTCCCAGGGTTGTTTGGCCTATTTTTTTTCTAAACTCTTACTATTTTCCCCTCATTTTGTTCATATTGCAAAGTACACTGTCATTATCAAAATGTTCTAGTGATAATTAACTGGAAGTGTTCGAAGTGGCAGCATTACTGCCCTCTGATACAAAGATACTGAGATCGGTATACAGGGATCACTCTGCCACAAGGTAAACAAGTGTATCGCTCTTTAAATAAAACATTTATGGTTTTGGTCCTTAGATACTTTGGGCCTGATTTCAAGAAGCAACCATGTCGAGTCACCTTTCCCTTGATGCAAACCAATCCCTTTGTAGAAACATTAATATTCTATGCCATCATTTTCTGCTCTCCTAAAACATGGTGTTCGCTTCACATGCTCTGCTGGCACAGATAATCCTCTAGTCAGTCTAATTTCATAAATCAGTATTACCCTAAAACTGTAACATTGTTGCCACACAGCATAACTCTGATTCTGCCTTTTTATTTTCAGGTTCTTCACATTAATGGATTACCATTAACATGATTAATGCATTAGTCTTAAGGAATTACTGTTAATGAAAGGCATCCTGTGTGATGTGTTGGATTTCGTTACTGGCCTTTGGAGCATGGGGGTGAAGGTGGGGCATCCTCTGGCTTGGGGAGAAACCTTCTGCCTGTTGACAGTGGTGTTTGAAATCATTCTTAGAGAACATGCAGAACCCAAGTGTTGGCTCTGTGCTCTCTGCATATGCACTCTTCAGTTCAGTGGGAGTGCTGAGGGAGTTTCCAGTGGAGCTGTGTTGGGGGGTTTGCCTATTTTTTTTAATGTAGCAGAAGAGACGACTTTGGTCTTCATAAACTGTACCTAGTTGGTGACATTAGAAACTTAAAATAAATTTTCAATTACAGTAATATTTTTACTAAAAAAATATATCATTTTGCTCTTCTGAATGTGGGGAAAAATCAAATTGCCATGACCCAAGTTGACAGGACTGAAGCACTTCATTATCCAGCCCTTGTGTCCAGACTCCTAAAGAATGCACAGGAAGATTTTGGTGCCTTAAAATGGGGTCCACAGCAAGCCCAAAACACTTAAGTAGGTCTCTCTACGTGTGAAGTGCCACTACCAGACAGAACTAGATCCTGCTTGGAGCAGTCAGTAGGAAATGCTAAAGATGGAGATGTCATGTGTATGCCATTCCTCCCTGGAGCAAAGGCTTCCAGCTCCTCTGTCCTGGGTACATCCCACCCCTGAGGGCTCTCAGCACTCAGGCCATGCATCAAGGTAAGCACCAAGACCTTCCAGCATTGGACAAACCAGAGGATATGTTTTTATTTGGAAGCAGTGATGGTGGCCTTCTCCTGAGGAGGAGTTTTCACTGAATTTTACTGCACACTTATTTTTTCCCAGTATTGTGAGTCATGTAGGCCTGAGGAGAAATGAGCCCTGTGCTGGACGTTTCAGAAGGCTGCTGCACCACCACCGTAGTACAGCCACTTGGGATGTGTGTGTTGTCTGTGGTCAGAGCTGTTTGACTGCCAAAACATGGAGTTCTTCAGGGTCATAGAGAGGAAAGGTGCAAGCTGGGGCATCAGGCTGACAGCTGTGTGCTTGCCTGGGATGAGCCATCCATCCCTTGCCAGTGGATGTTCATTGCAGCCGTTGGTCTTTTTGGACAAAAGACCTGGGAGGAGAGACTGAATGTTGATTCTGCATCCCAGTTTAATTGTATTATTCTACTTGTATAAAAGAGAAGGCAGCTTCAGTAACCTTCATTATTGTTGTCTACCTGAAACCATTTCCCCACAGATGACAGAGATGGACGAATACCTAATTTGGCACCAAAAGTGTCAGGATCTAGACAGTTTTATAGTCAATTTGATCTGATACAGATCTGTGCTGCTCCCAGCAGAGCCATTTGTGCCCCCATCTTGCACTGGGACCAGGCAGACTAGTTAAAAAGTGATGACCTTTTTCCATTCACTGTAGGTAAGTGAATGAAGATAAGAGGGAGAGGAAGGCTGAGCTGCTCCCCCTGACAGCACTGCTGATCCATTTGCAATGAAATTGGTTATGCTCTTTGAAATGTTTTTTAATATCTTGTTACTACCTTTGCATTTTACATCCATTTTTTTTATTTCAACCAACTGAAATGCTATGAAGGTTTTGCTGTCTGAAATTTCCATAAGTTTTGTGAAAGTCAGAAGCCCAGAATTAAAGAAATAGGAAGTCAGATGAAAGTGCCATGAGTGGGTGTGGTAAAGGCAAGGCTTACTCTAGATCTAACTTAGCAGTCACTCCAGACCTGCGAGAGCACCCTACCTGCTGGAAAAAAGTTCCAACGGGTTTTAACATCTCATTAGATACCAGAGAATTCTCTCCTTAATCAGGGCTTTGCTCTGTGGATTCTTTTGTGTGTAATAAAGTCTGAAGTCACACTGCAGCCTTAATATCATTCAATTAAAATGTCACTAATCTGCTGGTTATAGGAGGCTTCATTAGTTCCTTTGCTCACAAAGCTACTGGTTAACAGGATTGTTATTTTGTACTCACTACCAGTGAGTTTCATTTACTGGTTTCCCAGCTCCATGTTGTAACAGTATTCCACAGTGCATCACTATTTCCTTTCCATCCACTCATCTTGAATGAGTTTGTATCATTCATTAATATCATCAGCTCACTACTGGTCTCTCTTTCCAGATAGTGGTGTCTGAGTACCTTGACTAACAGAGGTTCCCACGCAGATCCTTGGGGACATTGCTGGAATCCTTTCTCACCATGAAAACTGTTGCTTGCTGCTTCCAGCTCTCAAGCTCTGAGTAATACTCTGAATAAAACTCCTTTATTTTTTTCTTCTCTCTCAAGGAAAGATGTTTCCACTGTAGTAAACACCACTGCGAAAGACTAGCTTAGTTTTACTGCAATTGACTTGTTTTAATAAATGGAGTCTTTTACACCCTGAAAACACATTAGTCCAATTATCTTCTAGCAGGTTTCCGGTTTTCTGGTATTTTTAATAATCTTTTACACCTTTGGTAATTGTTCCTGAGGTCAGTTGTTTAGTTCTGGATTTGTTTATTCCAAAATCTTAATTTCCAGGGATTTTCTGATTTTCTTTTCTGTTTTCCTAATTTGTGTCTGTCTTTCAGTTGCATCCTTTAATGTGCTGGCTCACATTGCCCAGCTACTTCTTGTGGGCCATCTGTAGTCTTTTCAAGTCATAAATATATATATATATGTACTCTGAAGATCTAAGACAGTGTCTTCACATAGTTTTGGTTACAATTTTACGTCTTTTACCTGTCAATTTCTCTTTATTATCTTCCTCTTGGTGCAGTTTTTTTCTTTAAAGTAAATGCTACTCTGGGGATTTTTTTAAACTATTATCATTTAGTATACTAGTGAATATAACTATGTTTTCATTTCCCTCGAAATATGATTTCTGTCATTTTATTTGCCTCTAGGCTTTACTTAACCTGCTGTCACAGTCCCCATTAGTGTAACTATCGCTCATGGGTATTTTATACTTTGTAACTACAGTATTCTACTCATGATCTTGTGTATTCTGAATTTGCAAATAGACCTAATTTGTTGTCATTTGAAAAGCCCCGTTCTGTTACAACTATTTTATGAGTTTAAAAAATATTTTAGCGTGTACATAGAAACATTTTTCGCCTTGTGTAGGTCAATTTGCATGTTGATCTGCTCTGATTAATTAGGACTTTGACTGTGAAGGAAAACAGACATTTCCAAAATGTGGTGGCAATGGCGAAGGAAGTTTATTTAATGCAAGTTATAAACTCACTGATACAGAGGAACTTCATAAATTATTTTGTGGATCTAATAAAAAAGGGGGGAGGTATTTTTTAGAATTGAATTACAGAGAACGCTCCGTTGCTGAAATACACTTCTTCCAGGTTTAGGCGAAGGTGAGTAAAATGTTGTGTGGCTGTTGCGGTACCTCTAACGTAGCAAAACCAAACCAATCAAACAAAAAACACCAAGAAGAAGTTCCCAGCCTTGACACGCGTCCCACCGCACCTTCGCACCTCGGGCCGCCGGCTGCCCTGCAGATGTGGGCACAGAGGAGCAGGAGGGGGAGCGAGGGCATCTCCCGGGGCTCTCCCGTGGCGGGATGAAGCCGTCGGGGACAGAATCCCGGGGGCCCCGGAGCGCTGCGGAGGCCGCGGAGCGGCTCCTCGGGTCTCCCTTCCCTCCCGGCGCGGCCCCTCCGCGGCCGCCGCCATCTTGCCCGTCACCTCCGACCCCGGCGGGTGAGAGGTCACGGCCCGATTCACGGAGCTTTACCGCTTTCGGGCTGGAAGTGTCTTTTGGAGTGTTGCTTTTTACACAAGGGCGGCGCAGCAACGGCAGCGGCAGCCACAGGAAACAGAGGGGAAAAAATAAAAAAAGAGAAAGAAGGAAATTCCCCCCGCCCCGCGATCCACGAGCCGCAGAAGGCGCCGGGCCGTGTCCCCGCGCGCAGGCGCGCAGAGGCTGCGGTCGCGCAGGCG
>JAOXXN010000120.1:8622113-8633238 GCA_026770055.1 Myrmophylax atrothorax
AAAATAAGTAAAAAAACTCAAAACAGGAGAAAAGATGAAAAAAAATTTTCTCTTCCCCTGAGGTACAGGATCTAAAATAAGCACTGGAAATTTAACTCTATTGGCAAAATATTTCAGACCATTTTTGAATATTAGTGTCTTTTCCTCTGTTTCCAGATTCAAAAGCAATTGCTCATGAACAGCAGGTTTTTTGAGTCTATAGATTTCTGCTACCTGAGTATATTCAGAGCTACATTCTCTTACTCTGCTGGCTAAATCAGTGTTATTACTTCTGCCAGGGCTGTAGTGACAGTCCAGACTGTCCTGATGGCTTATTAGCTAAACTCTGATTTCACAGTCTACTGCTGCTAATGTATAAGCCAGAACAGACCTTGCTTGGCTTTCAGAGTTAGGCAATTACCAGGAGTGGCTGTTGGGGGTGAGAGGGGAAACACTTGAAAATTGAACTGCCTTGATGAGGAAATCACTGAAAGATGGAGCAAAAGAGCAGGACCCTAAATACCAGCATGCTTTTGCAGTTCCAGGGGAATTTTGTTTGTATGATAATGAATAGAATATAAAGATCTATTCCCAAACTTTTATATGCAATAAATAAACTTCACTTTTTCTTTTCTTTTTTTTTAATCAATTTAAAGGTGGCTACAGGAAACTAAACCCCAGATCAACAGCTACATGATGCTCAAATTTAGTGTGCATGTAATGAGCATTAACAGCAATTTCTATGTTACATGTGGAAATTATGCACCTCAGGGGGATATATTTTTTTTTTGTGTAAGAATAAATATTTGTCATTAAACTATGCTGAGGCAGATGTTGATGTAATACAGTGGCAGCTGTGTTTCTGAATCAGGATGTTGAACAGTCAAGCCTATGATAAGGTTCTGTGTTTCCAGTTCTGGCTGCTGGGCCTAATTTATGAAAGATTAGAAGGCATGTCACAATTCTTGAAGTTGACTTCAAGAAATAAAAGTGGTTTATTTTTTCTTTTATTTTTTTTTAATAATTTTTGTACATTTTTCTGGAATCTTAAGGCATTCCTTCTATCTTTCTACCATGTTTTTTTAACTCTGCTTTGCAACCCTCGGAAGCAGAAATTGCATGTGTGTAGATTCCCACGCAAATATTGCATTTGAGTACCTGGAAATTCAAGAAAAACACAAAATATCCCAAAGCTTTGGTAAAAACACAGGCTTTCAGCAACAGAACTGCTGTTCCTCGTGTGGTCATTGTGCCCACTTAGAAGGAGCTGCTCCTGAGCTGGTAACTGTGCAGGGGCAGGGGGCACTGGGGGGGGACCATACCACCTTGCACGTCTATAATTGCACCATCTGAGGTGGAAATCACCCTGCCCTTGCAGAAGTGGCCTGTGGGTCTTGGGTATAAACCCACTAACACAGATTTCTAATGAGTAGAAAATTGTCCCTGTGTTTGCAAGGCCATTCCCCAGAGATCTGGCAGCGATCTGGCAGCTGTGGGTGCAAGGCATATACACCTGTATGTAACACAACAACATTCAAGGAGCTAAGAAACACAGGGAGAAAGAAGCAGAACACAAATTAACTCACAGAAGGTGCAAAAGTTGAAAAAAAAAAGGTGAAAAAGGAAAAAACCCCTTCCAACCCCCACAAAGCAGTTGAAGAGGGACTAAATCTTTAATGATAGAGTCTTAGATAAAAGACTAAAATATTTATATCACCTTTTTAACCTGAATTTTATAGCAATGAAGTTTAACATACATCTTCTATTACCTTTGTCAAGTTTATGACTAGCTCTCATTTATGGATCCCTTAAATATGTATAAGACAGTTTTAGTTATCTTGTTTACATGGGTTTTCTCTTTGGGCATTTGTCTTCATCACTGCATAGCATGTTTATGGTAATTTACTTTAATACATGTATTTCAGAGGCAGTTTAAATGACACTTAGCCTTGAATATATTTAAGATTTTTTTCCTTGTAGCCACTAGGAAGTCAAAAGATATATGAAAAGCTATTAATTTTCAGATGATAGTAACATAAACAATATTAAAACTTGTATTTGCTCTTGGAACAGTGTGAGGGAGAAACATATAACAAACGAGGCATCACACAGGCAGTTATTAAAGAAGTAAATTAATAAACTCAGCATTCAATCTTTTTTTCACATGACAGGGATAATGTGGATGGTAGTTTGATGATTAGAAAGACAAAATGTGTCTGATTATTTGGGTTGGCTTTAATCACTGACTTTGTTTAGGACTCCTCAGTAAACATTTGCTTCAGTGAGTTTAATTTCCAGCCCTATGGAAAAGGCTTCCCCATGAGTTAACCCGAGTGTGAACGGCAAGTACTTGTGCTGTTGCCCCAGTGTGCAAAGGCTGTGAGGGAACTGGCTCTGTGAGAGGGGCTGATGCTGTGCGAGTGCCACGTGCCACGGGCTGTGTAGCAAGGAAGAGCTTTGTCACAAAAGATTTCTGTGAGCAGGCACAGAAGGAAAAAACCCATGAATGCTGGAGGCTGTGGCTTAGAGACCCAGAAGTGTTTTTCCAGTTGATGGCTGAGCTGGAGTAGAGCACGGACACTCTCAGAGGGTGCTTTACCTGGCAATCTACACTACTTTCAATAGGCAGTTAAATGCCCCCCGACATCCGATCCCGTCAGAGCTCGGAAGCTCCGCAGGGTCAGGCCCGGTTAGTACTTGGATGGGAGACCTCAACCTCCCGGGAATACCGGGGACTGTAGGTATAGGTGTTCTAGTCCTGAGGACTTCCCTGTCACCGTCCAAGCTCCCTCAGCTGTGGCAGATGAACCTCAGGAGTTAAAGGGTGGGGCCAATTTCACACACCTACAAAATCCACAGCGCAGGCTCGAAGGGCACACCTACCACACCCACGTGGGGAGAGCCCTTCCCAAAGCTTCGTTCCCGGAGCCCAGCCATAAAGGAAACCCCATTACTTTCAGCCTCATGGAAAGGTAGGATCTGGCCTGAAGGTTTTGGAAGGAATGAACTGTGCTGCTGGGTTTTGTTGTCTTGGGTCCAGTTCATCTCTGTTTCTAAGTAACATTTATGTATCTTTGCATTCAGGCATTGTTGTGTATGTCATCATGGGAACAGGCTTTCCTGAAATTTCTTCAAAGTGCCACCTCGTTTCTTTGTTCCCCTTTTTGGTGCTGGAAAACCTTCACAAATCTTCTCTTTAATCTTAGTAATTTTAAATATATTGCTAGTATGGGGAGACTATTAAAAGCTGACAACTGGTTTAGAAATCAATCTCTGTGGCCTTTGATGAAGTGATTGAGAAACACTAGCAGAGGTTAGGGAATACCAGAAAGCCCAGCTATTAATGATAATGGAGGCAGAAATCCTTCAGAAATTTCACAAAAATGTGTAGTACTTCCCCTCCACCCCAGCCCACCTGTGCATACTGTGATGCTTGCTATTAGAAATGCTTTTCTCTGCATACATGTTTAGAGAAAAGTCTTTGAACTAATAAAAGTCATTTTTGTTGTTTGTCAGTAAAGGTGGACACAGCATCCTTGCCGCATGTATGCGAATGTGTAATTGGGATTATTGAAATTTGCTCTATTGCAAATGCAGAAAGAGCCATCATGTTGGAAACAACCTTTCAGAGGAGGAAGCAAGGAATGAAATTCCTTTTATGAATAAACCCAAACCAATGATTGTGCATATGCATTTGTATTTGCTTTCTCTCTTTGTTCTTTGTTCTTCCTTTAGTGATGCATTTGCATGCAGACTGCTAGTGATCAGCATGCAGAGCTCCTGTACAGCCGAGCTGTGTGCTGGCATTGATCTAGTGGTCTGTGCCAGCTCAGTGGTGCAAGATTTACTTTAATTTCCTCTTCCCTTTGTTCTTCTGCCTCTGTGCTTTAAATAAAAGCTTTTCTTTTATTACTTCCAGAAATTTTGAGGAGTCCTTGCCATTTTGTATCCAAATAACCATGTCACATTCCTCTGTGAGAGATAATTGCAGAGCTCCCAATCTGGTGGGTCCCACACCGAGGAACATCTGAAATTCCCAAAGTTATTAACTTTGGGGAGGTGTGGTTTTTGGTTAGATTAAATGGAGAACGAATGTTTTAAAGGCATGAGGGTGTGAAGCTGGAGATTATGTGGTTCTGGGAAGAAACCTCTGACACAATTTTGAGAGAAGGTCTGGACCAGGAACATGTACTCTTCACTTAGACATCAGAGTTGATCAGGATTATGTAGGAAGTACCTGGAAAGGCCCTAGAGAATGATGTAACCTATGCAGCTTGGCCATTCTCTCTTGTTGTACTATTAACATTGAGTAGACAAATAAAGCACAGAAAAAAATTATATGAGTTGGTTTGTCTGCTTCACACAGAAGGAGTTAGAGGTTGCCTTCTCCTTGCTAGTTTTCCTTGTCAGAAGCACAGATGCCTTCATAAAGGAGGGAGACCTCATAAGTGCTGCTGTAGTTGAAGTGGGTTTGGTACCTTTTCTCCCTGTGCTGTAATTGTGTAGCTGTGCAGCGATTCAGGGTGTATTTACATGTTTGATCCACGGTCAGAGGTTTCAGGCTCTTTGGCTGCATGTGACGTGGCTTTCTCCAGTGAATTTATTAGGATCATATCCCCTTAGAGAATTAGTAAAACTCCTTAGTTTCTAATCTTTAACTTCTTTGTTTAACATACATTTTCTGCAGGAGCAGTATATGGTAGCTGTTTTAATTCCTTTGTTCTCCAGCTTGATTTCATACAGACTATCCTCAAGGCTGCTTTAATGAAATCTCATACAGGAAAAACTGTGGAGAAAATGTTCTTGGGTTGTGTGTTATTTTTGTTCATTGCCCTCTCACCAAGCTGTAAAACATGCCTATCTTTGGGCTTATCCTTATATCACTGCTTCCCTGTATATTGAGGTGCTGACAAGCTATTTTAATATCCTTGTTGATGGAGCTATTCTGTTGCTCCACAGGTGTGCAGCAGCTCAGAGAGCAAGTCTGCACAGGAACCATCCTTCCAGCTTTCTGGAAGGCAGCTGTTACTTTTAAAAGCAGCACCAAGTGCTGGTGGCTTCACCTGGCACTTGGAGTTTTTGAAACTCCTGCTTTGCAGCTGGAATTTCTAAGCTGTCAACCGGGTCTTGGAGGGGGAGCAGCTTCCCCTTCCAGGCTGGGAAACAGAAACCAGTGTCTCCTGGCAGAGCTGCCCTCTTCCCAGTCTGTAAGCCAGGTTTCCAGTGGCACTAATTCCAGCCAGGATTACAGCCCAGTGGGGAGTTTTGGTAGCTGGTTAAGAAGTAGTTCCCCTTTCTGTGGGTTCTAATGAAGACATAATGGACCATGACCAGAGTTGTGCATCTCAAGGTGTTGTGATGCAGGTGAGCACAGCAAGGAAGTTTATCTGCTGGGCAGAGTCTGCAGCAAAGGGGCACGAATGCTGCTTTTAATGAACAAACGGAGCAGAATTACAAGCAGCGGATTAATTACTTTCCTTAAAAGGAAAATGTGCTTAGTTTTGAACTGGTTGTTCCAGTGAGCCTTATATTGTATAACACTCACCTGAGACAGAGGCTGACAGGCTGTCCCAACCTTTAATTGACTAATTAATAGTTATTAATTAGTATTCCCTGCAGTTGTAGTCTCAACCATGAGTTAATTGATTCTGATGGGGAATTAAATGTCCCATGTCAGAGATGAGTGCCCATAACAGCATCTGAGGCAGTTATTTTGTGTAATAGACTAAACCAAACCTGCTTTATATGTCTGTGTACACTGATACTAAATGGCACAAACCTTTGGCTTTGTTTATTTAAACCTACTGCTCTGTGCTTATTGGATCATGTGGTTTGTAAACACTTAATGGAGACACTTAATTCTTATGTAACTGGGAGAGAGGGGAGGCTGTTCTCAAAGCCTGTGCTCTGATGTGGGATCTGTTTCTCTCTCTAAACTGCCATAAAAACATCTGCCTTTCCAATTCACTTCTGTCATGAGTTAAAATCCTCTGGAGATGAGAGCTAACTGGTAGATTTGATAGTTAAGTATTCCAGCACTGACAGGCTGCAGTATTTCATAGCAGCATAAATATCATTGTGTCTGTTCAGTTTATTAGGTTAAGAGATTTTGGAAAATAGCCTCTAATGGGCAGCATGATTTGATAGGCAGGTGCAGCTGACAGAGCAAACACTAGTTTTTCTGTTCAATTTATACTGTTTTCTGCAGTTGAGCCCCTGCCAGGCAGGAGCAGCTGGATGGCACTGACTTTGGTTGGCTGATGTTATGGTGTCCAATCTTCTTGTGGTGCAGGAAAACTTGTGAAACTGAAGGAAGCCTCACTCAAGGCTTTTCAGCAGTTATCCATAGGCTTGTCACTACTCAAGTTCCAGGTGTCATACTTTATGATATTATGAGAGCTCCTGGCATCTCTTAGTTCAAAGTGTAAACACAGTAAATATACATTAAGAAATGGAAGGGAATTATCCAAACTCTGAAGCAGTGTGGCATTACTGATGATGCACAAAGCCATGCAGGATAAAATCCTGACTCTGTCGAAGTTGATGGGTGTTTTGCTGAGTGGTAGAACCAAGATATCATCAAAGACATGCAAAGAATATCTGGCAACCTGGTGTGCAGGAGGTGGTACTTGCCTGGATATGGAGCTTCATAACTGCTGCCATACAAGAGTAGAGCAGAATCCAGGTTTTCTCAGGGTTGTTGTTGAATGGTAAACCCTGAAATAAAATTGTGTAGTCCATCTCCAAAGAGCACCAAAGAACCCCTCCTGTCACCTGCTGATGGGATATTTTGTATCATTTAACATACTTCCTTATTGATTAGAAGTCTCAATGGAGGAGAAGAGAACCAAAGACAGTTCGATCTTCTCCAAAATGATGATTGAGAGGTGAATGGAGGTGAAGGGAAGTGAGGAAAACTGATAAATGGTTCTGAATTCAACACTTTAGGCTAAGCCACCAAATGCCTAATTAACATTTAAAAGGGAAAGAGTTGCCCTGCAGGTGAGAAAAAGGGATGCTAAATTATTTTGAAAAATTCAGGTGTCAGGCAAGAATGGGGAAGATTTACATGTTAATGGGATCCTCAGCAGGGGAAGAAGTCTTGGCTTGGTGATGGAAGACAAATAGATGCACCCATCTGCATCTTCAGATGTTATCACACAAGTTTGAGTAGTCAAAAGTTGACAAAAATAAAAATGAGCAAAGATAGGTGGTTGGAAGAGACCTCCTTGTGCTACTTTGGAAACCCTCCTACAGAACAGGCCTTCCCACCTGGCCTGACAAACATACAGCCCTGGCTGCTTTAATGCTTGCAGAGTTTGGGTGCTGCTAGTTCTGAGCTGGGCACTGGGAGGGCACTGCTTTCTGTGAACTTGAAAAGAAGCGACAGAGACTGGGGAACAATTCTGATGGGACATGACACACACAGCTGAGCCCAGCTGAGATCACTGTAACTACATTGTAGGAGAGTGCTTAATCTGGTTAGGCTTTATTTTAGACCTTAAACCAGGTGGGGTTTTTTTATTTCTCATTTTGTATGTTTTTCTTTCTGCTTTTTGTACAGTTTTTTCCTCAGAACTCTTCAGAGTGAGACAGGTTTTACAGTGAACCAAGGAAGCTTTCCCATACCATCTCCTGAAAAGAAATACCTTGTCCCAAAGTACCCTTTCACAGGAATGTATAAAATTGTTGCATTTTATATGTTTATCCAATTTCTGACTTGTATTCATTTTAATAAACTTCAAATTAAACTGAGGCTGAGGCAGATGCAAATAGCAATAAGGCACTCTGCTGTCATCTTTTTACCGAAAAATATTTTACATGCAAGATCCAATAGCCATGGCAATAGTTTTCCCCCCCCCTCTGTGTTAATATGCAGGATTTAGTAAGCTTGCTGAACATTTCTGCAGAATTATCTGCCACAGCTAATTCAGGCAAGGCAAGGCATTTGGGCCTGCGGAGAAGCTCTTAGAGATGTCAAGCATTTTATAAATCAGATAATTTTCCTTGGTCAGTAAAAGCCGTGGAGATCCAGTCTCTGGGCAGATTGCACTCCTCAATTGAGATGTTAAACTTTGTTTCCTTTCAGAAGCAGGATGAGTCAGCTCCAGGCGAATCTAAGCATTATAGCGGAACTAAAACAAACATAAAGTGGAACCAATCCTAAATATATTTGCATCTAGATTTTGGCAGACATTGTTATGGCTTCCTGTATTTTATGTGCCCTTTTCATTTCCCTGTGAAATATTTTTTGGTAAAGTTATAATGTTTTTAAACCACTTTAAGTTGTTGACTCTTCCACTTATGCTAATGATGCCTCTTCCTCCACTACTTTATTTAAAGAGGGAGAATGACATAAAGCTTTGCCTCTGCCTTGCCTAGGCATCTGTTAGTAACCATTTGTGCTCCTGAGAATGCAGAACAATAAAGAAAGAAAGGAAAAAAACCCACCCAGTGGATTATTTCTTAGTCTGTGAGGATGTATAACACCAGAGTGAGCTTTCTGGCGTGACCCAAGACTTCTGTGATTGAAATCTTACATTTAGCCTCAGTGTAAGTGGGACAGGTTCGTAGCTGAGAACAGAAACCTGTCCGAAAATTGTAGGAGTGGATAGGTTTGTATGCACAACAACATAGACATTCATCCAAAAGTGAATTAAGACAGTTGAAGTGCTGCTCTGATCTTATCTTTCTGCTTGTTCAGCTGCCCCAGCAGCACAGGCAGCAAACTCAATCTGGGCATGGGATTTTGAATGAGTTTGAACTGACACTAAATTGAGCCTAACCTTTGAATAGGCCTGGAGCTGGTAGGGAGAGCTCCAATCTGTCTGCATTGATGAGCCGAAATGTCTCAGGCTTTGGTTAGAATGGCTGTGGCAGTGCCAGTGTAGCTAAATAAGGTACTTTTACTTTAGTGTACTTTTTCAGGTCATGCTCTTCTCTTTTAAGTTGTGATGGCTACAAGAGGGATTTTAAATGGCTAAAACATCTCCACTCCACTCTTAAAATAAAGAGGTACCAGGATTTTTGGTGCATGTGGCCTCTTGACAGCAATAGGAATAGTTTGCAATTGCTGTGATTGCATAAATAACATTGATCTGGTCATCTGAGTAGGTATGTAAAACAAAATCTACTTCTCTTGTGATGATGAAGTGGTTTCTTGGCAGTGTGTTTTTCTTACAGCTTTCAAGGTCAAGTTTAATTAAGAGTTTCAGGTACTCTCACTGAAGGCTTTTTATTCCTTCAATTTGGAAATATGTTGCTAGCCAGAATTTTCATACAGTTATAGAAATGGTCACAATCGACATACCATGGAAATTTGATATTTTTTGTTTTTGAAAACCCATATATACAATAGCTGAATGATTTGTCATCAGTTATTTACTTGCTTTATTTTATTTAAAACTGTGCTATTTTTAGTCAATACATTAGATCAGTGTTTCATTCCTACAAGCATTAGTTGCACAGTAAATATGAATAGCCTTGTTTGACTTTTGGTACTACTTGTCTGAGTTAAGTTTCTTGTGCTTGCATAGTTCCAGTGGAAGAAGAACATAGAAATGTTGCTAATTTATAACAGGACCATTGCAGAGATACCTGGTTTGCATGCAAGGAAAACAGATCTCCTCTAGATAAAGCCATAAGAAACAAGAGATCTTTCCAGTTAGAGATGGCCAATGACAAAAGTTTTAATCAAATATTTAATATAATCCTACTATAGAAATAGCCATGCTGATAACTGGTGATTTTCTAAAACAAAAGCAAAACTTTGGGTCTGTAAATCACACTTTTACCTATGGCAAGTCTTTGCAAAAAGGACTTAAAAGATGCAGTTACCTAAGTATCTTGATGTTTTCTGTCAGAGAGGTTCAGGAAACCCAAGCTTTCACTCCATTGATATGAAGATTTCTGTTTTTACAGTTAGAGCTGGGAATGCAGATCTCTCAGTGTTCACCACAGAATGCCTCC
The DNA here is from genome assembly GCA_026770055.1 of Myrmophylax atrothorax. Classification (NCBI taxonomy): domain Eukaryota; kingdom Metazoa; phylum Chordata; class Aves; order Passeriformes; family Thamnophilidae; genus Myrmophylax; species Myrmophylax atrothorax. Next base: position 8,632,062 of record JAOXXN010000120.1, read on the forward strand.
TAGGGGGTAGCAGTTGACAAATATACCATGATAAAAATTCAGAGGTGCTTGATCTACATGTATACAAAGGCATATTTGAACATCTTGCTGTGATTTCCTCTCATTATAATACATAATATTCAGTTTCATGCCATTAATAAAGTTCTTCTTGAGCTAAAACTACTGGGAATATACCAGGTCTGATCCTTATCACAATGCCTCTTTTTAGCACATCTGCAATATCAATAGATAATGCTAAATGTAGGTTACTTGCACCCAGTATAGATTCTTTTATGCTGCTAGAAAAGTGTGAAGAAGCTGATATATATGATAATTCAAGGCTAATGTAGTTATTCTTTTCTATTAGAGAAGCTTTTTGTGCAATAGAAAAAGTTCTTTATGGACAGGAAAGCTTTATTATTAAATACATTCTATTTTGGTGCTAATTTATTATTTTTGACATCTTAATTATATTCTGTCCCATAAAGTGGTGATTGGTAGTCAAGATTCCTAATCTGTACCATAAAATACAGTTTCCTATTTTTTCCCTTCAATTTGATTTTTGTGTAAAACTCACTCATGCAGCCAGACACAAAATTGCAGAGAGGAGGATCCCATCGGCCCTTCCCTCTGCCAGGATGTGCAGAGCAGGGGAATACAGTGGAAGCCTTAAAAAATGACTCAGCCTCCAAATGAGTTACTGGGAACAGACAGAACAGTGCCCTGCCCTCTTTTCAGTGGTGTAGGGTATAAAAGACAGTGTGCAAAGCAATAAGAAATTCTATACAGGAGAAAGTGTTATTAGGTGCTAGTTCAGCCTTGTCTGGAATTCTGCTTTATGCCCCAGTGAAAAGTCCTTTACATCCATGAGAATGTTTTTCAGAATAAGAGGAGGACAATAAAAATGAGCTTATTAGTTTCTAAAAGGCTCCATCCCAAAGCAAGGAGATTTTTCAAGAATTTGGCTTGTTCCTATGAAAAACTGTTCTACTGAAGTTTTGCAGATCAAATGTACCAGTCTACAGCTGTACAAATTCTCTTTCACAGAGTATGAATGCTGCAATTTGCTAATGTACATTTTGCTTTTCATAATATTCACAAAACCAGTTTACGGTTCAGAACATTCACAAAGCTGCCATTTTTAAACTTTCCTTCTGAACACATGGCATGGTTTTCCCACTTTTAAAAGCAGGGGTGG